>JAYKKT010000085.1:1200000-2400000 GCA_036023115.1 Brasenia schreberi | reverse complement strand
AATCAAGTGTAGTTATTGTTGAAGACTATTAACCCTTCTTGTTAATTTTCTGTTTTGGGTCATTTGAAGTTGTATGTCATCTCTTTTACTTACTAGGAGTAGATTAGTCTTTCAAGTTATAAATCATTATATATATTAACCCTAATTGTAATATGTGTTTTTAAGTGAAATAAAGATAAGAGAGAGGATGATTGCACAGTAGGGAGGCGTTGGCCCTGTGTTTACTTCGGGAATGGAGATTTGCATGGGTTTTTGACGTGTTTATGTTTTGGGTTGCTTATCAACATGGTATTAGAGCCTAATCTCTACGATTAGGGTATTTTTTCATGATTCTACTACAGTTCCCAACGAGAAAAGATATGTAGGGCAGCGTGAATCAGTTGCAGTTAGCAGAAATTTGAATCAGGTCAGTTTCATCTTCACGAATAGTTGTTACAAGAAAGAATTTCTAAAAAAGAGAAAGTGATGATTTTTTTCCAACCCTAGAACAAAGGGGTTATTTTCATTTTTGACAAAGGTAAAATGGTAGACTGTGGAGAAAATGTTATTTAAGACAAGGGTAAAGAATTTCATATTATAAACATAAAATTATATGGAAGAAATTACCTACAATGAGCCAGATCGATTGAACTGGCTGTTATGGCAAGGGGCGATGAGATTATTTGACTGAAGAAATTTTCACTCCCCACTTAATTGATCCTTTCTACTCTAAATAATGTAGAGAAAATGTCGTAGTAAGTGTATTGCTCATCGAGTCCATGACACCATCCATTACAAGTATCTTTATGTTTCTAGAATCAACCAAAGACATCTGGCCGACTATTCATGATGCTTATGTTCAGAGAAAGAATATTACAAAAAAGTATGAGATTATAGAAAAAATCTGCAAATATAGATAAGAGGAAAGATCAGTGAGTGACTACTATGAAGAACTTTGTGGCTTATATGAAAAATTACAGTACTACTTAAAGACCAAATGTCAAAGTTGCATGAATGAACAAATGTGTGAGCTTGAAGAACGGAAAGTATTTGATCTTTTGTAGAGCATTTCTTTAGAATACGAGACAGTCAAGAATAATATCCTAAGCAGAGAAGAACTTCCTTAATTGAGTATAGTATACTCCTTACTACTACGGGAAGAGGATAGAAGATGTTTAGAGAAAGAAGGAAAATAAGCTAAGAGACGATTGCTTTTGTGGGAAAAAATATGGCTAATTATTCAGGTTTCCATGACAGAGGAGGTTATGGAGGTCATGATAGAGGTCAGTTCCAATCTACTGCAGATGAGAAGGATAAGATGTGTTATTCACATTGTGAAAAAACCCGATATACAAAGGAAACTTGCTGAAAACTAGTGGGCAGACCCAACTATACTCAGAACAAACCGAATAAAGCATATTTCAGTGATCAAGTTAAAATACAAAATCTGGAAACTGGACTGAGTTCATTTGCTGATATGAAGAAGGAAATCGAAGAGCTTAAAGTGAGACTAACTGAATCATAATCTGCATCTACATCTTTTACTGTTGATTCTCAAACTATGATGATATCCTTTTTCATTCATGGCTTCTGCTAATTCACTTGTTCCTAATTCAAGAATATGGATAGTCTACTCAGGTGCAACAGATCATATGGTTGGTCATCGAGAATATTTCTATGACTATCAATTGATTCAGAATGGTGTTGGCATTAAGTTAGGCAGATGGGTCGAATACTCTTGTGAGAAAAGAAAGTATAGTCACTGCTTTTGGGACTCTTAAAAATGCTCTAACAAAGCACTTGGATTCTGAAGACTGGGAGGATTTTTTGTCAGGATAGCTTGAGAAGACTTTATTTTTATAAGAAAATGACTAGGACAACTATGTAGTCTACTTTAACTACAAAAGGGGAGAAGGAAGAACTGATATTGTGATATCGACGATTGGGCAATTTACCTATTTCTAATATTAACATTTTATTACCTAAATTTTTGAGTTGTAGTGATTTGTTTTTACAATGCGATACTTGCCAAAAGGTCAAACATCATCGTGTATCATTTCTTTTGAATGAAACTAGAGCTTTGAAACCATTTGAAATTGTCCATTCTGATATTTGTGACTCATGTTCTATTACTTCATTGCATGGATATAAATACTTCATTTCTTTCATCGATAAATGCACTAGATTTACTATGATTTACCTTATGAATACCAAAGATGAAGTGAAGAATATTTTGCCTATAATTGTAAATTTATTCATACCCAATTTCAGGTGCCAATTCAAGTCTTTCGTAGTGATAATGAAGGGAGTATATGTCTCGATCACTATATTCTTACTTTCAAAGTCAAGAAATCCTACACCAAACATCCTATTCTCATTTCCTATAACAAAATAAAGTCTTTGAAAGAAAAAATAAATATATTTAAAAGTTGTTATAACATTGCTTATTGGGTACAATATTCCTAAATTTTATTGGAGAAAAGTTGTCCTAATTGCAGTATTTCTTATAAATTGCATGCCCACTCGAGTCCTTAATGGTGATTTACCTTTCCATGCCTTATATCCTATAAAAAGGCAATTCCATATACCTCTTAAAGTATTTCGATGCACCTATTTTGTGCACATTCACAACAGTTGTAGAGATAAATTAGATGGTAGAGCTATTAAGTATATTTTCTTGGGTTACTCTTCAACTCTGAAAGGGTATAAATGTTATGATCTTGAAAAAATGAAACTATATGTTATGATAGATGTTACTTTTCATGAAGACTCGTTATTTTATGGTGTTAATGAAAATAAATGATCAGATCAGCCTGCTTTAATTGTATTATTGATTCCACCATTGAAAGAGCCTAACAAGGTTAAAGAGAAAGAAGAGACTACAGAAGAAAGAAGATGACAAATGCACTTAAGAGGTGAGAGAAATATATTCCTCCCAAATCCTAATGCTACTCTATATCAAAATTCTCGTCTTGAATCAACTCCTACTCCAACTCACGTAACTCCTTCAATCCTAGCTAATGATTATGATAATTTACCTGTTGCTCTTCAGAAGAGAAAATGTGAAGCTGTTAGATATCATATACACAAGATGATTTCATATACTAATTATTCAAAAGAGTATCAGTTGTTTGTGATGCATGTAGATAATATCTATATTCCCAAAACAATTAACGAGGCCGAACAAAATTCAGATTGGAGGACAGTTATGAAAGAAAAAATTGCAATATTAGAAAAGAATCAAACTTAGAAACTTACAGATCTATCATCAGAAAGAAAGACTGTGGGCTGCAAGTGGGTGTATACGGTGAAGTTTAAGTTATTGGACAAATAGAAAGATACAAGACAAGATTATTAGTTAAGGGCTATAGTCAATCATATGGAATTGACTATATAGAGACTTTTGCACATGTTGCAAAAATGAATACCAATAGAATCCTCTTAAGTGTAGCAGTTAATAAAGGATGGGAACTATGACAATTATATGTAAAAAATGTATTTCTTTAAGGAGATCTTAGTGAGGACATCTACATGGACTTTCCTTCGAGATATTATCAAGAGAAGATGTCATCAAATGTATGCAAATTATAAAAATCTATTTATGGTTTGAAGTAATCACGTAGAGCTTGGTTTAAAAAGTTTAGTAATGGTATTCTTGGTTTGGGTTTCACACGATGCATTAGTGAACACTTTATTTATCAAGCGGGATAAGAAGACTATTCTATTAATTGTGTATGATGATGTGGAAGAAATTGCTTATTTTAGAAAACAACTATATGCTTTATTTGATCTGAAAGACCTAAAAAAATTACACTATTTTTTGAGAATCGAGATTGTTTGAATTAAGGGTTGTTTATTCTTAAGTCAAAGAAAGTATATACTTGATTTATTGAAGGAGACAAAGATGGAAGATTGCTGGGTATGCTCTATTCCCATTGAGATTCAAAAGAAAGTTGTTGAAAATTCTAATGAACCCTATGAAGATGTGGGGAGATATCAAAGATTAGTGGGAAAATTAATATATCTCACAATTACAAGACCTAATGTAAGTTTTGCGGTCAGTTATATTAGTAGATGGATGCATTCACCATCAAGACACCATATGAATATTGTATTTCATATCATCAAATATCTAAAATCATCTATTACGTATGGTTTACTATACTCCCTACATGGATCACTTGATATTGAGATTTCTTCAAATGCTAATTGGGCAAGTTCCACAAATGACAGAAGATTTACTTAAGGGTATATTATATGTCTGGGAGGTAATGTTGTTTCCTGGAAGAGGAAGAAACTGTTTGTTGTGGCTAGATCAAGTGCAGAAGCATAGTATTGTGCTATTGCCCTTGGTATGTGTGAGGATTTATAAGTAATATCACTAATAGAGGAAATTGGCTTTGGAAGAAACTCTCCAATTAATTTCTTTACTAATAGTAAGACAACTCTTCAAATAGCTTCCAATGCAGTCATTCATGAAAGAACAAAGCACATTTGAGTAGATTATCACTTCATTCGAGAGAAGGTGTACCATAAAATATTCAATCTCATCCATGTCCATTCAGAGAATAAGTTGGCATATATTCTTACCGAACCAATGGGTGCAAATGGACTAAAGAAGGCTCTTTAAAAATTGAGGATCTCTACTATTCAAGACCCAACTTGAGGGTGTGTGTTGAAAACTATTAACTCTTGTTAATTTTCTGTTTTGGGTCATTTGGCTCCTATTGAATCAGATTTTGATCCAATAGGAGCCGTATGTCATCTCTTTTACTTACTAGGGGTAGATTAGTCTTTCAAATTATATTAATTCTACTTTTAATCTGTGTTTTTAAGTGAAATAAAGAAAATAGATAAGACGACGACATAAGGAGGCACCATCCCTCTGTTCACTTCAATAATGAAGATTTGCATGAGTTTTTGACGTGTTTATGTTTTGGGTTGTTTACCAACAATTATCACAGAGAGATTTGAAAAATTTGAAGACATGTTAGATTCAGGATGTCACTTCATACCTTAGTTTCTTGGTATACAAGTTGCTGTGAAACTAAGAATAAGGTATAATGATTTTATTTATCTTCCATATCATAGTCATGTGGTTCATTCCCTCTTGAGTTTGAAATGTGTTGTATTCATGGACAACAATGTTCCGTACATTTAAGATATTTCTAATTTTCTTGCTCCAATTCGAGGGTATATTTCATGGTTGCAATTGTCCTCTCTAACTTATTTGTATGATTGAGTTTCAAGCTTACCCAGTACCATTTTTATTAATTTTATCTTTCAAATTTTTTCTTGTAGGAGCCTTTAGTGCAACTGATTTTGGGTTTACCCGGTTTTTTATATTTGTCACTTTGTAGTTGTCTTGTAGTTACGTGATAACTTCCACCTGACTTGAATGGTCAAGTGATTCGTGCTGGTTGACGGTCAAAATTTTCACCCAAGTGATTAGATTATTTCACATTATTCTCTAAGTACTTCGACTATTCTAAATTATCCGACAATAGCCACCATAATGCAAAAAGTCCTAAGTATTGCTCAAACTTGCTCCAAGCGTGTCAAAATCGTGTACAACTATCCCCAACATATGACACATGAGTCTAGTTACCTTTATCACATGAGAATACCTCTAGATGAATTGGATTTGGGTTCGGATCGTGTTCAACAATTCAAGATCCAATTCAAGAAAATGCCTATAAAAGGAAGATGTGGGTGACCAAGAAAGGGATTTCAGCCCAAGAGTGATAATAAGCCCAATGAAGGAGGATGTGAGGAAGCTCATTCCCAACCCATGGAGGAGTTCATCCAAGAAAGAGAGAGAGAGAAAGAGAAAGGGAGAGACCTAGAGAGAAAGCCTTAAGTCATCATCTTCTATCTTTTTTCTTGTTTGTTCTTAAGTTTAGAATTATTGTCTCTAATCCTTGTAAGCTCAAGAATAACAGTCATTTCATGGAATATTGTTTCAAAGAAGGGATATCCCAGTTCAAAAACACAAAAAGAGAACGTCATATATAAGAGAAATCTGTCACTTTCGCAAGATTTCATTTCTTCTATCCCATTATACTTTATATCTTATATGTTCACATTTGTTTTATGTTTATGAATTATATCATCCGTTCTCTTCTTTCTTTGGTATATTGATTGCTTCAATTCAATTCAAGAAGCTATAACAGGGACATAGCTGCCATATTTACATACAATGACATGAGTATGTAATCGCTCTTGTAGTGGATTAATCACCTATAAGTTTGTGTTATGGGAGGGCATTGGATTATAATCGCATATATTTTTCAAGAGAACAATCCTCATTTAGAGAGATGCCCTAGGAATCTATATGTAGATGAGTTCTTCTCTGAACGAGCATAAGTCATCAACAAAATTCTTTGAATAATCACTAAATCATTAAGATTCTAATCGGATGCATCATTATTTTCTATAAAGAAATGTCTACATATTTTAGCATACTACAAAGACCTGTGGTCTCCGAATTTTTCAGTTACTGTTTGTAAGCAAAATACTTCCAAATTTTGTTCTTAAGTGGCACACATACCGGTTAATATCTAGTAAATTCTTATAAATTTTGGACACGAATGAGGTTGACAAAAAAGTCAACAAGGACCAGACTCAACCCAAAATCGAACGTGTCTGTCATAAAATCCCGTAAGAGATGTTCCGTAAAACCATTCAAACTCAGTATGTATATATCCAAATGCCTCAAGAATGAAGTCATTTGAAAGTTAACATCCATAACTTTATGAATTTACTAGATACACAGAAATCAAAAGCATACTTGTAGAGATAGGAGTGTTTTTCTGAGACCCATAATCTCAGTCACAAATACTATCCAAAATTTTAGAATAGCATTCGGTTAAAAAAATTTCTTAAATTTTTATTTGATCATACAAGGACCCAAAAATATAAATAATTTTTTTAATAAACTTCATACTTGCTTCTCAATTAAATAAAATTTTCTGGATTGTGGAACATAAATAAGAGCTTCTAAAAATACAAACTTCAAAGTATAAGTTCAAAACCTCCAAGCATATATCATGTCATATTCAGAAAGTTCATTCGGAGATCTGTCGAGCAAGGCCTTCTCAAGCTCTACAAATTGGTTTTGAAAACAACCTAAAGCTCTCTCAAATCACTATCTCAAGCTTAAGAGAATATGATTGACTTTCTAAAAAGATAGTTGAGAGAGTTACAATTGAAAATGATCACCCTATGTCAAGAGGTCAATATAGTCGAGTTATGTTATTTTTAGGAAGACAAATCATGTTCGGAGAATCAAACTGACTTCAAAATTTGATGAAGGATGTAAGCCCACAAAAGTAGCAAGTGCTAGGATTGAACCATCTCTTCCTAACCCTAGTAGCCATCCACTTCCTAATACTCATTCCTCTACTTAAAATCCAAAAAAAATATATTTAGAAAAACAAAAAATATTTAGAAAATATTCAAAATCAAAAATAATTGAAAATCTAAAAATTGGAAGTGATGAAAGTGTGAAAATTGAAAGTAAAAATTTTAAAAAGAGGAACAAAGGAAAGGGAGTCTACATTCCTAGGTACACATGTGGAGAGGGGCATGAGGTCTTTTTCACTAAGTTATCGCAAAATTTTCAAAAACATGTGGTCTGATGGGTTCCATTTACATGATCCACTTCACACATTCTAATGGTTTTTCCTCCCAAAGAAACAAGCACATAGGAGAATGAGTATTGCATAAGTTTAGGCTTGAAGGATGGAGCTCAAAACTTAACAAAGCAAAGGAAGGTCGAAGCCATTCATGCGCTAACAAGAAAGTTTGCTCTCACCATGGAAAGGTAGTCAAGCTCGAAAAAGGTATGCCTGAAACTCATTCTCCCAAAACTCCCTACTCGATACTCCCCTTCTTAGTGTGGGATCGGTAAATCATTCACATGCATTCCATGCATCAAATCACACACATGCACTCACAAACCCACACAATGTGCCAAAAGATGTGGATTTCCAAGGTGCACCGAAAGTCCCTCATCAACAAAAAGAATTTAAAAAAAAAAAATTAAAATTAAAACTTGGTAGACATGGTTATTCCTAAGGCATACATTGATATCCTAGGTACACCTAACCCTACCATGCATAAACAAATCTCTTTGAGTCTAGGTGCATTATGAACCCAAACCTAAAGTCATGACTCATTCAAGTTCTATGTATCCTTCAGTCCAAATGAGACTACAAACCTAACCACGGCTCAAGCCCATCTTATATGTGATAAGCTTTAAGTTGCCCTAATTGGGTTTGGTTCCCTTGAAGACCAACCCCTATCCTCCCCCATTGCACTATAGGAGGGTGAGCTCTTTAAGCTCCCCTTCCCTATGAGTGCGCCACATCCTTTGGGTATGACCATATCCACACCCGCACTAACTTTGGGCTTATGTTCATGTTCATGCATGCCTAATATGTCGGTCATGCCTTCTCATAACCTCCACATATCCACTAAGGGACTGACCATGGTTTCTCTTAGAACTCATACCTTCCTATCTAGCAAGGGGATTAACCACGTTCTCTCTTGACATACACATGCACTCACATCATCCACCCCTAGGGGCATATTGGGTTTCACCTAGGGTCTATTATAAGAATATCAATCATTCCACACCCCGAGTGCACTTTCTTGATGAACTCAAACCCCCAAATCCTCCTTGAACATAATACTAACTCCAGGTTTTGTGTATATGTTAGCTCCAAAATCTTAAAAATTTGAAAAAAAAGAAAAACCTAAACACAAATTTTTTTGAAAATAAAACCCTAAAATCATTTCTCAAAAGGATGTCAATCCCTTTAAGAATGAGTCGAGTGATGACAATCTATATGAACTTCTCAAAATCAATAAAATATTGAATTTGGGTAAACACTCAAATTCTCTAGAAGGTGACCTCTTAGGGGTTAATATAGGAATCAAATCTAACCCAAAATGTAACAGAGGCTACGATCATATCATGCATATTTCTAGGTCATGTCAAAAATCAAGATGTCCAATGACCAGCTATGGTGTGTGAATGACCATGTTGTCCATCTCCTCCAAACTAGGGGCATGTAACTTGCATTCACTAGGCACCTTTTATGTAAACATGAATACACTAGTTATTTCATTGAGCATGTATGTTCATCATCTCCTATGAGAATATATTTTTACATGGCATGCATCTCATGAACATTATTCACCCCTAAAGACCCTACAACAAGCTAGACTAGTCGAACTCGACCTGTTTGATGAGAACAGACTCATTGCTATGGATCAGGCGTAAGCATACCAGCAAAGGATAGCCTAACATTACGAGAAACACATGAAATCTCACTACTTTAAGGTATGAGATCTTGTATTGATGATTATACACTAAAGTGGCCCACATCCTCTCAAAATATGATAGCCCAATTGAGAAGGTTCTCATGTCATAAGAGGGGCAATAACCAACAATGCATATTGGCTAATTGATGCCTAGGAAAGAAATTTGGTAATGCCCAATATCGAAAAAGATATTCACGTTTAGAGTCTACCACCAATTCTTTTGAAATGATTTTATAAATGGATCATCTTTAGTTTATTGAAGAGGGGACCTAGTTAAGAATATATATCTTAGCTAGGAATTAGTGTCCTATGAAAAGGTGAAGTTTTCAAAATCACTAAATAACATTTCGAAAGTCCTTATTTTATAAGATATGGCCTAGTATAAAACAACAAAATATTTTTAAATAGTATGTGTTATTATAAAATAGGGCCTACTTGATTAGATTGAGTATCTAGAGGGATAAGTTGTTCCCCCATCTCATTTTCTCTAAAGAAATGGGCAAAACCAATACCTTGAAAGTCAAAATGGAAGAACAAAAAACGAAAAGAAAAGAAAAGGAAGAAAAAAATCAACCTCCAATAAGAGGTTTTCCTATAAAAGAAAGAAAAAGAAAATCAAAAGCTCAAAAAGCAAAGCAGTTTTTTTCAAAATTTTGTTTTCCTTATACCACGGGAAACTTTAGAAAGGACCATGGAAATTTTTTCTGTACCCCTATAGCTTATCCCGAAGAGAGAAAAAGTCTATCATTATAGTCCTAAAATAGGAATATGACCTGTCAATTTGAATCTCATTTTATTTGAAGATTAAAGTCTTCTAGTGTAACGAATGAAGTTTTGAAATGTTGTTAAACTTTTCCAGCAATTAAAACCTCTATAAGAGTAATGAAGAATTAAGATCGAGGTTAAGGAAAATATAGGAGATGACAGTCTTGTCATATGAAAACTAAAGAAGATTATCCTTTAAAAACAATTTTATAAAACCCAAAGCATCAAGCAAATGAGCTTGGAAGCCATCTTACTTAGGGTAGCCAATCTTCATGGGATCTCACCAAGCTCCCAAAATATTTTGTAGTGGTCTCCAACACATTTGATTCATCTATTGCATCTCAGACACCTCATACTCATGTGCATTCATAATGACCTTGTTTTTATAGGGTCCTCATGTTGGTAAGCTATCATCCATGTTGAGTCACCTTTGGTTGAAAGTCTTGTCCCACCAGAATTAGGATAGCTCAAGTTCAAGAAGTGAGTCCCTTAACAAAGAATGAGAAAACTTATGAAATCTTGGCTCAACTCAAATCAAATGAGAAGCTCTATTATATGCGAATTCTATACATGCCAGTTGTTCATCCTAGGATTTGTTTTGCTTGGATAGAATAAGAGTGTTGAACATGCACTGTTTCTGGTCAATTTAAGTATTCTTTGAAGATCTCCAAAATTTTCTGCTCTTCAAAGTGGCTAGCAAGTCTTTCATCATGAGCTTCTTTAATCAATAGTTATTGTATGTATCATTTGAAAATGTACAACCTTCTAAAATAAAAAAGGTATCCATCATGCATGTTGATACCTTGTATGGATTTGTGGTGATGCATTGCAAATTTACATCTCCTTGATAAACCCAGGGCCCATAAGTTTGGTGTTAACCAATGAAATCAGAGTATACCTCTTGGAAACATCATCAAGTAAAATTTTGTGGAGCCCTTCTTGTATTTAATAGTATAGTGAAACATCTCTAAGAATTCCACCCATTTTGCATTTCTATGACTCAACTTTCCTTGAGCCTTCAAATGTTTAAGAGATGCATAATCAATATGTATTACAAATTCCTTTGGAAGGAGATAATGTTGGAGTACACGAATCAAGGCATACAACTCCTTATCATATGTTAAATAGTTCAAAGTGGCTCATTTTAACGTTTCACTAAAGAACGCAATAGGTTTCCTCTCTAGAGTTAGAACAACACCAATACCACCATATTCATCACACTCAACCTCAAAGGTTCAGTTTCTTCTTAATATCTTTGAATCGTACTTGGGCTACATGCATCCAACAAAAATATGTCTTTTTCATGCAATCCATGATGGAAGCCATTATAGTGCTAAAATCTTTGATAAAACGCTGATAAAAGATGTGAAACTATGAAAACTTATGATCTCGCTAAGCTTTGTGGGAACCAGCCAATCCATAATAGCCTTTACCTTCTCTTCATCTACTTTGATGCCGTGTTGAAACACTACATATCCGAGAAAGATGACTTGTTCTTGGCAGAAATATTTCTTAAGGTTGTCAAAGAGTTGTTGTTTTCTTAATTTGGAGAAGATTGAATGCAAGTGTTGTTCATGGTCTTGTTAGTCTTGTTATCGACTAGAATATCATCAAAATAGACATCAACAAATTTTCTAATGTAATCATGCAAAACCTTATTCATAAGTCTCATGAAGTTGCTTGGGGCATTTATTAATCCAAATGGCACAAGTAGCCATTCATATAGCACAACCTTGGTTTTGAAAGTTGTCTTCCATTTGTCTCCCTCCGTATCTGATAGTATCCGCCTATATCATATTCAGTCAGTGTGGTCGAGTGGGCCCTGTTGGTGAATTTGGACTGATATCTACATCATATTCAGTCATGTGGCCTCCCACAATGTCCTCAACATGTCGGGTCAGGGACCTTGACGATCGAAACACTAGCTCACCAAGTTTGGCCCATTGGGTGTATGGGGTAAAGTATCCAAATACCACACTAGTAAACTCGTATATTAACCCAATTAATCATAGCAATATCTACACATACATCATTTTCATATCTTCATATCCACATCCACATCATGTATCCAATTACTATGTCAAAATTACATATTTATATCTAGTGTCAAATTTGTTTTACTTTATAACTCTCATTGACTAGTTCCACATGTCCCTAGCCTAGGCATGTCATATAACCTGACATGAGTTGCCCAATGCAAGTGGAACTAGCATAACAAATGAAGTAGCCAATACAACTCAACATATCTATGAGGTAGTACTAGCCGATAATGTTTTACTCGCCTACAATTACAAGTAACGAGCCATCACTAATGATACAACCATCTACAATCCAATGGCATCCCATACCATCATGGAAGTAGATTTATACATGTTAATGGTTTACTAGTAGCACACTCACTTAATACATTCATGTACTTTAATAAAGCATTTTCAACTCCATTTAATAAACTCACACAAATATGATCATTTCAAAGCATTAATAAACATTTCACAAACTCATATATAATTTTAAAGCAATTAAAACTACCTCTAGCATGAAACTGGAAAGGAGTCACATCCACCTACCTAAAGCTTCTATGTGGATCCAAATATCCAATACTTATCTTCTTAATGACCTCTATTTAGTCTCTAAATAATAATAAAATATAGTATTTTGATCCAGTGGTTCAAACCGTCTTAAAATTGGATCTCAAACAGTCATGCTAACCTAATTTGGATCCTTATAGTTATGTCTGGATCCGATTAAATTATCTAAATCGATTCTATTTACTAAAACAGATCCTGATCCACATTGCATACCCAATCCAAAGCTAGAACCATGTCTATTTAAGGACACAAACCCAGTGTCCGACTCGGTTTCACTATCGACCAACACGACATGGTGGGGACCCAACATGACACCACAAGTTGCTCATTTTGACTACCAAAATCGATGGTTTCCAACCACCATCACCAAACGGTCTGCCACTAGCCCGCAAACTATTTGCCCATAGCTGCAACCATTCACCGCTGATGGTTTTGCTAGAAAATTGTAGGAAAAGGGGTAACTTGCCCCTTTCTTCAAAATCTTGTTGGAAACCTAATAGTTTTCAGTGATTTTTGGTTCCATGAGAGTTGAGGAATGACCCACAAGGGCCCCCTCCCACCTCTATATCTTTCCCCTTAATCATTTATTTGTCCTCCATTCACTGATTTTTTCTAGAAAATAAGTCCAAATCAAAATAAAAAATATTACTTCATAAAATCAAAATTGCAGCAACATCGTCCCTCCTCCCTCTCTTTCCCTCTCACATTGGTTCTCTATCATGGGTCTGAGGAAGACAATCTCCATCGCCTTCCTTAGGTGCCTGCAAGCAGCCATGATACATGAATTGTGGTTGTTGAGCATGAGGTTCACACAAACCCTCCATCTGGGTCCTGGGTTTGGTTGGGCCCAATGTGACCTGATCCGACCTGGCTATTACAGATACATTCAGTAACCCGTATATGGAACAATAAATCCCAATTAACAATATTTTGATGCCGATTTTATTTCCACATCGAACAAATATATGGCATAGGGATCCATCAACTATATATAACTATAATAAAATACATTATAAGTTTAACATTTATATTTATTGGAGAATACGATACAAAATAGAAGTTGAAGCATTGCATACTATTGAAAAGTATCATTATGATTCATTGGAAATGGATTATCACCATTAGAAAATAGTGGAAGAAACTTTGTTAATTATATCTTTGAAAGCAACACTTATGCAATGTTCCATCATATAACAATTAGCAGCCCAAGTCAGGTATCGACATCCACTAAGTTGGTCTACATGGAGAAGTATTGCAAGCAATATAATACGTAATACCATCGATACTATCCTCTTCTATGAACACTCGGGAGTATATATCACGCTGTGTGTATTTTCATAAAATATTCCCTTTAAATCTCATCCTGAGGTGCCTTCTCTTTCCTTGATATCTACAATTATAATCTCTCATAACATCAACTCATTTGACAACATATGGTATTATAAACCAAGGTATCTCATTGCCATACCATTTCTCTATACTAGTCAATAGGCAAACACTATTTGATGACGAAGAATGCCAAAGTCTTGCATGCACCCTATGTCTATTGTCATGACTTTGATATCCTAAGACCGAAGAGCTCTATGTAGAAGTTGATTTACGGTGAGAAATACTTTTTCATACACAATCTCATGAGGACAATACTTCTTTTGTAGATTTCTTACATCGACCCTCAGTAAGATGGTTTTTCATGATAAAAAAATTTCCTTCAATTCAACTTTCTTTCTCCACTCTACATCTAACATTGTCAGGTGCATGAGACCATTCCATCTCCATGTTGAGCTTTCTCTAGACAATGGTATGAGCATGAATGTATTCATGTAGTGACATTCTTTCTTTCTTGTTAATCATATAATATGTCCTTCAATATTCTTTGTAATATGCCATCTATAAAATAAATGTATTGACTCAGAAAAGACAACATCAATTACATTCATCAATGTAAGCTTGTGGTTCGTGCATATTATATTACAAAAATTGTCATTCGCGTATAACTCTCCCAAGCACCTCAACATTCAAATATAATTTGTATCCTTCTTTGAACTTAAGAAAGTGAATGTCATAGAAAAGTTCTATTAGTAGATATAAATCCTATGATCTCAACAAAAAACATCTTATACTATTCATATTATAAATGCAATCTATCTCTAATAGCTCTGAAAATGCATGTAAAAAATGAATTAAAATAGAATTTACAAATATAATATCATTCATATATTTCACCCCGAGTATATTTCGATGCTATGTGCAACAATATATCCCTTTCATATTAGAGTTGTTGGAGAACTATTCAACTACCCATTTCTTCTTGTTTTATCTTTATTCTTGCATTATAAATATGTTTTGTTATACTAAAATTTAAGTTATCACTAAGCTTCAATTGTGTTGATATTTGCTTTGGCTTACAATAACTTTTTGTCATCTTCTTTATTAGATTGAATTCAGCATCAATCAACCAGTCCACAAAGGCATGCTCTTCTAAATACAATCCATGATGATGTTTATACATCCCATTAATCACAATCTGACTTCCACAATCCATCCACCTCAATAGTTCCCTAAAGTAAAAATAGCATCTTTCTTTCATCATATTGGTCTAGGATATACTTTTAACATGAACTACTTTCTTACTTCTATATTCACCGCTTCTATCCCATTCAAACCAAACTTTACCCTTTTCACCTTTTTGTTTCTTAGTATAATCATAATGTTATTATCTCTTCCAACTCTTATTGTATACTAAATCTAAGTCATCTTGATTGCAAAATATTTCAAAACAATTTAGAATATAATTGAGTAATCAATTCCATCATCTTCACACTCAATCAATGCATTTGATACAAAGACGCTAATTTCTTTGTCAGTATTATGTCCAGATTCCTGTCAACAATCATTCTGCACCCAAAGCCAAAAAAATATTTTTATCCAAAGCAAGAAGTAGGCAAGTGGAAGATGAAGAAACTTCAACTCAAGCATACACTTCCATGTCTTAACTATGCATGACACACATGGGCGCTTATGCTCTCTCAGCAAAACATGCCATGGGAAGAATGATGCATAGTTGGGATGCGTACAACCGCGTCTGGGTTGAAAGATCAGGCGCATGTGTGGAAACGTGTACTTGGAAGCTGAAACGTATCAGACACGCATGACATGCAGATGATGCAGAGAAAGGGGGGAGAGAAGGGAAGAGGAAGAAGAGGAGGGAGGAGGGAAAAGGAGAAAGTGGGATAGGGGAGGGACCTATCTGGTGGTAGCGATGGTTGCAATATTTCGTTGCATAGCACACTATCTATTTGCTCGGCAATTCCCTTCCCCACTTTGCTATTTACCCCCGTACAATTTTACCCTTCAGAGTTGCTATTCAACAACATGGGCTCTCAAGTTGTGGCAATGCGTGCTATGTGATCTCATTAACTAGAGCACTACACTACGTATTGGTTCGTGGAGTACCTATCTCAAGTTGTGGCAATGCGTGATAAAGTCTCTCGGTTCCACATGTCTCGATCCATCACAAGGACACGACATGCACCTAATACGAATTCCCCGAGTTCTTTGACAATTTGAAACTAGAATGGGTATTCTTTTAATCAAAGGATCGCCTGCCTTGCTTTCCCCTCCTTTGATGCCAAAGCCTAACACGTGCACATGCATGCACCGCTTCAACACCTAATACGACATGTAACGCTTCCACGGTGCAGAACCAATAAGACTACTATCCTATGAGAGTCAGGTTCGTGTTACATGACTACACTGCTACCCGGTATCATCACAAGGGAGTTCTCGAAAAGGAAAATGGATATCAGGTTGGGGCAGTTTGGCGACATACATCACATTGTAAAACAAGCCTACGAACGAATAGGCGCAAGCAAATTCCGACATCACCAGAGTCCATCTCACCCTGTGAGCGACGTTCCTTGCTTGCAGAAATCAAACTCACTACCTATTGAGTGGCTTATCAGGAAGCCCTAGTGGGGTGAGCTGACACTTTAGATGCACGACCCTACTTTTAATATTAACTTACCTTATACACACATAAGTAAAGAAGACGCACCGCATTAACTCAGCTAGCAAGACTCTCCGACTTCGACGACTCAGGTGGTGACTTCAATATCGGAGAGGCATGTATGTGTGTGTAAGGATTTCGCCTCCTATCGTGAAAAAAAAAAAACAATTGAAGAATTTCTATCAGAGCCAATACGAGCTCATCATCAGAGAAAAATCTGCTGTCATACAAAAAGAAAGAAAAGAAACATAATGAGTGGCTGATCAACAAAACAAACCGATTTGCTCTATAAACAACTTGTCTCATTTCGTAGCAAATATTGTTAACTTTCTTTTATTTTACTAGGAGGAGGCCAAGGTAAAACCAGTACTCACACCCAGTCTTGGTCGAATTTATTCGCCCAATGCTCATTAGATAACGAGTGTAATTGACCAAGGCTAGGGGTAGAAACTTTGTGTTTTGGGTCATCTACATAGAAGAAAAGCTGGTCAACACGAACATGACATGATCTTTTCTTCAAGATGGACTTTCACAGTTTTGTTCTTTTCTTGTTTTCACATGTCCGAGATTGCCAGCAATTTTGAATTTCATGTTGTGTTATTCCTCTTTATACGAAAACAAGACGTCCTTGCACAACTTGACTTTTTGAGCCATTTTGGATGCATATTGTTACGTTTGAATTGATTTTCCACGACCTATTTATTCAGTTTTATTAATCTCCTTTATTTTATATTTATAGAACCAAAGTGATGAAAGGAATTCTCATTATTGGATAAATTCTTTTGGTGTTCATATGAAGAGCATCTAATCTTTTTTCTTTTTCTTTTTAAGAGGAGATGGGTCTTACCAATTACAAAATCACAAAGAATTGTGAAGAAGACGAAAAATCTAAAGTAATTTTTTACTTTTTAATTTTAATAATTTCTTTAATTGAATGGTTGGAATTTAAAGATAAGCAAAGCATCTAAAGAAACTCTCTCTCTCCGAGTATGACTAGCAAAATTTTATATACCTAATATATGATCCTGGTTTTGATTAAAATATGCAAACTTTCAATAAAGATTATTTTAAAACGTGTATATTTTTGTATGTGGTCCATTTATAATTAAGATTTTTCCTTCTTATTTGAAGACCCAATAGAACCTGGATCGTGGTCTAGTGAACAACGAGAGCCTGACCTGGCAACGAGACCAAGTTTGACGCGTTACCCCTTTATTCGTTACCCACTGGCTACTGCGGTATCAAACGTCCTCGGTGCGGGCCGGACTCGGGTCAAACCCGACCTGCTGCCAAACCCATATGAATCAATGATATTGTTTCTATCTGCGGTTGGGGTCTGCATAGACAAGTGGCAAAGAAGGTGGCAGTATTAAACCCTGAGTTTTTGACGTTGAAATGTAGTGGGTCTCCGGGCTTTCTTGTAATAAATCTATTTGAGGAAAGAGTCTCCACTATTGTCGCATGTTGACCTTATTTGAGAAAAGAGTCTCTAATATGGATCACGTAATCTTCTTTATGCTATCAATCCTTTCAAGTTTAGTTTTTTTTGCTCTCGTGTTTGTTCGTGGTGTTGTTTGTGTGTTCGAGTGCCAAAGATTGGCTAAACCCTTTGTACTTGACGAGGGACACTCACGTTGTTGATGTCGTCTACTATTAAAACTGGTGATTCTAAAGTCAAAGCCCGCGAAAAACGGAGCTCATTTCCGTCCTTCACCTTCTCCGCACAACTGGCAAGCTAACGATGGACGGTCAGAATGGGGCATCGTTGTCCACAAGGCACATCGGACGGTTGTAGTTCCCTTCTTCTCCACCCTCCGCGGGGCACTTCTCTCCACCGAAACCTAAGCATCTTTACCCTTCGTTTTTCTCGCTTCTCCTCTCTCTCTCTCTATAGCAAAAATGGTGAAGGGTCCAGGGCTCTACTCCGATATTGGGAAGAAGGCGAGAGGTGATTTTTCGGAGAATAATTCGATTTTCTGTTTGCTTTGTGTAATTTTCGTGTTTGTTTAATTGATCTTTTTTTTCCAGATCTTCTGTACAAGGATTACCAGTGTGACCAGAAATTCACTCTCACCACCTACACATCCACCGGTGTGGTGAGTATCTTCGTTTGGGTTTTCATTTTGTTGCTCGATTTATTTTGTGGGTTTTGTTTTTTGGGAGCTAGAGTTGTGCTTCATTTGAGTCTTTTGGTTGGATTGTTCGTGGTCTCTCTCTCTCTCTCTCGATTCTTTAATGAGTCGTTGATCATTCCGCTTGGATCGGGTGCCCATATTTCGATTCGTTTTGCTGAGTATTCCAAAATTTGGGCGACTCTAGGCCATTCTGGATACTGGTTTTAGCAATGATGTTGCTTGCGCTTTTACGGATTTAATGCAGTATTTTGGTTTTCGTCAACTTTTAGATTTCAATAGTCGGGTTTGTTTCGACGCTGTCTGTCTGTCTGTCTTTGATTAGATGGTTATGTGTTATGCGGAATGCTTGGTCAACGTATCATGGAATGATGTGATCATGCAGTAAGGCTTTTCCGCTTCTTAAATTGCAATTTCATGAATGACAGTATTTTGTCCATTGGTGTTAGCAATACTGAGCCTGCTCTTGTTGATGAATTGCCACTCATCTGATATTTAAATCTTTGACAATATTATTTCTTCAATGGGTATCAGCTTCCTGAATATGTGTTCTCATGGACGAATCGTTTGTAGCCTTACATGACGGGGAAAATATAAGAGATGAACATTTTCTTCTTTTTGTTGATGGTGAACGGCTTGGGAAGCACCTCACCTGTGATTTTGAATATTTTTATTGCAAACTTAGAATGTTCTCATACTTTCTGCCATCACAAATTTTCACGGGTTAGATACTCTGGAGGTAGTTGAAGAATTACGGGTTGTATTTTCTAAAGTGTCTTATGACTTGAGAATTGTTGTTGAAAATCAAACATTCTCGTGAAGTCTAAGGAATCATTGGTGAAACAAGCATATTATATCATTTATCTCTTCAGCTGTTCTTTAATGGTGTGTGTGTGCCTGCGCGAGTGCATGTGTGTGTTCACCAGTTGGTTGCAACTGTACCATTTATGTGGTAAGCAATTCTTTTGTGGTTTATGTCTGTATGCATGTATGCATGACTGCATGCATCCATTCGAGTTAGTTCTGTTGTATTTGACTAGATGATGTCTTCTTATTTCAGGCAATCACATCAACAGGAACAAGGAAGGGTGATCTGTTCTTAGCTGATATTAACACTCAGCTGAAGCATAGGAATGTCACCACTGACATTAAAGTGGACACATACTCAAAGGTAAGATAATATGTTTTCTTTTACATGTTATTGATTATTGAGTTCCATTTGAGTATAACAGTCTACCTTTGCATGCTCATATGCGATCATTGGATCCGTGTTATTATCCTTTAAACTTGGAGGTAAGACTAGTTGCCTGTACTTTTTATCTTGCCTACTAATAACACTTTTTCTTTGGCAGCTTTGTACAACTGTAACTATTGATGATCCAGCACCAGGTCTCAAGACTATTTTTAGCTTTATTATCCCAGATCAGAGATCTGGCAAGGTATCTATTTAATTGTGATTATTACATGTGCTTTTCTTGTTAACTTATGCTGAAGAGAGATTTCAAGCAAATACCAGGACATCTTTTGATGTATTTTTTAGATTGATTAGGAAAGAAGCACATGATTGTTAAACAAATAAGACACCAATATGTGCATTAAAATTTAATCAGTATTGTCTATATCATTTCGTAATATGTATCATTTTTCTCCATGAGACAGGTGCATCATATTGTAATTATCGTAAATTTCTTTAAAATCAATAAAAATATATTAAAATAAGAAAAACCAAGAACAATTCTAAACAATTCTTATAAATCAAAATTTGGGTAAACATTCATCTATTAAACATTAATTCAAATGATAAGTATAACTTTCATCATTGAACAAGTAACAAATATTCTTTAAAAATAAAATTACAACTTCTTGTTCTATGATTTTCATCATCTTTCGTAACCCTCTTTTCCTTGATCGGTCGAGAACTACTACTATCATCTGCCCTAGTATCAGAAGGGTTGGTATCATCACCACCAACATCCTTTAACTCTTCCTCAAACATCCCTTTAACTTCTTTTTCTTACCTTTTCTCAATCATACTCTCAATCATTTATAAATATTGTCATGTATTTGAAATGCAGGTCTGCTAGCATGGTACATGGTAGGGCTTTATGCAAACAAAGAATCCATGTAGCTGACCCCATCTAGTATGGGAAAAGGCTTAGTTGTTGTTGTTATTGTATTAGAAGGGTTGGTGTCATCACTACCAACATCCTTTAACTCTTCCTCAAACATTCCTTTAACTTGTTTTTCTTATCTTTTCTCAACCATACTCTCAATCATTTATAAATATTACCATTTAATAGCTTCTAGTACTTTCTTAATTTTGCTTGTATAAGGAACAACCTCCTTCTCAATTTTTGCTAAGTTATATTGCAATCGATAAACTCCACCACTCGTGACTCTCTCATAAAAATTATATGTTATTCTCAATCTCCTTCCCTGAACTGAAGTGTTATGTCATGCCGGGTCATTAGACTGAAATTGGTTATGTGAACCTCTTCCTAACATCTCAATTTATCTTCTTAAATCTTAATAAACTTGAAAATAAAAGTAATTCATAAAGCAAATTCACTCACTCCATAAGCTATGTAAATACTTAAATACATTCATCCATTTCATAGATTGTCACAAATTCATCAAAAACATATCAACTCACTTCATATATTGTCATTCAAAAAAGAAAAAGACAAATAACACAAGTAGATAAAAAATAAATGTGGAAACTAAGAAAATTGGTATTCCACAAGGAAACAAATAGTGACCAAAGGTCACCGCTCTTGTCGTCGGAATGGTGTGTCCATTGGACCGTTAGAGAAGCTTCTCCCACCAAAAACCCTTATAGTCGTGTAACACTCAAGAAAAAAAACTCAAAGAGAAGGAAATCACAGGGCGCTTGGGTGACCCCTTTTATAAATAAGAAATGTATCGTACATATCAAACGATATGCCAAACTCCGCCCATGTAAGGGATCACCCTTGCATTGCCGGTCCCAAGCCCGGATAAAGGAGGAGGGTTGTGTTAGGCTTCCAACATCCAGCGTAAAACTTCGTCAGATTTTTATAACATGGATTACAAAAATTATGAGCATTGCTTTGGGGCATCCCCGCTTAGCGACGTGCTGCAGAGTCCAAATACAGTAATAAGTAAGCAAGGGCCACTACATTTTCACCCGAATGTAGTGAATCAATTGCAGAGAGGGTTTCCATATCATGGACGGGTGTGGGTAAAGAAGTTAGTCCCGCTACATTGCTGCTCGAATGTAGTGAAAATTTTTCAGAGAGGGTCTTCGTATTTTGATTATGGATGGATGTGGGGGGTAAGGAAGCTAGTCCTAGATAATAAGATTTGTATTGGTTATTGGAATATCGAAACATTATTCGGTAAGCTAATGGAGGTGGTAGATACTATGATTCGGAGAAAGATTCATATTCTATGTTTACAAAGAGACAAAATGGGTTGGAGAAAAAGCAAAGGAGATAGAGGATGTAGGTTTTAAATTATGGTACTCAGGTAAAGAAAAGGCTCAAAATGGAGTTGGTATTATCATAAATAAAGATTTAAAGGATAGTGTAGTAGACATATAACGATATGGTGACCGAATCATGATGTTGAAATTAGTGTTAGGAGCAGAGGTTTTGAATATAGTTTGTGCTTACGCACCCCAAGTAGGATTAGAAGATAGTATAAAGACAACTTTTTGGGAAGAGTTAGATAAGGTGATTCAAAAGATTCCACAAAGGGAGATGATTTGTTTAAGAGGAGACTTAAATGAACATGTTGGTAAAGAGGCATTAGGATATCAAGGGTTTCATGGAAACTTTGGTTTTGGGGATATAAATGAGGAAGGTATGGAGATTTTAAATTTTGCTATGGCATTTGATCTCTTTATATTCAAGATGACATTGTACCTTGGTGTATGTTATTTGCAGATGACATTGTATTAGTGGAGGAGTCTAAGGAAAAAGTTAATAGAAAATTGGAACTATGGAGAGAAACATTAGAAAGCAAAGGCCTCCGACTTAGTAGAACAAAGACAGAATATATGGAATGTAAGTTTGATCATTTGGTTACTTCAGAGGACATGAAAATTAAAATTGGCACACATTGCATTCCCCAAAAGGAAAGTTTTAAATACCTAGGGTCAATTTTTGAGAGTGATGGAAGAATTGATGGAGATGTTACACATAGAATTAATGCTGGTTGGTTAAAATGGAGAGGAGCATCAGGTATTCTTTGTGATAAGAAGATACCATTAAAGTTAAAAGGTAAATATTATAGAGCAGCAATTAGGCCTGCCATGTTTTATGGTTATGAGTGTTAGGCAGTTAATCATCAACATGTACAAAAGATATCTGTGACAGAAATGAAGATGTTGAGATGGATGAGTGGTCATACAAGAAAAGACCGTATACATAATGAGGTTATTAGAAACAAATTAGGAGTGGCACCAATAGAGGATAAAATGAGAGAACATCGTTTAAGATGGTTTGGACATATAGAAAGAAGATCAAAAAAAGAACCTGTAAGAAGGTTAGAAAAACTAAATTTGGAAAGTATTAAAAGAGGTAGAGGACGACCACAAAAGTGTTGAAACAATAAAGAATGATCTAGCTGATTGGGAGTTAACTGCTAACATGGCACATGATAGGGATCTGTGGAAACAAAGAATCCATGTAGCCGATCCCGTCTAGTATGGGAAAAGGCTTAGTTGTTGTTGTTGTTGTATTTGATCTCTTTATAGTCAATACAATCTTCAAAAAACGAGATGAACATTTAATTACTTATAAGGGTAGCTTATCACAAACACAAATTGATTACTTTATTTGTAGAAAAAAAGATAAAGCGTGTTGTAAAGATTGCAAGGTAATTCTAGGAGAAAACTTAACCATCCAACATCGACTTTTAGTTATGGATTTACAAATAAAAAAATGGACAAAGAAGAAAAGAGTGCATCGAGCTATTCGGAATAAATGGTGGAACCTCAAAAGCGAGAAAGAAGATATATTTAAACAAAAAGTCCTTCAAGGAGATGTTTGGAATTATGTTGGTACACCTTGTGATATGTGGAACAATATGGCTATACATATTAGGAAAGTGGCGAAAGATGTGTTAGGGGTATCTAAGAGAGGTGTACTGGCACAAAAGAAGCTTGGTGGTGGAGTGAAGTAGTACAAAATAAAATCAAGGCAAAGAGGACATGTTACAAATTACATTATGCTAAGAAAACTAGTGAAACTTTAGAAGCTTATAAGAAAGCAAAGAAGGAAGCGAAAAAGGCCGTGAGTGAAGCAAAAGCTAAAATGTGGGAGGACTTATATAAAAAACTCAACTCAAAAGAGGGTGAAAGAGATATTTTTAGGATAACTAGGGTTAGAGATAAGAAAACTAAGGATCTTAATTCTGTTAGATGCATCAAAGACACAACAACAACTACAATAACAACTAAGCCTTTTCCCATACTAGACGGGGTCGGCTATAGATGCATCAAAGACGAGGATGAAAATATTCTAGTGGCAAATGATGATATAAGAAATAGATAAAAAAAACTATTTTTATAAGCTTTTTAATGAAAATAAAGATGTTAGTATTAACTTAGGAGAATTAGCCAAATCAGAAAAGTATATAAACCAGTGTTGTCTGATGCGTATCGTATCGCTGGGCTCCACGATACGGGCGTATCGTATCGTACTTTAATATTAAAAAACTATAAAAAATATTTAAAAAATCAATAAAATTAGTAAAAATCTGAAAAAATCAAGAAAATTCTGGAAAATTTTGAAAAAATCTGGTAATTGCTTTAAATTCATATAATGCAAAGTTTAGCACAAATTGAACATTTAATATTGAACAATTGCATCCAAAATTATATATTTTGAATCAAAAAATGAAATACATTTATATTTTACATATTGTACATTTGTATCAGGAATCAGGATCATTAACTAAATAATCTTCATCTTCTCCTTGATGATGTTGTTGCACTTCAAATTAATTCATGCAATGTCTTCTTCAGTTAGGACTTAGGAGTGCATTTTCTTCGTTATCTTCCATAATTCACTCATGTAATATATCAAAATTAACAAACTGCTATCTTTGTACATGTAGTTGTCATATTTGCTAATTTTCATATGTGAGCAAAACAAAAAGCTCCATTTCTTTGATTATTGAGTCTATGACACCTCAATGATGTGATATTATTACTTGATGATGTCCCCTTTTTCTCTTATTGGAGACTAGCTTTTTAACTAATGCATGAGCTTTTCTCACTTCATAGACTGAGTTAAGCCTCACACACATTGATCATATTCAACACAATGGAAGTCATGTAACGTGAACCCTAAAATAGTGAAGTTGTGAAATCCCTACTCAATGAACCGAGAGAACTAAATGTTTTTAATTGTTTACGATCTTATGAAATTAGAAACTGTTAGCAAAAATATACCTAAAAGTTGTAACAGAAAGGGAAATGATTTTGTCATAATTTTTTTTTATACATTATTCTTATTAAATAAATGAAATTATAAACCCAAATTATAAGCATATTGGAGGATGCCTTAAAGGGAAGTGAAGAGAGGGGAAGAGAGGGCAGAAACATGCAAAAAACATTTGAAAAAAAAACTTTTTTGAAAAAAAAAATTTTGAAATTTTTTTTTGGGCGTATCGTACGATACAGTACCGTATCGTACGATACGGCACGATAACCTGTATCTTACGATACAGGTTACCGTATCGTATTGTGGCTTCCCACGATACGATACGTATCGCATCGTATCGTATGATACGGTGCGATACAGATAACACTGATATAAACCATAATTTCGACCGATGTATTCAAAAGAATGAAGTCAAAGAAGCTCTTAAACATATGAAGGGTGGTAAATCGGTAGGACCAGACAATATTCCTATAGAAGATTGAAAACTACTAGGAGAAATAGGAATCACTTGGCTCACAAGACTATTTAATGAAATATGGAGAAACCAAAAGATGCCCGAGGAATGGAGAATGAGTACATTTATACCCATATATAAGAACAAGGGATTGAGGTATCAAGTTAATGAGCCAAACTATGAAATTGTGAGAAAAAATTATCGAATGTAGGTTAAAACAAGTATAAATACAATAGAGAACCAATTTGGATTCATGCTAGACAGATCTACTATTGAAGCGATTCACCTTTTGAGACGTCTTATGAAACATTTTAGAGCAAAAAAGAAAGACCTTCACATGATATTTATTGATCTAGAGAAAGCTTATGATAGGGTACCGAGGGAGGTTCTTTGGAGAACTTTGGAAAAAAGAGGTATCCCATTGACATATATTAACCTTATAAGAGACATGTATGATGGTGCAAAAACATGTGTGAGGACTCATTAAGGAACGACAGACTTCTTTGAATTTATATTGGGTTACATCAATGATCACCTTTAAGTCCATACTTATTTATAATGGTGATGGATGAGTTAACAAAACATATTCAAGATGAAGTACCTTGGTGTATGTTATTTGCGGATGACATTGTATTAGTGGAGGAGTCGAAGGAAAAAGGTAATAGAAAATTGGAATTATGGAGAGAAACATTAGAAAGCAAAGGCCTCCGACTTAGTAGAACAAAGACAGAATATATGGAATGTAAGTTTGATCATTTGGTTACCTTAGGACATAGAAATTAAAATTGGCACACATTGCATCCCCCAAAAGGAAAGTTTTAAATACCTAGGGTCAATTTTTGAGAGTGATGGAAGAATTGATGGAGATGTTACGCATAGAATTAATGCTGGTTGGTTAAAATGGAGAGGAGCATCAGGTATTTTTTGTGATAAGAAGTTATCATTAAAGTTAAAAGGTAAATATTATAGAGCAGCAATTAGGCCTGCCATGTTTTATGGTTCTGAGTGTTGGGTAGTTAATCATCAACATGTACAAAAGATGTCTGTGACAGAAATGAAGATGTTGAGATGGATGAGTGGTCATACAAGAAAAGACCGTATACATAATGAGGTTATTAGAGATAAATTAGGAGTGACACCAATAGAGGATAAAATGAGAGAATATCGTTTAAGATGGTTTGGACATATAGAAAAAAGATCAAAAGAAGAACCTCTAAGAAGGTTAGAAAAACTAAATTTGGAAAGTATTAAAAGAGGTAAGAGGACGACCACAAAAGTGTTGAAAAGAAACAATAAAGAATGATCTAGCTTATTGTGAGTTAACTGCTAACATGGCATAGGATAGGGATCTGTAGAAACAAAGAATCCATGTAGCCGGTCCCGTCTAGTATGGGAAAAGGCTTAGTTGTTGTTGTTGTTGTATATCAAACGATATGCCACCATATCGTGTGATACGGCCTGTATCGCATGATACAGTCTTATAATATCGCACTTTGCGATACATGCCCTGCACAATAACTACCTGTATTGTACAATATGGGACAATACACATAACACTGCATTGAACTTCTGGATGTTGATGCTGCTCAATTCTGATACAAGTTTCTATATATACAGGTTGAATTGCAATACTTGCATGACTATGCTGGGACCAGCACAGGCATTGGCCTGACAGCAAACCCTGTTATTAACTTCTCAGCTGTTGTTGGAACTAATGCTCTTTCTATTGGGGCTGATCTTGCATTTGACACTGCTAATGGGAATCTCACGAAGTATAATGCTGGATTGAGCTTTTCTAATGCTGATCTCACTGCTTCCTTGACCTTGTAAGTTTTTTCTCTATCTTGTTCCACTAATTTATTTCACAATTATACTTCCTGCTCTACATTTGATAAGAGTAATACATCTGATTGGTAGTCTGAAACGTTTACCAAACTACGAGTGTTAAATCTTTGTCAAACACATTGGCAGCATCAAAATTCCTATTACAAGAGACGAAATTATGCATCTTGCTAGGAAAGCCCACCAATGACATGGACACCCTTGCATCTTGGGGTTTGCTTCTGTTTCCTGTTTGTTGAGGGGAAGGGCGGATGTGCTAGGTTTGATTTTCTGTAAAGATAGGCTGCTTGGGTTGCAAACCTTTTTTAGGAACACTATCACAACCTGGAATTCCTGAAATCATGCTTTCCCTTGAATGATACAACTGCTATCATTCTTCACTTTCATTTGTTCCTCTGGCAAAATAAATGCTGCTACTGCTGTCCTCAAGAACTGTACCTTTAATGGCGTGTGTGATAATGTTGCAGGAATGACAAGGGGGATACCTTGACTGCTTCCTATTATCACAGTGTAAGCCCTCTAACAAGCACAGCTGTAGGAGCTGAACTTTCTCGCAGCTTCTCTAGCAATGAGAACACTCTTACAATCGGCACTCAGCATGCGCTGGACCCCCTGACACTGATGAAGGCTCGGTTGAACAACTATGGCAAGGCAAGTGCACTTATCCAGCACGAGTGGAGGCCAAAGTCACTTTTCACAATCTCCGGTGAGGTAGACACAAGGGCGATCGAGAAGAGTGCAAAAGTTGGCCTATCCCTGGCTCTGAAGCCATAAATTTGTTAGATGTTAGTTTGAAACTCTTTTGCAGGATGGAGATCAAATAAGTTTGCCATTGGAACTTTGGCTTTTCGCATGACTATTTTTTCGCTGCTGATTTAGAGTCAGCATGCTTGGTTTTGGGAATGTAAAAAAATAACTCTACCATGGTAAGATGGAACCAAATGGTGTTTTTTAGGTGAATCTCGTTTCTGGCTTATATAAATCTCACAATTTTCTCTGAGATGAGATGTACTTGTTTTCACTTGCGTATATTTTTTCGGTTCTAAAATTACAATCCTTTTCCTGTTGTTCTCTGTTCCTTGTATATGTATATAAGTTGGCATATTCACTCCATGATCCAAACAAAAACATGGATTGTGAAAATCTGAGAAAACTTTTATGCAAAGGGGGCTGGAAAGTTTTTCTCAGTTCGCTCTAGCGGTTCTGGGAAAAACCTCCTTATTTGGTAGTCTAGTGTCTTCAGGTAATTTTACCTACTGATCCCTAAGGAGGATCTTTTGGTTCCCAATGACTTGCTAATACATGAAATAATCGATTGCCTCTGCGTTGTACTATTGCCCACTCGTGGATTTTGGGGGTTTAATGTATGTTTTTGATCATTGTGGCCCTATTCGTTAATTGTGCTAAAGTTGGACAGTAGTGTCTAGCCAAGCAATCCTTGATTTGAGGCAGCAAGAAGTTTTGTAGCCTGAGCTACACATTGGGCATCGGTAAATCGCAAATGCCAATGAGCCGTCATTTGCTGGAATCTTTTCAAGAACTCTTCGGTTGACTCTCTCTAGTGTGGTATGAGGTTTATTAGGTCATTCGGTGTTAGATTGAGGTCCTGCACATGTCTGGATTTATCTGGAGTTTAGGACATATGTCACCCACAAGCCTTTCCAATCAAGGATGAAACAAACAGTTACAACTTGTTGAAATCACTTTCACCGGGTTCGTCACATTTTGAAGTGAATCGTACCAGATGTTCTCTTGGATATTTCCATCCTCTCTATAGAGCTTAGAGAATTTCGCTTTAAATCTTTCTGGCATAGGAACTACCGGATCTTACTAAAATCAATATATTGCTTTCGACCCATTTCACCACCTGCACTCTTATCTCTTATGAAGGGGTGCTTTCGATTACCCCATTTTCATCTAGGGGCCCATTGTGGTTAATAGATACTACTTGTGCTTGGTTTGGTTTGAATATTGTGTAGATTATTATCAAACTAAGGCAAATAAATGTTGTCCATTGTCTCTGTGTGGTGGAATTGGTTGGAAAGGAAGAACATATTGATTGCCACGAAAAGTAGGAATCAGCATCTAGGATAGAAACCAACTTTCTGCGTACAAACAATGGCATACTGGACTTTGATACCAATTGCAGGTGCAATCAAAGGTGATGGGTGGTGGCTCTACGATATGGTATTGGAGGGACTATATATGATTGTTAAGAAGGTTAGCCCCCTCACAGAACTATTGGAGGTGGTGGAGAAGTAAGAAAATGGTCGATATTTCTCATTGCATCGGTTGGCCTTCGAGCCATATTGACCGTTCCATACTAGAGATCAGAATAGTCTGTCAAGCTTGCATTGGGATGATTCATATTGCCGGTCTGGGTGGGAAACATGCCAAATGTTGGGATGTCCTACATTCCATTGAAAGTGGTTGATTCATCAACCCACCTTCGTTATGACATTCGTGTTGTCTAATGGCGGCCATATGATTAACCACCATCATGGAGATCATCTCTCCCATAATGTGCCCGTGTGCTTCTTCCATAGAAGTACTAAACCAGTCCTAAAAGATGGCTTGACTTGGTCAGTGCCTGATCGAGAATGCCATTCTGGGAGTTTGCCAATGACTAAGTTATGGGTCAAGTACAATTCGACACAAAGGAGTTTTTGGTTAGCCGATCTTAACCATAAACTTTTAGTGTTAACACTAAAAAAGATATTATTCTCATCTAACTTTTCCACATACAATTTCAAAGAACTTGCAATAAACCCCACACTTTAAATATGTCATGCCCCAAGGCATGGGCCTTAGTGGATGGTCAACACCCCTTTTGACCCATTTGATATGTCTCGACCCCGAGACTTAGGTAAAGAAAAGTGTAAGCCCACATCATCCCAAATGACTAAACAACAAGATTTCCTTAGCTAAAATTCAAATATTTCATGTGTCAATGTATAACGGGTTCAACAAACAACCAATTATAAGGGGTGAGCACCAAGTACATGTGCACCATAGGTAATTCAATAAATTTATAGTACAAATAATTCAAGTCAACCTTTTATGGACTTGCTGACATAACAGTTGTAGTTTTATCTCCATATATAACTCAAACAAGAACTCATCCTTAATAGAACCAGTAAAGATAATAATTATAAGGGGTGAGCACCAAGTACATGTGCACCATAGGTACATGTAATCTCTCTACAGGTAAAAGCATACTAAAGACATGCATATTTTAAATCAAACATGATATGTATGGAGAGTTCGAACCAAATATAAAAAATGTATAATAAACAAGCAATGCATAACCATATACACCGATGATGTAATTTTAGTTTCAACTCAAAACCCTACTATGTCCAACAACATTACCACACCATAGAAGATTCCTAACCCCTCTTTGTGATCAGCTACGTGGTACATGACAACCATCACACAGGCTCGTCAGAAACCCTCTTGGATCTATAAGGGAAATACTTCTTGGAGACATATACACTAACCCCTCTTTGTGATCAGCTACGTGGTACATGACAGCCATCACACAGGCTCGTCAGAAGCCCTCTTGGATCTATAAGGGAAATAATCCTAGAGACATATACACATTGGGTCATATTTTCCTTCATTACATTTACAGATTAAATCTTTCATATGGAATATATCCCCAAAACAATATATTATCAGTGTATCATATATTTCAATAGTATTGAAATAGTTTCCAATTTCAAAATACTTGCTATTCCCACTAGTTTACCAAACTAACACATATGTCCCCACCTAGGTGTGCCATAGGATGTGACACGAGCTCTGTGAGACCAGTGCTTCTAACGAAGTATCTGACGAATTTGTGTCACCTGACATGACCATTCATAATCTACGTCCCTCAAACAATGCTACTTATACATATAACCAAGATAAGTGCGACAACTCCATGTTGACTAATGTTTCACACTATACAAGGAGGGAGACCTACGAGTTAGCATTGCTTGGTATGTCTATCCCCATTTGATGACATTCCATACCGCCAGGAAGATGGTGGATCCATATCAGATAATGTTTTACTCCCACTCAAGCACACTCATGCCATGCTTAATGCAAGTACCACAACCATTTTAAAACACCTATAAATCATCATATTTAATAATTTCAAAAAAGTAGCATAGCACTTTATCCCATGCATCACTAAAAACAAGTAAAACTATCATAGCATACATATGAAGAGGGAAACACATTCACTTGCTTGAACCCCAAGTCAAGTCCAATCCCCAAAACATAGATCATCTCCAAATCACCTCAATTTGCATCTACACAAACATAAAATCATTATTAAATTATAAAATAATCAATAAAAACATGTGGTTTAAAACCTCTCACAAATCAATGTCCACAACTCCTATTCTAGCAAGATGCCCTAATTAGATCCTATCTTAAAACCTATATCCAACTTTAACAATCTAAAATCAATTGTTTTCCCTCTAACTAATAGTAAAAACATTCTCATATTAAAGTTTCTTCTATTACAAATCAACCATTCAAACAACATTAAAAAAGGAACTTAAATGGGCCCAAAATGGCCTAAAGATCAAATGGGTTCATTTTAACTTATTTGGATGTATTCAAGAACTAGATTCATTTTAAAAGGTGTTCTAATTGCCTGCAATTCTCGTTTGATTGAGCTTGACCCATGTCGTTCCTATACAAGTTACTTGTGTTCAATGTAACACAACTCAAGGGACTAGGACATGACACTCTCATACTATCATTGTTATCTATTGATTTCATGCCAAAATCTTTCATTTTCGGTAGTGTTCCACCATAAACAAGGTCTGGAAAGCAATAGCATCGCCCAATTAGCCTTTTACCACCAAAAGTTGCTACCCACAATAATGTTTGGGTGACTTTTCTAGAAATGGGAAATGGAAAACCCGAAACCTAATTTAGGTTGCCAAAAAAATCTTGTTTCGTAGTGATTTTGAGTGTAACAAACCCCGTGAAAGAACTCACCATGTTCATCTTCCTCCCTTTTACACTAAGTTTATCGATATTCAGGTTGGTGGATGGCAATTTGTGAAAAACAAATAGAGAAATGGAGGAGAACCTTGAAGTAGGGGTGTCCACAGTTTGGTTTGGTTTGGTCCTAGCCTAAACCTTGAACTAAACCACTATCATTGGTTCTCTGATATTAGAGAACTAAACCGAATCGTGGCTTACACAAAACTGAACTGAGACAAACCAATGGTTTCTGTTCAGTTCGCTTCTAAACCACGGTTCTGGATTTTATGTAAAATGATGGTATGGATGTTAGCATGAAATGCTTAACAACTTCTTATAAGTCAAATATTAAAGAACTATCATGATAAAGTTTAAATTCCATAAAGAAAATATAATCAATAATACAAGAAATTCATCATAATAATTAATAAATTTGATATAAATCAAATCAAATCAACTAAGCTCTCTTGAATAGTTCATGTCAAACAACTTATAGGCCAAAACATCAAATAACTCTCATAATAAAGTCGATACTCATATCCAAAATGGATCAAGTGAACTGAATTCTCTCAAAAAGTTCATATTATTTAAATGTTGTACGTGCATTCATAGTTTTAAGAATCACTGAGGCACAACCTGCCTCTATCCTTCCATTCCTCAGTCTAATGCCTGTTCAAGTAGAGTATTGGTTTTCCTGAGAACGTTGACTTGTCATGGTGAACTTTGAAAGAAGTCATAGATGCAACAACTATGAGGAGAAAGTATAGAAATAAAAAAGGTCTCGGTTGTAACTCTGCATGGTTCAAAAATCAACCACAAAATTAGTAGACAAGAACATGAAGCTAATTAAATAATAAAGTTGTCATGCCACATAAGCACATTTAATATGCTAAAGTTGACCACTTCATTTTGCAGTCCTATCTACTTTAGTAAATAAAAACAAAGTGCATTGATCACATGGATAGAAAGACGCAATTTCATATTATTTCATTAATGAAGAATACTAGTGGCTAGTTATGTGAACATTGTTTTATTGAAAATAATTAGAAAACATAAGTAAAAAGCAACAACAGGGTTGTTCATATATTATTTAGGTTAACATTATAGTAGAAAATCTTGAACAAGCCAAACCATCAAATGGAGCAGAATGAGCTTAGAAAAGTACAAAATAAAAACAATCTTAGCAACGAAATCGGGTCCTTAATCCACAAATGGAACATTATATAATTGCATGCATCACTTAGTCGATGCTTTTTCTTAACAATTAAGTTAGCAATTCACCGCCATGCCTGAAACTTCTTATTTGTTTCTTCCTCCTAGCTGCAAGAGTTCTTATGATGTATTTGGCCGACATTCCCAAACTTCAACAATGACTTCATCCAAAACTCTATAAAATAAGGCAAAAGAATGAAAATCAAGAGTAGGAATCAAACAAAAATATCTAAACTATGTTTCCCCTTTTTCCTAAGAAAAAATGACCAAGCAAGAAATCATTACATGTTTTACCTAATATAAAGTCTTTTCTCTCATATTACAATCCATTGAACAATCACCAACTTAACATGGCATGGCTCACCAACTTGCAATGGTTTATTATATGTTAATACAAAGAAAGCCACCTCAACGTAATCAAAGATGCATTTTCTCATTATCAAAAGGAAAGAACAACCTAGTGGTTGTGTGCAGTGGTTGATATAGGCACCTATAATTAAATCGAATTATCTATCTACTGCAGTATACTGATTTGAATGAGTGGAAGCCATATCAAGCCACAATCATCACCATAAGCACCTACATGAAAAGCTCCTACTTCTACTTCCAACTAATCAATATTATTAGGGCAAGCAGTGGTGTTATATGACCTTGAATTAACTTCCAAACTATGCCAATACAAGCATGAAAGTAGAGTTACAAAATTGTCATGATATTATCCAACATATGACTATAATATACTTATAACAAAATAAATCATGATTATTACCATTGGCTAACAAACAAGTTGAATGCCACAAAAACAACATATATAGACTAAGAATAACAAGATGAAGTCTTTTATGTGCTCCCTTTCATCACATTGAGTTCACGCGCTCCTTTTCATCCCTACATGTTATCAAACTAATTTCATGAAAATTTATTTCTTAGATGAAAACATGACACATCAAAAAAATGAAGTAATGGAATGGCTAATGCATACCATGAATATATCAAATAAAGAAGAGAAAATCATACACAAGGATAACAAACCATCTCTTAATCAAATATGCTTTTTATGCTATTTGTTTATTTGAGATATCATTTTCTTGAGCTTCTATTAGTAAAACCTCTACAAAAGGACAATAACAAACACCAAACATCCATTAAAATCAACTATCAATGTAAATTATAGAGAAAATAAACAAATACATAATTTGATGTTATATCTAATTGATATTTCTCCCAATTGTTATCTTGTTCCACAAAATCTTCTTCTTTAATCTCATAATGTAACTAGTCCTCGGCACAAATAAGGGTTCCACGATTTTAGGAGTAAGAGAGCTTCTAAATGGATCAAGCACCCTACCATCAATACTAAAGGTTGATTTTGAGGTAGTAGAAGAGATAGGAATAGCAAGAACATTATGTGCTATCATTCCTAGTATTTTATATCTACTGGAATTTGATGCACACCGACTTGATATATCAAAATCATCATATTCCTCTTGAAGTTCCTCTACCAAGTATTTCTAACCTCCGAGTTATATTCACCTACATCCTTGTTTTTAGATGTTATCAAACATATTCATACAAAGAGAGCAAGAATCCTATAGAGCATTACCTTGTTCGTTAGTCGGAAAAGAATTAATACTTTGTGATGTACCCTCTTTGCCTCAATATTTTTCTTATAATCTTGATAGAGATTGATCAAAACCTCACATACATGTACACACAATTGAGAATTCACTTCTTTTTCATACATAACACTAAACTCTATGAAAGAAATTCGAGTTTGTATTGAGGATCAATCATAATAGCTACAAATAATAGAGCACTAATCTTCTCGGGCTTTCCCCAATATTTATCAAAAAAAAATTTCACGTTCATAATCATGGTCTTCACAATAATCATATGTATCATGTATTTCATGCAATACCAAATCAAGTAAAACAAACTCATAGAAAAAAACATTGGTAGTAACATAAAAACCTTGAAGTCATATAAAAAATAGCTAGAAACTTTACAAAAATGTTAGCATTATCCCAATCTTCCTTCTTGAGTAGTCTAATCCTTTTATCATCCTCTAAGAAATAAGAAAAATATTATTCATTATCTTCTTCCAACCTTTCAAATGCTCATACAAATTTTAATGCCGACTTCAACTTTAAGTAGGTGGAATTCCACCTACTCTTAACATCAAGTGATATAAGTCCTCTAGAGAAGCTTCTCCACCTCAACACACTCCTTAAATGTTCTCAATTGTGATGTGCAAGACCTCACATATTTGACTTCATTATGAATGCTACTAATGGAAGTATCAAGTAAGTATATGAGCAAAACATCTGAAATGCATAAATTCTCCACTCAAAACATCTTTTTTCCAAGCATTTACCATTTTCTTTATAAAGGTAAGAGCAATATCACTAGAAGTTGCATTATCTAGAGTCATAAAAAGAATTTCCTTAATGCCCATTCAAGCAAATAAGAATCAATAAATTTATCAATTGTTTATCCTTTATAGTTAGCTACTTGACAAAAATTAATGATTCTCTTATGGTAATTCCAATTTTTATCAATAAAATGAGTTATTAAAACCATGTATGAAAGATTTTGAATAGAGGTCCATGTATTAGTTAGTAAATAGATTTTTTGTAATGGCTTTACCAATAACTTCTTCAAATTTTGTTTTTTTAAGTATGTGAGAAACCATCTCTTGCAATAGTAATGCGAGATGGAACCCAAAAATAAGAAATATTTTCTTTACAAAATTGTTTAAAACCTTGTTTCTCTACAAAATTGAATGAAAACTCATGTATAACAATTATTCTAGCTAACAAAGTGTTGTATCTCTTACTATCAAAAGTATGAGCGACAAGTTCTTCCCCACTTTTTTTACTTCCATTAGTAGAGGTCAACTTCTTAAAAGCAAGAGTTTGTTTATTCTTTATCATAGACCTCTTATATAATATTGATTTCCGACTCAAATGCTTCCACTTAGAACTAGTCTCCGATTTTGAGTTACAAGAATAATTGCCACCAAAGTAATTGCAATAACATTTTAATGGCATCCCATTAACAACATTTTCTTTTCTAAAGTGAGTCCATACCTCAGAACCTTCTCTTGAAGGTTTTCTTTGCAATATTGTGTATCATATCATTTTCATTTTAATTCTCCATCTAAAGAAGGTATTGATAAAAAAGTAAATTAAAGTATATCAACAATTCAGTGTATTATTATATAAAGTTAAATATTATTATAAAGTTGAAGTAACCAACTACTTGTGAAGAAATATGAATGCATAATAGGTATATACTTACTAATAGTGACTATACATAGACAGAACTCTATATGACCACAATGGAGAAATAATATGTTGTTTTTATAAAAGAGTTATAAGAGAAAAAATGTGCCTATACATCAAAGGCAGAAATCACAAATAACATATGGCATATGACAGAAATAAGAGCACTATTGATGTTGATTTGGTAGAGAACCCAAATAGTGTAGTCATGAATCAATTTTTAGGGAAACCCTATAACTAAAGTATGCCTACTTATATTATAAAATTATGTAGAAATTGCTGATATTGCAGAAAATGTGTTGCAAGGATTTGAATAATAGTGGACATTCAATATGGGAAAACCATACAAGAAGGAAAATTACAACTTTAAGAAAATGTAGAATTTACTTTGCCTCCAACCAACACCTAACAATACTTACATTTCTTTCTCTAAGGAGCAACAATTATCTCGGGTTAAGTTCTTCATAGCCCACACCATATTAGAAGATTAACAACACATACAAATAAGGAATCAACTTAAATAAAATGAATTAGAAGATCAAGAATACATACAAACTAGAAATCAGAGATGGTGTCGCTGATATGATGGATAGATGCATAGTAATGACGATCCAGGTACTATTGAACATACTTGGTCAGATGAGCTCACTGAGCAATACCAGAGACCTCTTACACGTGCTCGGACCAGTTCTAATCATCGAGCCCTATTTGAGTTCAAAGTGAACCAGGATGAGTGGTGCATAATGGACCATGAAAACAATGAAGTTTGCTTACTACAACAGGTGAATGAATTATGTTTAAGGCATGCCAACAATAGTTAGGTTGAATTTTTGTGTTTAGTAATATGCATTTAACATGTTCATTTTCTAGAAATTTTGTAGTAATTATTGGATCATGCTCATTCCCTAGAAATTTTGCAATAACTATTGTATTTTGCTCATTCCCTAGAAGTATATGTTTTGGCCAACTCAAAGGGATGTTCTGAGCATAACTTGGATGAGGCCTAAGTAATATACATTCTGTTGTTTCCAGCATTTCGTTCTCTTCTCACTCTTATCCTCATCCAGGGTGGCGAGTGTACGGGCCTTATCACCCTCTTCAGGTGTGGCGGCCTAAGGTGTATGTAAGGAAATTAGTGCACGTGTGAGTAAGCTCGAGGCAGCAAGACTGACCTCCATCTCATAAAATCTTCTCAACTGGAGATTTACATCATAGAGAGACAGTCATCGGCTATCTAATGTGTGATGGAGAGGAGGAGGAGAGTCAATCATTGTTGGTGATCTAACGGTGAGGAAAAGGGAAAAGTTGGAAGGAAGAGATCATTCATAACTCCGTGGGACTATTCTGTAGGCAGTCGACCCTTTGGTCGTTGCCGATCTAAAGGAGAGGGGAAGAAGTAGACTCGAGAGAAAATGAGGAGGCGGCATCTGTCTTGGGCTTTTTTGTTGTATCTTGTATGTAAATGTAATGGGTATATAAATGGTTTGATTTGCTTCTCATGGTTTGGTTCCAATACTAAAACCGAGAAGTGAACTGCAATTTTTTGTTTTTGATAGAACCAAACAGAACTAAACCACTTGACATTTATAACCAAACCAAACCTTTGGTTTGGTTTCGATGGTTTGATGAACACCCCCTACCTTGAAGTTTCAACTAGAAAATCTGATGATTCCTCAATCATTTGTCGTGATTTTCAACATTACAAAATTAGTTAAGATATGCCGCTACACTATCACATATTGCAACATATATCAAAAAGCAAAATTCATCGTGTACTTGAGATTAATATGAAAACAAAAATAAAGCTAAAGATCAAATCAATGTACCAACATGAGCTATGTTTGTTTAGTAGGTATCCTAACTCAAAGCAACTAGCCATGCAACATGACCTATCCTTGGCAATCCTGCTTTAGAGTGGACCAAAAGTAACCCACTTTAAGTATTTTCATTGTCATCATATTGGCATTTACATGCCCTCCACATTCTCCATCGTGGAATTCATGCATTACTATCCTAGCCTCCTCCAGGTCGACACACCTTAGTAAGATGCCAGTAAAACTCTTTTTATAAAGAACCCCTCCCAAAATCAGATATCGGGTTGAAATCCTTCGAATAAAAGCTTTGTCTTTGGACGAAGCAAATTCTGAAAATCCTCCATTTTCTAAGAACTCTTTAATGTCTTGAAACCAGGGTTTTTCAGTGGAAGTTGTGTTGTTTTGGCAAATCTCTAAATCGTGTGTGGATGGAGTGGGCGAGTGCCATATTTCTAAGGATCGCGTTTCCAAAGTGGGATCGACCCTTAGGGCTAAGCCCAAGGATGAGAGGGCATCGGCTATGCCATTATCCTCTCTCCTTACGTGTGTGAGTGTACACGATTTGAACGACTCGACCAGCTTGGTGGCCAACTCGTGATATGGAAGAAGTTTTTCATTTTTGACTTTTCAAATTTTTAACACTTGGTTTATGACAAGTAAAGAATCTCCAAAGACTTCAATGCATGATGCCCCTAGAGTTTTCGCAGTTTTCAAGCCTTGTATGAGAGATTCATACTCGGCTGTGTTGTTGGAACATTCGAAATCTAGGCGAATGACGATGTGTATTTCTCCCTTTTCAGGGGATATGAGGATGATTCCTACCCTAGCCCCTCTTTGGTTTCGTGCTCCATCGAAGTGCATCTTCCACACATGGTTTTCACTTGAACAGTTCGATAAGAAATGATTTTGAAACTGGTTTTGAAAGATGCCTTCATCAGGCATTTTATCAAGTGTGGGATATGAATCCTCTAAAGGAAAGTCAGCCACATAGTCGGCTAGGTTGCCCCTTGATGGAGGTTTGATGGTGGAACTTCAGGTCATACTCCATTATGAGGAGCTGCCATTTACCCAGCCTACCCGTGAGGATAGGTTTTTCAAACAGATGCTTGATTGGATCAAGTCTAGACACTATCCAGATCTCATGATCTAGGAAGTAATGTCGAAATTTTTGGCAGGCCTAGATCAAGGCCAAGCATGTCTTCTCCATGGCTAGCTAATTTCGTTCATAAGCCAATTGAGTTTTCAAAATATAGTAGATGTCATACTCTTTATGGGTATCATCCTCATATTGAGCTAATAATGCACCCAAAGCATTCGCATGCACAAAAATATAAAGCAAAAGAGGTTTTCCTTGCTTTGGAGGGTTTAAAACAGGAAGATTAACCAAATACGTCTTTAATCTTTCGAAAGCTTTTTAGCAATCATCATCCCACACAAATTTCACCCCTTTTCTCAAAAGTTTGTTGAAAGGTTCGCATCTTGTAGTGAGGTTTGAGATAAACCTTCTAATTGATTGGAGGCGACCTTGGAGGCTTCGGATTTGTGTTAGATTGGAGGGTAGAGGCATATCTATGATGGCTTGACACTTAGAGGAGTCGACTTCAATGCCCCTTTGGCTTACCATAAAACCTAAAAGCTTGCTGGATTGTACTCCGAAGATGCACTTTTGAGGGTTTAGTTTCACCTTATAAAGCCTCAATCTTTCGAAAACTTTTTGCAAAGATTCGATATGTGTATCTCGGGTCTTTGATTTTACCAAGAGATCATCCACATACACTTCTAAAAGCTCATGAATTTGATCATGAAAGATCGTGGTCATGGCTCTTTGGTATGTGGCACCGGCGTTTTTCAAACCAAAGGGCATGACTGTATAAAAGTATGTGCCCTAGGGTGTGGTAAAAGTAGTTTTAGCCTGGTCTCTTGGGGCTAGTTTGATTTGATTATAACCCGAGTAGCCATCCATAAAGGAAAACATTTGGCAAAGGGAAGTTATCCTTTGGCGTGGTTTTGTTCAAGTTTCTAAAATCAATGCAAATTCGTATTTTCCCATTGGATTTTCGAACTACAACAATGTTTGAAAGTCAATCAGAATACGCAATGGGTTTTATAAAACCAGCTTTAAGCAGATCTTCTAAACTCTCTTTTACTTGTGAATGGACATTCAGGTGAATCTTCCTAAGCTTTTGTTTTATGGGTTTTGATTCTAGATCTAGGGGAAGACAATGCTCTACCTCTTTCGGGTCTATACCTGGCATGTCTTCATACGTCCATGCAAACACATCGATATAGGTTTTCAAGAATGCAATGAATGATGTTTTTTCATGCTCATGCAAACATGCGCCTATCTTAATGTGTTTGGGTTTTGTTTCATTCCCTAAGTTGATCTCTATGAAATCCCCTCCTACAAAATTCGATGGTTTTTCAAAATCATGGATTTTGTTAAACTTGGGAAGCTCAGAAGTGGGATCCTCCTGAGGGAGAAGGGGATCCTCCTCCGGGCCTTGATCATTCTCGAGAATTCTAAATCTTAGGGAATTTGGAGTTAATGCATGATTTTTGCAAACACCTGGTTTTGGTTTTGGAGTTTCTAAAGGTTTTGAAGATTTGGGTCCTTTTATGAGGACAATTTTTTCTTCAAAAGCCTTGGTTTTTCCTAAATTTTTACTAGGGGATGCTATACACAAGATTTTGTTTTTGGAATTTTCTAATTTTTCGATTTTTTTTGGTTTTTTGCAAAGGAAAGATATTTGGAGCTATACAAACTACAGCTTTGTTGGATTTTTCACAAATTTCTAATATTTTTGGCTTTTGAGATTTTTCAAATTGTTTTTGTATTTTGGGAATTTGTAATCTTTTTGGATTTTGGTTTAAGGAGGGATCTTCCATCATACCTACAAAGGAAAATGCCACAAATTAGACTCTAAATAAGAGGTCTAAATCATAGGTTTCGGCTTCAAGTGGTCACAGGTGGTGCTTCAAGCCTATCCCATATTGGCTTGGGTTTGCACTTGGTACTATGGGCTCGAGGCAACCTTGGTTTTGGATCCCTAGACTTTGGTATGACATGTAACCCATGTTCAATAGCATGTTCCATGATTTTTTGTTTTTTGAAAAGTTTTGATATTGAGTAGACGAGCGGAACTTGCTGCTCTTCAGGCCACATGGTTTAGGAACTTGCTATCATCCATGTCATGCTTGAATGGTTTCTTATCTAGGGGTTTTCGAAATAGTCGACACTTGGTCTTTCCTAGGATGGTTATGGTTTTGAGTGGGCAAGCCTTGGGCTGCCCTTTTATACACACGACCTTCCTAGGTTTTTGGAGGATGAGCTTGGGTGTCTCGACCAAGGGCTTTCCAAGGTTGTCCTCGTAGGCTTGGTGACCTGATAGGCAAGGGAAATTTTGGATTCCCTGAAGCTGAGGATGGTTTTCACCTAGAATTACCACAATCTGGTCTTCATAGGGGATTTTCACACACCTATGGAAGGTGGATGGCACAGCTCGAAGGCTATGTATCCAGGGTCTTCCAAGCAATAGGTTGTAATGGGGGTGTATGTCTAAGACATGGAACACCCCCATGTGGGCTATGCCCCCCGTTTCCATGGGTAACTCTACGGCTTCCAACGGTCTAGATGCATTCCTATCGTATCCAGTGATTACGATGGGGCTTGGGTTCACGGAAGTCAAGGTGACTCCAATTTGATACGCCACATGGAGCGGAAGGATGTTGAGACCTCCTCCCCATCAACTAAGCATTTGTCGAGAGGATAGTGATTCAATAATACCTCGATATGCAAAGCTTGGTTGTGGGTTTCATACAGCCTTTCTATCTCGTCTTCCGAGAACACGATGGGCATTTTTGCACCTATAGACGCCACTTGAATTGACAAGGACTCAGGGGTTATACTTGAGTTAACCTTGGCTCTCTCTAAGATTTTTTCTAAAACAAGCCTATGCCTAGGTGAGGTTTGTATCAGCTTTAGGATGGACATGTTTATTGGGATCTTAGAAAGATGATTTTTGAAATCGTATATGGTTAAAACAATTTGACCTTTGTCCATTTTTGGCAAGACCTTAGAAATGCATGTATTTGAAGGGCCAGGGACACTGACCACTTTTTTAGCAGATTTTTCTAAGTGTTGGGGTTGATAGATCCTCTCGAACCTGGTCACTTCCCCTACACTTTGCCTAAGGCTTGTGCCTATTGTGGCTCTATTTGAGTGCCTTGGAGCACCTCAAATTTCTAGAATGGCTCTAACCGGGGGCGGGACTCTAAGCGCTCCCCCGATCACTACTTGGGCATTTTTCTTATAAATGATGAGAGATGATGCACAAGTAGTAAAACCAAAATGTGATGGATGCACTAGACTTTTCGAAGTCGAGAAAGCAGATACCTCTTTTCTCTTCCCACTAGTACTTGCATGATTGGGGAAGGGTTCTTTGAATATAGCTTGGGCAGGCACTGGTTCTTCAGTGACTTGGAGCCGGCCCTGCGCTATCAAGTTCTCGATTTTATTGAGGAGGGAGAAACATTGGTTTGTATTATGGCCCTTGAGCCGATGGTACTTGCAAAAATGATTTAGAAACCTCCCTTTGGAAGTGGTTCCCTCTGGAATTTTGGGGAGTGTGATCATTTCTTGGGCAAGTAAGAGGTCAAGGACCTCGGAAAGAGGTTGCTCTAGTGGGGTATACTCCCGTTTTTCAAAAGATTTTTGTAGCTTTTTTTCATTTTTTGGTTTAAAATCTTTTGAAGTGCTCACCGAGCTTGGATCCACTCGGACGTTTGCAACTTTTTGGGGCTTTGCCCCTTTGTCCATAGTGGGTAACCCATAAGTTCCGGGTTTCTCCAAACGTGACTTTTGCAAAATGTTTCCTTTCCATAGGTGATCGTAGACTCCCTTTTTCAGATTTGTTTCAAAGAGGGAGGCTTTCTTGATCAACTTATGGAAAGTCGATATTTCATGTGAAGAGAGAAGAGTTTTCAATTCAGCTTTGAAATTATCAAGGATGAGCATTACTGTGCATCCTTCTGAAATCGGCTCTCTCACTTGCCCCAGGAGGGACTTCCATCGAACGATGAATGTGTGTACATCCTTGTTTGATGCCTGTTTGGTATCCCTCAAAGTGTTTAAAGTCGGTGTTACTTCCACATTATGTGCAAACCTTTGCATAAAACAGTTCGCTAACTCTTCGAAAGTTGTGAACTGGCTTAAATCGTAGGAAGCAAGCCATTTTGAAGCAGTACCTTTGAGGAAAAGGGGAAACCAATATATCCACTTCATCGAGTCCTTTTTCTTTTTGTGGGCTCGACGGGAAAAGAGTTGCAGGTGGGATCTAGGATCCCCCGTGCCATCGTACCGATGGAAGTTCGGTATCTCGTCATCACTGTCTGTTTCGTAATTCAAAGGAAGGAAATCAGACAGGGCGTATGTTCTCTTTTCTTTATTTTGCCCTTTTAGCAGCTGCTGTTGGGTTTTCGGTCCTTGTGAGTGAAGGACTCGTGATATTGGTTTCCCTCCATTGCAGAGGTTTCCTTGGGCTTTCTAGACTTGTCGATTTTCTTCTAAGCTTTTGCCGGTTCACCATGAGATGAACAAGAATCAGCTGCCTCTGCCTCTTGGCTAAGTGCAGCGATTTTTACTTTGAAGTCTTTTCGCAAGTCTTCTATCTCTTCTCTCCTATTTTTGAAATTGGTTTTCGAAAGCTTTTTGGAGTGAGAACTTGATGTGCGCGAGACATGGCTGGATACTTCATTGGAGTCTGAACTCGACATGACTCTGATCCTTTGTTTTAAAAATCAACTACAAAATGTAAAAGGCAAAGAGTTTAAATACTTTTCTTGGAAATTTTTTTAAGAGTTTTGTTTGATCAAGGTTTTCTCAAGACCCGAGTCCCACCGGGGGTGCCAAAACTGTAAGACACGAAAATCTTCACTCGTGGTTTTTAAGACGAGAATGAAACTTCTCATGTTTATGTCGCTTTTAAGGGTGTGCCAGCTAGCTTACTCAAACTAGCAAAAATTTTTGGAAATATCTGACTTTTTGGCGACTGTGGACAAGCGGGATCTTTTCGCTTGAAACCTTCTTAAACCGGTGCTCAAGGGTCAGTTTAAGCGCTTAGAAAACTTCAATTTCAAACAAACATGATCTTTTGAAAGAAAAGCGAGTATTTTGATGATTGTTTGCCTAATTTGCAGTTTTTATTACGGGGTTGTTTTGAATCTAAGTCTCTCGAGTTTTAGCTATCTTAGGCCGGATGTGTGTTCTTCAAGTGTCCTAGATTTAGCAGGTTTGAGCGTAGTTGCGGGGTTTCCTCTTTGAAAATATGCGAATGCAAGAATGCATGAACACTCTTTGGGTTTGATATGATGTGAGCTAGGCTCGAATTGAAAGCAACTCACACACACAACTTAAAGTAAATACCCGAATGTAAGTGCAACTCATGCAACTGAAAGGGAAATACCCGAACTTGGAAAGCAACTCACACGACTTGAATGTAAATTGCGGAAGGGAGATATATATTTAAGAGCGGAAAGGCTCAATGAACGTGTGTGTGTAGTGTAGAATTGAAATGACAAACTCACACGAGTTAAATTGAACTTGCCGAAATTGAAATATGTTCGTGTGTGTTGTGTATAAATGGAAAGACAACTCACACAACTTGAAATGAACCACCCGAAATGTAAGTATGTACACAACTTGGAATGTAAAACTCACGCAGCTGAAGGTATATAGATACACTATATCTTATGAGCAACAAAGGCTCAAAAGGTGTGTGAGAGTGTAGAGCAAGTGCTCGAGTGCTCTTGTGTGTAAGTGTGGAAGCTTAAATGACAAACTCACACGACTTAAATGTAAATCCCACGCAGCTGGAAAATATAGAAATATGCTATATCTTATGAGAAACAAAGACTCAAAAGGTGCGTGAGAGTGTGGAGCAAGTGCTCACGTACTTCTTGGGTGCGAGTGTGAAATTTAAATGACAAACTCACACGACATGAATTGAACAACCCAGAATTGAAATTGCACGGCTTTCACTAAAGTCTTTTGAGTAAGAGCGAAAGCTCAATGTGTGTGCAATAGTGTGCAACTAAGAGTGGAAAGGCTCAAGTGCACATGAGTGTCTTGTGTACGAGATAAGAGCTAAGGCTCAAGTGTGCGTGTGTGCTTGTGTATCAAGCATCAATATTACATTTCAAGGGGAGACCACGCTCCATTATTACAACCCCGTATCAAAATTGAATTGAATTTAAGAGGAGTAATGTAAAAACCGAATTTAAACACTTACAAGTGGACGGCTTTTCCTTGCTCATGCTTGGGCTTTGGTCCACCTTGGCAGCCAAGAGGGGTATCCCTAGGTGGGTTTGAAACGAGAGAGTGTTGGTTCGGGTGTGCTTAGGGACACGCCGGATGCTTAGGCCTAGTTCGGCCTTATGAGAGAGCTCACGGCAAAAGGTAGATAGATTGGTTATGGGCCGACTTTGCTGGCGGGAGTTGGCCAAGGTAGGTGAAGGTTAGGGGGTATGGTGGGGGTTGGCTCTAGTCGGCCTAAAGGGAAAAGGTGCAGCCTAAGGTATGGGTTGTCTAGGAGATGGCAGGCGCAGGGCATTGGGTAACTGGCGCTGCAGTGGTGCAGGAAGGAGCGTAGGGCGCTGCGGGGCGCACAGAGCGCAGTAAGGTGTGCGGGGCTTTAGCAGGGCGCGAGGCGTGCAGCAAGGCGCAGGGCGCTAGGGCACCACAATAGGGCGCTCTGGTGTTTGGCGCGCGGGGCACACGGTAAAAGTGCGCGGGGCACCGGATCTTGGTTATGTCGAGACAAACCGAGTGCACTTGGCACTCGGTTAGGTTTGGTTTAGAGGGTGAGTATGGGTAGTTTGAGTCGGTTTAGGTGAGAGGGCTAGGTCTAGGTTAGTTAGGGTGAGGTTTAATGAAGTGGGTTAGGTGATTAGGCTAGGTTTAGGGTGGAGTTAGGAGGCCTACCTCTTGGAGCCGGTCCACCTTGGTCGAGCCCTTGTCCACGCCTTGGTTGCAGCCTTCCTTAGTCGAGCCCACCTTGGTTGCAGCCCTTGTCTAGACTCACTTAGCCAATATGGCTTGAACCCACCTCACCCATGAGCCCACATGGCTAAGTCTCTTTCTCTCTCTCCTCCCAAGCATTTCATGTGTACCTCATTTGGGGACCCCCTCACCTCTATTTATAGGCAAATAAGGTGGTTCTTAGATATGGGTTTTGGATTTGGGTCTTGGAATCGAGATCCGATCGAAACACTATTTGAGTTTGGATCTCGGATCTCGGATATTTTGGGACCAAGATCCGACCCAAATATTTAGTTGGTTTTGGATCTCAGATCTCGGATATTTGGGATCCAAATCCAATCCAAACACTATTTGGATTTGGATCTAGATATTTGGGTCCAGATCCAGTCCAAATTTCTTTTCTTCAGTCCTTCTTGCCGTTTTTCGAGACAGACGGTTTGTGCGGGCGCTGGCTTTATCAGTGCTCCATCTTGTGTTGGGTTTTCCCCAACTTTGTCGTACGAACTCCTTCTCACCTTTTTGGACTTCATTTCAACTCATTTTCGTCGTTTTTGGCTTGAATTTCTACTGCTTGTGTGGATGCTCTTGGCTTGGCTTTTGGTGCTCTGGGCTTGTGGTCTGCTTCGGACCTGGGCCTTCCTTTTGCCTTTTGACCCTCACTTTTATCAGGCCAGGGTGCTTTCTTTGGGCTTCTACACCTGCTTTTGAGGCTGCTTTTGATTCAGACTTCACCTGTTAGATTTTGGGCTTTTACAAAATTGGGACTTGGCCCATATTTGAGAAATTCAATTTGAACGTATTTAGACAAAATTTTAAGCTTTCACAACTATTGGGTTTTCGAAAACTCCAGAATCTGGTTTTGAAAAGATTTTTCAAACCAAGTGTTTGTTTTTGAAATTTGTTTGATTTTTTGGGTGTTTACAACTTTTTGACTTGATCTCGAGCTGAATTTTGGATCGGGTTTCACCTATCCGTTTGAGTTGTTTTTGCAATCCATGGGCTTTTGATTTGAATTTAAAACCTTTATTTTGAAATATTTTCCGAAAAAGGTTTAAACTTTAAAATTTTAGGGTTTTAAAGGTTAAAGAAGGTTGTAAGCTGGTTTTTGAAATTAGGAGTTTTTTGAAAACATCACCATTTTGGGTGTTTACAGATGCCCCTCTTTGGCATTGATCTAAATGTATTTGGATAATGTCAAAGAAGAAACACCCCTTTGCTTTTCTTCCTAGATCTTTCCTCGAGAATATGGATCATCCTAGCTTTCTGAAAACCCTTTTCTTTATTATAGGTAAGTGGGGATTTGCGCCAAAGGGGACTTGGCCTGTTGTGGTTCCAGTTCTAATTGGGATCATATGCTCGATGACCTTGTGTGCATGCATGGGCATGAGTGAATGACATGGATGATATGTCAGAGAATATTATTTTCTAGAGACCCTATTCAATGATTGAACTTGGGGAGGCTCATGAAGGCCGACTGCCCCAAGTGAGCTGGTCTCATGTTGCTTGATGTTTGGGGTTTTTCCAAATTTGATTTCGAAAGAGGTGTAAACATGAAAATTTTCACTTCTAGTTCTTGAGACCAGAAATGAATCTTTTCGTGCCTACGTCGTTTCTAAGGGCGTGCCAGCTTGCTTGCTTCAGCTAGCGAAGATTTTTGAAAGTATTCTGACTTCTTTTGGTAATTGTGGGAAAGCGGGATCTTTTCGTTTAAACCTTCTTGAACCGATGCTCAAGGGTCAGTTTAAACGCTTAAAACTTTATTTTTACAAAACTTTGCAAGATCAGTGTTTGAAAAACTCGATATTTGCCTAGTTTGCAAGTTTTATTATGACTTTTGGGCGTGCCTAAGTCTTGGGAGTTTTTAACTATTTAGGCCGGATATGTGGGTGCATAAGTGACCTATTTTCAACGTAGTTCGTGCGTAGATTCGGGGCACTTTTGAAAGTTAACGAATGCAAAGATGCACAAATATTTTCGGGTTTTGAAATGATGATGTGAGCTAGGCTCGAATTGAAAGCAACTCATACAACTTAATGTAAATACCCAAAATTGAAGTGCAACTCATGCAGCTTTAATGTAAATACCCGAAATGTAAAGCAACTCAAGCGACTTAATGTAAATCCACACAAAGGGAAATGCAACTCGATGTGAAGTAAACTCACACAACTTGAAAGTATATAAATATGTTATATCCTATAAGCAACAAGGCTCAATGTGTGTGAGAGTGGAGAGCGGAAAGGCTCGAGTGCTTTTGTGTGCTTCTCGTTTGAAATTGAAATGATAACTCACACAATTTTCACTAAAGTAAATACCCGAATGGAAATATATACTTTAGCTTAAGAACGGAAAGGCTCAATGCACGTGTGTGTAAGTGTGGAATTTAAATGACAACTCACACGACTTTCACTAAAGTAAATACCCAAATGGAAATATATACCTTAGCTTAACAGCAGAAAGGCTCAATACATGTGTGTAAGTGTGAAATTTAAATGACAAACTCACACGACTTGAATGTAACTACCCAAATTGAATTGCAACTCACACAACTTTCACTAAAGTAAATACCCGAATGGAAATATATACTTTAGCTTAAGAGCGGAAAGGCTCAATGTGTGTGCAATCGTGTGCAATTAAGAGCAGAAAGGCTCAAGTGCATGTGGGTGTCCCTTGTGTATGATTAAGAGCGATAAGGCTCAAGTGTACATGTGTGGCTTGTGTATCAAGCACAAATATTACATTTCGGGGGGGAGACTACACTCCATTATTACAACCCCATATTGAATTGAATTTAATCTTAAATGAGTAAGGTAAAAACCGAACTTAAACACTTACACGTGGTTGACTTCTCCTCTCGAGTTGCTCGGGTCCGTCCTCCTTGGCAGCCACAAGCTAGGTCTCCCTAGGTGGGTCTAGATGTGAGGGTTTAGGCTTAGGTTTACTTGGGGGCAGCCAAGTGCTTGAGGGTTTAAGATGGGCTGGGTTCGGCCAAGGTCCTAGTTAGGTTGGATAGGATGTTAGGTGGGTCTCGGCTAAGGTGGGCTGGGGTGTTGGTGTGGGTCGACAGGTTGGAGGGTGTGAGTGGGCAAGTGACAAAATGCTGCTGGATTGTAGCGGGGGGCAGGTGAGGTGCTGATGGGGTTAGTGAGGTGGTGCAGGTGACTAGGTGGGGCGGTGTGGCGTGACATCGCGCAAGGCGCGGCAGGTGAAGGGAGTTGGTGTGGGGTGCAGGTGTGGCAGGTGAGGGACTGTGGCGTGACATCGTGCAAGGCACGACAGGTGAAGGGAGCTGGTATGGGGTGCGAGTGTGGCAGGCGCTGGCTGGGACTGGTGTGGGGTGCGCAGTAAGTGCGCGGGACAGGTGCTGGAAAGTGGGAAAGGTGCTATGAGGCAGCTGGGACACGGCTGTAGACGCGCGAAAATCCCCGCCTCTTGCCTTTTGAGGGCTTGGAGCGGATCCTCTCGTGTGTCTAAGGCCTATTTATATAAACAGGGCGTGCTAGCTAGCTTACCTAAGCTAGCGAAGATATATTTTAAACTGACTTCTAATCGTGGCGACTGTGAGCAAGTGAGCTCTTGTCGTCGCAGACCTTCTTGCATCGATGCGCAAGGGTCAGTCTGCACGCTTTGAAAAATCGAGTTTTAAGGTATAGAAAGCCTACGAAGCGGTTCGAGGTGTCTAATTCAGGTCTCTTAGATACGATTGCAGTTTTTAGATCACGTGGATTTGCACGTGCCTAAGTCTTTCTTTTTATCCCTTTATGGGCCACCTAGTTTGTGTGTTATGAACACTCCACTACATGGGCGAATTTGAGTGGGAGTATGGGGCTTGCTTCGATGCAATATGCGTCCTACCTCGTGGTATGGCATAGAAATATAAAGTTTAAAACATATATACAGGGTTGTCTGGAAGGCTCTTGGGTTTTCAGACTCAAAATAGCCCTTTGGGGCTGCTTTTATAAAACCAGATGGATTTGAGAAATTCGTGGGATTTCGGGGTGTTTACAACGGCAAATAGAGGGTGCGGCTGGGAGTGTGTAGGTTTAACCGTGGGTTAGGTGGGTAGGTTTAGGGTGAGGATGGTGCAGCTAGGGTGCGGCTTGGGTTAGGTTTAGGTGGGATTTAAGGGAGTCGGTTTGGGCTAAGTCTAGGTCGGTTTAGGTGAAAATGAGCTAGGTTAGGTGGGTTTAATGGAGTCGCTTAGGGTTGGGTTAGATGGGTCGGTTAGGGGCATGTAGGCTAGTTCGGGGTTAGGTTTAGTGGCTAGGTTAGGGTTAGGTTGAGAGACCTACCTCTTGGAGCTGGTCCACCTCGTGTAGCCCATTGATCCACACCATTTGCATGTTGGTGCAACCCTTTGGTTGGGTCTAGGTCCATACAAGGCTTGAACCCACACCCTTGATCAAGCCCACATGGCTAACCCACTTGACCAAGTCAAGCCCACCAATCTTCTCTCTCTTACTTTATGCTCTCTCTCCCAAGCCTCCCACTTGAAGTTCACGTGAACTTGCACCACCCCCTCACCTCTATTTATAGGCAAAGGGGGTGGGTCTTGGGTTTGGATCTTGGATTTGGTTTTTATGATCCAAATCTTATCCAAACACTATTTGGGTTTGGATCTAGATATTTATGTTCAGATCCAATCCAAATTTTTGTTTCTTCAGTCCTTCTTGGTGTTTCGAGACGGGCGGTTTTCACGGGTCCTGGCTTCATCAGTGCTCCGTCTTGGGCTGGGTTTTTCCCAACCTTTTTGTCTGATCTCCTTCTCACCTTCTACACTTCATTTTGTCTGATTTTTAGAATTTCAAGCTTGGGCTTGGATTTCTGATGGTTTTGCTTGGTGCTTTGGCTTCGCATTTCATGTTCCAGGGTTGAAGTCTGCTTCTAGCCTAGGCTCTCCTTTTGCTTTTTGATCCTGCTTTTATCAGGTCGGGCTGAATTCTAGACTTTTGGACCTGCTTTTGGAGTTGCTTTTCGATCAGGCTCCACCTGTTTGATTTGGCTGCTTACAAAATTGGGACTTGGCCCGAGTTTAAGAAACCTACATTTCGAAAGTGGTTTTGATAAAAAGTTTAAAGCTTTTGAACTCCTGGGTTTTCGAAAGCTCAAACTTGGTTTTGAAATGGATTTACAAACCAGGTGTTTGTTTTGGAAATCATTTGATTTTGGGGTGTTTACAAGAGGGAAAACCCTTTTAGCTTCCATCGTAGGGATTTCTAGCTTCTTGTGTTTCCTTCACTTGAGTCTTAATACCTACTACTTAGTAGAGGTTTTATAAGAAAAACCAGGAAACATTACAAAATTTCTACGTCTTACCCAACAACGTTTAATTCTCAAACAAAATGATATTCAAATAAGAAGATCCTATTCTTACTCTAGGACTCTCCGAAATGAACCTTTTTCATTGGGATAAATCATAGGGATATGGGAAAGAGTTATCACGATCCCTTCTGAAGCGTCTCGTGGTTTAAGGCAAAGAGATGAAAAATTTGTTCTTTTAAGCTTTTTGGTAATTTTTTTCTTTTTTTTTCATAGAGGGTCTCCGATTTTGGAGGATTTTTTCTTTTGTTTTTTCCTCTTTTCTTTTTCAATCAAAAAAACTATTTTCTTTCTTTTTCTTATTTTGCCTTCTTTTGGAGGAAACTTTTGGAGGGATTTTCATATCTTCTTTTTATGCTTTTTGCCAAATTTTTCTTTTTGGAGAAGAGAAGTGACGGGGGGAGAGACTTATCCCAATGGTTTACTCGATTCATCAAAGATCACCCTATTTCAAAACAGCAGGTACTACTTGAAAATATTTTGCTATGTTGCAAAAGGCCCTCTTTTGTAAGATGAAGATTTTTAAAATGTAACCTATTGATTTTGAAAACTCTACTTTTCAAAAGCATCGATTCCCTTATTCAGGGTCACACGATCAACCTTGATCCTTCTTTCCAGAAGTTCAAAGGAGATCCCATTAAAAACATTTTCAAAAGGATTTAGCTTAGACCCTACACATGGTATTTTTTCAAATATTGGGCGTTTATAGGGTCTACTAAATTCTTACCCTCAACATCGATTAACCAATATACATGGTTTGTAGTGGTTCCGCGTACAACATAATGGCCATCCCACTTGGGCCGCCACTTTCCAAGGGGGTGGGGGCCTCGGTGATGAATGGTCTTGAGCACGAGGTCTCCCACTTTGAAGTGGCGAGCTTTCATGTGCTTATCGTAATGTCGGGCTATCCTTTTCTTATATGCATGTGAATGATCCATAGCAAGGAGTCTTTTTTCATCTAACATATTTCCATCATTCTGGTATTTTGCAAGGTTTCTAATGGAAGATCTAATGCAAGTGATGTATGGAATTAATGCAGTTTTGTATGAATGGGGAGTATGACATTTGTACCATAGACCAACTCAAATAGGGTGGCATTTGTGGGTGTTCGGATGGAAGTTCTGTTAGCCCATAAGGCTTCATCGAGCTTCTCATGCCATGTCCTACCCTTTTCTAAGGTTTTCTCAATGATGCTTACGAGGGTTTTGTTTGTGGCTTCGGCTTGACCGTTGCCTTGAGGGTAATAGGGCGATGAGAAGTGTTGAGTTATGCCATATGTAGCGCATAACTTTTCCACCTTTTCATTTTTGAATGGGGTGTCATTGTCGGACACTAGGTCTTTTGGAACTCCAAAACGGGCCAGGATATTTTTCTTGATGAATGCCACCACATGTTGTCCTTGGACATTAGCCAAGGATGTAGCTTCAACCCATTTAGAAAAATATTTGGTGGCTGCTAGGATGAACCTATGTCCATTTGATGTATTTGGGGAGATTGGTCCTACGATGTCAAACGCCCACATGGTGAAAGGCCATGGGCTGATAATGGAATGCAAGGTTGATGATGGGATATGAATGGCATGTCCATGCACTTGACATGGGTGACATTTCCTAACATGATCATGACAATCTTGCTTGAGGGTGGACCAAAAATAACCGACTCTAAGTATTTTCATGGCCATTATAATCGCATTGACATGCCCTCCACATTCTCCATCATGGAATTTATGCATTATAGTTCTAGCCTCCTCAAGGCCTACACATCTCAATAAGATGTCGGTAAAACTCTTTTAGTAAAAAACTCCTCCCAAAATCACATATCGGGTTGAAATTTTCCGAATAAAAGCTTTATCCCTAGAAGAAGCAAATTCTGAAAATCTTTCATTTTCTAAAAAGTTTTTAATATCTTGAAACCAATGTTTTTTAATGGAATTTTGGTCATTTTGGCAAATCTCCAAATCATGGGTGGATGGAGTAGGTGAGTGCCATATTTCTAAGAATCAGGTTCCCAAGGTAGGATCGACCCTTAGGGCTGATCCTAAGGATGAGAGGGCATCCGCTATGGTGTTGTCCTCTCTACCTATGTGAGTGAGTGTACATGATTTGAAGGAATCGACCATTTTGGTGGCCAATTCGTGGTATGGAATGAGCTTTTCATTTTTGACTTGTCAAATTTTCAACACTTGGTTTATAACAAGTAAAGAATATCTAAAGACTTCGATGCATGATGCTCCTAGATTTTTGAAAATCTTCAAGCCTTGTATGAGTGCCTCATATTCGGCTATATTATTGGAACATTCAAAATCTAGGCGAATGGCTTTTCAGGGGATATGAGGATGACTCCAATACCTGCCCCTCTTTGGTTTCTTGCTCCATCAAAGTGCATTTTTCATACTTGGTTTTCATTTAAACAACTTGCTAAAACATGGTTTTGAAAATCGTCGGTAAAGATGCCCTCATCGGGCATTTCATCAAGTATGGGATGTCTCTTCAAGGGGAAACTCATCCACATGATCAACTGGGGCTTGTCCTTTAATGAAGGTTTTGATGGTGAAATTTTAGAGGGTGGAGGCATGTCTATGATGGCTCGACACTTGGGGTCGACTTCAATGCCCCTTTGGCTCACCATAAAGCCTAAAAGCTTACCCGATTCTACTCCAAAGACACTTTTGAGGGTTTAGTTTCACTTAGAGCATGACATTCAAAAACTTTTTGCAAAGATTCAATGTGTGTGCATCGGGTTTTTTATTTTACCAAAAGATCATCCACATATACTTTCAAGAGCTCAAGAATTTGATCGTGGAAAATAGTAGTCATGGCTCTTTGGTACGTGGCACCGGCATTTCTCAATCCAAATGGCATAACTGTGTAATAGTATGTGCCCCAAGGTGTAGTAAAAGTAGTCTTAGCCTGATCTTTTGGTGCTAACTTGATTTGATTATAATCCGAGTAGCCAACCATAAAAGAAAACATTTCATGATTTGCAGTGCTATCCACTATCAAATCAATGTTTGGTAAAGGAAAATTATTTTTTGGAGTGGCTTTGTTCAAATTTCTAAAATCGATGCAAATCCGAATTTTTCCATTGGATTTTCGAACTACAACTATATTTGAAAGTCAACCAGAATATGCAATGAGTTTTATAAATCCGACTTTTAAAAGATCTTCTAAACCCTCTTTTACTTGAGAGTGAATATTAGGATGGATTTTTCTAGCTTTTGCTTCATAGGTTTAACATTTAGTTCTAGGGGAAGACAATGTTCTACAACTTTTGGGTCTAGACCTGGCAAGTCTTTGTAGGTCCATGCGAATATATCTATGTAGTTTTTCAAGAATGCAATGAATGATGCTTTTTCATGCTCATGCAAACATGTGCCTATCTTAACATGCTTGGGATCAGACTCACTCCTTAGGTTGATTTCTACAAATTCTCTCCTACGAAATTCGAAGGTTTTTCCCAGTCAAGGATTTTATTAAACTCGGGAAGCTCGGAGGCTTGATCCTCCTCAGGGATGAGGGGATCTTCCTCCTTGCTTTGATCATTCTCGAGGATTCTAGTTTCCAGGGAAGTTTGAGGCGAAGCACACACTTTTGGAATATTTACAATTTTCAGAGTTGGATTTTTCACAAAGACCATTCTTTTGGATTTTTCGAAATAGGCCTTAGGAGATGGAATGTACAAGACTTGGTTTTGGGTATTTTCAGGTTTTTTAATTTTTTTGGCTTTTTGCAAAGGCATGGAAGGAATAAAAACTACATTCTTTTTGGAGTTTTGAGATTTTTTGATTTTTTTTGCTTTTTGCAAAGAAATGAGTGGAGAAGGATTGCAAATCACACTCTTTTTGGAGTTTTTGAAATTTTCCAATGTTTTTGGGATTTGAGGGTTTTCTAAATGTTTTTTGTTTTTGTAAATTTTCAGTTTTTTTGTATTTTCAGATGTGGTGGGGTCTTCCATCAAACCTATAAAGAAAACACTATATATTAGGCTCTAAACAAGAGGTCTAAATCATAGGTTTCAGTGTTAGAAGGTTTTAGGACACCCTTGACCCAAGTGGTCGTAGGTGGTGGTTTAGGCGGTATGGATGGGGTGTAGCCTACCCCATGCCAGTTTGGTTTATGATTTGGTAAGATGGGTTCTAAGCAACCCCAGTTTTAATTTCCTAAACCTTGATAGGGCATGTATCCCATGTTTAACATCATGTTTCAAGGCATTTTTAATTTTGAAAATGTTTTGTAAAGTGGATGGCCTTGGAACTTGGTGTCATCCATGTCATGCTCAAATGCTTTCCTGTTTAACTACTTGGGGAGGATTTGGGCCTTGGTTTTTCCTAGGATGGTCATAGTCTGGTGCGGGCAGGCTTTGGGCTGCCCCTTGATATGCACGACATCCTTAGGTCTTTTCAAGACGAACTTTGGTGGTTCGACCAAGTATTTTCCTAGGGAAGTTTTGAACTCCCCTAAGCTGAGGGTGGTTTTCTCCTAGAATTACCACAATTTGGCTTTTGTAGGGGATCTTGACATACCTATGAAAGGTGGATGGCAAGGCCCGAAGGTTATGTATCCATGGTCTTCCTAGGAGTAGGTTGTAATGGGGGTGTATGTCTAAGACATGGAATACCCCTGCATGGGTTATACCCTCTATTTCCATGGGTAACTCTATGGCTCCTAAAGGCTTCGATGTATTTCCATCGTATCCTATGATAACGATGGGGCTTGGATTCATAGAGGTTAAGGAGACTCCGATTTAAAAGGTCACATGTAACGGAGGGATGTTTAGACCTCCTCCCCCATCAACTAAACACTTGTTTAAAGGATGGTGATTTAATACCATCTCTATATGTAAGGCTTGGTTATAGGTTTGTGTAAACACCCCGAATTTTCCAAAATTCAAAAACTCTCAAAAACACAAAAAGCTCGTTTGAGCCAAAACGAAAATCTGTTTTAAAATACAAAAACAGGTACAAAAGGCAAAAGGAGAGACCAGGCAAGAAGAGGAATTCAAGCTTGGAGCTTCAAAAGCCATCCCCTGCCCAAAAACAGAAGAAAGGAGAACCTGTTAAAAAAAAAGGCTCGACAGAAGGGCAAAAGCATAATTTGGGTCAAAGAAAAGCAAAAAGCAGCTCCAAAATGCAGAAAGAAGCCGAGAACCTGATGAAGTCGACAGAAGTCCAAGACACGTCCCATTAGAATGAAGAACGGAATCCGTGCGGCAATCTGAGTTCGATATCACCAGGAACCGGCCAAAAACCAAAATGGCGGCCAGAAACAGACGCCAAAAAAGTCTTGAAGAGCAGAACACCAGTTGGAAGATGGACTTGGGGAAGACCCAGACTAAAGTTGAGCCTCCGATGAATCGAAGCCCACTCGAAACCGATGGTGAAAAGTACCAGAAAAGGACCAGAAACCAAGGAGCAGAAGAAAAGTTTGGATTGGATCTAGACCCAAAAATATCCGAATCTAGATCCAAATAGTGTTTGGATCGGATCTAGTTCTCAAAATATCTGAGATCCGAGATCCAAACCCAAATAAATATTTGGACTGGATCTGGATCTCAAAATATCCGAGATCCGTGATCTAGATCTAAATAGTGTTTGGATTGGATCCGAATACCTAGACCCAAATCCAAGACCCAAGATCCAAGACCCATTTCAAACCTCTATAAATAGAGGTGAGGGGGCCGAAAAATGGAAGGACGTGAACTTCAAAAGGAGAGGCCTTTCACGTGAAATCAAGGGGAGGAGAGAGAGTGGGCCCTAGGCCCTTGGGCTTGTTGTTTTGAGAGTTGGGATTGGGCCATTGAGGCCCGGGATGCACCAACAAAGTGGCGTCTTCTTCAAGCTTGGAGTGGAGCTTCGTGGTGGAGCTTGGTGGCGTGGAGGCAGCTTGGAGTGGTGCTGCAAGTTGAGGTAAGTCCCTAGACCCTAACCTAAACCGATCTCTTTCCTAACCACTCTAGACCACCCAACCTAACACCACCTAAACCAGTCCCTAACTCCATTAAAACCAGCCAAGACCTGGCCGATTTTCACCTAACATCCCACCCTAAACACTACCCTAAACAACATCCCCAAAGCCCAGCCAAGTTCGGCCACCATCTGGCCGAACTTCCCCTTTGAACCACCCATTAGCTCGAGCCAATTTTGGCTCGAGCCTTCCCTAAAACCCACGGCCTGCAAGTGCAGGCCGTGTCCCGTTCTTTCCACCCAAGGTCAGGCCTGCCTTTAGGCAGGCCACCTACCTAAAATAGCCCGGCCAAAGGTGGCCAGGCTTCCTTATTTTTTCGCCATAATCTGGCCTGCCTTGAGGCAGGCCACCTAATCCTAAACACACGGCCAAACCAGGCCGTGTGTTCCCTCCCTTTGCCATAACCTAGCCTGCCTTGAGGCAGACCACCTTTACCTAGAAACCCACAGCCTAACTAGGCCGTGCTCCCCTGCCCTTTACCTAAAACCAGAACTGCCATTCGGCAGGCCATCTTCCCTTAAACCACACGGCCAAGTGTTGGCGGTGTGTCCCTTTGTTTTCACCAAAACCAGGCCTCCCCTTTAGGCAGGCCATTTCCCATTGAAACCCGAGTTTGGATTTGCCTAGGATAGTCATGACTTTTGTTGGGCCAGCTTTGGGCTACCCCTTGACATACACAACCGTCCTAGGGTTTTGGGGGACGAATTCGTATGATTCGTCCATGGATTTTACGGGGTTGGTCCCATAGGTCTTTTAACTTGACAAGTTAGGGAAGTTTTGAACTCCCCTTGGCTGTGGATGGCTTTTGCCCAAAATTACCACGATTTGATTCTTGTGGGGGATTTTTACACACCTATGGAAGGTGGATGGCACAACATGAAGGCTGTGTATCCAGGGTCTTCCTAGAAGTAGGTTGTAATAGGGGTGTATGTCTAAGACATGGAACACCCCTACGTGGGTTATTCCCCCTATTTCTATGGGTAACTCTATGGCTCCCAAAGGTTTCGATACATTCCCATCATATCTAGTGATAACGATGGGGCTTGGGTTGACAGAAGTCAAGGTGACTCCAATTTGACAAGCCATGTGTAGCGGAAGGATGTTGAGACCTCCTCCCCCATCAACCAAGCACCTGTCTAGAGGATGGTGATTTAATACCACCTCGATATGCAGGGCTTGATTGTGGGTTTCATATGGTCTTTCGATTTCGTCTTCCGAAAACACAATTAGCGTTTTTGCATAGATGGGTGCAACTAGGAATAACAAGGACTCAGGAGTTATACTCGAGTTAACCTTGGCTCTTTCTAAGATTTTTTCTAAAACTAGTCTATGCCTAGGAGAGGTTTGTATCAACTCTAGGGTGGACAGGTTTATCGGGATCTTAGAAACATGATTTTCAAAATCATGAGGTTAAAATGTTTTTACCTTTATCCATGATTTGCAAAGCCATAGGAATGCATGCTTTTGAAGGGCTAGGAACACTGACCACTTTTTTAGCATTTTTTTCTAGGTGTGGGGATTGATAGATCCTTCCGGACTAGGTCACCTCCCCCATACTTTGCCTAAGGCTCCCTCCTATGTTGGCTTTATTTTTGTGCTTTGGAGCACCCAGAATTTCTAAGACGGCTCTAGCCGGGGGTGAGACTCTAAGCGCTCGTCAGATCACTACTTGGGCGGCTTTTTTGTATATGATGAGAGAAGGTGGTGTGTTACAAGTAGTAAAGCCAGAATATGATGCATGCACTAAACCTTTTGAGGTTGAGAAAGCACATACCTCTTTTTCCTTCCCACTAGTACTTGCGTGATTGGGGAAGGGTTAGCTTGGGCAGGCTCAGGTTCTTCAGTGACCTGGAGTCGGCCCTGCTCTATCAAGTTTTCAATTTTGTTTAAAAGGGAAAAGTATTTGTTCGTATCATGGCCTTTGAGCCGATGATACTTGCAATACCTGTTTAAAAACCTCCCTTTTGGTGGGGTCCCCTCAGGAATTTCTGGGAGTATCTCCAAGCCTTGGGCGAGTAGGAGGTCTAGGACCTCCGAGACAGGTTGCCAAGTGGGGTATACTCCCGTTTTTTAAAAGTTTTTTGAAATTTTTCATTTTTTTATTCGAGCTTCTTTGAAGTGTCCGCCAGGCTTGACTCCACTCGGACATTTGCAATCTTTTGGGGTTTTGCCCCTTTGTCTGCCATGGGTGGCCCATAAGTTCCGGGTTTTTCAAATCTCATTTTAGGAAGTATTTTTCCCTTCCACAAGTCGTCATAGACTCCCTTTTTCAGATTGGTTTCAAACAAGGAAGCCTTCTTTATTAACTTGTAAAAGGTAGAAATTTCATGTAATGAAAGAAGAGTTTTGATCTCCGTTTTAAAATTTTCGAGGATGAGCATTACTGTGCATCCTTCGGAGATGGGCTCTTTTATTTGCCCAAGAAGGGACCTCCATCGAATGATGAATGCATGTACATCCTCGTTTGAGGCTTGTTTTGTATCCCTCAAGGTGTTCAATGTGGGCATTACTTCCATGTTGTGCGAAAATCTTTGCATAAAGCTGTTTGCTAACTCTTCAAAAGTAACAAACTGGCTTAAATTATAGGAAGCAAGTCATTTTGAAGCAGTCCCTTTGAGGGAAAGGGGGAACCAATAAATCCATTTTGCAGAGTCCCTTTTCTTTTTATAGGCTCTACGTGAAAAGAGTTGCAAGTGGGATCTTGGCTAAGGGCATCGATTCTTGCATCGATTTTTGCCTCGAATTCCCTACGCATGTTTTCTAACTCTAATTTTTTTCATTTGAGTTGAGATTTTGAAATCTTTTATGAAAGGGAACTTGACGAGCGCGAGGCTCAACTAGTTACTTCATTAGAGCCTGAACTAGACATTACTCAACAAAAGTTTGAAATCCTACAAATGCAAATAGGCAAAAATTTTAAACACTTTTGGAAAAATTTTGTAGAGTTTTGTTTGTTTTATCAAAGTTTTAAGACCCGAGTCCCACCGAGCGTGCCAAAATTTGTAAACATGAAAATTTTCACTCCTGGTTCTTGAGACCAGAAATGAACCTTTTCGTGCCTACGTCGTTTCTAAGGGCATGCCAACTAGCTTGCTCAAGCTAGCGAAGATTTTTGAAATGTTCTGACTTTTTTTGGTGATTTGTGGGTAAGTGGGATCTTTTCGTTTAAACCTTCTTGAACCGATGCTCAAGGGTTAGTTTAAATGCTTAAAACTTTGTTTTTACAAAACTTTGACAATACCAGTGTTCGAAAAATTCGATGTATGCCTAGTTTGCAAGTTTTATTGTGACTTTGGATGAACCTAAGTCTTTGAGTTTTAGCTATTTAGGCCTGATATGTGTTTGCACATGTGGCCTATTTTCAACGTGGTTTGTGCATAGATTCGGGGCACTTTTGAAAGCTAACGAATGCAAAGATGCACAAATATTTTTGGGTTTTTGAGATGATGATGTGACCTAGGCTCGAATTGAAAGCACAACTCACACAACTTAATGTAAATACCCGAAATTGAAGTGCAACTCACACAGCTTAATGTAAATACCCGAAATGTAAAGCAACTCACGTGACTTAATGTAAATCCACACCAAGGGAAATGCAACTTGACATGAAGTAAACTCACACAACTTGAAATATATAAATATGTCATAACCTAAGAGCGACAAGGCTCAATGTGTGTGAGAGTGGAGAGTAGAAAGGCTCGAGTGCTTTTGTGTGCTTCTCGTGTGAAATTGAAATGACAACTTGTAAACACCTCGAAATCCCATGAACTTCTCAAAACAACCTGGTTTTGTAAAAGCAGCCCCAAAGGGCTATTTTGAGTCTGGAAACCCAAGAGCCTCCCAAGCAACCCTGTACAAATGTTTTAAACTTTATATGTTTTAAATATGTATAATATGGTTTTAAAAACCTTTTAAAACACATTTTGAAACCCCGAAGCAGCTTGGCCTAATCAAGACAAGACCAGAAGAGCTAAAGAGAACCCAGAACTGGAGCACAAGTCATGCCCGGCACAACAACTCTCGTGTTGAATCCACCCCCAGGACCTCGAACGTCCAAAAATCTGTTATAATCAGAAATCATATGAAGTCATCTCCGGAAGGTGAAAATAGAAGCGGACGATCATGTTGGCGAAGACCCAACACAGACGGAGTACAGATGTTGTCAGACCCCGCACAAACCGTTCGTTTCGAACACAGCCTGAAGGAGTCAGAATTCAGTTTGGATTGGATCTGGACCATATATATCCAGATCCCAATCTAAACCTATGTGTGGACTTGGATTTGAAATTGGATCCAGAGATCCAATCCAATATCCACATCCATGGCCCACATCACCTTCTCATAAATGGAGGTGGGGCCCACTTGAAATTCACATGGGATTATGGGCATGAGAGAGAGTGGGGGAGGATAAGATTTGAGTGTGGTTGTAATTAAACTTGACTTGTGTGTCAAGTTTGGGGTTAATCATGTGGGTTAGCCTAATTAACATGGGTTTAAGCTTGTAATTAGCCAAAACCTAACCTAGGGCTGCACCAACATGATGCAACAAGGTCTATGGGTTATGCAAAGGGAGCTCCCTAACCCAATCCTAATCAAAAACCCCTAATCCTAGCCTTTTACCCTAATCCCGTCCTAAACCTAGCCTAATCACCTAACCCACTTCCCTAATCCCGGCCTAATCCCAACCTAATCACCTAACCCACTTTCCTAATCCTTCCCTAAACCTAGCCTAATTTCCTTAAACCTAACCTAATCCTAGCCTAATCACCTAACCCACCTCACTAAACCTCACCCCAAAACCAACCCACCTAGCTAAACCCTAAACCCCTAAACCACCCCACCTAAACCTAGCACACCATATACCTAAAACCCCTTGTATTAAAATATCTGGTCCCTCCCCAAAACCAGCCCACCTTATCACCACACCACTACCACCTAAACCACCTTACCACCTCCTCAAAACCAGCCCCAACCGCCATCTCCAACCCTATATAAACCCCCCCCTAGTGGGCGGGTTTTTCATTCACTCCGGTCCACCTTGGCCCAGCCGACCTTGGCCAGCCACCTTCCAGCCAAGCCTTTCACCTTGCTCCACCTGCACCACCACACCCCGGCCAGCTCCACCTTGCGCCACCACCGCCTCCCGGCCTGCTCCATCCCCGTCGCCACCACCTCCCGGCTGAATCCCATCCACCCGAAGCACTCGGCTGCCCCTCTTCCATCCGCCAACTCCTTCCCCTTTTGGTTAGTACCCTACCCTTAGCTCCACCTCTTCTTCACTCCCCCTCCACTCTCAACCACCTATACCACCACCACATCAACCCATCACAGTCACCCGCCATCCTCACCCATTCGGCCAAACCTCCACCTTACATCACCCGCCTTGACCCACTTCCCCTAGTAATACCCGGCCACCCCACTTGGCTCCCTAGGACCTACCCCTTCCACTCTCCACCAGCCCTTAGTCCCACCTCACACGACACCGTAGCTAGCTCCAAACCACGGGACGCTTCTAGCCAAGTAAGGGTCGTGTTATACTATCCTTGGGTTTAATTTATGTTGTGTGCATAGTACTTCAATTCAAGCACTCACACACATTGAGCTTTCGCTCTTATTCCCAAGACCTTAGTTAAGGCCATACTGCAATTTATATTTGGGTTTAATTTCATGTTGTGTGCGTAGTACTTCAATTCAAGCACTCACACACATTGAGCTTTCGCTCTTATTCCCAAGACCTTAGTTAAGGCCATACTGCAATTTATATTTGGGTTTAATTTCATGTTGTGTGCGTAGTACTTCAATTCAAGCACTCACACACATTGAGCTTTCGCTCTTATTCCCAAGACCTTAGTTAAGGCCATACTGCAATTTATATTTGGGTTTAATTTCATGTTGTGTGCGTAGTACTTCAATTCAAGCACTCACACACATTGAGCTTTCACTCTTATTCCCAAGGCCTTAGTTAAGGCCATATTGCAAGTTATATTTGGGTTTCATTTCATGTCGTGTGTGTAGTACTTCAATTCAAGCACGCACCCACATTGAGCCTCCGCTCTTATTTGCAAGACCCAAGTAAGGGCCCATATATACATTATATACGTATTTCCCTTCGGCATTTACATTACATGTCATTTCCCTTCGGTCATTTCCCTTCAGCAAATTCCATTACAAGTCATTTCCCTTAAGTCATTTCCCTTCGGTATTGTCTTTTAAATTCGGGTTTTCCCTTTGGAGTAGCGTGAGTTTGCATTGCATATACGCCATACCACGAGTTAGGACGCATATTGCATCAAAGCAAACCCCATACTCCCACTCAAAATCGCCACATTTAGTGGAGTGTTCATAACACACACCTAGGTGGCCCGTAAAGGGATAAAAAGAAAGACTTAGGCACGTGCAAATCCACGTGATCTAAAATCTGAAAATCGTACAAACAAGACCCAAATCAAACACCTCGAACCACTTTCGTAGGTCCTTATATCCAAAACTCGATCTTTAAAAGCGTACAGACTGACCCTTGCACATCGGTGCAAGAAGGTTTGCGACAACAAGAGCTTGCTTGCTCACAGTCGCCATGTTAGAAGTCAGGTTCTAGAATATATCTTCGCTAGCTTAGGTAAGCTAGCTGGCACGCCCTGTTTATTTAAATAGGACTTAGACACACGAAAAGGTTCGCTCCAGGCCTAAGAAACTAGGAGGCAGAGATTTTCTGCGTCTACACAACTCACACAGCTTTTACTAAAGTAAATACCCGAATGGAAATATATACTTTAGCTTAAGAGCGGAAAGGCTCAATGCATGTGTGTGTCAGTGTGAAATTTAAATGACAACTGACACGACTTTCACTAAAGTAAATACCCAAAGGGAAATATATACTTTAGCTTAAGAGCGGAAAGGCTCAATACGTGTGTGTAAGGGTGAAATTTAAATGACAAACTCACACGACTTGAATGTAAATACCCACAGCTTTTACTAAAGTAAATACCCGAATGGAAATATATACTTTAGCTTAAGAGCGGAAAGGCACAATGTGTGTGCAATCGTGTGCAATAAAGAGCGGAAAAGCTCGAGTGCACGTGGGTGTCCCTTGTGTACGATTAAGAGCGATAAGGCTCAAGTGTACGTGTGTGGCTTGTTTATCAAGCACAAATATTACATTTCGGGGGGAGACTACGCTCCATTATTACAAACCCATATCGAATTGAATTTAATCTTAAGCGAGAAAGGTAAACACTTACATGTGGTCGGCTTTGCCTCTCAAGTTGCTGAGGTCCGTCCTCCATGGCAGCCACGAGCTAGGTCTCCCTAGGTGGGTCTAGACGTGAGAGTTTAGGTTTAGGTTCACTTGGGGGCAGCCAAATGTTTGATGGCTTTGGATGGGCTGGATTCGGCCAAGGTCTAGGTTAGGGTGTAATGGGTGTGGTCCTAGCTAGGTGAGGTCTTAGGTGAGTGAGTCGAGTTAGGTAGGAACTAGGTGGGTCACGGAAAAAGGGGTGCGGCAGGAGTTCGGTTGGGGTATGGTAGCAAGGTGGGGTGCTGGGGCGCAGCGAGTGAGTGGGCAGCTAGCTGGTCGAGGATTGCGGCTGGGGATAGGTGCTGGGAATGTTGGCGCGGTAGGGTGCTAGTGAGGTGCGGACGCGGTAGGGTGCTGATGAAGTGCGGGTGTGGGAGATGGAGGGTGACGCACACAGCGCGGCAAGGGCAACAGGGTGTGCGGGTGCGGTTGTGGCAGGCAGAGGGTGCGAGTGGCAAGGTGCGATGCTGAGTGTGGGTCGGCAGGTAAGTGACAGCTGGGTGGCTGACTAGGTGTTGGGGTGCGTGGGAAGAGAGGACAATGGCATTGCCGATGCCCTCTCCTCCTTGGGTTCAGCCCTAAAGGTCGATCCCATTTCAGGGACCCGATCTTTAGAAATATGGCATGCGCCCAACCCATCCACACACGATTTGGATATTTGCCAAAATAACCCAGATTCCGTTGAAAAACCCTGGTTTTACGACATCAAGCATTTCCTAGAAAATGGGGGATTGACCGAGGATGCCACATCCAAAGATAAGGCATTCATCCATAAGATTTTGACCCAATACACCATTCTGGGTGGGGTTCTGTACAAGAAAAGTTTTACCGGCATCCTGCTTAGGTGTATCGATCTAGAGGAGGCTAGGATAGTGATGCATGAATTCCACGATGGAGAATGTGGAGGTCATGTTAATGCCAACATGATGGCAATGAAAATACTTAGAGGGGGCTATATTTGGTCCACCCTAGAAAAGGATTGTCACGATCATGTTAGGAAGTGTCATCCATGTCAAGTGCATGGGCACGCCATTCATATCCCCTCATCTACATTGCATTCCGTGGTCAGCCCCTGGCCATTCACCATGTGGACGTTTGACATCGTAGGCCCCATATTTCCAAAAGCCTCGAATGGGCATTGATTCATTTTAGCAGCCACTGAGTATTTCTCCAAGTGGGTGGAAGCCATTTCCCTAACCAACGTGCTAGGGCAACCTGTGGTGGCTTTCATTAGGAGGAATATCTTGGCTCGATTTGGGGTTCCACGGGACCTCATGTCTAATAATGGCACCACATTCAAGAACGAGCGGATGGTTAAGTTGTGCGACACGTATGGCATAACTCACCACTTCTCCTCGCCCTACTACCCTCAAGGCAACGGCCAAGCCGAAGCCACAAACAAGACTCTCATTAGCATAATTGAGAAGACTTTAGAGAAGGGTAGGACGTGGCACGATAAGCTGGATGAAGCCTTATGGACTTATAGGACTTCCATCCAGACTCTCACGAATGCCACACCATTCGAATTGGTCTATCGCACAAACTCCATTCTTCCCATTCATACTTTGCATTCATTCCATACGTCCATAGCACTCAACCTCCCCCTAGAGACGCTTTAGCATACTAGGATGGCCGAACTAGATTTGCTAGATGAGAGGTGACTCCTTGCTATCGATCATGCTCATGCATATCGGCAAAGGATAGCCCGACACTATAGCAAACACATGAGACCTCGCCACTTTGAAGTGGGGGATCTGGTCTTGAAAATCATCCACTATCGTGGCCCACATCCCCTTGGAAAGTGGCGCCCCAAGTGGGATGGACCCTATGTTGTACGTGCAACCACCACGAACAACTCATATTGGTTGATCGATGTAAAAGGTAGGAATTTAGCAGATCCTATCAATATTCAATACTTAAAGAAGTATTATGTGTAGGATTTGGATTAAATTCCCTACTTTCGAAAATATTAGGGATAGCTGCCCTGAGACCTGAAAATAAGGTGCAAAGGCAAAATCGTGTGACCCTGAGTGAGAGAATTCGCACTTGTGAAAGAGTGGAGTCTTCAAAATCGTGGTTACATTTCAAAATCCTTCTTCTTACAAAGAAAGGCCTAGTTCAATATAGCAAGATACTTGCAAGTAGTACGTGCTATTTCTAAATAGGCTGATCTGGAATGGATCGAGTGTAAGTTTGGGATAAGTCCTCCCCTCTTCTCTTCTCCTTCCAAAAGGAAAACAAAGGCCCAAATAAAGGGAATTTTCCCATCCAAAGTCTCTTTTCAAAAGAAAGAAACCAAAATCCAAAAGAAAAATCGATTCTCTTGTGAAAAAGAGGGATTAAAGAAAAAATACTCCCAAAGGGAGTCCCTCTATGAAAAAAAAAAAGGAAAAAGAGGCCAAAAGCTCAAAAAGAGCAGTTTTCCGCCTTCTATGCCTTAAACCACGGGACGCTTCAGAAGGGACCGTGGTATCTCTTTCCCATCCCTGGCTTATCCCAAGCTAAAGCATGGTTCATTTCGAGGAATCCTAAAGTAAAAATAGGATTTACTTATTTGAATTTCATCTTGTTTGAGAATTCGACGTTTCGAGTAAGACGTAGGAATTTGAAATATAGCTTGTTTTCTTATAAAACCTCCGCTGGATAAGCGAGTGTTAAGACTCAAACAAGGGCAAACACCAAGAGCTCGAGATCCTTAGGATCGAGACTCAAGACAGTTGTCCCTTTTGTAAATAGCTTTTGTAAATAGATTTTGGAAAATCGAACATCGAACAGCATAGGATCTGCTCACTTGGAGCACCAGGCCTTGTAAGTCTTTAGAGTTCGACCACATCTGGTCTCTGGGAGGTTGCCACTCTTGGCACCACACCCATGTCATGCATCTACATCCCACGCATGGACATTTGCATAACATGATCCCATTTTAGGACCAGGAACCCTTTTGTATATCCCTTTGGCGTGATATCTCCTCCTACTAGGGTTTTAAAAGTGAGATTTTTGCTAAAAATTTGGACGATCCCATATTTTCGTGGTTAGATCTAGGGAGACATTAAAAAGGGGTGTTTGTCATCTTTGCCCTTATCCAAATCAATTTGGACAAGGCCAAAGAGAGGCATCTGTAAACACCCTAAAATCCCACGAACTTCTCAAATAAACCTGGTTTTGTAAAAGCAGCCCAAAATGGCTATTTTGAGTCTGGAAACCTAGGAGCCTTCCAAGCAACCCTGTACATATGTTTTAAATTGTATATGTTTTAAATATGTATAATATGTTTTTAAAACCTTTAAAACACATTTTAAAACCCCACGAAGCGGCTTGGCTTGATCAAAGCAGGACCAGAAGAGCTGAAGAGAGCCCGAAACCGGAGCACATGTCAAGCCCGGCACAACAACTCTCGTATTGAATCTACCCCCAGGATCTCGAACGTCCAAGACCCTGTTATCATCAGAAATCCTTTGAAATCATCTCCGGAAGGCGAAAACAGAAGCGGACGACCATGTTGGCGAAGACCCAACGCAGACGGAGTACTGATGCTGTCAGACCCCGCACAAACCGTTCGTTTCGAACATACCCTGAAGGAGTCAGAATTCAGTTTGGATTGGATCTGGACCATATATATCCAGATCCCAATCCAAACCTATGTATGGATTTGGATCCAGAGATCCAATCCAATATCCACATCCATGGCCCACATCACCTTCTCATAAATGGAGGTGGGGCCCACTTGAAATTCACGTGGGATTATGGGCATGAGAGAGAATGGGGAGGATAAGATTTGAGGGGAATTGTAATTAAGCTTGACTTGTGTGTCAAGTTTGGGGTTAATCATGTGGGTTAGCCTAATTAACATGGGTTTAAGCTTGTAATTAGCCAAAAGCTAACCTAGGGCTGCACCAACATGATGCAACAAGGTCTATGGGTTATCCAAAGGGAGCTCCCTAACCCAATCCTAAGCCAAAAACCCTAATCCTAGCCTTTTACCCTAATCCCGACCTAATCCTAGCCTAATCACCTAACCCACTTCCCTAATCCCGGCCTAATCCCAACCTAATCACCTAACCCACCTCCTTAATCCTTCCCTAAACCTAGCCTAATTTTCTTAATCCTAACCTAATCACCTAACCCACCTCACTAAACCTCACCCCAAAACCAACCCACCTAGCTAAGCCCTAAACCCCTAAACCACCCCACCTAAACCTAGCACACCATATCCCTAAAACCCCTTGAAGCAAAATATCTGGCCCCTCCTCAAAACCAGCCCACCTTATCACCACACCACCACCACCCAAACCACCTAACCACCCTCTAAAAACCGCCCCCAACCGACTTTCAAAAAACTATATAAACCCCCCCCCTAGTGGGCGGGTTTTGGATCTTCTCCCTTCCAACTCTTGGGCCAGCCGAGCCCCCTTCCACCTTGCTCCCTTCTTCCACCTGCACCACCACTACCCCCGGCCAGCTCCACCTCGCGCCACCACTTCCATCCATCCTGCTCCACTCCACGCTGCCACCTTCATCACCCGGCTCCATCCATCTTCATCACCCGGCTGCCCTTCTTCCACATATCGACCTCCTTCACGCATTCGGTTAGTACCTCAACCCAACTCCATCTTCTCTTCTCGCCTCCTCCACTCTCAGCCACCCATACCACCACCACATAACTCCATCATAGCCTTCCTGCCACCCTTCCCCATTCGGCTAGACCTAACCCTTTACATCACCCGATCCTATACTTTCCCTTTAGTGATACCCGGCCACCCTACCTTTCTCCCAAGGACCTTCCCCTTCCACTCTCAACCAACCCATTAAGCCCACCTTCCACAGCACCCTAGCTAGCTCCCTCACCCTTCCCAAATACTCCTAGCTATCCCAGTCGGCCACCACTTAAAACACCCCCTAGTCGGTCAGTCATAGCCGACTGCACCCAAATCAGTCGGCCAGCCACACCCTCTTCCTTAGACATCCTCCCTTTAGGCACCCTCTAGCGCCACCTTCCCTAGCACCAACCCTACGCCTTAGTGACCTTCCTTAATCACTTCAGTCCTAGACGTCACGGCAGCACCCCCTTAGCAGCCGACGAGTCCCCAAGGCACCACACCCGCGCTCCCTTGTCACTCGGCCAGCACCTCCCCTTGTCGTGTCATTCCGAGGAGCTCCCTCTTGCAGCCCAAGGCGAAGCCCAAGCCCACGCTCAAGCAAGTCACCTTCGGACCAACTATAAGTAAGTGCCTAACTCGGTCCTTAGTTGTAGACTTGCTTAAGTTAAATTAAATTTGATAGGGGGTTGTAATAACGGAGCATGGTCTCCCCCCGCTTGTAATAACGTGGCTTGGCACACCCACACACACGTGCACTTGAGCCTACCTCGCTCTTAGTTGTGCACGATTTTGAACACACACGGGCCTAATCAGCCCTTTAGATATAAGTTTATTTATATACTTTAAGTTGCGTAGGGTTTTGCTTGAGTTGGGTGTGTTGTCTTTAAATTCTCGCACTCACACACATTGAGCTTCCGCTCTTATTTGCAAGACCCAAGTAAGGGCCCATATATAGTATATACGTATTTCCCTTTTGGCTATGTCTTTAAGATTTGGGTTTTAAGGTTCAGCAGTGTGCGTAGTCTTTCAATATATACACGGCACACACTTGCACTATTGAGCCTTTCCGCTCTTAAGATATAGCCATATTTCCCTTTTACAATTTCCCTTCGGCAATTTACATTTACAAGTCATTTCCCTTCGGCAATTTCCATTACAAGTCATTTCCCTTCGGCATTGTCTTTTAAATTCGGGTTTTTCCTTTGGAGTTGCGTGAGTTTGCATTGCATATACGCCATACCATGAGTTAGGACGCATATTGCATCAAAGCAAACCCCATACTCCCGCTCAAAATCACCACATTTTAGTTGAGTGTTCATAACACACACCTAGGTGGCCCCAAAGAGGGATAAAAAGAAAGACTTAGGCATGTGCAAATCCACGTGAACTAAAACCTGAAAGTCATACCAAAAAGACCCGAATCAAACACCTCAAACCACTTTCGTAGGTTCTTACACTAAAAAACTTGATTTTAAAAGCGTACAGACTGGGGCGCATCGGTGCAAGAAGGTCTGCGACGATAAGAGCTTGCTTGCTCACAGTCGCCACGTTAGGAGTCATGATTAAAATATATCTTCGCTAACTTAAGTAAGCTAGCTAGCACGCCCTGTTTGTTTAAATAGGACTTAGGCACACGAAAAGGTTCGCTTCAGGCCTAAGAACCAGGAGCGGGAATTTTCTGCGTCTACAGCAGCCCATGCCTTGATCCAAGTACAACCATCCTTCATGTTGGTGCAGCCCTAGGTTAGGTCCAACTCACATGGCTTGAGCCCATTTCCCCTTTGGTAAGCCCATATGGCTAACCCACTTGACAAAGTCAAGCCCACCAATCTTCTCTCTCTTACTTTATGCTCTCTCTCCCAAGCCTCCCACTTGAAGTTCACGTGAACTTGCACCCCCCCCCCCCCCCTCACCTCTATTTATAGGCAAAGGGGGTGGGTCTTGGGTTTGGATCTTGGATTTGGTTTTTATGATCCAAATCCGATCCAAACACTATTTGGGTTTGGATCTGGATATTTATGTTCAGATCCAATCTAAATTTTTGTTTCTTCAATCCTTCTTGGCGTTTTGAGACAGGCGGTTCTCACGGGCCCTGGTTTCATTAGTGCTCCGTCTTGGGTTGGATTTTCCCCAACCTTTTCGTCTGATCTCCTTCTCACCTTCTGGACTTCGTTTCGTTTGATTTCTGGAATTTCTAGCTTGGGCCTCTATTTCTAATGGTTTTGCTTGGTGCTTTGGCTTTGCATTTCATGTTCCAGGGCTGAAGTCTGCTTTTGTCCTGAGCTCTTCTTTTGCTTTTTGGTCCTGCTTTCATCAAGCTGGGCTGAATTCTAGGCTTTTGACCTACTTTTGGAGCTGCTTTTCTATTAGGCTCCACTTGCTTGCTTTGGCTGCTTACAAAATTTGGACTTAGCTCGAGTTTAAGAAACCTATATTTTGAAAGGGTTTTTGATAAAAAGTTTAAAGCTTTGGAACTCCTGGGTTTTCGAAAGCTCAAAATTGGTTTTAAAATGGTTTTACAAATCATGTATTTGTTTTGGAAATCACTTGATTTTGGGATGTTTACACTCATGCATGGCTCATTTTATTGCCTATTATAAAACATATGATGCTTCACACATTGCTGAGTTATTCTTTTAGGAAATTGTGAGGTTGCATGGGATCCCATGATCCATCGTCTCTGATTGGGATTCCAAGTTTTTGAGTCACTTCTGGAGGATACTATGGAATAGATTGGACAAAGCTCATGTTCAGCACTACTTGCAACCCTCAAACGGATGGGCAAACGGAGGTCATCAACCCCATTCTCTCAACCTTGCTACGAACTATTGTGCAAAAGTAAAACAAATCCTGGGACGAACAACTGGCATGGGTGTCCCATTGCCTCTCACTCCTTTAGATCTGTTCAGTCTCAATACACATCATCTAGAAGACTTGAAAGGAAGGCAACGTGCTAAAGATGTTCAAAAGTTTCATGAAGATATCAAAAAAAAGATAGAAGTCAACTCCACAAAATATGCATAGGCTGCCAACAAGCATAAGAAACCCATTCAGTTTCAGCTAGGGGATTTGGTCTGGATACACCTCTACAAAGAACTTCCAAATTAAAGCCAAGAGCATATGGTCCTTTCAAAGCTCTCTTCAAAGTGAATGAAAATTCCTACACTATTAACCTCCCTAAGCATTATATAGTGTCACCCACTTTCAACATTAGAGACCTGACTCCTTATATACCAAACTCTAAAGATTAGGATGTCCTTCGCCAACCCGACAAGAATGATGTGGACATCAGTCCAAATTCATCAACGGGGCCCACTCAACCACACACAAGGTCAATGATGATACAAAATTCTCAATTCATCCAATTAGTTCAGAAATATTTTAATAAGAGCATCTCCATTTGAAGTGGTTGGAATCCCACTTCCCGAAAGTCTCAAAAACGTCTTCACTCTCCAGGAACCACAAGACTTAAATGCTAAAAACTGTCAATTATAGAATTAGTTCATGATGATGTTTTCTACGAAAATTAAAGCATGAATTCGTCCAACACATGGGAAACATGGAAATAGACTTGGAAATCAGTTTTTGTGTTCTTAATGCCTGGGAAAATAGGATGATGTGTTTAACCACCCTTGAGCCTGCATCCATAGCTAATTGTTGCATGGGAATTTTTGTTGTTATTTATTTTTGTATGGCCATCTTTGGGGTCCTTGTCCAAGCTTAAATAGACCTCCTAGTGAAATGAAGGGGATATCATCCATTTTTTGGTGAGATATTCTTACTTCTCCTTTATTAGTTAAATCATTGGCAAGTGAAAATGAATTCTCTGTTCATGAATAGCCCCAAACCATTACAAACCACAAAAGACCTCCAGCCAAAATTCCACTGAGGAAGCTCCCAACTTTCCGAGAGGCTTGTCTTTTGACCAAGCTAGAATTGTAGCATTGAAAATACGACAAGAAGAAATGATGGCCAACTCCAATTTCTGAAGAACTACCTTATGGTCTACCACCAATTCGAGGCATTGAACATCAATTTCATTTCATGCCCAGAGTGCCACTTCCCAACCAGCCAGCCTACAGGTGCAATCGAGAGGAAACTAAGGAGTTTCAAAGACAGATTGTTGAATTGATGAACAAGGCTTACATGAGCAAATCTTTCGGTCCTAGCAAGGTCCCTACATTGTTGGTACCAAAAAAAGATGGAACTCTCAAAATATGCATTGACAATAGTGTTGTTAAAAAAATTCCAATGAAATACAGGTACCCATACCCTGGTTAGATGAGGTGCAATGATCCTGATGGTTCTATAAAATCGATCTGAGAAGTGGATACCAACAAATAAGGATGATGAGGGAGATGAATGAAAGATGGCTTTCAAAACCAAGACTGGGCTATATTAAAGACCAGTTATGCCAGTTGGATAAACAAATGCCCATGCACTTTCATGAAATTTATGAATCAGGTTTTATGCGAATACATAGAAAATTTTGGTGTTGTCTATTTTGATGATATTCTAGTCTATAGCAGGACTATACAAGACCATGAACAACACTTGAATTCCGTCCTCTAAATTAAGGGAACAACTCTTTGGCAACCTAAAGAAATATCATTTCTGTCAAGAACAAGCCATCTTCCTTTAGTACGTAGTGTCCCAGCATGGCATTAAAGTGGATGAAGAGAAGGTAAAGGCTATTATGGATTGGCCAGTTCACTCAAAGCTTAGCGAAATCAAAAGTTTCCATGGGCTCACATCCTTTTACCGACACTTTATAAAAGATTTTAGCACTATCATGGCGCCCATCATGGATTGCATGAAAAAGGAAAAAAAATTCTAGGTATTGGGGCTGTTCTAACTCAAGAGGAGAAACCTATTGCATTTTTTAGTGAAAAGTTGAAAGGAGCCATTTTGAAGTATTCAACATATGACAAGGAGTCGTATGCCCAGATGTCCTCCACATTGTCAACACTATCTCCTTCCAAAGGAATTTGTAATACACATCAATCACTATACTATTAAAGATGGGTGGAATTCTAAGAGATGTTTCACTATACAAGGATGACACCAACATGGTATAGCTGATGCCCTTTCCAGGAGGTATACTCTCATTGGCTAGCACCAAACTTATGGGCCTTGGGTTTATAAGGAAAATCTACTTCCAAGACCCACAGCTGGCAAAATTCACATTGCACCCCCACAAGTCCGAACAAGGTTTCTATATGCATGATGGATACCTTTTTCATTTTCGAAGGCTATGTATTCCCAAAGGATACATAAAAGAACTGTCGATTAAAGAAGTTCATGATGGAGGACTTGCTGGCCACTTTGGAGATCAGAAAACACTAGATATCCTTAAAGAATTAATTTTATTGGCCAGAAATGAGGAGACTTATCCACTGCATTTTGGAATGTTACATCCTGTGCAAGAAAGCCAAGAGTACTGAACACACTAATGAGGGGTTATAACGTCCTTGAGAAGAACTATAAATCAAAACACAAAAACTGGTTCTCATGTAGAAATAAATCAAAACAAAGGTTATCATGCAACAATTAACTCAGCATTATATTTTCCCAGGCATTGGGAACACAAAACAGAAGTTCACATTCAACAATTAACTCACGATGCAGGTCTCAGGGTGGTAAATGCAACATTTCATTTTCTCAAGCATTGAAGACACAAAAACTAGTTTCCTAGGCTGTTTCCAAGTTTTTCAATGGTGTTGGATAAATTCTTGCTTTAGTTAACCTAGAAAACACTATCACAAATTTATTTTGCAGTTTGACAGTTTTCAACTTTCAAAGCTTGTGGTTCCTCGAGAGTTTTTGGACTGATGTCCACATTGTAAACATGAAAATTTTCACTTCTGGTTTTGAAGCCGGAAATGAACCTTTTCGTATCTACGTCGTTTCTAAGGGCGTGCCAGCTAGCTTCATCAAGCTAGCGAAGATTTTGGAATATCTGACTTTGGGAGGTAATTGTGGGAAAGCGGGATCTTTTCATTTAAACCTTCTTGAACATATGCTCAAGGGTCAGTTTAAACACTTAAAACTTTGTTTTTTATAAAACTTTATGAAGATCAGTGTTTGAAAATTCGATGTATGCCTAGTTTGCAAGTTTTATTATGACTTTGGACGCACCTAAGTCTTTGAGTTTTTAGTTATTTAGGCCGGATATGTATGTGCACAAGTGGCCAATTTTCAACGTGGTTTGTGCATAGATTTGGGGTGCTTTCAAAAAGCTAATGAATGCAAAGATGCACAAAAAGATTTTTGGGTTTTGAGATGATAATGTGAGCTAGGCTCGAATTGAAAGCAACTCACACAACTTAATGTAAATACCCGAAATTGAAGTGCAACTCACGCAGCTTTAAGGTAAATACCCGAAATGTAAAGCAACTCACACAACTTAATATAAATCCACACAAAGGGAAATGCAACTCGACATGAAGTAAACTCATACAACTTGAAAATATATAAGTATGTTATATCCTATGAGCAACAAAGGCTCAAAATGTGTGTGAGAGTAGAGAGCGAAAAGACTCGAGTGCTTTTGTGTGTAAGTATGAAATTTAAATGACAACTCACACGACTTTCACTAAAGTAAATACCCGAATGGAAATATATATTTTAGCTTAAGAGCGAAAAGGCTCAATGTGTGTGTAAGTGTGAAATTTAAATGACAAACTCACACGACTTGAATGTAACAACCCAAATTGAATTGCAACTCACACAACTTTCACTAAAGTAAATACCCGAATGGAAATATATACTTTAGCTTAAGAGCGGAAAGGCTCAATGTGTGTGCAATCATGTGCAATTAAGAGCGGAAAGGCTCAAGTGCACGTGGGTGTCCCTTGTGTACGATTAAGAGCGATAAGGCTCAAGTGTGCATGTGTGGCTTGTGTATCAAGCACGAATATTACATTTCGGCGGGAGACTATGCTCTATTATTACAACCCCATATCAAATTGAATTTAATTTCAAATGAGTAAGGTAAAAACCGAATTTAAACGCTTACACATGGTCGGCTTTTCCTCTCAAGGTGCTCGGGTTCATCCTCCTTGGTAGCCACGAGCTAGGTCTCCCTAGGTGGGTCTAGACGTGAGAGTTTAGGCTTAGGTTGGCTTGGGGGCAGCCAAGTGTTTATGGTTTGGGATGGGCTTAGTTCGGCCAAGTTGTAGGTTACCTAAGTGGGTCAAGGCTAAGGTGTGGTCCTAGTTAGGTCTAGGTTAGTTTGGGCCGTGGGGGCTGTGTTAGGTCAAGTGGGATGGGAGCTAGGTGGGTGTAAACACCCCAAAAATGCCATATTTTGAAACTTTTTGAACTTAAAAAGCCCTCCAAAGGCCAAAGCCAGAGAAACAAGGAAAAGTGAAGCCCGTTCAGAGAAAAGCCCGACAGAAGGCCAAAATCATAATTTGGGTCAAAAACAAAAGCAGCTCCAAAGTACAAAAAGAGGCCAAGAACCTGATGAAGTTGACAGAAGTCCAAGACATGGCCCGTCAGAATGAAGAACGAAATCCATGGGGAAATCTGAGATCGATAGCACCAGAAACCGGCCAAAAACAAGAAAAAGGCAGATTAAAACAGACTCCAAAATGTCCTGCGAAGCAGAACATCAGTCAGAAAAAAACTTAGGGAAAACCCAAGCTGAGATGGGGTCGCCGAGGAACTGGAGCCCGCTCAAAACCGATTGTGGAAAGCGCTAGAAAGGACTGAAAGAAAGGAGCAACAAAATTTGGATTGGATCTAGATCCCCAAATATTCGAGATCCAAACCCAAATGATATTTGGATTGGATCTGGATCCCAAATATCTGAGATCTGAGATCCAAATCCAAATAATATTTGAGTCGGATCTGAATCCCAAAATATCTGAGATCCGAGATCCAAACCCAAATAGTGTTTGGATCAGATTTGGATTCTAAGATCCAAATCCAAGACCCATATCCAAAACCCACCTCATTTGCCTATAAATAGAGGTGAGGGGGTGCCATAAATCTCACGTGAAATCCATTTGGGGAGCTTGGGAGCTTGCATAAAGTAAGAGAGAGAAAGGGTGGGCTTGATATTTTCAAGTGGGCTAGTCATGTTGGCTTGATCAAAGGGTATGGGTTCAAGCCATGTATGAACTTAGACCTAGCTAATGGGTTGCACCAATATATGGCATGGAGATGAAGTTGCACGAGATGGGCTGGACCGGGGTTCGACCTAGACCTAGCCGTGGCTCCAAGAGGTAGGTCTCTACACTATTCCTAGCCCGTTCTTTTCCTAACCATCTAGACCAACCCATGAACCATACCCTAACCATGGTTGCACCCTTGTAACCATCTCCCCTTCGATCCAACCACCTAACCTAACCCATTCCCATCTAGCCGACCTACCCAACCTGCCATACCCGGCCAACCCTAACACGACCCACTCCCCTAGCCTACCTTCCAGCCCATCACTCCCCTAGCCTACCTAATACCCGTCCATCACCCTAACACCATCGCGCCGGCCATCACACCACCCATACCCCCGGCACTCCCACGCACCACCTTCCCGCACCCCACCGCCTAGCTCCAGCACCCCTTATCGTCTCACGGCCTTACCACCCTAACACCATCATTCCCTAGCGCCCCCAATTTCAACTCTCGCCTGCCACACCAGTCGAACCCCCTACAACTCCCAGCCTTCTCCCTTCCCGCCTGCCACACCAACCGAACCCCCTGCAACTCCCAGCCATCTCCCTTGCCGCCTACCGCACCAGCCGAACCCCCTACTACCTGCTGCCTGCCACTTCCCAGCCCCAACTTCCAACATCCCAGTCGATTCCCATCTTAGTAACCCATACACCATACCAACCCATGTCCCATTTACAAAACCAAACTCACTAGGACCCGACCACCTAAACCAAAATCGGCCAAGTCCCTTGGCCGAACACCTTAAACCAAGCCCACTCGAGCCACCCTTGGCTCGAGTCACCCTAAACCAAACTTACCTAGTTAGGTTAAGCTCACACCAACCTCCAATCAGCCCAACCTAGGGCTGCACCAATTTGCTGCAACTAGGTCCATGGGTCGAAGGCAAAGGGATGCTTCTAAACCTAACCCTAAGCTAACCTACCTTACCTAGCCATTTCCCCCTAAACCCGACTTAATCCTAGCCATTTCCCCTAAACCCGACCTAATCCTAGCCTAATCACCTAACCCACTTCCTTAATCCTTCCCTAATCCTAGCCTAATCACCTAACCCACCTCCTTAATCCTCCCCTAAACCTAGCCTAATCTCCCTAACCTCACCCTAATCCTAGCCTAATTACCTAACCCACTTCACTAAACCTCACTCTAAGCCCAACCCACCTAACCAAGCCCTAAAACCACAAAACCAGCCCACCTAAATGCCTAGCACACCATATCCCCAAACCACCCAAGACAAATATCTGGCCCACCTAAACACCTAGCATACCATACCCCCAAACCACCACCACCAAACCACCCCAACCGACTCCCCAATACCAGCCCATCCACCGACCCCACTAAGCCTATAAATACCCCTCCCATGCATGCGGGTGGGAGGTCTTTGGCTCTCAAAATATCTGGGATTTCTCCCCCCTCTTGGAACCCGCCACCTCCACCCTTCGGCCAGCACCACTCCACGCCACCTCCACCCTTCGGCCAGCATCATTCCACGCCACCTTCCACCTGCCACCTCCTTCCATCCGGCCAAGACATCACCTACTGCCTCCTCTTCACCCATCCGACCAGCTGCCCTCCACGGCTTCCCTTAGGTAAGCCTCACCTCTCACTCTCCCCTCCTTCTCCTCCATCTCACCCCCTAGGTTGACTCCACCAGCACCTCCACCTTCTCTCGCCACCCCACAAAACCTGCCACTCCATCACCCGACTGCCCCCAACATCTCTCATACACCCGGCCATCATTTGCACCACCTACCCCTCTTCCCTTAGCTAGCAGCCTTACCTCTCCCTAAGACCTACCCCAAGCCTTAGTGACAGCCCCTAGCTAACACCCTAACCTTCCCCAACTCAATCCATATCCCCCTATGCTGTGCCTTATACCCGACCCTCTCCCATTCGGCCAACACATCCACTTGCCGCGCCCTAACACCCGGCCAGTCCCCCTCTCTCAGCCAGTCGCGACTTACACCCACCTTACCTCTCCCTAAGACCTACCCCAAGCCTTAGTAACATACCCTAGTTCCACCTACCTCCCCTAAGCACCCCAAGCTCAGCCAAGACACCAACCCATCCACTCGGTCAGGACCTACACCTTCATCGTTCGACCAGCACCTCCCACTTGCCACGCCCATCCAAGGAGCTCCCTCTTGCAGCCCAAGGCGACTCACTAGGCCCAAGTGCAAGCAAGTCATACCCGGACCAGCTATACGTAAGTGCCTAACTCAGTCCTTGTTATAGACTTGCTTATGCTTAATTAAATTTGATACGGGGTTGTAATACTGGAGCGTTGTCTCCCCCCGCTTGTAATAATGTGGTTTGGCACACCCACACACACGTGCACTTGAGCCTATTCCGCTCTTAGCTGCACACGATTATAGCACACACACAGGCCTAATCAACCCTTAAGATATAGCTATACTTATATAATTTAAGTTGCGTGGGTTTTTATTAAGTTGTGTGTGTTGTCTTTCAATTTTCACACTCACACATATTGAGCTTTCGCTCTTATTTCCAAGACCCTAGTAAGGGCCGTATTACAATTTCGTTTTGGGTGTTTTACTTCAAGTTGTGTGCGTAGTATTTCAATTCTACACTCACACACATTGAGATTTTGCTCTTACTCCCAAGACCTTAGTCAAGGCCTATTGCAATTATATTTGGGTTTCATTTAAGTTGTGTAAGTAGTATTTCAATTCTACACTCATACACATTGAGCTTTCGCTCTTATTCCCAAGACCTTAGTCAAGGCCATATTGCAATTATATTTGGGTTTCATTTACAAGTCGTGTGAGTTGTCTTTCAATATACACACAACACCCACGCACACGTTGGCGACCTTCAGGCCCATATATATTATAAGTATTTCCCTTCGGATATGTCTTTAAGATTTGGGTTTTAAGGTTCAGCAGTGTGCATAGTCTTTACATATATACACGACACACACTTGCACAATTGAGCGTTTCTGCTCTTAAGATATAGCCATATTTCCCTTTTGCAAATTTACATTAAGTCATTTCCCTTAAGCATTGTCTTTCAATTTCGGGTTTTTCCCTTGGAGTTGTGTGAGTTGCATTGCATACTCGCCATACTCGAGCTAGAGTGCATACCTGCATCAAAGCAAACCCCGAATCAATCGTGCAAACATGCCAAGACTTAGGCTATTTCAATGCACGCACATCGTGCCTAAGTAGATTAAAATTTGAAAGACTTAGGGTCGTCCAACCCTTATAAAATCAAAATCGCCCAAGTGCATGGTTTTCAAAAAGTTTTAAAACACTTCTTCATTTCAAATATATTTTGAGTTAAACTTGTTTTAAAACGAAGTCTCTAAGCGTACAGACTGACCCTTGCGCATCGGTGCAAGAAGGTCTACGACATAAAAATCCCGCTTGCCTACAATCGCCTTTAAAAAGTCAGATTATTTCAAAACATACTTTGCTAGTTAAAGTAAACTAGTTGGCACGCCCATAAAGCGAAGTAGATTGCGAAAAGGTTCACTTCAGGCCTAAGAACCCGTAAGTGAAAATTTTTGGTGTCTACAGAGACATATCTATGATGGCTCGACACTTAGAGGCGTCGACTTCAATGCCCCTTTGGCTTACCATAAAACCTAAAAGCTTGCCGGATTCTACTTCGAAGACGCACTTTTGAGGGTTTAGTTTCACTTTGTAAAGCCTCAGTCTTTCGAAAACCTTTTGCAAAGATTCGATGTGTGTCCATCGGGTTTTTTATTTCACCAAGAGATCATCCACATATACTTCTAAGAGCTCATGAATTAGATCGTAAAAGATCGTAGTCATGGCTCTTTGGTATGTGGCACCGGCATTTTTCAAACCAAAGGGCATGACTGTATAGCAGTTGTAAACACCCCGAAATCCCACGAATTTCTCAAATCAACCTGGTTTTATAAAAGCAGCCCCAAAGGGCTATTTTGAGTCTGGAAACCCAGGAGCCTTCCAAGCAACCTTATACAGATGTTTTGAACTTTTATATGTTTTAAATATGTATAATATGTTTTAAAAACTGTTAAAATATGTTTTGAAACCCCACAAAGCAAGCTTGGCCTGATCAAAGCAGGACCAGAAGAGCCAAAGAGAGCTCGAAACCGGAGCACAAGTCGAGTCTGGCACAACAACTCTCGTATTGAATTCACCCCCAGGATCTCGAACGTCCAAGACCCTGTTATCAGCAAACATCACTTGAAATCAGCTTCGAAAGGTGAAAACAGAGGCGGACGATCATGTTGGCGAAGAACCAACGCAAACGGAGTACTGATGCTGTCAGACCCCACATAAACCGTTCATTTCGAACACAGCTTGAAGGAGTCAGAATTCAGTTTGGATCGGATCTGGACCATATATATCCAGATCCCAATCCAAACCTATGTGTAGATTTGGATTTGGATTTGGATCCAGAGATCCAATCCAATATCCACATCCATGGCCCACATCACCTTCTCATAAATGGAGGTGGGGCCCACTTGAAATTCACGTGGGATTATCGGCATGAGAGAGAGTGGGGGAGGATAAGATTTGGGAGTGATTGTAATTAAGCTTGACTTGTGTGTCAAGTTTGGGGTTAATCATGTGGGTTAGCCTAATTAGCATGGGTTTAAGCTTGTATTAGCCAAAACCTAACCTAGGGCTGTACCAACATGATACAACAAGGTCTATGGGTTATGCAAAGGGAGCTCCCTAACCCAATCCAAATCAAAAACCCCTAATCCTAGCCTTTTACCCTAATCCCGACCTAAATCTAGCCTAATCACCTAACCCACTTCCCTAATCCCGGCCTAATCCCAACCTAATCACCTAACCCACTTCCCTAATCCTTCCCTAAACCTAGCCTAATTTCCTTAAACCTAACCTAATCCTAGCCTAATCACCTAACCCATCTCACTAAACCTCACCCCAAGACCAACCCACCTAGCTAAGCCCTAAACCCCTAAACCACCCCACCTAAACCTAGCACACCATCTACCTAAAACCCCTTGTATTAAAATATCTGTCCCCTCCCCAAAACCAGCCCACCATATCACCACACCACCACCACCTAAACCACCTTACCACCTCCTCAAAACCAGCCCCAACCGCCCTTCACCAACCTATATTAGCCCCCCCCTAAGGGGCGGGTTTTTCAATCCCTTCCAGCCCACCTTGGCCCAACCGACCTTGGCCAACCTCCCAGCCGAGCCTTCCACCTTGCTGCCCTCCTTCCACCTGCACCACCGCTACCCCGGGGCAAGCTCCTCCTACACCACCACTTCCATCCGGCCAGCTCCCCGTCGCCACCACCTCCCGGCTGAATCCTGCGCATCCAAGTCACCCGGCTGCCCTTCTTCCATCCGCCAACTCCTTCCCCTTTCGGTGAGTACCCTACACTTAGCTCCACCTCTTCTTCACTCCCCCTCCACTCTCAACCACCCACACCACCACAACCTCCCGCCAACACCACCTACCCGTCATCCCTACCCATTCGGCCAGACCTCAACCATTTCCACCACCCGACACTCTACCTTCCCCTAGTGATACCCGGCCACCCCACTTGGCTCCCTAGGACCTTCCCATACCCCTTTCCACCAGCCCTTAGCTCTACCTTACACCACACCCTAGCTAGCTCCCTTCCCATCCTTGCCATTACTTAGCCACCCTAGCAGTCGGCCACCACCAAGCTCCCCTTAGTCGGCAACTCCAACCGACTGTACCACATCCACTCGGCCAGCCATACATTTCCCTTAGGCACTCCCTTAGGCTCCCCTTTAGCACTACCTTCCTTAATACCAGCCCATCCTTTAGTGACCTTCCTTAGTCACCTTAGCCCAAAGCATCATGGCAACACCTTCCTAGTAGCCGGTCACCTTCAAGGCGCCCCTTCCTGCGCATCCAAGTCACCCGGCCAGCATCTCCCCTTGCCGTTCCATTTCGAGGAGCTCCCTCTTGCAGCCCAAGGCGAAGCCAAGCCTACGCTCAAGCAAGTCACCTCCAGACCAGCTATAAGTAAGTGCCTAACTCGGTCCTTAGTTGTAGACTTGCTTAAATTAAATTTGATACGGGGTTGTAATAACGGAGCATAATCTCCCCCCGCTTGTAATAACGTGGCTTGGCACACCCACACACACGTGCACTTGAGCCTACCTCGCTCTTAGTCGTGCACGATTTTGAACACACACGGGCCTAATCAGCCCCTAAGATATAAATTTATGTATATACTTTAAATTACGTAGGGTTTTGCTTAAGTTGGGTGTGTTGTCTTTAAATTCTCGCACTCACACACATTGAGCCTTCGCTCTTATTTGTAAGACCCAAGTAAGGACCGTGTGATACTATCCTTGGGTTTAATTTCATGTTATGTGCGTAGTACTTCAATTCAAGCACTCACACACATTAAGCTTTCGCTCTTATTCCCAAGACCTTAGTTAAGGCCATACTGCAATTTATATTTGGGTTTAATTTCATGTTGTGTGCGTACTACTTCAATTCAAGCACTCACACACATTGAGCTTTCGCTCTTATTCCCAAGACCTTAGTTAAGGCCATACTGCAATTTATATTTGGGTTTAATTTCATGTTGTGTGCGTAGTACTTCAATTCAAGCACTCACACACATTGAGCTTTCGCTCTTATTCCCAAGACCTTAGTTAAGGCCATATTGCAAGTTATATTTGGGTTTCATTTCATGTCGTGTGTGTAGTACTTCAATTCTCGCACGCACCCACATTGAGCCTTCGCTCTTATTTGCAAGACCCAAATAAGGGCCCATATATACATTATATACGTATTTTCCTTTTGGCAATTTCCCTTCGGCATTTACATTACAAGTATTTTCCTTCGGCAATTTACATTACAAGTCATTTCCCTTCGGTATTGTCTTTTAAATTCGTGTTTTCCCTTTAGAGTAGCGTGAGTTTGCATTGCATATACGCCATACCATGAGTTAGGATGCATATTGCATCAAAGCAAACCCCATACTCCCGCTCAAAATCGCCACATTTAGTGTAGTGTTCATAACACACACCTAGGTGGCCCGTAAAGGGATAAAAAGAAAGACTTAGGCACGTGCAAATCCACGTGATCTAAAATCTGAAAATCGTACAAACAAGACCTGAATCAAACACCTCGAATCGCTTTCGTAAGTCCTTATATCCAAAACTCGATCTTTAAAAGCGTACAGACTGACCCTTGCGCATTGGTGCAAGAAGGTCTGCGACGACAAGAGCTTGCTTGCTCACAGTCGCCACGTTAGAAGTCAGGTTTAACATATATCTTCGCTAGCTTAGGTAAACTAGCTGGCACGCCCTATTTATTTAAATAGGACTTAGGCACACGAAAAGGTTCGCTCCAGGCCTAAGAACCAGGAGGCGGAGATTTTCTGCGTCTACAGAAGTTTGGCACGCCTAGTGGGACGTGAGTCTTTCAAAAATCGAGTTATTCTAGAAACTTGCGAAAGGATTTTTCAAAGAGGTGTTGTTTTAACTCTGTTTTCTTTACTTGTACTTAGGAATTTTGAAAAAAGGCTTGAAAGCATGTCAAAATCCAACCCAAGTGAAGTGTCGAGCCAAGGCTCATGCGCATCAAGTTCTCACTCTAGGAGGATTTTCAAAAACAAGATCAAACTAGACGAGATAGAGGACCTGAGAAGGGAATTCGAGGCCAAAATCGATGCTCTCAGCCAAGAGGCTGAAGTAGGCAATTTCTGTTCGTCAAATGGTGAACAAAGGGCCAAGAAAAAATCTGAAAAACCTCACAAGCACAAAGAGGCCTCTGTAATGGAAGGCAACCAATACCACGAGTCCTTCACACAAAAGGACCATAAAGCCCTACAGCAGCTGCTGAAAGGGCAAAATAAAGAGAAAAGGAGTTACGCCCTGTCTGATTTCCTTCCTATGGATTACGAAACAGACAGTGACGATGAAATACCGAACTTCCATCGGTATGATGGCATGGGAGACCCTAGGTCTCACTTGCAACTTTTCTCGTGTCGAGCCCATAAGAAGAAAAAGGACTCGATGAAATGGGTGTATTGGTTTCCTTTATCCCTTAAAGGCACAGCTGCCAAATGGCTGGCTTCCTATGACTTAAGCCAGTTTGCTACTTTTGAAGAGTTAGCGAACTGCTTCATGCAAAGATTTGCACACAACGTAGAAGTCACGCCGACTCTGAACACTTTAAGGGATACGAAGCAAGGCATGAACGAAGACGTACATGCCTTCATTATACGATGGAGGTCACTTTTGGGCCAAGTGCGAGAGCCCATATCCGAAGGATGCGCAGTCATGCTCATCCTGGATAACTTTAAAAGCGAGTTAAAAACCCTTCTCTCGCTCCATGAGATCTCAACTTTCCATAAGTTGATCAAAAAGGCATCCCTTTTCGAAACAAACTTGAGAAAAGGGACATACGATCACTTATGGAAAGGAAGTGCCGTTTCTAAAACCTGCTTGGAAAAGCCCATCACTTATGGGCTACCCATGATGGACAAAGGGGCAAAGCCCCATAAAATCGCCAATGTCCGGGTAGATCCAGGCGTGGTAGGCACTTCCAAAAATTTTGAAAAGCTAGAAAATAAAAGGGAGCGAACCTTTCAAAAACCGATTGAAAAATGGGAATACACACCGCTGGGGCAACCTGTGTTGGAGGTCCTAGACCTCCTACTTGCCCAAGCCATGATAGAACTTCCCGAAATCCCTGAAGGAATCACTTCCAAAGGGGGGTATTTAAATCGATTTTGCAAGTATCATCGGCTCAAAGGCCATGATACCAAACGTTGTTTCTCCCTTTTGAACAAAATTGAGAACTTGATAGCGGAGGGCCGGCTCCAAGTCATTGCGGAACTTGGGTTGTAATAACGGAGCATAGTCTCCCCCCGCTTGTAATAATGTGGCTTGGCACACCCACACACACGTGCACTTGAGCCTACCTCGCTCTTAGTCGTGCACGATTTTGAACACACATGGGCCTAATCAGCCCCTAAGATATAAATTTATGTATATACTTTAAATTACGTAGGGTTTTGCTTAAGTTGGGTGTGTTGTCTTTAAATTCTCGCACTCACACACATTGAGCCTTCGCTCTTATTTGTAAGACCCAAGTAAGGGCCGTGTGATACTATCCTTGGGTTTAATTTCATGTTGTGTGCGTAGTACTTCAATTCAAGCACTCACACACATTGAGCTTTCGCTCTTATTCCCAAGACCTTAGTTAAGGCCATACTGCAATTTATATTTGGGTTTAATTTCATGTTGTGTGCGTACTACTTCAATTCAAGCACTCACACACATTGAGCTTTCGCTCTTATTCCCAAGACCTTAGTTAAGGCCATACTGCAATTTATATTTGGGTTTAATTTCATGTTGTGTGCGTAGTACTTCAATTCAAGCACTCACACACATTGAGCTTGCGCTCTTATTCCCAAGACCTTAGTTAAGGCCATATTGCAAGTTATATTTGGGTTTCATTTCATGTCGTGTGTGTAGTACTTCAATTCTCGCATGCACCCACATTGAGCCTTCGCTCTTATTTGCAAGACCCAAGTAAGGGCCCATATATACATTATATACATATTTCCCTTTTGGCAATTTCCCTTCGGCATTTACATTACAAGTATTTCCCTTCGGCAATTTACATTACAAGTCATTTCCCTTCGGTATTGTCTTTTAAATTCGGGTTTTCCCTTTGGAGTAGCGTGAGTTTGCATTGCATATATGCCATACCACGAGTTAGGACGCATATTGCATCAAAGCAAACCCCATACTCCCGCTCAAAATCGCCACATTTAGTGGAGTGTTCATAACACACACCTAGGTGGCCCGTAAAGGGATAAAAAGAAAGACTTAGGCACGTGCAAATCCACGTGATCTAAAATATGAAAATCGTACAAACAAGACCCGAATCAAACACCTCGAACTACTTTCGTAAGTCCTTATATCCAAAACTCGATCTTTAAAAGTGTACAGACTGACCCTTGCGCTTCGGTGCAAGAAGGTCTGCGATGACAAGAGCTTGCTTGCTCACAGTCACCACGTTAGAAGTCAGGTTTAACATATATCTTCGCTAGCTTAGGTAAGCTAGCTGGCACACCCTGTTTATTTAAATAGGACTTAGGCACACGAAAAGGTTTGCTGTAGGCCTAAGAACCAGGAGGAGGAGATTTTCTGCGTCTACAGCAGTACGTGCCCTAGGGTGTGGTAAAAGCGGTTTTAGCCTAGTCTCTTGGGGCTAATTTGATTTGATTATAACCCAAGTAGCCATCCATAAAGGAAAACATTTCATGATTTGCAGTGCTATCGACTATCAAATCAATGTTTGGCAAAGGGAAGTTATCCTTTCGAGTTGCTTTGTTCAGATTTCTGAAATCGGTGCAAATTCGAATTTTTCCATTGGATTTTTAAACTACAACAATGTTTGAAAGCCAATCAGAATACGCAATCGGTTTTATAAAACCAGCTTTAAGCAAATCTTCTAAACCCTCTTTTATTTGAGAGTATATGTTCGGATGAATCTTTCTAAACTTTTGTTTTATGGGTTTTGAATATGAATCTAGGGGAAGACAATGCTCTACAATTTTTGGGTCTAGACCCAGCATGTCTTCATATGTCCATGCAAAACGTCTATGTAGGCTTTCAGGAATGCAATGAATGATGCTTTTTCATGCTCATGCAAACATGTGCCTATCTTAACACGTTTTGGTTTTGCTTCACTCCCTAGGTCGACTTCTATGAAATCCCCTCCTACAGAATTCAAAGGTTTTCCAAATCGAGAATTTTGTTAAACTCGAGAAGCTCAGAGGTTTGATCCTCCTCAGGGAGAAGGGGATCCTCCTCCGTGCTTTGATCATTCTCGAGAATTTTAAATCCTAGGGAATTTGGATTTGATGCATGGTTTTTACAAACACCTGGTTTTGGTTTTGGAATTTCTACAGGTTTTGAAGATTTTGGTCTTTTTATGAAGACGATTTTTTCTTCAAAATCCTTGGCTTTTTCCAAACTTCTACCAGGAGCTGGTATGTACAAGATTTTTTTGGTATTTTGGCTATTTTTCAATGTTTTTGAGTTTTTGCAAATTTGCAATTTTTTTGGCTTTTTGTTTAAAGAGGGGTCTTCCATCACACCTACGTAGAAAATGCCATGAATTTGTCTCTAAACAAGAGATCTAAACCGTAGGTCTCGATTTTAGTAGGCTCCAAGACACCCTTGACCCAAGTAGTCGTAGGTGGTGGTTCTGGGGGTATGGTGGGAATATAGCCTATCCCATACCTATTTGGATTTGGATTTGGGAAGACAGGCTCTAGACACCCATTGTTTTTGTACCCTAAACTTTGGTAGGGCATGTAGCCCATGTTGAGCAGCATGTTCCAAGGTTTTCTTATTTAAGAAAACTCTTCGTACAAAAGATGACCTTGGAACTTGCTGTCATCCATGGCATGCTCAAATGGTTTTCTGTTTAGGGTTTTTTGATATATAGGGAGTTTGGATTTGCCTAGGATAGTCACGACTTTTGTTGAGCTAGCATTGGGCTGCCCCTTGACGTATACGACCTTTCTAGGGTTTTTGGGGACGAACTCGTATGGTTCGTCCATGGTTTTCACGGGGTTGGCCCCGTAGGCCTTTTCACTTGACAAACAAGGGAAGTTTTGAACTCCCCTTAGCTGTGGATGGCTTTCGCCCAGGATTACCCCGATTTTATTCTCATGGGTGATTTTTACACACCTATGGAAGGTGGATGGCACAGCACGAAGGTTGTGTATCCAGGGTTTTCCCATAAGTAGGTTGTAGTGGGGGTGTATGTCTAAGACATGGAACACCCCTACGTGGGTTAGTTCCCCAATTTTCATGGGTAACTCTATGGCTCCCAAAGGTTTTGATGCATTCTCATCGTATCCAGTGATAACGATAGGGCTTGAATTTACAGAAGTCAAGGTGACTCCAATTTGACATGCCACATGTACCGGAAGGATGTTGAGACCTCCTTCCCCATCAACTAAGCACCAATCTTGAGGATGGTGATTCAATACCACCTTGATATGTAGGGCTTGATTGTGGGTTTCATATGGTCTTTCGATTTCATCTTCTGAAAACAAAATTAGCATTTTTGCACAGATGGGTGCAACTAGGAATGACAAGGACTTAGGAGTCATACTCGAGTTAACCTTGGCTCTCTCTAAGATTTTTTCTAAAACTAGTTTATGCCTAGGAGAGGTTTGTATCAACTCTAGGATGGACATGTTTATCGGGATCTTAGAAAGATGATTTTCAAAATCATATGAGGTTAAAATGTTTTTACCTTTGTTCATGATTTGCAAAACCTTAGGAATGCATGCTTTTGAAGGGCCAGGAACACTGACCACTTTTTTAGCAGTTTTTTCTAAGTGTTGGGGTTGATAGATCCTCCCGGACTTGGTTACTTCCCCTACACTTTGCCTAAGGCTCGCTCCTAAGTTGGCTCTATTTGTGTGCTTTGGAGCACCTAGAATTCTTAAGACGGCTCTAGCTGGGGGCGGAACTCTAAGCGCTCCCCGGATCACTACTTGGGCGACTTTCTTTTATATGGTGGGAGAAGGTGGACAAGTAGTGAGGCCAGAATAAGATGCATGCACAAAACCTTTAGAGGTTGCGAAGGCACATACCCCTTTTCCCTTCCCACTAGTACTTGCGTGATTGGGGAAGGGTTCTTTAAGCACAGCTTGGGTAGGCTCAGGTTCTTCAGTGACTTGGAGTCAGCCTTGCTCTATCAAGTTTTCTATTTTATTCAAAAGAGAAAAGCATTTGTTCGTATCATGGCGTTTGAGCCGATGATACTTACAATATCTGTTCAAAAACCTCCCTTTTGGCGAGGTCCCCTAGGGAATTTCCAGGAGTACCACCAAACCTTGGGTGAGTAGGAGGTCTAGGACCTCCGAGACAGGTTGCCCCAATGGGGTATACTCCCATTTTTCAAAGTTTTTTTGAAATTTTTCATTTTTTTGTTGTTCGAGCTTTTTTGAAGTGCCTGTCGGGCTCGACTCCACTTAGACATTCGCAATCTTATGGGGATTTGTCCCTTTGTCCGCCATGGGTGGCCCGTAAGTTTCAGGTTTTTCAAATTTCGCTTTGGGAAGTATTTGCCCTTACACAATTTCGACCCGATACACCATTCTGGGTGGGGTTCTATATAAGAAAAGTTTTACCGACATCCTACTTAGGTGTATCGATCTAGAGGAGGCTAGGATAGTGATGCATGAGTTCCACGATGGAGAATGTGGAGATCATGTTAATGCCAACATGATGGCAATGAAAATACTTAGAGCGGGTTATTTTTGGTCCACCCTAAAAAAGGATTGTCACGATCATGTTAGGAAGTATCATCCATGTCAAGTACATGGGCATGCCATTCATATCCCCTCATCTGCATTGCATTCCGTGGTCAGCCCCTGGCCATTTACCATGTGGGCGTTTGACATCATAGGCCCAATCTTTCCAAAAGCCTCGAATGGGCATCGATTCATTTTAGCAGCCACTGAGTATTTCTCCAAGTGGGTGGAAGCCATTTCCTTGACCAACGTATTGGGGCAACATGTGGTGGCTTTCATTAGGAGGAATATCTTGGCTCGATTTGGGGTTCCACGAGACCTTGTGTCTAATAATGGCACCCCATTCAAGAACGAGCGGATGGTCAAGTTGTGCAACACGTATGGCATAACTCACCACTTCTCTTCGCCCTACTACCCTCAAGGCAACGGCCAAGCCGAAGCCACAAACAAGACTCTCATTAGTATAATTGAGAAGACTTTAGAGAAGGGTAGGATGTGGCACGAGAAGCTGGATGAAGCCTTATGGGCTTATAGGGACTTCCATCCAGACTCCCACGAATGCCACACCATTCGAATTGGTCTATGGCACAAATGCCATTCTTCCCATTCATACTCAATTGCATTCCATACATCCATAGCACTCGACCTCCCCCTAGAGACACTTCAGCATGCTAGGATGGCCAAACTAGATTTGCTAGATGAGAGGCGACTCCTTGCTATGGATCATGCTCGTACATACCGGCAAAGGATAGCCTGACACTATGGCAAATACATGAGACCTCGCCACTTTGAAGTGGGGGATCTGGTTTTGAAAATCATCCACTATTGTGGCCCACATCCCCTTGGAAAGTGGTGCCCCAAGTGGGATGGACCCTATGTTGTACGTGCAACCACCATGAACAACTCATATTGGTTGATCGATGTAGAAGATAGGAATTTAGCAGATCCTATCAATATTCAATACTTAAAGAAGTATTATGTATAGGATTTGGGTTAAATTCCGATTTTTGAAAACTTTAGGGATAGCTACCCCGAGACTTAAAAATAAGGTGCAAAGGCAAATCGTGTGACCCTGAGTAAGAGAATTCGCACTCGTGAAAGAGTGGAGTCTTCCAAAATCGTGGTTACATTTCAAAATCCTTCTTCTTACAAAGAAAGGCCTAGTTCAACATAGCAAGATACTTGCAAGTAGTACGTGCTATTTCTAAATAGGCTGATCTGGAATGGATCAAGTGTGAGCTTGGGATAAGTCCTCCCCTTTTCTCTTCTCCTTCTAAAAGGAAAACGTGGCCCAAATAAAGGGAATTTTCCCATCCAAAGTCTCTTTTCAAAAGAAAGAAACCAGAATCCAAAAGAAAAATCGATTCTCTTGTGAAAAAGAGGGATTAAAGAAAAAATACTCCCAAAGGGAGACCCTATGAAAAAAAGGAAAAAGAGGCCAAAAGCTCAAAAAGAGCAGTTTTTCGCCTTCTATGCCTTAAACCACGGGACGCTTCAGAAGGGACCGTGGTATCTCTTTCCCATCCCTGGCTTATCCCAAGTAAAACATGGTTCATTTCGAGGAATCCTAAAGTAAAAATAGGATTTACTTGAATTTCATTTTGTTTGAGAATTCGACGTTTCGAGTAAGACGTAGGAATTTGAAATATGCCTTGTTTTCTTATAAAACCTCCGCTAGATAAGCGAGTGTCAAGACTCAAGCAAAGGCAAACACGAAGAGCTCGAGATCCTTAGGATTGAGACTCAAGACAGTTGTCCCTTTTGTAAATAGCTGTTGTAAATAAATTTTGAAAAAAAATCGAACATCGAACAGTATAGGATCTACTCACTTGGAGCAGCAGGCCTTGTAAGTCTTAAGAGTTCGACCATATCTGGTCTCTAGGAGGTCGCCACTCTTGGCACCACACCCATGTCATGCATCTACATTTCCACGCATGGCACTTGCATAAACATGATCCCATTTTAGGACTAGATTCCATATATATCCCTTTGGCATGATATCTCCTCCCACCAGGGTTTTAAAAGTGAGATTTTGCTAAAGATGGGGACGATCCCATATTTTCGTGGATAGATCTAGGGAGACATTGAAAGGGGTGTTTGTTGTCTTTGCCATTATCCAAATCAATTTGGACAATGCCAAAGAGGGGCATCTGTAAACACCCCGAAATCCCGCGAACTTCTCAAATAAACCTGGTTTTGTAAAAGCAGCCCCAAAGGGCTATTTTGAGTTTGGAAACCCAAGAGCCTTCCAGACAAAATCCTGTACATATGTTTAAACTGTATATGCTTTAAAATATGTATAATATACTTTTAAAACCTTTTAAAAGACGTTTTGAAACCCCACAAAGCGGCTTGGACTGATGAAAGCAGGACCAGAAGAGCTAAAGAGAGCCCAAAACTAGAGCACATGTCAAGCCTGGCACAACAACTCTCGTGTTAGATTCATCCCCAGTATCTCGAACGTCCAAGACCCTGTTGTCAACAAATCATTTGAAATCATCTCTGGAAGGTGAAAACAGAAGCGGGTGACCATGTTGGCGAAGACCCAACGCAAGACGGAGTACTGATGCTGTCAGACCCTGCACAAACCGTTCGTTTCGAACATACCCTGAAGGAGTCAGAATTCAGTTTGGATTGGATCTGGACCATATATATCCAGATCCCAATCCAAACATATATGTGGATTTGGATTTGGATTTGGATCCAAAGTTCCAATCCAATATCCACATCCATGACCCACATCACCTTCTCATAAATGGAGGTGGGGCCCACTTGAAATTCATGTGGGATTTTGGGTATGAGAGAGAATGGGGAGGTTTACATGTGAAGTTAATGTATTAAGCTTGACTTGTGTGTCAAGTTTTGGGTTAATCATGTGGGTTAGCCTAATTAGTGTGGGTTTAAGCTTGTATGAACCTACACCTAACCTAGGGCTGCACCAACATGATGCAATGAAGTCCATGGGCTATGCAAAGGGATGCTCCTAACCCAATCCTAAGCCAAAACCCCTAATCCTAGCCATTTGCCCTAATCCCGGCCTAATCCTAGCCTAAACTACTAACCCACCTAGCTAAGCCCTAAACCACTAAACCACCCCACCTAAACTCTAGCACACCATATCCCTAAAACCACCTAAACTAAATATCTGCCCCCCCCTAAATATCTAGCCCACCTTATCACTACACCACCACCACCTAACCACTAAACCACCCCTTCAAAACCAGCCCAACCGACCCTTGCTCTCTTCTCCTACCTGCTCCACCACCACCTCCCGACCTGCTCCACCACAACCTCCCGGCCTGCACCACTCCAGCTCCACTCCACGCCACCACAACCCCCTGGACTGCATCCATTCCTTCCACCCGACTGCATCCACTCCTTCCACCCGGCTGCCTTCCTTGGACACCCGTCACCTTCCTCTTCCTCTTCGGTTAGTACCCTATCCTAACCCCACCCTAACCTCCGCTTCAGCCAACCGACCACCACCTAGCTACCCGCCACCATTCAACCATACCCGACCACACCACCCGCTGCCCTACCTTCCCATTAGACAGCCGCTAACTAGTCCCCAACCACCTTACCTTTTTCCCTAGGACCTGCCCCTCCTTTCCCTTAAACCAGCCCTTAGCCAATACCCTAGCTAGCTCCCCTTTGCCATTCCTAAGCACCCCTAGTTACCCCAGCCGGCCACCACCTAACCTGCCACTAGTTGGCCAGCCACAACCGACTGCACCTTGCCACACCCGCAGCCTTCCATCCTCTTCCTTAGACAGCCCCTAGTCACCCCTTAGCTCCACCTTCCCTAGGACCTGCCCTATACCTTAGTGACACCCCTTAACTATCTCAGCCCAAGACGCCACAGCAGCACCCTCCTCCCATCATCCGGCTAGCGCCAAGGCGCCACAACCGCTCCCTTGTCACCCGGCCAGCACCCTCCTTTGCCGTGCCTTTCCGAGGAGCTCCCTCTTGCAGCCCAAGGCGACGCTCAAGCCCAAGCTCAAGCAAGTCACCTCCAGACCAGCTATACGTAAGTGCCTAACTCGGTCCTTATTTATAGACTTGCTTAAGCTTAATTAAATTTGATACGGGGTTGTAATAATAGAGCATTGTCTCCCCCCGCTTGTAATAACGTGGCTTGGCACACCCACACACACGCGCACTTGAGCCTATCTCGCTCTTAGTTGTGCACGATTTTGAACACACACGGGCCTAATCAGCCCTTAAGATATAAACTTATTTATATAATTTAAGTTGCGTGGGATTTTGCTTATGTTGTGTGTGTTGTCTTTCAATTCTCGCACTCACACACATTGAGCTTTCGCTCTTATTTGCAAGACCCAAGTAAGGGTCGTGTTATATTTTCCCTTGGGTTTAATTTCATGTTGTGTGTGTAGTATTTCAATTCTCGCACTCACACACATTGAGCTTTCGCTCTTATTTGCAAGACCCAAGTAAGGGTCGTGTTATATTTTCCCTTGGGTTTAATTTCATGTTGTGTGTGGTCTTTCAATTCTCACACTCACACACATTGAGCTTTCGCTCTTACTCCCCAAGACCTTAGTCAAGGCCTATTGCAATTTATATTTGGGTTTAATTCCATGTCGTGTGCGTAGTACTTCAATTCTACACTCACACACATTGAGCTTTCGCTCTTACTCCCCAAGACCCTAGTTAAGGCCATATTGCAATTTATATTTGGGTTTCATTTAAGTCGTGTGAGTTGTCTTTCAATATACACACAACAGCCACGCAACACGTTGGCGACCTTCGGGCCCATATATATTATAAGTATTTCCCTTTCGGCTATGTCTTTAAGATTTGGGTTTTAAAGGTTCAGCAGTGTGCGTAGTCTTTACATATATACACGGCACACACTTGCACTATTGAGCCTTTCCGCTCTTAAGATATAGCCATATTTTCCTTTTGCTATTTCCCTTTCGCAATTTCCCTTTGCAATTTACATTTCAAGTCATTTCCCTTCCGCATTGTCTTTCAATTTCGGGTTTTCCCTTTGAAGTTGTGTGAGTTTGCATTGCATATACGCCATACCACGAGTTAGGACGCATATTGCATCAAAGCAAACCCCATACTCCCTCTCAAAGTCGCCCCACTTAGGTCACGTGTTCATAACACACACCTAGTTGGCCCGAAAAGGGATAAAAAGAAAGACACAGGCACATGCAAATCCACGTGAAATAAAACTTGAAAATCATACAAAAACAACCCGAATCAAACACCTCAAACGTTTTCGTAGGTTCTTATATTTTAAAACTCAATTTTTAAGCGTACAGACTGACCCTTGCGCATCGGTGTAAGAAGGTCTATACTCCTTACCAAGGATTGGGGATTCAAGGCCAAGGAAAACTAGAACCCATTACACCCATGCCAAATATAGGACGCCAACCATCAAATCTTGACGGAAGCCTAATTGATGGGTCAAACAATGTCGGTAGTATAGTTAAGAAGTGATTGGGTTGAATGGGGATGATCGAGAAGCACCACACAATAAGAATCGAGGAGAAAATATTTTCCATAATCTAGTTCTTTAAAGATCCTCTTTAAATTTGGTAGTGGAATTAGAATTGGGAGAGTCGAAACACAAAGTTATCTCATTTAGGCTAATGGACCGTAACCGAGTAATGATATCTAACAATGAAGCTGAGGTTGGAGGATGATGCTTAAGGTTGGTCCTAGCGTATCAACAACGATTCATTGAAGGGGGAGGCATGAAAACTCAAACTCCAGAAAGTATAGATGAATCAAGAATTAAAGAAACTACAATGGACCCCCCCTATAAGATGGGTAAGGACACCACTCCAAAGAACCTAAAAAACAGAATTAGTCGAATGATAAACTATAGACAAAAAGAACTGGATAAATGAATTTAGTACCAAACAAAACAGTGAAAATCTACCATGCATACTCACCATTAACTTTAGTTCCACGAACGTAGGTGACGTAATGGAAAAACTACAATAGCAGGAATGCATGGTGTTCACCATCTATCACTAGTGTCATACCTAAAAAGTGACTAATAAAGTTATCCTAAGAAGTTGTAGTGAGAGTTTTAGGGTATGGAAATCTCTATTTACTAAGGAGATATGATCAATACCATTGATTGAAAAACCCATAATCACTTGAACATCTACAATGGTAGGAGACATCATTTGAAAGAAAATTAGAAGTGGTTGTGTTGGGAAGTTCAAAAAGATACGAAAGAATAGATGAGGTTACCATCAAATTGTATGGCCAGACAAGGCAACATGATGAGATCATGGATACCCATTGTATTGAGAGGTGACATTTCTAGTCTCTAACCCTATCTACCTAGTCAACATACAATTAATTGGCCGTGGGCCAATGACGGAGGGTGTTTAGACTACAAGATATCACAAATCCGTCCCGAGTCAAGGGCTATTTCTCATGAAAATTAGAAAGACCGAGAGTTGATTCGATAGTTGGAGGTAAAACGACATCCAAAGGTGAAGCCCTGAAAACAACAAGACAAGGAATTCTAGTAAAATTGTACAAAAATGGTCTAAAGAAGCACGAAAGTATGGAAGTTGTTGCATTTGTGTAAACACCCCGAAATCCCACGAATTTCTTAAACAAATCTGGTTTTGTAAAAGTAGCCCCAAAGGGCTATTTTGAGTCTGGAAACCCAAGAGCCTTCCAGACAACCCTGTAGATATGTTTTGAACTCTATATTTCGAAAACATACAATATGGCTTTTAAAACCTTTTTAAAACATGTTTTGAAACCCCGAAGCGGCTTGGCCCGATCAAGATAGGACCAGGAGAGCTAAGAAGAGCCCGGAACCGGAGCACATGTCGAGCCCGGCATAGCAACTCTTGTATCAAATTCACACCCCCAGGATCTCGAACGTCCAAGACCCTGTTATCATCAAAACAACCTTTGAAGTCATCTCCGGAAGGCAAAAATAGAGGCGGATGATCATGTTGGCGAAGACCCAACGCAGACGGAGCACTGATGCTGTCAGGCCCCGCACAAACCGTTCTTTTCGAATACAGCTCGAAGGAGTCAGAGTTCAGTTTGGATTGGATCTGGACCATATATATCCAGATCCCAATCCAAACCCATGTATGGACTTGGATTTGGATTTGGATCCAGAGATCCAATCCAATATCCATATCCATGGCCCACATCACCTTCTCATAAATGGAGGTGGGGCCCACTTGAATTTCACGTGGGATCATGGGCATGAGAGAGAGTGGGGGTGGATAAGATCAAGAGTGTTGTAATTAAGCTTGACTTGTGTGTCAAGTTTGGGGTTAATCATGTGGGTTAGCCTAATTGAGTGGGTTTAAGCTTGTAATTAGCCAAAACCTAACCTAGGGTTGCACCAACATGAAGTGGTTAAGGTCTATGGGTCATGCAAAGGGAGCTCCTTCACCTAAACCTAACCCAAAACATCTAATCCTAGCCTTCCACCCTAATCCGTCCCTAATCTAAACCTAATCACCTAACCTACTTCCCTAATCCCGGCCTAATCCCAACCTAATCACCTAACCCACTTCCCTAATCCTTCCCTAAACCTAGGTTAATTTTCCTAAACCTAGCCTAATCCTAGCCTAATCACCTAACCTAGCTCACTAAACCTCACCCTAGAACCCAACCACCTAACCAAACCCTAAACCCCTAAACCACCCCTAGCCCACAATCTACCCAAACCACTAGTATTTAAAATATCTGGCCCTACCCTTTCCAGCCCACCTTATCTTCATACCACCCTACCTAAACCACCTAACCACTACCCCAAACCCAGCCCTAACCGACCTACCCATCCCTATATAAACCCCCCCCCCTTGGGGGCGGGTTTTCCTATCTAGAAGCCCACCTAGATCCAAGTCGGGTCCTCTCCTTCCCCAAGTCCAGCCGAATCCTCCACTTCCCCACCTGCTCCACCTGCTCCACGGGCTCCACCTGCCCCGCCTGCACCACCACCTGCACCGCCACCTACACCACCACCTCCCAGCCGAACATCACCACTTGCCCAACTCCCTTCCAGCCGAGCGCCACCTCCTCTTCACTCGGTAAGTGCCCTACCTTCCACCTTACTCCCTCTTCACTCCCTCTCCATTCTCAACCAACCAATCCACTCCCAGCCCCCTGCACCATTCCCAGCCACCCACCATACCACCACTTTACCCTAATATCAGCCATTAGCCGCCACCACTCCCACTCGGCCAAGCCTTAGTCACCCTAGCTACACCCGGCCACCCTATCCGATTTCCTAAGACCTGCCCATAGCACTCCCTTACACCCACTACACCCACTACCACCTAGCCCCATCACCTAGCTAGCTTCCTTCCCATACTCCACCCCTAGCCATCCTAGCAGCCGGCCACCTTCAAAGCACCCGGCCAGCACCCCTTGTTGCTCAACCTCATGGAGCTCCCGTTTGCAGCCCAAGGCGAAGGCCAAGCCCCCCCCGCTCAAGCAAGGCCTCTACGGACCAGCTACTAGTAAGTGCCTAACTCGGTCTTTAGTTGTATACTTGCTTGAGATTCAATTCGATACGGGGTTGTAATAATGGAGCATAGTCTCCCCCCGCTTGTAATAACGTGGCTTGGCACACCCACACACGTGCACTCTCTTAGTTGTGCACGATTTTGAACACACACGGGCCTAATCAGCCCCTAATACATAAGTATATACATATACTTTCATTTTTGAAGGGTTTTGCTTAAGTTGGGTGCATTGTCTTTCAATTCAAGCACTCACACACATTGAGCTTTCGCTCTTATTTGAAAGACCCAAGTAAGGGCCGACCTATACTATTTGGGTTTCATTTCATGTCGTGTGGGTAAGTCTTTCAATTCAAGCACTCTCACACACATTGAGCTTTCGCTCTTATTTGAAAGACCCAAGTAAGGGCCGACCTATACTATTTGGGTTTAATTTCATGTCGTGTGTGTAAGTCTTTCAATTCAAGCACTCTCACACACATTGAGCCTTCGCTCTTACTCCCAAGACCTTAGTAAAGGCCTTATTGCAGTTATATTTGGGTTTCATTTATGTCGTGTGCGTAGTACTTTCAATTCAAACACTCACACACATTGAGCTTTCGCTCTTATTCCCAAGACCTTAGTTAAGGCCATACTGCAATTTATATTTGGGTTTAATTTCATGTCGTGTGTGTAAGTCTTTCAAATTCAAGCACGCACCCACATTGAGCCTTCGCTCTTATTTGCAAGACCCGAGTAAGGGCTCATATACATACTCTATATACATATCTCCCATCGGCATTTATATTTCGAGTCATTTCCCTTCGGTTATTTCCCTTCGGTCATTTCCCTTCGGTTATTTCCCTTTAGTATTGTCTTTACATTCGGGTTTTCCCTTTGGAGTAGCGTGAGTTTGCATTGCATCTACGCCACACCACAAGGTAGGACGCATATTGCATCAAAGCAAGCCCCGCTCGAATTCGCCCATGTAGTGGAGTGTTCATAACACACAAACTAGGTGGCCCGAAAAGGGATAAAAGAAAAGACTTAGGCACGTGTGTAGACGCGCGAAAATCCCCGCCTCTTCGCCCCTTTCGTGGCTTGGAGTGGATCTTATCGTGCGTCTAAGGCCTATGTATACAAACAGGGCGTGCCAGCTAGCTTACTTAAGCTAGCGAAGATATATTTAACACTGACTTCTAAACGTGGCGACTATGAGCAAGTGAGCTCTTGTCGTCGCAGACCTTCTTGCACCGATGCGCAAGGGTCAGTCTGTACGCTTTTGCAAAAATCGAGTTTTTGGGGAGAAAGTCTTACGAAACAGTTCGAGGTGTCTATTTCGGGTCTTTAAGATGCGATTGCATGTTTTAGATCACGTGGATTTGCACGTGCCTAAGTCTTTTCTTTTATCCCTTTTTGGGTCGCCTAGTTTGTGTGTTATGAACACTCCACTACATGGGCGAATTCGAGCGGGGGTTGCTTCGATGCAATATGCGTCCTACCTCGTGGTATGGCGTAGATGCAATGCAAACTCACGCTACTCCAAAGGGAAAACCCGAAATGTAAAGACAATGCTGAAGGGAAATAACAGAAGGGAAATAACCGAAGGGAAATAACAGAAGGGAAATAACCGAAGGGAAATATGTATATATCTTATGTATATGAGCCCTTACTCGGGTCTTGCAAATAAGAGCGAAGGCTCAATGTGGGTGCGTGCTTGAATTGAAAGACTTACACACACGACATGAAATTAAACCCAAATATAAATTGCAGTATGGCCTTGACTAAGGTCTTGGGAGTAAGAGCGAAGGCTCAATGTGTGTGAGAGTGCTTGAATTGAAGTACTACACACACGACATAAATGAAACCCAAATATAACTGCAATAAGGCCTTTACTAAGGTCTTGGGGAGTAAGAGCGAAGGCTCAATGTGTGTGAAAGTGCTTGAATTGAAAGACTTACTCACACGACAAGAAATGAAACCCAAATAGTATAGGTCGGCCCTTACTTGGGTCTTTCAAATAAGAGCGAAAGCTCAATGTGTGTGAGAGTGTTTAAATTGAAAGACTTACTCACACGACATGAAATGAAACCCAAATAGTATAGGTCGGCCCTTACTTGGGTCTTTCAAATAAGAGCGAAAGCTCAATGTGTGTGAGAGTATTTAAATTGAAAGACTTACTCACACGACATGAAATGAAACCCAAATAGTATAGGTCGGCCCTTACTTGGGTCTTTCAAATAAGAGCGAAAGCTCAATGTGTGTGAGAGTGTTTAAATTGAAAGACTTACTCACACGACATGAAATGAAACCCAAATAGTATAGGTCGGCCCTTACTTGGGTCTTTCAAATAAGAGCGAAAGCTCAATGTGTGTGAGAGTGTTCGAATTGAAAGACAACGCACCCAACTTAAACAAAACCCTTCGGAAATGAAATATATACGTACACTTATATATTAGGGGCTGATTAGGCCCGTGTGTGTTCAAAATTGTGCACGACTAAGAGAGCGCACGTGTGTGGTTGTGCCAAGCCACGTTATTACAAGCGGGGGGAGACTATGCTCCGTTATTACAACCCCGTATCAAATTGAATTTCAAGCAAGTATACGACTAAAGACCGAGTTCAGACACTTACGAGTAGCTGGTCCGTAGAGGTCTTGCTTGAGCGTAGGCTTGGCCTTGGGCTGCAAGTGGGAGCTCCGCGAAGGTATGTGCTCAAGGGTGCTGGCCGGCTGCAAATGGAGCGCGGGATGGACGCCTCGAAGGGGACCGGTGGCAAGTGGGCGGCGCCTCCAAGTAGGGAGTTTAGAGTGGCTGACTAAGTGGGTCTTAGGGTCACTAGGGAAGTTAGGGACTTAGGGAAACTGGACCTAAAAGGTGAGCTAGTGGGAAGGCCAAAGAGGACACCTAGGGGGGTTGGCCGAATGGGAGATGGTGGCTAAGTAGTGGCCAGCCACTTGGGTTATCCTAGGTTCGGCTAGGCTTAGGTGGTGGCGGCAAAGGTGCTGAGCTGAAGGGGAGATGGGTGGCTAAGAGTGGAGAGGTGGTAGAGAGTGGTTTTGAGGGAGTTAAGGGGACTTACCGAATGGGGAAGAGTGGCGGATGGAGTGGGAGAGTGGCGGGCAGGTGGCTGTCGGCTGGTGGAGTTGGGAAGATATGGTGGCGTCCGGTTGGGGGGGCAGTGGTGGTGGACGGAAGAGGGAAGGTGGCGGAGCAGGTGGCGGCTGGTGGAGGAGCTGGAGCTGCTGGGGAGTGGTCACGGCTGCATGGAAGAGGGAGGAAGGAGAGGGCCCGGCTGGGAGTGGAGAGTGGTTCCCACTTGGAAAACCCGCCCACAATGAGGGGGGTTTAAATAGGGGATGGGTAGGTCGGTTAGGGCTGGGTTGTGGGTAGTGGTTAGGTGGTTTAGGTAGGGTAGTATGTAGATAAGGTGGGCTGGATGGGGCTGGGCCAGATATTTTAAAACTAGGGGTTTGGGAAAATCGTGGGCTAAGGGTGGTTTAGGGGTTTAGGGGTTTAGGGCTAGGTTAGGTGGTTGGGTTTTAGGGTGAGGTTTGGTGAGCTAGGTTAGGTGGTTTAGGCTAGGTTTAGGCTAGGTTTAGGGAAGGATTAGGGGAGTGGGTTAGGTGATTAGGTTGGGATTAGGCCGGGATTAGGCAAGTGGGTTAGGTGATTAGGTTCAGATTAGGGGTGGATTAGGGGTTTAGGCTAGGTTTAGGCATTTTTGGCTAGGTTTAGGTGAAGGAGCTCCCTTAGCATGGCCCATAGACCTTGATCACCCCATGTTGGTGCAGCCCTAGGTTAGGTTTTAGCTAATTACAAGCTTAAACCCACTCAATTAGGCTAACCCACATGATTAACCCAAACTTGACACACAAGTCAAGCTTAATACAACACTCTTGATATTTTTCAACCCCACTCTCTCTCATGCCCAATATCCCACGTGAATTTCAAGTGGGCCCCACCTCCATTTATGAGAAGGTGATGTGGGCCATGGATATGGATATTGGATTGGATCTCTGGATCCAAATCCAAATCCAAGTCCACATATGGGTTTGGATTGGAATCTGGATATATATGGTCCAGATCCAATCCAAACTGAACTCTGACTCCTTCGAGCTGGGTTCGAGACGGACGATTTGTGCGGGGCCTGACAGCATCAGTACTCCGTCTGCGTTGGGTCTTCGCCAACATAGTCGTCCGCCTCCGTTTCTGCCTTCCGGAGATGACTTCAAATGCTATTTTGATAAGAACAGGGTCTTGGACGTTCGAGATCTTGGGATGTGAATCAGATACAAGAGTTGCTGCGCCGGGCTCGACAGGTGCTCCGGTTCCGGGCTCTTCTTGGCTCTCCTGGTCCTGTCTTGATCGGGCCAAGCCACTTTGGGGTTTCAAAACATGTTTTAAAAGGGTTTTCAAAAGCTATATCATATGTTTTTGAAAAATAAAGTTTAAAACATATATACAGGGTTGTTTGGAAGGCTCCTGGGTTTCCAAACTCAAAAATGGCCCTTTGGGGCTGCTTGTATAAAACCAGATTCGTTTAAGAAATTCGTGGGATTTCGGGGTGTTTACAACGTGCAAATCCACGTGATCTAAAACATGCAATCGCATCTAAAAGACCCGAATTAGACACCTTGAACCGCTTCGTAGACTTTCTCTCCCAAAACTCGATTTTTGCAAAGCGTACAGACTGACCCTTGCGCATCGGTGCAAGAAGGTCTGTGACGACAAGAGCTCACTTGCTCACAGTCGCCACGATTAGAAGTCAATATTAAATATATCTTCGCTAGCTTAGGTAAGCTAGTTGGCACACCCTGTTTGCATAAATAAGGCCTTAGACGCACGAGAGGATCCGCTCCGAGCCCTGAAAAGGTGAGAGACGAGGATTTTTTCGCGCGTCTACAATTTGCACATCCCAATGATGAATGAATAGAATTCCGATAATCATGCTAAAGAAACAAATATATCAATTTTTCTTATGTGAAATTAGTTTGGGTACAACTCATACTCTTGATGACTGGATTTGGACTCGTAGGGAGCTTGTGTTGATGCTAGAAAATGCAGAAGGGTATGTGGCAGATGGTTAAGTCTTGAAAAAGAAGGGACACCTCACTTATGAAAGATTGAGACCTCAAACGCTTGTAATAGACCTAATCATGGGGCAAGTTGGCAAACTCCAATCAATGTGGCGGGAAAAAGAGTGGTGTGATCATAGAAGTAGGGACTTATCGAGGATTATAGTTTGTGCTTACGCACCCCAACGATATGGTGACCGAATCATGACGTTGAAATTAGTATTAGGAGTAGAGGTTTTGAATATAGTTTGTGCTTACGCACCCCAAGTAGGACTAGAAGATAGTATAATAACTTTTTGGGAAGAGTTAGATAAGGTGATTCAAAAGATTTCACAAAGAGAGATGATTTGTTTAGGAGGAGACTTAAATGGACATGTCGGTAAAGAGGCATTAGGATATCAAGGGATTCATGGAAACTTTGGTCTTGGAGATATAAATGAGGAAGGTAGGGAGATTTTAAATTTTGCTATGGCATTTAAACTCCGCCCATGTAAGGATCACCCTTGTATTACCGGTCCCAAGCCCGGATAACGGAGGAGGGTTGTGTTAAGCTTCCGATAGCCAGCGTAAAACTTCATCGGATTTTTATAACATGGATTACAAAAATTATGAGCATTGCTTTGGGGCATCCCCGCCTAGTGACGTGCTACAGAGCCCGAATGCAGTAAGAAGTAAGCAAGGGCCACTATATTTTCGCCCGAATGTAGTGAATCAATTGCAGAGAGGGGTCCCACATCATGGACGGGTGTGGGTAAAGAAGTTAGTCCCGCTACATTGCCACCCAAATGTAGTGAAAATTTTTCAGAGAGGGTCTCCGCATTTTGATTATGGACAGATGTGGGGGGTAAGGAAGCTAGTCCTAGATAATAAGATTCGTATTGGTTTTTGGAATATCGGAACATTATTTGGTAAGCTAATGGAGGTGATAGATACTATGATTCGGAGGAAGATTCATATTCTATGTTTACAAGAGACAAAATGGGTTGGAGAAAAAGCAAAGAGGATACAGGTTTTAAATTATGGTACTCAGGTAAAGAAAAGGCTCAAAACGGAGCTGGTATTATCATAAATAAAGATTTAAAGGAGAGTGTAGTAGGCATACAACATCATGATACGGGTCGGATGCAGCTTTTATAAATCCAGTTAATTGGATATTAGTGATTCGATTTGGATTTTGAACAACTTTTATATTTGGGCACCTACCAATATATTTGGAAAACTATAATTGAAGTTGGAATCTAATTAGTTACAGGTGTGATTTTGTACTCGTAAGTTGGATTTTGAATCATACTCGACTCGGATTGTACTTGATGTATTGATGTACCTAACCATATGCATTTTGGATCTATGAGCAGCGGGGACACAAACCAATGAGTTTCAAATAATATATAAGCTTATGAAACCCATCGATGGTCACCTCAACTCAACCTGGACCAGCCGAAACCTAGGCAAGTTTATGCAGTCCAGTTGCAGCTACTTGAAAACCAAGGTGGCAAAAATTGGCCTCGGTGTGGATAATTTGAGCCAAATATGGCCCTCAATGGATGGGGGCCCTAAGAAGATGTGGATAAGGTGCCTAAAGAGCTGGCTGATCCTTCCTTTGATGTTTTGATTTTAGTTTAGAAGGTCGGTCTCAACGCATCACTTGATGTTTAGAGGTTAATTATTGAGCAGGAAAGTTATCTTTTTATAATTTTGCAAGGTAGATTTGAATTGGGAAAAGAAACATTTTTGGACAGATTTAATTATGTTAATACTATTTTTTCTTTAGAGAATGCTCTCCTCTCCCTCCCTCTCGTAGTTGTCCATCTCTATCTTTCTTGTGTACCGAGACCCTAGTTCCCTAGAGCTACCAAGTGCCACCACTTGTCTCTCTTTTTTCGGTTGATCCAATCACTGGTCGTGATGCTGTATGTAGTTGCAAATCAACGTCTTCAAGGACTAGTTCAAGCCAGTTCCGTTCAGTCATACATTCTTTGCTTGCAAGTTTGTTAGTCTTGACGGATCTACGAATATTGGTTTGAAGTTATTCCAACAGATCAAGATTCAATCTCGAACATGAAGGATCCGACTTTTACGTGTGTTTCCTCCTTGAAACGTATTATTTGGTATTAGAATGATTGTGATCTAATTTCAAGCTCGAGAAAGGTGTTGATCATGGCCGGTTCGAAGAGTAATGATTTGGAAGAACACAATATCGTCATGATTTGGAAGAATTGCCAGCAGAATTTGACGATACATTATATGCAAAATTGGAGGATTTAAACTCCGTAATGAAGAGAATTTTATTGATTGTTGCAGTTGATACAATGATCAACTTCGACTATGAAGGACAAAGGTGGCTCCATCTCCACTGATGACATCGGCTTCCTATCGATTTCACTGGCCAACCGGCCAAGCCACCCAAACCAACGCCGTGGCTCTTCCACGACCAATGCAGGTTTTAATGTAGCCTCCCCTTTGCCCTCCACTACCCCTAGTGCAACTCGCAACCACCAAAGCAGCTGACAGTGAAGAGCATGACGATGATCCGTAACCAGCTGCTTACCGACCCCTGGCTGCTCGTCAAGTGCTAAACCGTGAGTCTTGTAATCCTAATCACTACAAGCATATCTTAAAATAAAATGTTTAGGATGTTATATGGGTCCAAAGAACAAACAAGAACCTCCTTGATTAACATCTCCATAGAGATTCCTATATTCTAATTGTTAAAAATGTGGAATCGACTAGAGAAATGCATATTAGTGGTACTAATAGTATTAGGCTCATCTCGGGATAGGAAAATTCCTCAACATATGTAATTTGTTGCTTCACCATAAATCTACTTAGCGATCTGAAACAAGAAGGTATTCTCGAGTAATATCAAAGCAAATTTGAGGAGCTTATTTATCACTTTTGTTCCACAACTTGGTGATTTTGCTCTCTTCGGCCAGTACATAACTGGTATAAGAGAAGATATTTTGAGGTTTTAAGTTTCAGGATTTGGCATCAAGAATGTGCAAGAAGCATCTGTGATGGTCAAATTATATATGATGAGAAGATTAGGAGATATAGTATTAGGAGTGTAGACGCGGCGAAAATCCCCGCCTCTTCGCCTTTTCAGGGCTTGGAGCGGATCCTCTCGTGCGTCTAAGGCCTATTTATATAAACAGGGCGTGCCAACTAGCTTACCTAAGCTAGCGAAGATATATTTTAAACTGACTTCTAATCGTGGCGACTGTGAGCAAGTGAGCTCTTGTCGTCGCAGACCTTCTTGCACCGATGTGCAAGGGTCAGTCTGTACGCTTTGAAAAATCAAGCTTTGGGATAGAAAGCCTATGAAGCGGTTCGAGGTGCTTAATTCGGGTCTTTTAGATGCGATTGCAGATTTTAGATCACGTGGATTTGCACGTGCCTGAGTCTTTCTTTTTATCCCTTTATGGGCCACCTAGTTTGTGTGTTATGAACACTCCACTACATGGGCGAATTTTGAGCGGGAATACGGGGCTTGCTTTGATGCAGTATGCGTCCTACCTCGTGGTATGGCGTAGATGCAATGCAAACTCATGCTACTCCAAAGGGAAAACCCAAAATGTAAAGACAATGCCGAAGGGAAATAACCGAAGGAAAATAACTTGTAATGTAAATGCCGAAGGGAGATATGTATATAGAGTATGTATATGGGCCCTTACTCGGGTCTTGCAAATAAGAGCGAAGGCTCAATGTGGGTGTGTGCTTGAATTGAAAGACTTACACACACATCATGAAATTAAACCCAAATATAACTTGCAGTATGGCCTTGATTAAGGTCTTGGGAATAAGAGCGAAAGCTCAATGTGTGTGAGTGCTTGAATTGAAGTACTACGCACACAACATGAAATTAAACCCAAATATTATAACACGGCCCTTACTTGGGTCTTTCAAATAAGAGCGAAGGCTCAATGTGTGTGAGTGCTTGAATTGAAAGACTTACACACACGACATGAAATGAAAACCCATATAGTATAGGTCGGCCCTTACTTGGGTCTTTCCAATAAGAGCGAAGGCTCAATGTGTGTGAGTGCTTGAATTGAAAGACTTACACACACGACATGAAATGAAAACCCAAATAGTATAGGTCGGCCCTTACTTGGGTCTTTCAAATAAGAGCGAAGGCTCAATGTGTGTGAGTGCTTGAATTGAAAGACTTACACACACGACATGAAATGAAAACCCAAATAGTATAGGTCGGCCCTTACTTGGGTCTTTCAAATAAGAGTGAAGGCTCAATGTGTGTGAGTGCTTGAATTGAAAGACAACACACCCAACTTAAGCAAAACCCTACAAAATTAAAGTATATGTATATATTTATGCATTAGGGGCTGATTAGGCCCGTGTGTGTTCAAAATCGTGCACAACTAAGAGAGTGCACGTGTCTGGGTGTGCCAAGCCATGTTATTACAAGCGGGGGGAGACTATGCTCCGTTATTACAACCCCGTATCGAATTGAATCTCAAGCAAGTATACAACTAAAGACCGAGTTAGGCACTTACTAATAGCTGGTCCGAAGATGCCTTGCTTGAGCGTGGGCTTGGCCTTCGCCTTGGGCTGCAAAAGGGAGCTCTGCGAGGTTGAACGGCAAGAGGTGCTGGCCGAGTGTCCTTGGCGCGCGGAAGAGGCGCCTTGAAGGTGGCCGACTGCTAGCAAAGGGCTGTTTTTGGTGTGTTGGGTTAAAGGACCTAAGTAGGGTCACTAAGGGAGTATGGCACTAAGGGAAGCTCAAGGGAAGATCTAATGGGGCACCTAAGGTTGGCGGGTTGCTGACCGAGTGAAGGGGGAGTGGCCGACTAGGGGAGTTTGGTGGTGGCGGGCTTCTAGGGTGGCTAGGAGTGGTGTAAGGGAAGGGAGCTAGCCAGGAGATGGGACCAGGTGGTAATGGGTATGGTAGGTGTATTGGGGTGATGTGGGTAGGTTTTAGGGAGTCGGATAGGGTGGCCGAATGAAGCTAAGGTGTCTAGGTGGTGGCGGGTAGTTAAGGTGGCTACGGGTTTGGCTGAGTGGGGCAGGTGGCAGCAAGTGGAAGGGCTGGTGTTAGGGTGATATGGGAGTGGATTAGGTGGCTGAGAGTGGAGAGGGAGTGAAGAGGGAGTAAGGCAAGATGTAGGGTACTTACCGAGTGAAAAGGTGGTGGCGGATGGAAGGGATTCAGTCGGGTGATGGTGGTGGTGGTGGCGCTCGGCTGGAAGGTAGTGGTGTAGGTAGTGGCGGGACGTGGAGCAGGTGGTGGCGGGCTGTGGAGCAGGTAGTGGTTCGGCTAAGCTGGGAAGTGGAGGACCCGACTGGGAAGGTGGGGCTGCTAGATGATGAAACCCGCCCCCAAGGGGGGGGGTTTATATAGGGCTGGGCTAGGTCGGTTAGGGCTGGGTTTGGGGTAGTGGTTAGGTGGTTTAGGTAGGGTGGTATGATGATAAGGTGGGCTGGAAAGGGTAGGGCCAGATATTTTAAATACAAGTGGTTTGGGTAGGTTGTGGGCTAGGGGTGGTTTAGGGTTTAGTTAGGTGGGTTGGTTTTAGGGTGAGGTTTAGTGAGCTAGGTTAGGTGATTAGGCTAGGATTAGGCTAGGTTTAGGGAAATTAACCTAGGTTTAGGGAAGGATTAGGGAAGTGGGTTAGGTGATTAGGTTGGGATTAGGCCGGGATTAGGGAAGTGGGTTAGGTGATTAGGCTCAAATTAGGGGCGGATTAGGGTGGAAGGCTAGGATTAGGTGTTTTTGGTTAGGTTTAGGTGAAGGAGCTCCCTTTGCATTGCCCATGGACCTTAACCACATCATGTTGGTGCATCCCTAGGTTAGGTTTTCGCTAATTACAAGCTTAAACCCACCTAATTAGGCTAACCCACATGATTAACCCCAAACTTGACACACAAGTCAAGCTTAAGTACAACACACACTTGATCTTATCCACCCCCACTCTCTCTCATGCCCATAATCCCACGTGAAATTCAAGTGGGCCCCACCTCCATTTATGAGAAGGTGATGTGGGCCATGGATATGGATATTGGATTGGATTTTTAAATCCAAATCCAAATCCAAGTCCATACATGGGTTTAGATTGGGATCTGGATATATATGGTCCAGATCCGATCCAAACTGAACTCTGACTCCTTCGAGCTGTGTTCGAAACGAACGGTTTGTGTGGGGCCTGACAGCATCAGTGCTCCGTCTGCGTTGGGTCTTCGCCAACATGATCGTCCGCCTCTGTTTTCGCCTTTCGGAGATGACTTCAAATGATGTTTTGATGATAACAGGGTCTTGGACGTTCGAGATCCTGGGGGTGTGGATTTGATACGAGAGTTGCTGTGCCAGGCTCGACATGTGCTCCGGTTCCGGGCTCTCCTTAGCTTTCCTGGTCCTGTCTAGATTAGGCCAAGCTGCTTCGGGGTTTCAAAACATGTTTTAAAAAGGTTTTAAAAGCCATATTGTATATTTTTGAAATACGGAGTTCAAAATATATGTACAGGGTTGCCTGGAAGGCTTCTGGGTTTCCAGACTCAAAATAGCCCTTTGGGGCTGCTTTTACAAAATCAGATTGTTTCGAGGAATTCGTGGGATTTCGGGGTGTTTACAGATGCCCCTCTTTGGCCTTGTCCAAATCGATTTGGATAAGGGCAAAGATGACAAACACCCCTTTCAATGTCTCCCTAGATCTAGCCATGAAGGATATGGGATCGCCCCAATCTTTTAACAAAATCTCAATTTAAAACTCTGGTAGGAGGAGATATCACGCCAAAGGGTACTATGGAATCTGGTCCTAAAATGGGATCATGTTTATGCAAGTGCCATACGTGGAATTCAGATGACATGGGTGTGGTGCCAAGAGTGGCGACCTCCCACAGACCAGATGTGGTCGAACTCTAGAGACTTACAAGGCCTGTTGCTCCAAGTGAGCAAAATCCTATGCTGTTCGATGTTCGGTTTTCAAAACTTATTTACAAAAGTTATTTACAAAAGGGACAACTGTCTTGAGTCTCGATCCTAAGGATCTCGAGCTCTTCATGCTTGCCCTTGTTTGAGTCTTAAAACTCTCTTATCTAGCGGAGGTTTTATAAGAAAACCAGCTATATTTCAAATTCCTACACCTTACTCGAAACGTCGAATTCTCAAACAAGATGAAATTCAAGTAAGTATATCCTATTTTTACTTTAGGATTCCTCGAAATGAACCATGCTTTAGCTTGGGATAAGCCAGGGATGGGAAAGAGATACCACGGTCCCTTCTGAAACGTCCCATGGTTTGAGGCACAGAAGGCGGAAAACTGCTCTTTTTGAGCTTTTTGGCCTCTTTTTCCTTTTTTTCATCGAGGGTCTCCCTTTGGGAGTATTTTTTCTTTAATCCCTCTTTTTCACAAGAGAATCGATTTTTCTTTTAAATTCTGGTTTCTTTCTTTTGGAAAGATACTTTGAATGGGAAATTCCCTTTTGTTTGGGCCTTTGTTTTCCTTTTGGAAATAGAAGAGAAGAGGGGAGGACTTATCCCAAGCCTACACTCGATCCATTCCAGATCAGCCTATTTAGAAATAGCACGTACCACTTGCAAGTATCTTGCTATGTTGAACTAGGCCATTCTTTGTAAGAAGAAGGATTTTGAAATGTAACCACGATTTTGAAGACTCCGGTCTTTCACAAGTGCGAATTCTCTCACTCAAGGTCACACGAGTTTGCCTTTGCACCTTATTCACATGTCTCAGGGCAGCTATCCCTAAAATTTTCAAAAACTGGAATTTAATCCAGATCCTCCACATGATACTTCTTTAAGTATTAAACATTGATAGGATCTGCTAAATTCCTGCCTTCTACATCGATCAACCAATACGAATTATTCGTAGTGGTTGCTCGTACAACATAGGGTCCATCCCAGTTGGGGTGCCACTTGCCTAGGGTGTGTGGGCCACGATGATGGATGGTTTTTAAGACCAAATCTCCCACTTCAAAGTGGCGAGGTCTCATGTGTTTGCTATAATGTCGGGCTATCCTTTGCCGGTATGCACGAGCATGATCCATGGTAAGGAGTCGCCTTTCATCTAGCAAATCTAGTTCGGCCATCCTAGCATGCTGAAGCGTCTCTAGGGAGAGGTCGAGTGCTATGGATGTATGGAATGAATGCAGTTGAGTATGAATGGGAAGAATGGCGTTTGTGCCATAGACCAATTTGAATGGTGTGGCATTCGTGGGAGTCCGGATGGAAGTCCTATAAGCCCATAAGGCTTCATCCAGCTTCTCGTGCCACGTCCTACCCTTCTCTAAGGTTTTCTCAATTATGCTAATGAGAGTCTTGTTTGTGGCTTCGGCTTGGCCGTTGCCTTGAGGGTAGTAGGGCGAGGAGAAGTGGTGAGTTATGCCACACGTGTTGCACAACTTAACCATCCGCTCGTTCTTGAATGGGGTACCATTATCAGATACAAGGTCTCGTGGAACCCCAAATCGAGCCAAGATATTCCTCCAGATGAAAGCCACCACATGTTGCCCCATCACATTGGTTAGGGAAATGGCTTCCACCCATTTGGAGAAATACTCCGTGGCTGCTAAAATAAATCGATGCCCATTCGAGGCCTTTGGAAATATTGGGCCTACGATGTCAAACGCCCACATGGTAAATGGCCAGGGGCTGACCACGGAATGCAATGCAGATGATGGGATATGAATGGCGTGCCCATGCACTTGACATGAATGACACTTCCTAACATGGTCGTGGCAATCCCTTTTCAGGGTGGACCAAAAATAGCCCCCTCTAAGTATTTTCATTGCCATCATGTTGGCATTAACATGACCTCCACATTCTCCATCGTGGAACTCGTGCATCACTATCCCAGTCTCCTCTAGGTCGATACACCTAAGCAGAATGCCGGTAAAACTTTTTTTGTATAAAACCCCACCCAGAATGGTGTATCGGGTTGAAATCTTACGAATGAATGCCTTATCTTTGGATGTGGCATCCTCGGTGAATCCCCCATTTTCTAAAAACTGTATGATGTCATAAAACCAGGGTTTTTCAATAGACTCTGGGTTATTTTGGCAAATATCCAAGTCGTGTGTGGATGGGTGGGGCGCATCCATATTTCCAAAGATCTGGTCCCTGAAATGGGATCAACCTTCAGGGCTGAACCCAAGGAGGAGAGGGCATCGGCGATGCCATTGTCCTCTCTTCCTACGTGTGTGAGTTTACACGATTGGAAGGACTGGACCAATCGAGTGGCCAACTCGTGATATGGAAGTAGTTTCTCATTACGTACTTGCCAAATTTTCAAAACCTGGTTTATGACAAGGAGCGAATCTCCAAAGACCTCGATGCATGATGCCCCTAGAGTTTTCGAAATTCTTAAGCCTTGTATGAGTGCTTCATACTCAGCTACGTTGTTGGAACATTCGAAATCTAAGCGGACTGCTATGGGAATCTCGCCCTTTTCAGGGGAGATGAGGATGACCCCAGCACCAGCCCCTCGTTGGTTTCGTGCCCCATCGAAGTGCATCTTCCACACTTAGTTTTCGAAATTGTTTGCCAAAATGTGGTTCTGAAAATGGTTTTGCAATTTGCCTTCATCAGGCATTTCAACAAGAGTGGGATATGCGTCCCCTAAGGGGAACTCCGCCACGTAATCTGCTAGGGCTTGCCCCTTGATGGAGATCTGGTGATGGTATTTCAGATCATACTCCATTAGAAGGAGTTGCCATTTGCCCAATCTACCTGTGAGAATGGGTTTTTCGAATAAGTGCTTGATTGGATCAAGCTTGGACACTATCCAGATCTCATGATCTAGGAAATAGTGTCTGAATTTCTGGCAGGCCCAGACTAGGGCCAAGCATGTCTTCTCCATGGCTTGATAATTTCGTTCATAAGCCAAGAGAGTTTTCGAAATATAGTAGATGGCATACTCCTTATGGGTGTCATCCTCGTATTGAGCCAATAGGGCTCCTAAAGCATTTGCACGCACGGAGATGTATAATAAAAGCGGTTTTCCTTGCTTTGGAGGGTTCAAAATGGGGGGATTAACCAAGTATGCCTTCAGTCTCTCGAAGGACTTCTGGCATTCGTCATCCCATAAGAATTTCGTGCCTTCCTCAACAGTTTGTTGAAGGGTTCGCATCTAGTGGCCAAATTCGATATGAATCGGCGAACGGATTGTAAACGACCCTGGAGGCTACGGATTTGGGTGAGATTGGAGGGTGGAGCCATGTCTATGATGGCTCGACACTTAGAGGGGTCGACTTCTATTCTCCTCTAGCTCACCATAAAGCCTAGAAGCTTCCCTGATTCTACCCCGAATACACATTTTTGAGGGTTTAGCTTTACTTTGTAAAGCCTAAGCCTTTCGAAAATCTTTTGTAAACATTCGATGTGAGTGCATCGGGTTTTGGATTTTGCCAAGAGGTCATCTACATACACTTCTACAAGCTCATGAATTTGATCATGGAAGATCGTGGTCATGGCTCGTTGGTATGTTGCGCCGGCATTTTTCAAACCAAAGGGAATGACTGTATAGCAGTACGTGCCCCATGGGGTTGTGAAGGCGGTCTTACCCTAATCTCGTGAACTTAGTTTGATTTGATTATAGCCTGAATAGTGATCCATGAATGAAAACATTTCATGATTTGCAGTACTATCGACTATCAAATCTATGTTTGGTAAAGGATAATTATCCTTTGGAGTGGCTTTATTCAGGTTTCTGAAATATATGCATATTCAAATTTTCCCATTGGTTTTTCGAACTACAACGATATTTGATAACCAATCAGAATACGCAATGGGTTTTATAAATCCGGCTTTTAGCAGATCTTCTAAACCCTCTTTGACTTGCGTGTGTGCATTCGGGTGTATTTTTCTAAGCTTCTGCTTTATGGGTTTTACACCTGCATCTAAGGGAAGACGATGCTCGACAATGCTGGGGTCTATGCCCGGCATGTCTTCATACGTCCATGCGAACACATCTAAATAGGTTCGTAGAAATGCAATGAATGCTAACCTTTCAGTTTCATGCAAGCATGCGCCTATTTTGATGGTTTTGGGATTGGAATCATCCCCTAGGTTCACTTCTATGAAATCTCCTCCTACTGATTGGGAAGGTCTTTCAAAATCGAGAATTTTATGAAATTCTGGGAGCTCAGAAGTGGGATCTTCCTCAAGGGGATCCACTTCTGGGCTTTGATCATTCTCGTGGGCTACAGACCCGAGGGAATTTGATGCGTGGTTTTCAAAATGACCTGGTTTTGTACTTGGATTTTTAAGTGATTTCGAAATTTTTGGTCTGGCTATGCAGACGACGTTTCTTTCGAAATCCTTTTCTTTTGCCAAAGTCCTACTAGGAGCAGCTATGTAAAAATCTTTTTGGTATTTTCCAAATTTTCGATTTTTTTGGTTTTTTGTAAAACAAGAACCTTGGGAACTATACAAAGTACTCTATTTTCGAGTTTTTGTTTTTCCATTGTTTTTGGTTTTTCTTGTTTTTTGATTTTTTTTATTTTAAGCTTTTCAAATGTTTTTGTATTTTTAGAAAAGGGATCTTCCGTCATACCTACAAAGGGAAAACACTACGGGTTAGACTCGGAATAGGAGATCTAAATCGTAGGTCTCTTTTAAGGGAGGTTCCGGGGCACCCTTGACCCAAGTGGTCACAGGGGGTGGCTCCGGCGGTATTCGGGGAGTATAGTCGATCCCATATCGGCTTGGATTGGCCCTAGGAAGGATGGACTCTAGGAGACCCTGGTTCTGTGCCCCTAGACTCTTGTAGGGCGTGTAGCCCATGTTTAACAACATGTTCCACGACTTTTTGTTTTTTGAAAAGGTTTGATATAAGTCGTGGTCCTGGAACATGCTATCGTCCATATTGTGCTCATATGGCCTCTTGTCTAGGGGCTTTGGAAATAGGGAACGCTTGGGTCGTCCTAGAAGGGTTAGAATCGGGAGGGGGCCTGCTTTGGGCAGCCCCTTCACACATACAACCTTCCTAGGGATGTTCAACACGAGCCGAGGTGGCTCGACCATAATTTGCCCCAGGTTAGCCTCATGGGCCTAGGAGCTTGATAAACAAGGGGAGTTTATGATCCCCTGAAGCTGTGGGTGACTCTCACCTAGGATTACAACGACCTAGTCCCTAAAAGGGATCTTAACACACCTGTGGAAGGTGGATGGCACAGCGCACAAACTGTGTATCCAGGGCCTTCCCAACAACAGGTTATAATGGGGGTGGATGTCCAAGACATGGAACACCCCCGTGTGTTCGATCCCTCCCGTTTCCATTGGGAGTTCGATGGATCCTAAAGGTCTAGACGCATTCCCATTGTATCCAGTGATAACGATGGAGTTTGGGTTCACTGAAGTCAAGGTGACTCCGATTTTGTATGCCACATGAAGTGGAAGGATGTTGAGCCCTCCTCCACCATCGACTAGGCACCTGTCCAGAGAGTGGTTGTTTAGAACCACCTCGATATGCAGGGCCTGGTTATGGGTTTCGTAGGGTCTATCTACATCATCTTCTGAGAAAGTGATGGGCGATTTTGCTCCTAATAAAGCCACTTGGGCAGACAAGGATTCCGGACTTATGTTCGAATCAACCTTGGCCCTTTCTAGAATTTTCTCTAATACAAGTCTATGCCTACGCGAGGTTTGTATAAGCTCTAAGATAGACATGTGAATAGGAATCTTTGAAAGGTGGTTTTCAAAGTCATAAGGATTTAGGATGACTTTGTCCTTATCTGCTTTTGGCACAACACTAGGGATACATGCTTTTGAGGGGCCAGGCACACTGACCACCTTTTGAGCACCTTGAAGGTGCGGGGGTTGATAGATCCTCCTGGATCTAGTGACTTCCCCCACGACCAGCCTAGGGTTCGCGCTAAATTTGGCTCTAAGGATGAGCTGAGGAGAACCTTGGATTTTCAAAACTGGTTTTACTGGGGATTCCACTTTTGGTGGTCCCCGAATGATGACTTGGGCGGGCTTCTTGTATAGTACAAGAATGGGCACACAAGTGGGTCGACCAGACTCTGGTTTTTGCTCTAGTTCCTTGAAAATGGTGAGGGTGCATACCTCCTTTCCTTTCCCACTGCCACTGGCGTGTTTGGGAAAGGGGTCCTTGAAGATAGCTTGAGGTGGCTCAGGTTCCGCAGTGACCTGGAGCCGGCCTTCTGCTATCAAGTTCTCAATTTTATTTAAGAGGGAGAAGCAGCGTTTGGTATCATGGCCTTTGAGCCGATGATACTTACAAAATCAGTTTAAATACCCCCCTTTGGAAGTGACTCCTTCGGGGATTTCAGGGAGTTCTATCATGCCTTGGGCAAGTAGGAGGTCTAGGACCTCCGACACAGGTTGCCCCAACGGAGTGTACTCCCGTTTTTCAACCGGTTGTTGAAAGTTTCGCTCCCTCTTATTTTCTAACTTTTCAAAATTTTTGGAAGTGCCTGCCACGCCTGGATCCACCCGGACATTGGCGATTTTATGGGGCTTTGCCCCTTTGTCCATCGTGGGTAGCCCGTATGTGATGGGCTTTTCCAAGCGGGTTTTGGAAACGGCACTTCCTTTCCATAAGTGATCGTATGTCCCTTTTCGTAAGTTGGTTTCGAAAAGGGAGGCCTTTTTGATCAACTTATCGAAAGTTGAAATCTCATGGAGTGAGAGAAGGGTTTTTAACTCGCTTTTAAAGTTATCCAAGATGAGCATGACTGCGTATCCTTCAGATATGGGCTCTCGCACTTGGCCCAAAAGCGACCTCCATCTTATAATGAAGGCATGTACGTCTTCGTTCATGCCTTGTTGTGTATCCCTTAAGGTATTCAGAGTCGGCATGACTTCTACGTTGTGTGTAAATCTTTGCATGAAGTAGTTCGCTAACTCTTCAAAAGTAGCGAACTGGCTTAAGTCGTAGGAAGCCAGCCATTTGGCAGCTGTGCCTTTAAGGGATAAAGGAAACCAATACACCCATTTCATCGAGTTCTTTTTCTTCTTATGGGCTCGACGCGAGAAAAGCTGCAAGTGAGACCTAGGGTCTCCCATGCCATCATACCGATGGAAGTTCGGTATTTCATCGTCACTGTCTGTTTCATAATCCATAGGAAGGAAATCATACAGGGCGTAGCTTCTTTTCTCTTTATTTTGCCCTTTCAGCAACTGCTGTAGGGCTTTACAGTCCTTTTGTGTGAAGGACTCGTGGTATTGGTTGCCTTCCATTACGGAGGCCTCTTTGTGCTTGCGAGGTTTTTTAGATTTTTTCTTAGGCCTTTGTTCACCGTTTGATGAACATGAATCACCTACTTCAGCCTCTTGGCTGAGAGCATCGATTTTGGCCTCAAACTCCCTTCTCAAGTCCTCGATTTCATCTAGTTTTATTTTGTTTCTGAAAATCCTCCTAGAGTGAGAACTTGATGTGCATGAGCCTTGGCTTGACACTTCACTTGGATTGGATTTTGACATGCTTTTCAAGCTTTTTCAAAATATCCTAAGTACAAGCAAAGAAAATAAGTTAAAACGACACCTCTTTGAAAATTTTTGTAAGCTCCTAACTTAAAAACTCGACTTTTGAAAGGTTCACGTCCCACCGGGCGTGCCAATCTCTGTAGATGCACGAAAAATCCCCACTCCTCCCTGCCTTTCCTGGGCTTGGAGTGGATCCTCTCGTGCGTCTAAGGCCTATTTATGTAAACAGGGCGTGCCAGCTAGCTTACCTAAGCTAGCGAAGATATATTTAAACTGACTTCTAATCGTGGTGACTGTGAGCAAGTGAGCACTTGTCATCGCAGACCTTCTTGCACCGATGCGCAAGGGCAGTCTGTATGCTTTGAAAAATTGAGTTTTTGGGTGTAGAAAGCCTACGAAGCGGTTCGAGGTGTCTAATTCGGATCTTTTAGATGCGATTGCAGATTTTAGATCACGTGGATTTGCACGTGCCTAAGTCTTTCCTTTTATCGCTTTATGGGCCACCTAGTTTGTGTGTTATGAACACTCCACTACATGGGCGATTTTGAGCGGGAATACGGGGCTTGCTTCGATGCAATATGCGTCCTACCTCGTGGTATGGCGTAGATGCAATGCAAACTCACACTACTCCAAAGGGAAAACCCGAATGTAAAGACAATGCCGAAGGGAAATAACCGAAGGGAAATGACTTGTAAAGTAAATGCCGAAGGGAGAAGGCTCAATGTGTGTGAGTGCTTGAATTGAAAGACAACACACACGACATGAAATGAAAGCCCAAATAGTATAACACGGCCCTTACTTGGGTCTTCCAAATAAGAGCGAAGGCTCAATGTGTGTGAGTGCTTGAATTGAAAGACTTACACACACGACATGAAATGAAAACCCAAATAGTATAGGTCGGCCCTTACTTGGGTCTTTCAAATAAGAGCGAAGGCTCAATGTGTGTGAGTGCTTGAATTGAAAGACTTACACACACGACATGAAATGAAAACCCAAATAGTATAGGTCGACCCTTACTTGGGTCTTTCAAATAAGAGCGAAGGCTCAATGTGTGTGAGTGCTTGAATTGAAAGACAACACACCCAACTTAAGCAAAACCCTACAAAATTAAAGTATATGTATATATTTATGTATTAGGGGCTGATTAGGCCCGTGTGTGTTCAAAACCATGCACAACTAAGAGAGTGCACGTGTGTGGGTGTACCAAGCCACGTTATTACAAGCGGGAGGAGACTATGCTCCGTTATTATAACCCTGTATCGAATTGAATCTCAAGCAAGTATACAACTAAAGACCGAGTTAGGCACTTACTAATAGCTGGTCCGAAGATGCCTTGCTTGAGCGTGGGCTTGGCCTTCGCCTTGGGCTGCAAAAGGGAGCTCCGCGAGGTTGAACGGCAAGAGGTGCTGGCCGAGTGTCCTTGGCGGGCGGAAGAGGCGCCTTGAAGGTGGCCGACTGCTAGCAAAGGGGTAAGGGAAGCTCAAGGGACCTAAGTAGGGTCACTAAGGGAGTATGGCACTAAGGGAAGCTCAAGGGAAGATCTAATAGGGCACCTAAGGTTGGCGGGTTGCTGGCCGAGTGAAGGGGCAACAGTCGGTTGGAGTGGCCGACTAGGGGAGTTTGGTGGTGGTGGGCTGCTAGGGTGGCTAGGAGTGGGGTAAGGGAAGGGAGCTAGCTACGAGATGGGACCAGGTGGTAGTGGGTATGGTAGGTGTATTGGGGTGATGTGGGCAGGTTTTAGGGAGTCGGATAGGGTGGCCGAATGAAGCTAAGGTGTCTAGGTGGTGGCGGGTAGTTAGGGTGGCTACGGGTTTGGCTGAGTGGGGCAGGTGGCAGCAAGTGGAAGGGCTGGTGTTAGGGTGATATGGGAGTGGATTAGGTGGGTAAGAGTGGAGAGGGAGTGAAGAAGGAGTAAGGCAAGATGTAGGGTACTTATCGAGTGAAAAGGTGGTGGCGGATGGATGGGAATCAGTCGGGCGATGGTGGTGGTGGTGGCGCTCGGCTGGAAGGTAGTGGTGTAGGTAGTGGCGGGACGTGGAGCAGGTGGTGGCGGGCTGTGGAGCAGGTAGTGGTTCGGTTGAGCTGGGAAGTGGAGGACCCGGCTGGGAAGGTGGGGCTGCTAGATGATGAAACTCACCCCCAAGGGGGGGGGTTTATATAGGGTTGGGCTAGGTCGGTTAGGGTTGGGTTTGGGGTAGTGGTTAGGTGGTTTAGGTAGGGTGGTATGATGATAAGGTGGGCTGGAAAGGGTAGGGCCACATATTTTAAATACAAGTGGTTTGGGTAGGTTGTGGGCTAGGGGTGGTTTAGGGGTTTAGGGTTTAGTTAGGTGGGTTGGTTCTAGGGTGAGGTTTAGTGAGCTAGGTTAGGTGATTAGGCTAGGATTAGGTTAGGTTTAGGGAAATTAACCTAGGTTTAGGGAAGGATTAGGGAAGTGGGTTAGGTGATTAGGTTGGGATTAGGCCGGGATTAGGGAAGTAGGTTAGGTGATTAGGCTCAGATTAGGGACGGATTATGGTGGAAGGCTAGGATTAAGTGTTTTTGGTTAGGTTTAGGTGAAGGAGCTCCCTTTGCATTGCCCATGGACCTTAACCACATCATGTTGGTGCAGCCCTAGGTTAGGTTTTGGCTAATTACAAGCTTAAACCCACCTAATTAGGCTAACCCACATGATTAACCCCAAACTTGACACACAAGTCAAGCTTAATTACAACACACACTTGATCTGATCCACCCCCACTCTCTCTCATGCCCATAATCCCACGTGAAATTCAAGTGGGCCCCACCTCCATTTATGAGAAGGTGATGTGGGCCATGGATATGGATATTGGATTGGATTTTTGAATCCAAATCCAAATCCAAGTCCATACATGGGTTTGGATTGGGATCAGGATATATATGGTCCAGATCCGATCCAAACTGAACTCTGACTCCTTCGAGCTGTGTTTGAAACGAACGGTTTGTGTGGGGCCTGACAGCATCAGTGCTCCGTCTGCGTTGGGTCTTCGCCAACATGATCGTCCGCCTCTATTTTCGCCTTTCGGAGATGACTTGAAATGATGTTTTGATGATAACAGGGTCTTGGACGTTCGAGATCCTGGGGGTATGGATTTGATACAAGAGTTGCTGTGCCGGGCTCGACATGTGCTCCGGTTCTGGGCTCTCCTTAGCTTTCCTGGTCCTGTCTGGATTAGGCCAAGCTGCTTCGGGGTTTCAAAACATGTTTTAAAAAGGTTTTAAAAGCCATATTGTATATTTTTGAAATACGGAGTTCAAAATATATGTACAGGGTTGCCTGGAAGGCTCCTGGGTTTCCAAACTCAAAATAGCCCTTTGGGGCTGCTTTTACAAAACCAGATTATTTCGAGGAATTCGTAGGATTTCGGGGTGTTTACAGTCCAAATCCGACCCAAATCTGATTTTTTGATTCCTTTATGGTGTTTTGAAACGGACGGTTTGTGCGGGGCCTAACTTCATCAGTACTCCATCTTACGTTGGGTCTTCGCCAACATTGTCGTCTGATCTTCTGCTCACCTTCAGGAGTTCATTTTGACCATTTTTCTGATATTTAGGGCTTGGATGTCTGAGAATTTGGGGATGCTTTTAAGAGTTGATGTGCTGGGCTTGAAGTATGCTTCAGGTCCAAGCTCTCCTTTGCCTTTTTGATCTGCTTTTGTTAGGCCAGGGGGCTTTTGGGGCTTCAAAACACCTTTGAAAGTCTAAAAGGCTATATATATAAAGTTTTAAAACATATATACAGGTTTGGAATATGTATAGGGTTGTCTGGAAGGCCCCTGGGTTTCCAGACTCAAAATAGCCCTTTGGGGCTGCTTTTGTGAAACCAGGCATATTTGAGAAAATTATGGGATTTCGGGGTGTTTGCAGATGTCCCTCTTTGGCATTATCCAAATAATGGCAAAGACGACAACACCCCTTTCAATGTCTCCCTAGATCTATCCACGAGAATATGGGATCGTCCCAATTTTTGAGCAAAATCTCTCTTTTAAAACCTGGTAGGAGGAGATATCATGCCAAAGGGGAAACTTTCTATGGTTTATGGTCCTAAACGGGGATCATGTTATGCAAGTGTTCATGCATGGATATGCACATGCATGACATGGATGAGACGCCAAGTAGGACGACCTCCTAGAGACCAGATGGCATGGTCGAACTGTTGAGACTTATGAAGACCTGCTGCTCCAAGTGAGCGGGCCCTATGTTGCTCGATGTTCAATTTTTCAAAATCTATTTACAAAAGGGAAAACTGCTTTTAGCCTCAATCCTAAGGATCACGAGCTCTTCGCGTTTGCCTTTGCTTGAGTCTTGACACTTGCTAATCTAGCGGAGGTTTTATAAGAAAACAAGCTATATTTCAAAATTCCTACGCCTTACTCGAAATGTCGAATTCTCAAACAAAATGAAATTCAAGTAAGTAAATCCTATTTTTACTTTAGGATTCCTTGAAATGAACCATGTTTTACTTGGGATAAGTCACAGGGATGGGAAAGACATACCACGGTCCCTTCTGAAGCATCCCGTGGTTTGAGGCATAGAAGGTGGAAAACTGCTCTTTTTGAGCTTTTTGGCCTTTTCTTCCTTTTTTTTCATAGAGGGTCTCCCTTTGGGAGTATTTTTTCTTTAATCCCTCTTTTCCATAAAAGAATCGAATTTTTCTTTTGATTCATGTTTCTTTCTTTGGGAAAGAGATTTTGGCGGGGATTTCCCTTTGTTTTTGGCCACATTTTCCTTTTTGAAGGAGAAGAGAAGAGGGGAGGACTTATCCCAAGGTCATACTCGATCCATTCTAGATTAGCCTATTTAGAAATAGCACGTACTACTTGCAAGTATCTTGCTATATTGAACTAGGCCTTTCTTTGTAAGAAGAAGGATTTTGAAATGTAACCACGTATTTGGAAAGCTCCACTCTTTCACAAGTGCGAATTCTCTCGCTCAGGGTCACACAATTTGCCTTTGAACCTTACTTTCGAGGTTTCAAAGCAGTTATCCCTAAGGATTTTTGAAAATGGGAATTTAACCCAAACCCTACACATAATACTTCTTCAAGTATTGAATATTGATAGGATCTGCTAAATTCCTACCTCCTACATCGATCAACCAGTATGAGTTGTTTGTGGTGGTTGCACGCACAACATAGGGTCCATCCCACTTGGGGCGCCACTTTCCAAGTGGATATGGGCCACGATAGTGGATGATTTTTAAAACCAGATCTCCCACTTCAAAGTGGCGAGGTTTCATATGTTTGTTGTAGTGTCGGGCGATCCTTTGCCGGTATGCATGAGCATGATCCATAGCAAGGAGTCGCCTCTCATCTAACAAATCTAGTTCGGCCATCCTAGCATACTGAAGCGTCTCTAGGGGGAGGTCGAGTGCAATGGATGTATGAAATGAATGCAATTGTGTATGAATGAGAAGAATGGCGTTTGTGCCATAGACCAACTCAAATGGCGTGGCATTCGTGGGAGTCCGGATTGAAGTCCTATAAGCCCATAAGGCTTCATCCAGCTTCTCATGCCACGTCCTACCCTTCTCTAAAGTCTTCTCAATTATGCTAATGAGAGTTGGCCGTTGCCTTGAGGGTAGTAGGGCGAGGAGAAGTGGTGAGTTATGCCATAGGTGTTGCACAACTTAACCATCCGCTCGTTTTTGAATGGGGTGCCATTATCAGACACAAGGTCCCTTGGAACTCCAAATCGAGCCAAGATATTCCTCCTAATGAAAGCCACCACATGTTGCCCCTGTACGTTGGTTAGGGAGATGGCTTCAACCCACTTGGAGAAGTACTCATTGGTTGCTAAAATGAATCTATGCCCATTCGATGCCTTTGGAAATATTGGGCTTACAATATCAAACGCCCACATGGTAAATGGCCAAGGGCTCACCATGGAATGCAATGATGATGAGGGGATATGAATGGCGTGGCCATGCACTTGACATGGATGACACTTCCTAACACGATTGTGGCAATCCTTTTTTAGGGTAGACCAAAAATAACCCGCTCTAAGTATTTTCATCGCCATCATATTGGCATTAACATGACCTCCACACTCTCCATCGTGGAATTCATGCATGACAATCCTAGCCTCCTCTAGGTCGACACATCTTAGTAAGATGCCGATAAAACTCTTTTTATACAAAACCCCACCCAAAATCGTGTATCGGGTAGAAATTTTCCGGATGAATGCCTTATCTTTGGATGTGGCATCCTCTGCGAATCCCTCATTTTCTAGAAAACATTTAATGTCATAAAACCAAGGTTTTTCAACAGAATCTGGATTATTTTGGCAAATTTCCAAATCATGTGTGGATGGAGTGGGTGCATGCCATATCTCTAAGGATCGGGTTCCCAAAGTGGGATCGACCCTTAGGGCTGAACCCAAGGAGGAGAGGGCATTGGCCACGCCATTATCCTCTCTTCCTACATGTGTGAGTGTACACGATTGGAATGATTCAACCAATCAAGTGGCCAACTCGTGATATGTAAGAAGCTTTTCATTTCTGACTTGCCAAATTTTTAAAACTTGGTTTATAATGAGGAGCGAATCTCCAAAGACCTCGATGCATGATGCCCCTAGAGTTTTTAAAATCCTTAAGCCTTGTATGAGTGCTTTATACTCAGCTATGTTATTGGAACATTCGAAATCTAGGCAAATTGCTATGGGGATCTCTCCCTTTTCAAGGGATACGAGGATGACCCCGGCACCAGCCCCTCGTTAGTTTCGTGCCCCATCGAAGTGCATCTTCCATACTTGGTTTTCAAAAGAATTTGCCAAGATGTGGTTTTGAAATTGGTTTTGTAATACGCCTTCATCAGGCATTTCATCAAGTGTGGGATACGCATCCCCTAGGGGGAACTTGGCCACATAGTCTGCTAAGGCTTGCCCCTTAATGGAGATCTGATGATGGTATTTCAGGTCATATCCATTAGAAGGAGTTGCAATTTGCCCAATCTACTAGTGAGAATGGGTTTTTCGAACAAATGCTTGATTGGATCAAGCTTGGACATTATCTAGATCTCATGATCTAAGAAATAGTGTCGAAATTTCTAGCAGGCCCAAACTAGGGCCAAGCACGTCTTCTTCATGGCTTGATAATTCCTTTCATAAGCCAAGAGAGTTTTTGAAATATAATAGATGGCATACTCCTTGTGGGTATCATCCTCGTATTGAGCTAACAAGGCAACCAAAGCATTTGCATGCAAGGAAATATAGAGCAGAAGAGGTTTTCCTTGCTTTAGAGGATTTAAAACAGGGGGGTTAACTAAATATGCCTTTAGTCTTTCAAATGACTTTTGGCAGTCGTCATCCCATGAAAATTTCGTGCCCTTTCTTAACAACTTGTTGAAGGGTTCGCATCTAGTCGCCAGGTTTTAGATAAACCTGCGAATGGATTGTAATCGACCTTGGAGGCTACAAATCTGCGTGAGATTGGAGGGTGGAGCCATGTCTATGATGGCTCTACACTTAGATGGGTCGACTTCTATGCCCCTTTGGCTCACCATAAAGCCTAAGAGCTTTCCGGACTCTACTTCGAACACACATTTCTGAGGGTTTAGCTTTACTTTGTAAAGTCTAAGCCTTTCGAAAATCTTTTGTAAGCATTCGATATGAGTGCATCGAGTTTTGGATTTGGCCAAGAGATCATCCACATATACCTCTACGAGCTCTTGAATCTGATCATGGAAGATCGTGGTCATAGCTCTTGGTATGTGGCGCCAGCATTTTTTAAACCAAAGGGCATGACTGTATAGCAATACGTGCCCCATGGGGTTGTGAAAGCGGTCTTACCCTGATCTCGTGGGCTTAGTTTGATTTGGTTATACCTTGAATAGCCATCCATAAACGAAAATATTTCATGATTTGCAGTACTATCGACTATCAAATCTACGTTTGGTAAAGGATAATTATCCTTTGGAGTGGCTTTATTCAGGTTTCTAAAGTTGATGCATATTCAAATCTTTCCATTGGTTTTTCGAACAACAACTATATTGGATAACCAATCAGAATACGCAATGGGTTTTATAAATCCAGCTTTTAACAGATCTTCTAAACCCTCTTTGACTTGTGCGTGTACGTTCGGATGTATTTTCCTAAGCTTTTGCTTTATGGATTTTGCATCCACATCTAAGGGAAGATGATGTTCGACAACACTCGGGTCTATGTTCGGAATGTCTTTATACGTCCATGCAAACACATCTAAGTAGGTTTTTAGAAATGCAATGAATGGTGATCTTTCATGCTCATGCAAACATGCGCCTACCTTAATGAGTTTGGGCTTTGAATCACTCCCTAGGTTTATCTCTATGAAAGCTCCTCCTACTAAATTTGAAGGCTTTTCAAAATCGAGAATTTTATGAAATTCTGGGAGCTCAGAAGTGGGATCTTCCTCAAGGGGATCCACCTCTGGGCGTTGATCATTCTCGAGGTTTATAGATCCTAGGGAATTTGATGCATGGATTTTTAAAAGACCTCATTTCACACTTGGAATTTCTATTGACTTCAAAATTTTTGGTCTAGTTATGCAAACAACGTTTCTTTCAAGATCTTTTGTTTTTTCCAAATCTTTACCAGGAGCAGCTATGTACAAAATCTTTTTGGAATTTTTTAAATTTTTTATTTTTTTTGTGTTTTTGTAAAACGAGCACTTTGGGAACTATAGAAACTACTCTTTTTTTGAGTTTTTCATTTTCAAGTGTTTTTGGCTTTTGAAAATTTTCCATTTTTTGGATTTCGAGTTTTTCAAATGTTTTTGTATTTTCGATTAAGGAATCTTCCATCATACCTACAAAGGGAAAATGCTATAGGTTAGACTCTGAACAAGAGGTCTAAATCGTAGGTCTCTTCTAAGGTAGGCTCCATGGCACCCTTGACCCAGGTGGTCACAAGGGGTGGTTCTGGTGGTATTCTGGGAGTATAGTCGATCCCATATCGGCTTGAATTTGCCCTAGGCAGTATGGGTTCTATGAGACCCTGATTTTGTGCCCCTAGACTTTTATATGGCAAATAGCCCATATTTAACAGCATGTTCCACGATTTTTTATTTTTAGAGAAATTTTCATATAAATCGTGGTCCTGGAATTTGCTGTCGTCTATGTTATGCACATAGGGCTTTTTGTCGAGGGGTTTTGGAAATAGGGGATTTTTTGGTTTTTCTAGGATGGTCAGAACTTTGAGGGGGCCAGCCTTGGGTGGCCCCTTCACATATACGACCTTTCTAGGGTTTTTTATGTGAGCTTTGGTGGCTCGAGCAAGGTCTGCCCCAGTTTTACCTCGTGGGTCTAGGAACTCGACAGGCAAGGGGAATTTATGACCCCTTGAAGCTGAGGATGACTCTCAACTAGGATCACTATGACTTTGTCCCTGAAAGGGATTTTGACACACCTGTGGAAGGTGGACGGCACAACACACAGGCTCTGTATCCAGGGCCTTCCCAACAACAGGTTATAGTGGGGGTGGATGTCCAAGACATGGAACACCCCCGTGTGTGCTATCCCTCCCATTTCCATGGGGAGTTCGATAGATCCTAGCGGTCTAGATGCATTCCCATTGTATCCAGTGATGACGATGGGGCTTGGGTTTACGGATGTCAAGGTGACTCCGATTTGGTTCACCACATGAAGTGGAAGGATGTTGAGCCCTCCTCCCCCATCGATTAGGCACCTATCCAGAGAGTGGTTATTCAGAACCACCTCGATATGTAGGGCCTGGTTGTGGGACTCGCAGGGTTTTTCTAGATCCTCTTCCGAGAACACGATAGGCGTTTTCGCTCCTATGGACACCACTTAGTTGGACAAGGATTCTGGGGTTATGTTCGAGCTAACCTTGGGTTTTTCTAGAATTTTCTCTAACACGAGTCTATGCCTAGGCGAAGTTTGTATTAGCTCTAGGATAGATATGTTGATAGGAATCTTTGAAAGATGGTTTTCAAAATCATATATTTTTAACACGACATTTCCCTTGTCCGTTTTCGGCAAACCTCTAGGAATACATGCTTTTGAGGGGCCAGGCACACTGACCACCTTTTTAGCACTTTGCAGATGTGGGGGTTGATAGATCCTCCCGGATCTTGTCACCTCCCCCATGATCAACCTAGGGTTCGCACCTAACACGGCTCTAATCGAAAGATTTGGAGCACCTTGAATTTTTAAAACTGGCCTAACCGGGGACGGAACTCTTGGTGGTCCCCAGATGACTACTTGGGCGGGTTTTTTGTAAAGTATGAGAGTAGATGCACAAGTAGACAAACCAGACTCATATGCATGCGCTAGACTTTTCGAAATCGTGAGAGCACATACCTCTTTTTCCTTCCCACTGGTACTTGCGTGCTTGGGGAAGGGTTCTTTGAAGATAGCTTGGGCAGGCTCAGGTTCCTCAACGACCTGGAGCCGGCCTTCTGCTATCAAGTTCTCGATTTTATTAAGTAGGGAGAAACACCACTTTGTATCATGGCCTTTGAGCCAATGATACTTGCAGAATCTGTTTAAAAATCCCCCTTTGGAAGTGACTCCCTCGAGAATCTCGGGGAGTTCGCTCATTCCTTGGGCAAGTAGGAGGTCTAGGACCTCCGACACAGGTTACCCCAGTGGAGTGTACTCCCGTCTTTCAAAGGGTTTTTGAAAACTTTTCTCCCTTTTATTTTCTAGTTTTTCAAAAAATTTTGAAGCACTTGCCGGGCTTGGATCCTCCCGGACATTGGCGATTTTGTGGGGTTTTGCCCCTTTGTCCACGGTGGGTAGCCCATAAGTGTTAGACTTTTCCAAACGAGTTTTTGAAACCATGCTTCCTTTCCACAAGTGATCATAAATCCCTTTTTTCAAATTTGTTTCGAAAAGGGATGCTTTTTTTATCAACTTATGGAAAGTTGAGATTTCGTGAAGCGAGAGAAGGGTTTTCAACTCGTTTTTAAAATTATCCAAGATGAGCATGACTGTGCATCCTTCGGATATTGGCTCTCGCACTTGTCCTAGGAGAGACCTCCAACGAACGATAAACATATGTACGTCTTCATTCATGCCTTGTTTTGCATCCCTCAATGTATTTAAAGTCGAAGTGACTTCTACGTTATATGAGAATCTTTGCATAAAGCAGTTCGCTAACTCTTCAAAAGTTGTGAACTGGCTAAGGTCATAGGAAGCCAACCATTTGGCAGTTGTGCCTTTGAGGGACAAAGGGAACCAATACACCCATTTCATCGAGTCCTTTTTCTTATGGGCTCAACGAGAGAAAAGTTGCAAGTGAGACCTAGGGTCTCCCATGCCATCATACTGATGGAAGTTCGATATTTCATCGTCACTGTCTGTTTCATAGTCCACAGGTAAGAAATCAGACAGGGCGTAACTCCTTTTCTCTTTATTTTGCCCTCTCAGCAACTGCTGTAGGGCTTTACGGTCCTTGTGTGTGAAGGACTCGTGGTATTGGTTGCCTTCTATTGCAGAAGTCTCTTTATGTTTGCGAGGTTTTTCAAACTTTTTCTTGGCCTTTGGTTCGCCATTTGACGAACATGAGTCAGTTGCTTCGGCCTCTTGGCTAAGAGCAGCGATTTTGGCCTCAAAATCCCTTCTCAAGTCCTCAATCTCTTTTAGTTTGTTTTGTTTTTTTTGAAAAAACCTCCTAGAGTGAGAACTTGATGAGCATGAGCCATGGCTAGACACTTCATGGGAGCCTGGACTCGACATGCTTCAATGCTTTTCAAAAATCCTAAGTATGAAATGCAACAAACAAAGTTAAAAATACTTTCTTTGAAAAATTTTCGTGAGGTTTTTCTATATGAATTGACTTCGCACAAGGCCCAGGTCCCACCGGGCGTGCCAATCCTGTAGACACGGAAAATTCTCACTTCCAGTTCTTAGGCCCGAAGTGAACCTTTTTGTGTGTCTAAGTCATTTTTATAAAAAGAGGACGTGTCAGCTAGCTTACTCAAGCTAGCGAAGGAAGTTTTGAAAATCTGACTCTTTCGAGGCGACTGTGAGCAAGTGAGCTCTTTTCGTCATAGACCTTCTTGCACCGATGCACAAGGGTCAGTCTGTACACTTTAGCAAAGTCGATAAAGTATAACCTCTTTGAAAATACACGAAGTGTTTGGGTTTTGTTTGTATGATTGCAAATTTTATTTCATGTGGGATTTGCACGTGCCTATGTCTTTTAATGTTATGCTATTTAGGCCAACTAGGTGTGTGCGCAAGTGACCTAAGTTGGGTGAATTTTGCACGGGAGTATGGGGTTTGCTTTGATGCAATATGCGTCCTAGCTCGTGGTATGGCGAATATGCAATACAAACTCACACAACTCCAAAGGGAAACTGGCTGGTCTATGTTTAGCTTGCGTGGATTTGACCTTAATGAGTCGCCTTGGGCAGCCAAGGGGAGTCCCTTGGGTAGATGGTTGCGGCAGGTAGGGGTGTTGGCCGGGTGGTGGAGTGTCCAGGTGCTAGCCGAGTGGAAGGAGGTGGTGGGTGCAGCAAGTGGATGGGCAGCATTTGGGTGGTGCTCGGCTGGGAAGAAGAGGGTGAAGAGAGGAGTTCCGGGAGGTGAAAGGGGAGGTGGTACTAACCGGGAAGGTAGCGCTGTTGGTGGTGTTGGAATTGTTGGCTGGAAGAGGATGGAAGGAGTGGCAGCTGGGAAGGAGGCGGCAGGTGGATGGAAGGTAGCCGGGTGGATGGAAGGTGACCGGGTGGATGGAAGGTGGCCGGGTGGAGCTCCTCGCCGAAGGTGGAGGGATGGGCAGGTGGTGTTCAGTTGGGAGTGAAAGGGGTGAAGAGTGGTGCTAGACGGGTCCCAAGAGCCTCAAGAGAGAGGGAACCTGCATGAAGGAGGGGGTTTATATAGGTTGGGATTGAGAGCTAGGTCGATTGGTGGGCTGTGAGCTAGATATTTTCATTAGGTGGGATGGGACATGGTTAGGGATAGGTCGGTTAGGGGGTATGGTTAGTGGTTTGGGGTAGGTCGGTTAGGTGGGTTGGGACATAGTGGTTAGAGACTTAGTTAGGTTAGTTTAGGCTTAGTTGGTTAGGGTCTAGGTGAGGTTGGCTAGGTGAGGTTGGGGCGGTTTTGGGTGAGAAGGGTTAGGTTTAGGTTAGGTTTTAGGGGAAATGGCTAGGTGAGGTGAGCTAGCTTAGGGCTAGGTTTAGGAACCACCCCTTGGCACCGGTCCATTGCTTCGGTTGCAGCCATGTCCAAGTTGGTGCAACCCTAGGTCAAGTGTAGGTGCATACAAGCTTGAACCCACACTCTTGGTTAAACCCACAAGGCTAACCCACTCTTGACCAAAAGTCAAGCCTACCAACTTTCTAACTCATACTTTATGGCTCCCCTTTCTCTCTCTACCCAAGCCTTCCAAGGCATTTCATGTGAAATATTGTGGGCCCCTCACCCCCATTTATGAGGAGGTGAAGTGGGCCATGGATACAGATATTGGATTTGGATCCAAATCCAAATACATGTTGGGTTTCGATCTAGATATATATGGTCCAAATCCGACCCAAATCTGATTTTTTGATTCCTTAACGGTGTTTCAAAACGGATGGTTTGTGCGGGGCCTGACTTCATCAGTACTCCGTCTTGCGTTAGGTCTTCACCAACATTGTCGTCCGATCTTCTTCTCACCTTCAGGAGTTCATTTTGACCATTTTTCTGATATTTGGGGCTTGGATGTCTGAGAATTTGGGGATGCTTTTGAGAGCTGATGTGTCGGGCTTGAAGTATGCTTCGGGTCTGGGCTCTCTTTTGCCTTTTTGATATGCTTTTGTTAGGCCAGGGGGCTTTTGGGGCTTCAAAACACCTTTTAAAGTCTAAAAGGCTATATGTATAAAGTTTTAAAACGTATATATAGGTTTGGAATATGTACAGGGTTGTCTGGAAGGCTCCTGGGTTTCCAGACTCAAAATAGCCCTTTGGGGCTGCTTTTGTGAAACCAGGCATATTTGAGAAAATCGTGGGATTTCGGGGTGTTTACAATGTGAAAAGCAAAGGTGTTGAGAATGAAAACATGGGTACTTGATTCAAGTTTCAAAAGTGAACAAGTTCTGAAAAATAGAAAGTTCTGTTTTTAGGGCTTGTTTCCCAAATTCTTTTGAATGCCTTGAAACCTCCTAAAATCATTAAAATTTTACAGGCCAAATCTTGAGATGTGGAGAGTCTGTAGCATCTTTCAGATCATGATTCAGAGTTATATTGTTGCAGAATTAAATATGGGAAGCGCCTCTGCTCATGCACCTAGAACTGTTCTATCACAGAAATACAAAGACTCAAAGATGAGCTTGTATCTCAGTGCTCAGAGTTTCAAATTTAATGAATTTGGTTTTTCTAGAAAGCTATAGAAGTCAACTTTTTAATGAAATAAAAATTATTGATTTTGGATACCCACAGACAGATTTATGGGGTAAATACCCAGGTTCTATTGTAGGAAAACTGGTTGGACAAATAGTTTACAAAAACTTTTCCGATTTTACACAATTTTAATTACGATGTTGGACGGCCCTAAATTTCTTGCAAATTTTATGTAGGCCTGTGTGTGTAGAATAAGTGTGCATAGTTTTGGAACAATTGGAGCAGAGGTTCGAGAATTAAAAATCAAGAAATCCACATATGTAGAGATGATGAAATCCAGTTTTCAGGTTTTTAGAATCATACGTGATACAAACTCATACGAATTGAAAAGCAACAACATAACATCACGAATTGAAATTGTTGAAGGGAAATGAATTGAAATATACTTAATATCTTAAGCATAGAGGGAATTTGAGAATATAGAGTGTTTATAGAATATAGAGAGGTAGAATCAGGAAATCAAACACATAGAGTGCATAATCAAAGAAAGGGAAATTTCAGCAACATCTACTTTTATTACATTATGAGGAGAGACAAAACTCCATTAATACAACCCCTTTTGAATTGAATTTGAAGAAGAGATGTAGAAAAATTAAAATGGAGCAGCACTTACCAGACTTACATAAGGAAATGTCCACCAAGCTAGTGGTCGGCCACCCCTTTTCTTCACCCTTTCCCCTCTTGATCAAACACTCACCTCTCAAAAATGTGGCCTACCTTCTACACTCTCCTTTCCCTCTCTAAGCTATTCCCTAGCAGCTCTCATACCTCACAAAGCTCTCAAAGTGCTGACCTCTCTCTCACTCCTCCAAAATCCCAAGATTGCATTTAATCCAAACGAATCCTTGATTTGATTCTATAGCCAACTCGAGTTGTCTTGATGTTGGCCCATTTAATTTGATTTGTTGATGAAGATATGCTTTTGATTTGATCCACTCCTTTGCTTCCAGGCTTGATCTCAATCCTGGATTGAATTGGGTCCCACCTATTCGCCTGATTTGATCGAATCATTTGGGCTTTTTAACTTTAATTAAAGCCTTTAATTTGAAACTTTTTTAAAAGATTTGAACTTTTCATTTAAAAAGGTTTTAAATCATTTGACTTTTTGAAATTGGGAGTGTTAGGAAAAAGTTTTATTTAGGATGTTTACACTCGACAACACTCGATTGCTGTCTTCATCTCATTCATCTCTCCAATATCCTCCGAGATGAGATCTAGACAATGGGTTGCACATGGTGTCCAATAAAAAGTTTCATAAACTCCTTTCAGTTGATTTATAATTAACTGCATTATCTATAATTAATTTGGCTATATTCTGAAGCCCACCCTCCAATATCAACTTATCAAATTCTTGCCTTATGTTGTTTCTCTAACATGCCTTGGGATCTCAAAAATATAAGTCCTTTAGGATAATAAACAAGAAAGTTTAACAAAGTCTTTACTCGCCAATTTGTTTCTCCATCTGCCATGATAGTGCATCCCATCTTCTTTCATGATTCTCTAAAAGTCGAATAATATTCTTAGATTTCAAAGACAGTCTTATCTAATAGTTTTTCTCTAACTTTTGATAAGATGGCATCTGTCATTGTTTGAAAATAAAAAGAATTTGTGGCATTAATACATGTATCATAAAACCATCTCCCCACTATAAGGTTTGCCTGCTCATACATTTGCTTTGAAGTCATAGCAACACGAATTTCAAGTTGAGCAACAAGTATAATAGGAGGAGAAAAAAATGAATATATGCTAGAATAAGATCTTCATCTAGCCTTTCTTCTTCTACTACTTGCAACCTCTTTAATAACCTTCTTTTTTCTTGTTGATGGTCGAGAACTACTACTATCAATCTTTGTCTTCATCTTAGAAAGGATGTTATCATTACCACCACTACCAAGTCCAACATTCTCTTCTTCAAACATTATTGCATCTTCTTTTTCTTTTCTCTTCTGAATTATACTTTCAATCATCTATAGACATGCCATTTAATAGCTTGTAATATTGTCCTAACTTTGCCTGCACAAGGAGCAACCTCTTTCCTAGTCTCTGCTGGGTAATGTTTCAAATGAGCAAGTTCATCACTGTAAACACCCAAAAATTTTCAAATGTTTTCAAAAACTCTTGAGTTTCCAAAAACCTGTTTAAAACCTTTATCAATCTTTAAATTTAAAAAAACACCCCAAATTTTAAAGTTTAAACATTTGGGGAAATACTTTAAAGGTTTTAAATTCAAGTTAAAATAGCCTCAGAATTTCGAAGCAGATGAGACCCAACCCAAGCCCAAATTCAAATTGATTCCCAAAAGCAGAGAAGATAAAGTTGAAGCATATCAAGTTCGAATTCAACAATTTATTCAAATAGAAGGTCAAGACCGATCAAATCCAAGTTTGTCCAATCAAGATGGGGCCAACATGGAACCAAGACTCGAGACCATGATAACAAGCTCATCGAGTTCGAGGAGATTTCAAGTTGAACTCAAGAGCAAAGGGTGGATGCCGAACCGAGCAAGAATCAAAGCATGGCTAAACTTATGAATTGAAAGGACTTAGAATGGCTTGTAAGGAGCAGCCAAGCATCACCAAGAGTTCATCATATCAAGCCAAGACAAGCCAAGCTCACATGGGTCAGCCAAGCCAAGAAGGCTCACCCGATTGGACCAAGTTCATGGCTAATCCAAGCCTAGGAACCAGCCCACATGGGGCTGGTCCATTCTATCATGGAGGGGACCACTCAAATGGGTCTCAAACCAAACAAAGGGCTGATCCAACCCGCCCCAAAGAAGGGCCTAGACCAGCCCCATGGCCTACAAATTGGGCCAAAGGGGGGCTGGTTTCACAAGGTAGAAGGAGCTTGCAAGAGAGAGAGAGGTCATCTCAAGGGTGTGTGAGAGTTAGGTGCAGGATATTTCCATCAAAAGGGGATGTCCACAGCTTGGGGAAGAAAGAGGAGTGTTAGCTAGGGGAAGGAGATTGAAGAAGATCAAGTTTGGAGAGACCGAATTCACTCTTGAATCCCGGTCTCATTGTAATAAAAAGCAAGGGTAAGTAAAGCATTTCTTCATTCAAATCTCGTCTCTCTCCTTTCTATTGAATTAAATGGGGTTGTAATAATGGAGTTTCATCTCCCCCCACATTGTAATAAGTTAGGATTTGCTGTAAACTTCATTTGATGGATGAAACATTATGCACACACACGCACACTATGTGTTTGACGTTATGTTTCTTCCTTCCTATATACTGTAAACCTTCTATACTTCTAACCCCTTCTATGCATAAGCTATAAAATAATTTCCCTTCCTTTATGTTTCTGCAATTTCAATTCGGAGTTAGTGTTGTTGCAATTTGCTTTAGTGTGAGTTTGCATCATTATGTTCATAAAACAAAAAACAGTATTTCAGCATTTATGCATTTGTTCCTTCCTGTAATTTTATTCTATGATGCTTACTCCGATTTGATTGAAATTTAGCACACATACTCCACACACCCTAGGTCACTTTAAGTAAAATCTGCAAGATTTTAGGATCGCCCAATCCCGTAATAAAACTGGAAAAGAACCGAAGCATTTTTTGAATCACGTTTTGCACAGTCATATTTCCTGAAACAGAGGTCGGCTAAAAATCCCATATCTCCTTGTGTTTGCGAGTTTTTTCAAACTTCTTTTTGGCCTTCATTGGTTCGCCATGTGACGAACACGAGTCAGCTGCTTCAGCATCTTGGCTAAGGGCAACGATCTTGGCCTCGCACTCCCTTCTTATCTCTTCCTCTCTTTGTCTTCGAGTTTTCGAAGATTTCCTAGAATGAGAACTTGAGGCGCATGAGGCACGGCTAGACACTTCATTGGAGTCTGAACTCGACATGACTCCTATGCTTTAAAATCCAACTATGAAATGCAAAAGACAGAGTTAAAACACTTTTCTTTGAAAACAAATTTTCAAGAGATATGTTTGTTTGTATCGATTTTTCCTTAAGACCCACATCCCACCGGGCGTGCCAAATCTGTAGACATGAAAAATCTTCGACTCTGGGTTCTTAGGCCTCGAGTGAATCTTTTCGCGCTTACGTCGCTTTTAGAGGGCGTGCCAGCTAGCTTTCTCAAACTAGCGAAGTAAGTTTTGAAAATATCTGACTTTTGGGGCGATTGTGGACAAGTGGGCTCTTTTCGTCGCAGACCTTCTCGCACCGACGCGCAAGGGTCAGTCTGTACACTTAGGAAAACTCGATTTTGAACAAATACGACCTTTTTAAAAAGTATGAAAGTTCTTGATCAATTGGCTTTTGTCAAATTACAAGTTTTATTCATGGGGTCTACACGTTCCTATGTCTTTGGTTTTTTTAGCCAAATTAGGCGTGTAGTTGTGTGCATCAAGTGCTCGATTTTGGGCAAGTTCTACACGATTTTGCTCAGGATGGTTTGATGCAAATATGCTCCCTATCTCGAGTGTGGCATATATGTAATGCAAACTCACACAACTTGAAGGAAAAACCCAGAATTTAAAGACATAGCGGAAGAGAAATTGCAAAAAGGGAAATATGGCTATATCTTAGGTGCGAAAAGAAAATATATAGTTATATCTTAAGAGCAGAAAGGCTCAATGCGTACGTGTGTGAGTGTATAATTGAAAGGCAACTCACACAGCTTGAACCTTAAAAACGCAACAAAAGGGAAATACGTATATAAATAAGAGCGGAAAGGCTCAATGTGAGTGAGTGCTTTGAGTGTGTAAAATGAAAGGCAACACACACGACTTGAACCTTAAAATGCAGCTGAATATATATAAATAGGGCTATATCCTATGGGTTGTCAAGGCCCGTTTGTGTGCAAAAGTGTGTAGACAAGAGCGAAAAGGCTCAAGTGCACGTATGTGCTTGTGTACAGTTAAGAGCGAGAAGGCTCAAGTGTACGTGTGTGTGTTTGCATCAAGCACATATATTACATCCGGGGGGAGACAAGCTCCGTTATTACAACCCCATATGAATTTAATTGAACTTGAAGTAATGTAAAAGACCAGATTCGAACACTTACATGTCGTCTGCTTGGGATTTCTTTATCACTGAGATCCGACCTTGGGTACAGCTGTTGGATGGGCCTCTCGCTGCGAATCGACCAGCTGCGTTTGGTGTTGACCCTAGTTTAGATCTAGGCTAGGTCGGTATATGGAGATGTTATGGTTCTGGGCAAGACACGGACAGATCTAAGGGAGATGCAAGGGATCTAGGCCAGGTCTAGAGGGATCGTCTTAGGTAAGGTTCAAGTGTGTCTCCTAAGGGGATGCTCGGCCAGCTAATGGCCGAGTTAGGTGGTGTTTTGTGGGTAGTCTTACGCGAGATCCTAAAGGGATGTTCTAAGGGAATGCTCGGCCAAAGGGTGGTCGAGCTGGGTAGGTTTTAGGGGATTTGTTTTAGGTAAGGTTCGAGTGGGATCCTAAGGGAAAGGCTCGGCCAGATTGTGGCCGAGTTGGGTAGTTTTAGGAGTGGTTTTAGGTAGGTTTCTAAACTAAGGTCTTAGGCAATGCTCGACCAACACTTTGGCCGAGCTTTTGTGGTTTTTAGGGGATCGGGTTTAGGTAGGATTCAAGTCAATGCTCGGCCAAATGGTGGCCGAGCTGGGTGGGATTTAGTGGATGATTTTGGATAGGTTTTAAAGCTAGGCTCTAAGGGAATGCTCGGCCAAATGGTGGCCAAGCTGGGTGGGATTTAGTGGATGCCTTAGATCTGGTTCAAGCCAATGCTCGGCCAACTAGTGGCCGAGCTAGGTGAGTGTGGTGGCTAAGGGAACCGAGTGCATTAGGCACTCGGTTTGGTTAGGCTTTTTTTTTAGGCTGGATGGTAAGGATCTAAGGGAAGGTTTAAGGCCAACGCTTAGGGTGATTAGTGGGACAGATCTAGGGAAAGCTCGGCCAGATAGTGGCCGAGCTTGGGTGGTTTTGTGTGGGAACACTCTTGGGTAGATTAGGATGGGTTTAAGCAAGGCTCGGCCAGCACTTTGGCCGAGCTTGGGTGGGTTCTAGGGGCTGTGTTTTGGGTAGTTTAGAGGATTAGGGAAAGGAGGGCTTAGGATAGTGTTTAGGGACTAACCTTAGTGGGGAACCAACCTAGATCCAATGTCTTCTACGCAGCCAATCTCTTGCAAGCATGAAGTCCATCCAAGCTGCCGGATCTCCCTTTGGTGCAGCTTCTCATGTGTGAAAAGCCTTGGCCCACAATACTTCACGCCCACAATCAAAAGGCCAAGTCAAGTCACCATTCTTCACTTGCTTTTCTCTCTCTCTCTCTCTCTCTCTCTCTCTCTCTCTCTCTCTCTCTCTCTCTCTCTCTCTCTCCACCCACCAAAATTTTCACGTGAAAAGGATCCTAGAGACCCCCCCCTCATGTCCTTTTATAGGCAAGGGGATTGGATATGGATCCTTGATTGGTTCTGAAATCCGGATCCAATTCAAATCTTATTTGGATCTGGATCTTGGATCTAGATTTGGATATTTTGATCCAAAATTTTCTCTTCTTCAATCCTTCCTGGCGTTTCGAGCCGGACGTTTTGTGTGGGCCCTGACTTCATCAACGCTCCGTCTTATGCTGGGTTTTTCCCAATTTCGTCGTCCGAGCTCCTTTTCACCTTTCTGGACTTCGTTTCAACTGATTTTCACTGCTTTAGATTTGGATTGCTTGTGATTTCAGGGGTGCTTTTGGCTTGGCCTTCGATACTTCGAGCTTAAAGTCCGCTTGTGGCCTGAGCTCCTCTTTTGTCTTCGAAATTTGCTTTTCATTGGGCTAGGCTTGATTTTTGAGCTTTTTGAATCTCCTTTGAAGTTGCTTTGGGCCAGGCTTTACCTGTTCGTCTGGGCTTTTGCAAAAATGGGACTTTCGTCCGTTTTTGAGAAATTCATGTTTTAAACGGGGTTAAAAATAGAGGTTTGAAGTATTTGAGTCTCCTGGTTTTCGAAAATTCTAAACTTGGCCTTTTGAGCTGATTTTCGAACTAGGGGTTTGGTTTTTGCAAAATTTTTGGATTTCGAGGTGTTTACAACTATGTTTCATGTTTGTGCTCTATGTAGAGCATATAGTTCCTCATTCATGGCCTAAATCCAATTATTGGTTTCTCCTAGTATAATATCTTTCAAAAAGAGTCATACTGTGCCTTAAAGACATTGATTCGTGAGGTTGATGATCTATGTTTTGATTACCTAAAATATCATCCAAAAAGGAATATCTAGTATCATCGATGCAATTAATAACTTTCTTTAATTTAACAACTCTTGACACAGAACTTATCATTTTTTGGTTCATAACATTTATAACCTTTCTTGTTTATTTCATACCCCAAGAACACACATTCGAATGCATGCGAAGATAGTTTATCTTCTTTATTTGTAAATACAAAACATTTACACCCAAATACTCTTAATCTAGAGTAGTTAGGTGTAACTTTAAACAACTTTTCAATAGGAGAATTATTTTATAGTATTGAAGAAAGCACGCGATTTGTTAGATAGACAAACATCATAATGGCTTCTGCTTAGATATTTTTAGGAATTCCACTAGATACTAACAAGGTTCTAGTGATTTCCACATTTTGCCTATGCTTTCATTCAAAAATACCATTTTATTGAGGAGTTTTGGTATAAGAGGTTTGGTGGAGAATCCCATGGTTTTTAAGATGCGTTTCAAACTCATTTGATAAAAATTCTCCTCATGAGTCAAACCTAAATACCTTGATTTCGTAATCAAATTGATTCTTAACAAGGTTATGGAATGTGACAATTTTTCATAACATTGAATTTTGCCTTTAATAGATATACCAATGTATATCTAATAAAGTCATCAATAAAGATGACATAATAGGAGACGCCTCCTTTTGACATAATAGGTGTGAGACTCTAAACATCCGAGTATACAATTTCAAAAGGTTTACTTGTAACATATATTTTGTTTAGAAATTAAAGATGTTGCATTTTGCTAATAACACATACTTTGCAAGAGAAATTTTTAATATTTTTTATTTCAATGGGACATTGGTACAACTTTTGAACATTAGTTGCCAAGTCTTTTGTAACATAGTTGTACATCATTTAACAAAATATTTGAATGACCAATATTATGCATATAATCCATTACATATAATCTTCCTCTATGGTCATATCCAATCACCTTTTTTGAGAGACAATATTATATAATACATCCCGTAAATGAGAAGGTTATAACACAATCATTATCCAATATTTAAATTTTGGTCACCTACTTTGTCAACCTTTAGTTTGGTTCTATTGACACTAAAAACGCATCACAAAAGTTTTCTTCTGCATGAATTCAAAAGTTTTTCATTCCAGGTCATATAAATAAAATACCCGAATCAAGTAACCAAAGAATCATACCTTGTGTCATGGGTATAAGTAGAGCATATCACACTAATGATTGCCTTCTCTTTTAATTGTGCTTCAAGAAGCTTTACTTTTTCATGAAAAAAAAATTGAGGAAAAAGAGCTTTGTTCATCTACTAAGAACACCTTCTTCTTTAATCTGAAGTAATATGGCCTAATATGTTCAACCTTCTTACCAAATAACTTTCTTATTTGTCTCATTTGATCATTCGATCTTGAAATATGGAGGTTGATATGTATTAATATGTGCTCTGCGCCTTAATGCGCCCAAGGAAGAATCTTTTTGAAGCCTAGTTCCATTAAGTCTTGTTTCCGCCATTTGGAAGTCGATAAGAACATGTTCTTTAGGAGGAAAGGATTTATGATGTATAAGAGATGATCTTATTCCTTCGGATTCATCTTTAAGACTTTTCAAAAATTGATATAAAAAGTCTAAATCTTAATTTTCTTCACATTATCTTTCACTAAGACATTGTGTACACTTCTTTTTATATACATTTAATTAATTCCAAATATTAGAATACTCACTATAGAACTCATTCACCCATTTTCTCCTTGTCTTAGTGATGACATTTCATCACGTAATGTCATCCTACGTACCACGTCACTTTGAACATGGTATTGATAAAGTCAACCAAGGTATCTCTAATGTGTCATTCACATTGTTCATGAGAAGCCATAAGATCGTAATATGGCATCCTTCAAATTTCTCTTTTTGTTCCAAAGTGACATTTATATAGGGTTTCACATTTGATCCACTCATATAGCCCCACAATTTTTTGAAATATAAATAGTTTTTTATTGATCGACCCATATTTTGTAGTTGAAAGTTGTTAATCGAAAATTGAAACCCTTTTCTTCCATCTTCAAGGAGTACAAACTTAAAATGAGAACTTACCTTGATAAATGCTTCAAAAAGCACCGTAAAGTGAAGATGATACTTCAACCCTTGAATAGAGACTTTTAAGCTTTGACATGCTTCTTGAGACAACGACTTGATAATCACAAAGAGCACATAGACTCTGACACCATATAATGAAGACGATACTTCAACGTGTTGAATGAAGCAGTAGATATTCAATACTATACAAGGATGTATATAAATTGGTCGAGAAGGCTTAATCCTTATTAAATACATTGAGGTATTTATAGAAAAAAGAGGTTGCAACTGAACATGAAAAACAAGTAAAAAGAGTTGTTGGAAAGGCCCAACGGCCAGTAATCTGGCCATTGGTGGTCCTGGTACATGATGAGCATGATTACAAAAGTGTGTATTTTCACAAATGTTTTAACACTGCCTCCATTGTCACTTAATAAAGTGCTAGTGCTTCAGTTCCCTAGGTCTAATGCAGAGGAGGCCTCCCTCTTAGGCAGAGAACTAGAGCTCATATTCTTAAAATTGGGATTAAAAAGCAGGATGCTGGGCCATATGTGAATCATTCCCAACAAAACCGTTATAGCTCAAATTAAACCATGAAGAGAGCATTTGAGCAGCATTCTTCTCCAGATTTTCTTGTTCATCAACTTGGGAAGATCACAGATTGCTTGAATCCTGGATGCAATCACGACCAACACCCTGATTATCTTGGTTCTCTTAGGGATGCTTCTCACCTTTGTGCACATTAGCATCTAAAGATAGCTTTTTCCCATGACCAACTTGTTTAGATTCTCCTATGAGATGGACAAACTTCTGGACCTCTTGTTCTTTGGGATCAACAGGCAGTATCCTACTCGAACCTTCAAGATGGCTACCTGGTTCTAGGGCAAAATCCTGACTAACCTTGAGACAAGTATCCACTTTTGTTCAGGAGCAGTGATGTTTAGCTTAGATAAAGAATCGAAACTAAAAGGCAAAGTCTTTTTGCTGTCCTTACAAGGAACTGCAACCGATGGCTTCACTTCCTCACAAGACATGCGACTTTTAGATGATATAGATTTCCTTCGGCTATTTCTGTTCTTCAGCTTCCTTGAAATTGAGCTACCAACCTCATCCTTCACACCCGAATTACATCAACCAGTTTCACCTCCATTCACTCTGTTCAAAATCTTCCGATTCTTATTTGAAAATGAACGTATTAGAAGGTGAGTCATCATTTGAATTAATGAGGGAACCTTTAAAGTCGCACTTACAGTGATTCTTTGACTGAACAGAAGTTTCGGAACTGCTAAACTTTTCTGGCCTTGGGGATTCTTTAGGTTTCACAACGTGATTCCCGCAACTTGAAGCAGTCCTATCTTCAACATCAGGGTAGACAGGGTCGGGTACATGGATTCTTTGTTTCCACAGATCCCTATCATGTGCCATGTTAGTAGTTAACTCACAATAAGCTAGATCATTCTTTATTGTTTCTTTCCAACACTTTTGTGGTCGTCCTCTACCTCTTTTAATACTTTCCAAATTTAGTTTTTCATACCTTCTTATAGGTTCTTCTTTTGATCTTCTTTCTATATGTCCAAACAAACTTAAACGATATTATCTCATTTTATCCTCTATTGGTGTCACTCCTAATTTGTTTCTAATAACCTCATTATGTATACGGTCTTTTCTTATATGACCACTCATCCATCTCAACATCTTCATTTCTGTCACTGACATTTTTTGTACATGTTGATAATTAACTGCCCAACACTCATAACCATAAAACATGGCAGGCCTAATTGTTGCTCTATAATATTTACCTTTTAACTTTAATGATATCTTCTTATCACAAAGAATACATGATGCTCCTCTCTATTTTAACCAACCAGCATTAATTTTATGCGTAACATCTCCATCAATTCTTCCATCACTTTGAAAATTGACCTTAAGTATTTAAAACTTTCTTTTGGGGGATACAATGTATGCCAATTTTAATGTCTATGTCCTCTAAAGTAACCAAATGATCAAACTTACATTCCATATATTATGTCATTGGGGGCCTTGCTTTCTAAATGTTTCTCTCCATAGTTTCAATTTTCTATTAACTTTTTCTTTAGACTCGTCCACTAATACAATGTCATCTGCAAATAACATACACCAAGGTACTTCATCTTGAATATGTTTTGTTAACTCATTAATCACCGTTATAAATAAGTATGGACTTTGTAGACACGCGAAAATCCCCGCCTCTCGACTTTTCAGGGCTCGGAGCGGATCCTCTCGTGTGTCTAAGGCCTATGTATGCAAACAGGGCGTGCCAACTAGCTTACCTAAGCTAGCGAAGATATTTTTAACACTGACTTCTAAACGTGGCGACTGTGAGCAAGTAAGCTCTTGTCGTCGCAGACCTTCTTGTGCCGATGCGCAAAGGTCAGTCTGTACGCTTTGCAAAAATCGAGTTTTGGAGAGGAAAAGTCTACGAAGCGGTTCGAGGTGTCTATTTCGGGTCTTTAAAATGCGATTGCATGTTTTAGATCACGTGGATTTGCACGTGCCTAAGTCTTTTCTTTTATCCCTTTTCGGGCCACCTAGTTTGTGTGTTATGAACACTCCACTACATGGGCGAATTCGAGCGGGGCTTGCTTTGATGCAAATATGCGTCCTACCTCATGGTATGGCATAGATGCAATGCAAACTCACGCTACTCCAAAGGAAAAACCCGAAATGTAAAGACAATACTGAAGGGAAATAACCGAAGGGAGATATGTATATATCTTATGTATATGAGCCCTTACTCGGGTCTTGCAAATAAGAGCGAAGGCTCAATGTGGGTGCGTGCTTGAATTGAAAGACTTACACACACGACATGAAATTAAACCCAAATATAAATTGCAGTATGGCCTTGACTAAGGTCTTGGGGGTAAGAGCGAAGGCTCAATGTGTGTGAGTGCTTGAATTGAAGTACTACACACACGACATAAAATGAAACCCAAATATAACTGCAATAAGGCCTTTACTAAGGTCTTGGGAATAAGAGCGAAGGCTCAATGTGTGTGAGTGCTTGAATTGAAGTACTACACACACGACATAAAATGAAACCCAAATATAACTGCAATAAGGCCTTTACTAAGGTCTTGGGAATAAGAGCGAAGGCTCAATGTGTGTGAGTGCTTGAATTGAAGTACTACACACACGACATAAAATGAAACCCAAATATAACTGCAATAAGGCCTTTACTAAGGTCTTGGGAATAAGAGCGAAGGCTCAATGTGTGTGAGAGTGCTTGAATTGAAAGACTTACTCACATGACATGAAATGAAACCCAAATAGTATAGGTCGGCCCTTACTTGGGTCTTTCAAATAAGAGCGAAAGCTCAATGTGTGTGAGTGCTTGAATTGAAAGACAACGCACCCAACTTAAGCAAAAACCCTTCGAAAATGAAAGTATATATATATATACTTATGTATTAGGGGCTGATTAGGCCCGTGTGTGTTCAAAATCGTGCACAACTAAGAGAGTGCAAGTATGTGGTTGTGCCAAGCCACGTTATTACAAGCGGGGGAAGACTACGCTCCGTTATTACAACCTCGTATCAAATTGAATCTCAAGCAAGTATACAACTAAAGACCGAGTTTAGGCACTTACGAGTAGCTGGTCCGTAGAGGCCTTGCTTGAGCGTGGGCTTGGCCTTCGCCTTGGGCTGCAAACGGGAGCTCCGTGAGGGTGAATGACAAAGGGTGCTGGCCGGCTGCAAGTGGGGCGCGGGATAGGCGCCTCGAAGGTGGCCGGCTGCAAGTGGGTGTCGCCTTGATGTGGGGGATTAAAGGGGCTGGGCCAAGTGAGTGTGTAGGGTCACTAGGAGAGTATAGAGTGTTAGGGAGTATGGACCTAAAGGGAGCTTAAGGGAAGGCCGAATGGGACACCTAGGGGAATGTGGTGGTAGCGGGCTGCTAGGATGACTAGGTTCGGTTGAGTGAGAAGGGTGGCAGCAAAGGGGAATGGCTAGTGGTAGGGTGTTGTGGTAGGGTTTAGGTGGCTGAGAGTGGAGAGGGAGTAGAGAAGGAGCTAGGTAGAGTGTGGGGTACTTACCGAATGGAGAGAAGGAGGTGCTCGGCTGGAAGGAAGATGGGCAGGTAGTGAGGCTCGGCCGGGAGGTGGTGGAGATGGCGGTGCAAGTGGTGGTGGGATGGAGGGATGGTGGTGGTGCAGGCGGAGCAGGTGGAGCAGGTTCGGCTGGGCTGGGAAGAGTGGTCCCGGCTGGGCTTGGGGAAGGCGGCTAGATAGGAAAACCCGCCCCCAAGGGGGGGGGTTTATATAGGGATGGGTAGGTCGGTTAGGGCTGGGTTTGGGGTAGTGGTTAGGTGGTTTAGGTAGGGTGGTATGAAGATAAGGTGGGCTGGAAAGGGTTGGGCCAGATATTTTACATACTAGTGGTTTGGGTAGATTGTGGGCTAGGGGTGGTTTAGGGGTTTAGGGCTAGGTTAGGTGGTTGGGTTTTAGGGTGAGGTTTAGTGAGCTAGGTTAGGTGATTAGGCTAGGTTTAGGAAATTAACCTAGGTTTAGGGAAGGATTAGGGAAGTGGGTTAGGTGATTAGGTTGGGATTAGGCCGGGATTAGGGAAGTGGGTTAGGTGATTAGGCTCAGATTAGGGGTGGATTAGGGTGGTAGACTAGGATTAGGTGTTTTAGGTTAGGTTTAGGTGAAGGAGCTCCCTTTGCATGGCCCATAGACCTTAACCACCTCATGTTGGTGCAGCCCTAGGTTAGGTTTTGGCTAATTACAAGCTTAAACCCACTCAATTAGGCTAACCCACATGATTAACCCCAAACTTGACACACAAGTCAAGCTTAATTACAACACTCTTGATATTATCCATCCCCACTCTCTCTCATGCCCATAATCTCACGTGAAATTCAAGTGGGCCCCACCTCCATTTATGAGAAGGTGATGTGGGCCATGGATATGGATATTGGATTGGATCCAGAGATCCAAATCCAAATCCAAGTCCATACATGGGTTTGGATTGAGATCTGGATATATATGGTCCAGATCCAATCCAAACTGAACTCTGACTCCTTCGAGCTGGGTTTGAAACGGACGATTTGTGCGGGGTCTGACAGCATCAGTACTCCGTCTGCGTTGGGTCTTCGCCAACATGGTCGTCCGCCTCCGTTTCTGCCTTCCGGAGATGACTTCAAATGACATTTTGATAAGAACAGGGTCTTGGACGTTCGAGATCCTGGGGGTATGGATGTGATACAAGAGTTGTTGTGCCGGGCTCGACATGTGCTCCGGTTTTGGGCTCTTCTTAGCTCTCCTGGTCCTGTCTTGATCGGGCCAAGCCACTTTGGGGTTTCAAAAACGTGTTTTAAAAGGTTTTCAAAAGCCATATCATATGTTTTTGAAAGATAAAGTTTAAAACATATATACAGGGTTGTCTGGAAGGCTCCTGGGTTTTCAGACTCAAAAATGGCCCTTTGGGGCTGCTTGTATAAAACCAGATGGATTTTGAGAAATTCGTGGGATTTCGGGGTGTTTACAGATGCCCCTCTTTGGCCTTGTCCAAATCGATTTGGATAAGGGCAAAGATGACAAACACCCCTTTTAATGTCTCCCTAGATCTAGCCACGAAGAATATGGGATTGTCCCAATTTTAGCAAAATCTCAATTTACAAACTGTAAACACCCCAAAATCCCACGAATTTCTTAAACAAATCTGGTTTTATACAAGAAGCCCCCAAAGGGCCATTTTGAGTTTGGAAACCCAGGAGCCTTCCAAACAACCCTGTATATATGTTTCAAACCTTATCTTTCAAAAACATATGATATAGCTTTTGAAAAACCTTTTAAAAACATGTTTTGAAACCCCGAAGTGGCTTGGCCCGATCAAGACAGGACCAGGAGAGCCAAGAAGAGCCCGGAACCGGAGCACCTGTCAAGCCCGGCACAGCAACTCTTGTATCTGATTCACACCCCAGGATCTCGAACGTCCAAGACCTTGTTCTTACCAAAATATCATTTGAAGTCATCTTCGGAAGGCAGAAACGGAGGCGGACGACCATGTTGGCGAAGACCCAACGCAGACGGAGTACTGATGCTGTCAGGCCCCGCACAAATCGTCCGTTTCGAACCCAGCTCGAAGGAGTCAGAGTTCAGTTTGGATTGGATCTGGACCATATATATCCAGATCCCAATCCAAACCCATATGTGGACTTGGATTTGGATTTGGATCCAGAGATCCAATCCAATATCCATATCCATGGCCCACATCACCTTCTCATAAATGGAGGTGGGGCCCACTTGAGTTTCACGTGGGATATTGGGCATGAGAGAGAGTGGGGGTGAAAAATATCAAGAGTGTTGTATTAAGCTTGACTTGTGTGTCAAGTTTGGGTTTAATCTTGTGGGTTAGCCTAATTGAGTGGGTTTAAGCTTGTGATTAGCTAAAACCTAACCTAGGGCTGCACCAACATGGGGTGATCAAGGTCTATGGGCCATGCTAAGGGAGCTCCTTCATCTAAACCTAGCCCAAAATGCCTAATCCTAGCCTAAACCCCTAATCCACCCCTAATCTGAACCTAATCACCTAACCCACTTCCCTAATCCCGGCCTAATCCCAACCTAATCACCTAACCCACTTCCCTAATCCTTCCCTAAACCTAGATTAATTTCCCTAATCCTAGCCTAAACCTAGCCTAATCACCTAACCTAGCTCACTAAACCTCACCCTAAAACCCAACCACCTAACCTAGCCCTAAACCCCTAAACCACCCTTAGCACACGATTTACCCAAACCCCTAGTTTTAAAATATCTGGCCCAACCTTTTCCAGCCCACCTTATCTACATACCACCCTACCTAAACCACCTAACCACTACCCTTAGCCCAGCCCCAACCGACCTACCCATTCCCTATTTAAACCCCTCCCCTTTGTGGGCGGGTTTTCCAAGTGGGAGCCCTCACCATAGCCCAGCTGACTCCACTCTCCAATCCGCCCGCCTGCTCCACTACCCAGCTGCTCCCCCTGCTCCACCAGCCACCACCTGCACCGCCACCTTCCCTCTTCCATCCACCACCACCATCCCTCAGCCGGACGCCACCACCTCCACCCAACCGAACCAGCCAGCAGTCACCTGCCCGCCTGCTTCCCATTTCATCCGCCACCTCTCCCCTAATACATAAGTGTACATATACTTTCATTTTCGAAGGGCTTTTGTTTAAGTTGGGTGCGTTGTCTTTCAATTCAAGCACTCTCACACACATTGAGCTTTCGCTCTTATTTGAAAGACCCAAGTAAGGGCCGACCTATACTATTTGGGTTTTATTTCTTGTCGTGTGAGTAAGTCTTTCAATTCAAGCACTCTCACACACATTGAGCTTTCGCTCTTATTTGAAAGACCCAAGTAAGGGCCGACCTATACTATTTGGGTTTTATTTCTTGTCGTGTGAGTAAGTCTTTCAATTCAAGCACTTTCACACACATTGAGCCTTCGCTCTTACTCCCAAGACCTTAGTAAAGGCCTTATTGCAGTTATATTTGGGTTTCATTTATGTCGTGTGGGTAGTCTTTCAATTCAAGCACTCTCACACACATTGAGCCTTCGCTCTTACTCCCAAGACCTTAGTCAAGGCCATACTGCAATTTATATTTGGGTTTAATTTCATGTCGTGTGTGTAGGTCTTTCAATTCAAGCACGCACCCACATTGAGCCTTCGCTCTTATTTGCAAGACCCGAGTAAGGGCTCATATACATCAGATATATACATATCTCCCTTCGGTTATTTCCCTTCGGTTATTTCCCTTCGGTTATTTCCCTTCAGTATTGTCTTTACATTTCGGGTTTTTCCTTTGGAGTAGCATGAGTTTGCATTGCATCTACGCCATACCACGAGGTAGGACGCATATTGCATCAAAGCAAGCCCCGCTCGAATTCGCCCATGTAGTGGAGTGTTCATAACACACAAACTAGGTGGCCCGAAAAGGGATAAAAGAAAAGACTTAGGCACGTGCAAATCCACGTGATCTAAAATATGCAATCGCATCTTAAAGACCCGAAATAGACACCTCGAACCGCTTCGTAGACTTTCTCTCCAAAACTCGATTTTTGTAAAAGCGTATAGACTGACCCTTGCGCATCGGTGCAAGAAGGTCTGCGACGACAAGAGCTTACTTGCTCACAGTCGCCACGTTTAGAAGTCAGTGTTAAATATATCTTCGCTAGCTTAAGTAAGCTAGCTGGCACGCCCTATTTGTATACATAGGCCTTAGACACACGAGAAGATCCACTCCAAGCCCCGGAAGAGGCGAAGAGGCGGGGATTTTCGCGCGTCTACACAAACTCTAGTAGGAGGAGATATCACGCCGAAGGGTTTGTACTATGGAATCTGGTCCTATATGGGATCATGTTTATGTAAGTGCCATGCGTGGAATGCAAATGACATGGGTGTGGTGCCAAGAGTGGCGACCTCCCAAGGACCAGATGTGGTCGAACTCTAGAGACTTACAAGGCCTACTGCTCCAAGTGAGCAAATCCTATGCTGTTCGATGTTCGGTTTTCAAAACTTATTTACAAAAGCTATTTACAAAAGGGACAATTGTCTTGAGCCTTGATCCTAAGGATCTCGAGCTCTTCGTGCTTGTCCTTGTTTGAGTCTTAACACTCGCTTATCTAGCGGAGGTTTTATAAGAAAACAAGGCATATTTCAAATTCCTACGCCTTACTCGAAACGTCGAATTCTCAAACAAGATGAAATTCAAGTAAGTAAATCCTATTTTTACTTTAGGATTCCTCGAAATGAACCATGCTTAAGGCATAGAAGGCGGAAAACTGCTCTTTTTGAGCTTTTTGGCCTCTTTTTCCTTTTTTTCATAGAGGGTCTCCCTTTGGGAGTATTTTTTCTTTAATCCCTCTTTTTTCACAAGAGATTCAATTTTTCTTTGGAAATTTGGTTTCTTTCTTTTGGAAAGATACTTCGAAATGGGAAATTCTCTTTATTTGGGCCTTTGTTTTCCTTTTAGAAGTAGAAGAGAAGAGGGGAGGACTTATCCCAAGCCTACACTCGATCCATTCCAGATCAGCCTATTTAGAAATAGCACGTACTACTTGCAAGTATCTTGCTGTGTTGAACTAGGCCTTTCTTTGTAAGAAGAAGGATTTTGAAATGCAACCATGATTTTGAAAACTCCACTCTTTCACAAGTGTGAATTCTCTCACTCAGGGTCACACGAGTTCGCCTTTGCACCATATTCACATGTCTCAGGGCAGCTATCCCTTAAAAATTTTCGAAAACTGGAATTTAGTCCAGATCCTACACATGATACTTCTTTAAGTATTGAATATTGATAGGATCTGCTAAATTCCTACCTTCTACATCGATAAACCAATACGAATTGTTCGTAGTGGTTGCTCGTACAACATAAGGTCCATCCCAGTTGCGGCGCCACTTGCCTAGGGGGTGTGGGCCACGATGGTGGATGGTTTTTAAGACCAAATCTCCCACTTCAAAGTGGCGAGGTCTCATGTGTTTGCTATAATGTCGGGCTATCCTTTGCCGGTATGCACGAGCATGATCCATGGCAAGGAGTCGCCTCTCATCTAGCAAATCTAGTTCGGCCATCCTAGCATCCTGAAGTGTCTCTAGGGGGAGGTCGAGTGCTATGGATGTATGGAATGAGTGCAGTTGGGTATGAATGGGAAGAATGGCGTTTGTGCCATAGACCAATTCGAATGGTGTGGCATTCGTGGGAGTCCGGATGGAAGTCCTATAAGCCCATAAGGCTTCATCCAGCTTCTCGTGCCACGTCCTACCCTTCTCTAAGGTTTTCTCAATAATACTAATGAGAGTCTTGTTTGTGGTTTCGGCTTGGCCGTTGCCTTGAGGGTAGTAGGGCGAGGAGAAGTGGTGAGTTATGCCATACGTGTTGCACAACTTAACCATCCGCTCGTTCTTGAATGGGGTACCATTATCAGACACAAGGTCTCGTGGAACCCCAAATCGAGCCAAGATATTCCTCCGGATGAAAGCCACCACATGTTGCCCCATTACATTGGTTAGGGAAATGGCTTCCACCCACTTGGAGAAATACTCCGTGGCTGCTAAAATAAATCGATGCCCATTCGAGGCCTTTGGAAAGATTGGGCCTACAATGTCAAACGCCCACATGGTAAATGGCCAGGGGCTGACCACGGAATGCAATGCAGATGAAGGGATATGAATGGCATGCCCATGCACTTGACATGGATGACACTTCCTAACATGATCTTGACAATCCTTTCTCAGGGTGGACCAAAAATAGCCCCCTCTAAGTATTTTCATTGCCATCATGTTGGCATTAACATGACCTCCACATTCTCCATCGTGGAACTCATGCATCACTATCCTAGCCTCCTCTAGGTCGATACACCTAAGCAGAATACCGGTAAAACTTTTTTTATATAAGACCCCACCCAGAATGGTGTATCGGGTGGAAATCTTACGAATGAATGCCTTATCTTTGGATGTGGCATCCTCGGTAAATCCCCCAATTTCTAAAAACTGTTTTATGTCATAAAACCAGGGTTTTTCAATAGACTCTGGGTTGTTTTGACAAATATCTAAGTCGTGTGTGGATGGGTGGGGCGCATGCCATATTTCCAAAGATCTGGTCCCTGAAATGGGATCGACCTTTAGGGCTGAACCCAAGGAGGAGAGGGCGTCGGCGATGCCATTGTCCTCTCTTCCTACGTGTGTGAGTTTACACGACTGGAAGGATTGGACCAATCGAGTGGCCAACTCGTGATATGGAAGTAGTTTCTCATTACGTACTTGCCAAATTTTTAAAACCTGGTTTATGACAAGGAGCGAATCTCCAAAGACCTCAATGCATAATGCCCCTAGAGTTTTCGAAATCTTTAAGCCTTGTATGAGTGCTTCATACTCAGCTACGTTGTTGGAACATTCGAAATCTAAGCGGACTGCTATGGGAATCTCGACCTTTTCAGGGGAGATTAGGATGACCCCGGTACCATCCCCTCGTTGGTTTCGTGCCCCATCGAAGTGCATCTTCCATACTTGGTTTTCGAAAGAGTTTGCCAAAATGTGGTTTTGAAAATGGTTTTGCAATATGCCTTCATCAGGCATTTCGACAAGAGTGGGATATGCGTCCTCTAAGGGGAATTCAGCCACGTAATCTGCTAGGGCTTGCCCCTTAATGGAGTTCTAGTGATGGTATTTCAGATCATACTCCATTAGAAGGAGTTGCCATTTGCCCAATCTACCCGTGAGAATGGGTTTTTCGAACAAGTGCTTGATTGGATCAAGCTTGGACACTATCCAGATCTCATGATCTAGGAAATAGTGTCTGAACTTCTGGCAGGCCCAGACTAGGGCCAAGCACGTCTTCTCCATGGCTTGATAATTTCGTTCATAAGCCAAGAGAGTTTTCGAAATATAGTAGATGGCATACTCCTTATGGGTGTCATCCTCGTATTGAGCCAACAGGGCTCCTAAAGCATTTGCATGCACGGAGATGTATAATAAAAGCGGTTTTCCTTGCTTTGGAGGATTCAAAAAGGGGGGATTAACCAAGTATGCCTTCAGTCTCTCGAATGACTTTTGGCATTCGTCATCCCATAAGAATTTCGTACCCTTCCTCAACAGTTTGTTGAAGGGTTCGCATCTAGTTGCCAGATTCGATATGAATCGGCGAACGAATTGTAAGCGACCCTAGAGGCTACGGATTTGGGTGAGATTGGAGGGTGGAGCCATGTCTATGATGGCTCGACACTTAGAGGGGTCGACTTCTATTCCCCTTTGGCTCACCATAAAGCCTAGAAGCTTCCCTGATTCTACCCGAACACACATTTTTGAGGGTTTAGCTTTACTTTGTAAAGCCTAAGCCTTTCGAAAATCTTTTGTAAACATTCGATATGGGTGCATCGGGTTTTGGATTTCGCCAAGAGATCATCTACATACACTTCTACAAGCTCATGAATTTGATCATGGAAGATCGTGTTCATGGCTCGTTGGTATGTTGCGCCGGCGTTTTTCAAACCAAAGGGCATGACTGTATAGCAGTACGTGCCCCATGGGGTTGTGAAGGCGGTCTTACCCTGATCTCGTGGACTTAGTTTGATTTGATTATAGCCTGAATAGCCATCCATGAATGAAAACATTTCATGATTTGCAGTACTATCGACTATCAAATCTATGTTTGGTAAAGGATAATTATCCTTAGGAGTGGCTTTATTCAGGTTTCTGAAATCGATGCATATTCGAATTTTCCCATTGGTTTTTCGAACTACAATGATATTTGACAACCAATCAGAATACGCAATGGGTTTTATAAATCCGGCTTTTAGCAGATCTTCTAAACCCTCTTTGACTTGCGTGTGTACATTCGGGTGTATTTTCCTAAGCTTTTCTTTATGGGTTTTACACCTGCATCTAAGGGAAGATGATGCTGGGATCTATGCCCGGCATGTCTTCATACGTCCATGCAAACACATCTAAATAGGTTCGTAGAAATGCAATGAATGCTAACTTTTCAGTTTCATACAAGCATGCGCCTATTTTGATGGTTTTGGGATTGGAATCATCCCCTAGGTTCACCTCTATGAAATCTCCTCCTACTGATTGGGAAGGTCTTTCAAAATCGAGAATTCTATGAAATTCTGGGAGCTCCGAAGTAGGATCTTCCTCAAGGGGATCCACTTTTGGGCTTTGATCATTCTCGTGGGCTATAGACCCGAGGGAACTTGATGCGTGGTTTTCGAAATCATAAGGATTTAGGATGACTTTGTCCTTATTTGCTTTTGGCAGACCACTAGGGATACATGCTTTTGAGGGGCCAAGCACACTGACCACCTTTTGAGCACCTTGAAGGTGCGGGGGTTGATAGATCCTCCCGGATCTAGTGACTTCCCCCACGACCAGCCTAGGGTTCGCGCTAAACTTGGCTCTAAGGATGAGCTGAGGAGAACCTTGGATTTTTAAAACTGGTTTTACCGGGGTTTCCACTTTTGGTGGTCCCCGAATGACGACTTGAGCGGGCCTCTTGTATAGTACAAGGATGGGCGCACAAGTAGGTCGACCAGGTTCTGGCTTTCGCGCTAGTTCCTTGAAAATGGTGAGGGTACATACCTCCTTTCCTTTCCCACTGCCACTGGCGTGTTTGGGAAAGGGTTCCTTGAAGATAGCTTGAGGTGGCTCAGGTTCCGTAGTGACCTGGAGCCGGCCTTCTGCTATCAAGTTCTCAATTTTATTTAAGAGAGAGAAGCAGCGTTTGGAATCATGGCCTTTGAGCCGATGATACTTACAAAATCGGTTTAAATACCCCCCTTTGGAAGTGACTCCTTCGGGGATTTCAGGGAGTTCTATCATGCCCTGGGCAAGGAGGAGGTCTAGGACCTCCGACACAGGTTGCCCCAGCAGAGTATACTCCCGTTTTTCAACCAATTTTTGAAAATTGCGTTCCCTCTTATTTTCTAATTTTTCGAAATTTTTGGAAGTGCCCGCCATGCCTGGATCTACCCGGACATTGGCGATTTTATGGGGCTTTGCCCCTTTGTCCGTCGTGGGTAGCCCATATGCGATGGGCTTTTCCAAACGGGTTTTTGGAACGACACTTCCTTTCCATAAGTGATCGTATGTCCCTTTTCGCAAGTTGGTTTCGAAAAGGGGGGCCTTTTTGATCAACTTATGGAAAGTTGAAATCTCATGGAGCGAGAGAAGGGTTTTTAACTCGCTTTTAAAATTATCCAGGATGAGCATTACTGCGCATCCTTCGGATATGGGCTCTCACACTTGGCCCAAAAGCGACCTCCATCTTATAATGAAGGCATGTACGTCTTCGTTCATGCCTTGCTTTGTATCCCTTAAGGTATTTAGAGTCGGCGTGACTTCTATGTTGTGTGCAAATCTTTGCATGAAGCAGTCCGCTAACTCTTCAAAAGTAGCGAACTAGCTTAAGTCGTAGGAAGCCAGCCATTTGGCAGTTGTGCCTTTAAGGGATAAAGGGAACCAATACACCCATTTCATCGAGTCCTTTTTCTTCTTATGGGCTCAACGCGAGAAAAGCTGCAAGTGAGACCTAGGGTCTCCCATGCCATCATACCGATGGAAGTTCGGTATTTCATCGTCACTGTCTGTTTCGTAATCCATAGGAAGGAAATCAGACAGGGCGTAGTTTCTTTTCTCTTTATTTTGCCCTTTCAGCAACTGCTGTAGGGCTTTACGGTCCTTTTGTGTGAAGGACTCGTGGTATTGGTTGCCTTCCATTACGGAGGCCTCTTTGTGCTTGCGAGGTTTTTCAGATTTCTTTTTAGGCCTTTGTTCACCGTTTGATGAACATGAATCGCCTACTTCAGCCTCTTGGCTGAGAGCATCGATTTTGGCCTCAAACTCCCTTCTCAAGTCCTCAATTTCATCTAGTTTTATTTTGTTTTTGAAAATCCTCCTAGAGTGAGAACTTGATGCGCATGAGCCTTGGCTCGACACTTCACTTGGATTGGATTTTGACATGCTTTTCAAGCTTTTTCAAAATATCCTAAGTACAAGCAAAGAAAACAAGTTAAAAAATGACAGCTTTTTACAAAATTTTCGCAAGACTCCTTAAAAAAACTCGATTTTTGAAAGGCTCACGTCCCACCGGGCGTGCCAATCTTTGTAGACACGCGAAAATCCCCGCCTCTCGCCTTTTCAGGGCTCGGAGTGGATCCTCTCGTGTGTCTAAGGCCTATGTATGCAAATAGGGCGTGCCAGCTAGCTTACCTAAGCTAGCGAAGATATTTTTAACACTGACTTCTAAACGTGGCGACTGTGAGCAAGTAAGCTCTTGTCGTCGTAGACCTTCTTGCGCCGATGCGCAAGGGTTAGTCTGTACGCTTTGCAAAAATCGAGTTTTGGAGAGGAAAAGTCTACGAAGCGGTTCGAGGTGTCTATTTCGGGTCTTTAAAATGCGATTGCATGTTTTAGATCACGTGGATTTGCACGTGCCTAAGTCTTTTCTTTTATCCCTTTTCGGGCCACCTAGTTTGTGTGTTATGAACACTCCACTACATGGGCGAATTCGAGCGGGGCTTGCTTTGATGCAAATATGCGTCCTACCTCATGGTATGGCATAGATGCAATGCAAACTCACGCTACTCCAAAGGAAAAACCCGAAATGTAAAGACAATACTGAAGGGAAATAACCGAAGGGAGATATGTATATATCTTATGTATATGAGCCCTTACTCGGGTCTTGCAAATAAGAGCGAAGGCTTAATGTGGGTGCGTGCTTGAATTGAAAGACTTACACACACGACATGAAATTAAACCCAAATATAAATTGCAGTATGGCCTTGACTAAGGTCTTGGGAGTAAGAGTGAAGGCTCAATGTGTGTGAGTGCTTGAATTGAAGTACTACACACACGACATAAAATGAAACCCAAATATAACTGCAATAAGGCCTTTACTAAGGTCTTGGGAATAAGAGCGAAGGCTCAATGTGTGTGAGTGCTTGAATTGAAGTACTACACACACGACATAAAATGAAACCCAAATATAACTGCAATAAGGCCTTTACTAAGGTCTTGGGAATAAGAGCGAATGCTCAATGTGTGTGAGAGTGCTTGAATTGAAAGACTTACTCACATGACATGAAATGAAACCCAAATAGTATAGGTCGGCCCTTACTTGGGTCTTTCAAATAAGAGCGAAAGCTCAATGTGTGTGAGAGTGCTTGAATTGAAAGACTTACTCACATGACATGAAATGAAACCCAAATAGTATAGGTCGGCCCTTACTTGGGTCTTTCAAATAAGAGCGAAAGCTCAATGTGTGTGAGAGTGCTTGAATTGAAAGACTTACTCACACGACATGAAATGAAACCCAAATAGTATAGGTCGGCCCTTACTTGGGTCTTTCAAATAAGAGCGAAAGCTCAATGTGTGTGAGTGCTTGAATTGAAAGACAACGCACCCAACTTAAGCAAAAACCCTTCGAAAATGAAAGTATATATATATACTTATGTATTAGGGGCTGATTAGGCCCGTGTGTGTTCAAAATCGTACACAACTAAGAGAGTGCACGTGTGTGGGTGTGCCAAGCTACGTTATTACAAGCGGGGGGAGACTACGCTCCGTTATTACAACCCCGTATCAAATTGAATCTCAAGCAAGTATACAACTAAAGACCGAGTTTAGGCACTTACGAGTAGCTGGTCCGTAGAGGCCTTGCTTGAGCGTGGGCTTGGCCTTCGCCTTGGGCTGCAAATGGGAGCTCCGCGAGGGTGAATGACAAAGGGTGTTGGCCGGCTGCAAGTGGGGCGCGGGATAGGCGCCTCGAAGGTGGCCGGCTGCAAGTGGGTGTCGCCTTGATGTGGGGGATTAAAGGGGCTGGGCCAAGTGAGTGTGTAGGGTCACTAGGAGAGTATAGAGTGTTAGGGAGTATGGACCTAAAGGGAGCTTAAGGGAAGGCCGAATGGGACACCTAGGGGAATGTGGTGGTAGCGGGCTGCTAGGATGACTAGGTTCGGCTAAGTGAGAAGGGTGGCAGCAAAGGGGAATGGCTGGTGGTAGGGTGTTGTGGTTGGGTTTAGGTGGTTGAGAGTGGAGAGGGAGTAGAGAAGGAGCTAGGTAGAGTGTGGGGTACTTACCGAATGGAGAGAAGGAGGTGCTCGGCTGGAAGGAAGATGGGCAAGTAGTGAGGCTCGGCCGGGAGGTGGTGGAGATGGCGGTGCAAGTGGTGGTGGGATGGAGGGATGGTGGTGGTGCAGGCGGAGCAGGTTCGGCTGGGCTGGGAAGAGTGGTCTCGGCTGGGCTTGGGGAAGGCGGCTAGATAGGAAAGCCCGCCCCCAAGGTGGGGGGTTTATATAGGGATGGGTAGGTCGGTTAGGGCTGGGTTTGGGGTAGTGATTAGGTGGTTTAGGTAGGGTGGTATGAAGATAAGGTGGGATGGAAAGGGTTGGGCCAGATATTTTACATACTAGTGGTTTGGGTAGATTGTGGGCTAGGGGTGGTTTAGGGGTTTAGGGCTAGGTTAGGTGGTTGGGTTTTAGGGTGAGGTTTAGTGAGCTAGGTTAGGTGATTAGGCTAGATTTAGGCTAGGTTTAGGGAAATTAACCTAGGTTTAGGGAAGGATTAGGGAAGTGGGTTAAGTGATTAGGTTGGGATTAGGCTGGGATTAGGGAAGTGGGTTAGGTGATTAGGCTCAGATTAGGGGTGGATTAGGGTGGTAGGCTAGGATTAGGTGTTTTGGGTTAGGTTTAGGTGAAGGAGCTCCCTTTGCATGGCCCATAGACCTTAACCACCTCATGTTGGTGCAGCCCTAGGTTAGGTTTTGGCTAATTACAAGCTTAAACCCACTCAATTAGGCTAACCCACATAATTAACCCCAAACTTGACACACAAATCAAGCTTAATTACAACACTCTTGATATTATTCATCCCCACTCTCTCTCATGCCCATAATCCCACGTGAAATTCAAGTGGGCCCCACCTCCATTTATGAGAAGGTGATGTGGGCCATGGATATGGATATTGGATTGGATCTCTGGATCCAAATCTAAATCCAAGTCCACACATGGGTTTGGATTGAGATCTGGATATATATGGTCCAGATCCAATCCAAACTGAACTCTGACTCCTTCGAGCTGGGTTCGAAACGGACGATTTGTGCGGGGTCTAACAGCATCAATACTCCGTCTGCGTTGGGTCTTCGCCAACATGGTCGTTCGCCTCCGTTTCTGCCTTCCGGAGATGACTTCAAATGACATTTTGATAAGAACAGGGTCTTGGACGTTCGAGATCCTGGGGGTATGGATGTGATACAAGAGTTGTTGTGCCGGGCTCGACATGTGCTTCGCTTCCGGGCTCTTCTTAGCTCTCCTAGTCCTGTCTTGATTAGGCCAAGCTGCTTTGGGGTTTCAAAACGTGTTTTAAAAGGTTTTCAAAAGCTATATTATATATTTTTGAAATACAGAGTTTAAAATATATGTTCAGGGTTGTCTAGAAGGCTCTCGGGTTTCCACACTCAAAATGGCCCTTTGGGGCTGCTTGTACAAAACTAGGTTGTTTTGAAGAGATTCGTGGGATTTCGAGGTGTTTACAGACTTAAAATTGATCCTTGATGTAACCCAATATTAACTTCAAAGAAGTCTGTCATTCCTTCATCACTCCTCACACATGTTTTTGCACCATCGTACATGTCTCTTATAAGATTAATGTATGTTAATGGGATACCTCTTTTTTCTAAGGTTCTCCACAAAACCTCCCTCGGTACCTATCATTAGATTTTTCTAGATCAATAAATATCATGTCAAGGTCTTTCTTTTTTGCTCTAAAATATTCTATAAGACGTCTCAAAAGGTGAATCGCTTCAACGGTAGATCTATCAACTTATACTTCTCTTAACCTACGTTTGATAATTCTTTCCCACAATTTCGAACAACTCAAATTCTCTTCTTTTCTTCCTTTCCTCCTCTTCAACCTCCTACCACCGATGCATTTTTTCTTCCAACATCCCTTGTTCGTGCGCTGTTGTTACCCCTAACAGCATCACTTAATGTGGAGCCACCGATCTCATAATCTCCAGGGCTAGCCCATGAATTATTTGCATGTCTCCTTTTCAAGAGTTCAATATTCTTCTTCAAATGGCCAGCACCATTGCTCAACCCACCCAAATCACTACGCAAAACCCTGAGACGTTCGGCGTGGCTTCGAAGAGACGCATTTGGGGTCTTCTTCAATACTATGTTATCATGTTTACCACCAAAGACACCAGCACAATTCAAAACCTTACTTTTTGCGGCTAAGCTCCTTGCCAACGAACTTCGGATCCTCTTCGAGATCTTACTGCAGGTGCCCAACTCTAGGATGCCGTTTCCAAACACTCGAGGGCTTTCGGTATGAAAACTCACGGCCTCCACGGTCCTAGACGGCTTAGATTTCCCCGGAAAGCGCGAGCTCTCTCCGTTATCGTCCATCTACGGAACCTTCCACAAGCACCAAAAGAGAGACTCCAGCATACTCACCCATCATACATCGTCATGCGCAGCAAAGAAAACTACCAAGAGATTACCCTCTAAACATCCCAAAATTAGCACTTCAAGAAGAAACTTCAATGAGCTCACCCGTTACGAAGTCAACCGAAAGGCAATCCCATCATGAAACAACCCGATCGATATCCTAACAACCACCACGAATCACGTCAGCAGAAGGCATCATGGAGAACCAATTCTTTCCATATCTAGATTTTCAAGGGAAAACGAAAGAGAAGCCCCAACCAAAAGCATGATGTAAAATGCAGAAAGCCCTCAATTTCGAATCGTACCTCGACCAGTAAACACCGTGACAAAGGCTATCCCATCAATAAAAACAACAAGGTTTCGTAGGATCTGCGACGAGTCCCGTCTTTAATTTCACGAAGGCTACCAAGAGATATATGTATTTATTTATTGTGGAACTAATGGGCTTTTCAGAGTGGTGGTTTTTAGCTGATTGTTAGGGATTGGCAGGTGTCAAACTGCAAAAGGGAGAAATAGCAACTAGTGTGGCATGCGAAGGGAAATTGCTCAGGTCGTTTTGCAAAATTTAGGGCGGCCAATTAGGTCTTCGGGTCGGAAAAGGTTGAGGTTTAATTGTAGAATACGGAGGAACTTTGTGTGTGGGTGTATCAGCCATTGGCAGCGCACAAATACTTGCATTGCGGAAGCTTTAATTGAATTAGAGGCTACGGCGCATGGTAGGTGGGCCTTGAATCTTCATAGCATGGATGTCACCAAGAGGGTCTTTAAGCAAGGAGAACCTGAATTCTTGAAAAATTCTCTTAGGTTAATTTACCAAAAATATTCAGTCCTCCCCCTCTACTATTTTATTTTTCCCTCTCCTAGCTATCGGCGTCAACTAGGTAGAAATGGCTCAGCCTGATCCCTCTTCACCTTCCTTATTAAATTATTTAATGAGTTCATTGTGTATGAATTGTGAAGACTGGATCAGATCGGACCAGATTGGGCCCAACCCGGACCCAAAGTCCCACATGGGACCCAACCCACTACATCCCTGACAGCCACAATGGTGGCCATCGTGCACGCAGCAGTAAGAAAGAGGAAGGGGGTGATGGAAGCCCCTTCCAGATGAGTCTAAGAGAGGGAGAAAAAAAGAGACGTTGAGAGCCAGATGAGGGAACGAAAGCATGCTAGAAAAAATGAGAGATTCCCAAGGTAAGTCATCCCTTTTTAATTCTTGTTTTGGGGCTTTTTCAGTCATTAAATTGGCAATCGCCAGCATTTCGAAGGGGAAAAAGGAGTAGAGACGGGAGGCAATCCTTGTGAATCGTTTCACTGCTCATAGAGCCCAAAATGGTCGAAGGTTTTCGGAGAGATTTTGAGAAAGGGACAAAACCACCCCTTTCCTTTCCATTTTTCAGCAAAATTACCATCAATGGGCGGCTATTGTGAGGGGAAAGTGGCCCATCAACCATTAGCAGACTATTTCTTGGTGGTGACTGGAAAAAAAACAACCAAAAGCTGCCAGCTTGGACGGTTAAACCACAGTCAGTGGGGGTCAACAAAGGCATGTCTCGTCAGACCCTATCATGGCATGTCAGACCCTATCATGGCATGTCAGTAACACAAACTGGTGTCCTTTAAAGAGACATGGATCTAAGTCTTTAGAATTCGAAGAAGGATTCAGTTCCATTTAATAGAATAAGTTTAGTTATTTTAATTGGATCCAAATAGAATTTTAAGGACCCAAATTAGGTTTTGAGGGTATTTTGATCTTGTTTGAGGTCTGAATTTGACATGGTTTAAATCGATAGATCTGTAATTGGATGTAGAATATTAATACTATGTTCTTATCATGATTTATGTACTAAATAAGGATGATTAAAGGAGATAAACATTGGATATTTAGACATGCATAGAAGATTTAGGTAGGTGAATGTGTTTCCTCTTAAGATGTATGGTATATAGTTTTAATTACTTTTAAAAGATGCATAAGTTTGTAAAATATTTATTAACAATTTGAAATGATTATATATGTGTTAGTTTATTAAATAAAGGTGAAACTGCTTTATTGAGTATATGGATGCGCTGCATGAATATTCTTGTAAGTAAATAATTAATGGGCATGGATCTACTGTCCACAATGATATCGTAGATGATCGTACTGTTAGTACTAGCTTCTAGGTTGTCATTGTGTGTGAGTAAAATATTATCTAATATGGATATACTTTCCATAGTAGCATGGGACATCATTGGCATCGAGATATGATATACCTAAGTTAGGGACACATGAGACTAGTCAACAGTTGAGTTTATGTAAAGTAAACCAAATTTGATATTGATAGGGATACGTAATTTTGATATTATAATTGGACACATGATATGGATGTAGAGATATAAAGCCTAAGAGATGACCCTAGATGGATTTCGTGGATCTAGGAAGTGAGTCTAGATAGATGTGTATAGATATTAATGGGATTAATTGGGTGAATATATGACTTTACTAGTGCGGTATCGAGATACTTTACTCTATACACTCAAGGGGTTAGACTTGCCGAGCTAGTAATTCGGTGTCCTGGCACGCTGATGGTGTTCTCAAAGGCCACATGGCCGAAAAGGAGGAGGGTTCAGAGGACTCATACGGCATGGTTGGTGATTGGATATGGTAGAGGTCTAGAGATCAAAACTAAATTTGCATTATTATCAAGTGTATGAGTATTTATGCATATTTGAAATGATGGTTCTGGTTAATATTCATGTCTTTAGTATGCTATAGTTGTAGAGAGATCACATCTATCTACGAGCATGATTGTGATGTTCATGTTTTTTATTAAATATTACAAGACTTAATAAAAAGAGGTGTTGAGTCTATTGGAGCATTTGGAGTATAGAGCTTCGGTTTTCCACTGTGATATAATAGGATTTGATAGGTTGTTTATAGTTTCACTTTCTTGTTAAAAGAATGTAGAATTCGATTGTTGAATGGACCTTATTATTTATTGATAAATATAAAAATGTGGGTTTTAACTATTGTAAAAACCCAACAAAAAAAAATCAAAACAAAAAATTTTCATCTTTTAGAAATTTTGCTTTTTTTTTTGCACCTTAGGGTCTTTAAAGGTTTTTCAAATAAAAATACCTTAAACAAACTCATTTTTGTATCAAAATTTTGTAGAAACCTCAAAATGATGGTATATTGCATCCAACTCAAAAAAATCCAATTTAGACAAAATTGCACAAAATAACTATTTTGCCCTCAAGACCACATTACCAGGATTTTGCCTTTTTAAATGATTGTTTTCTAAGGAATGATGATTTCAAACAATTTTTTTATAAACAAATGAAAATGAGAACATTGAGAATCAAACCCAAAGATATTTGCAAATTTATAAATTTATAAAATTCCATAGCCCTTAAAATTAAAAATTATATCAAATTTAAATCAGACGTCAAAAATTTGCCCGATCGAGAAGAGTCTCGTTCTGAGACCTGATACCTAAGGGTTAAAGTGGTTAGATACCCTACACCTGTTGAAGTGGTTAAAGTGGTTTGATGCCCTACACCCATTTAAAGTGGTTAAACGGTCAAGGTGATTAAAGACTGACTCACAGAGCGAAAGTAAGTCACCCTTGTAAACAAAAATTAGGAATGAAACCCAATGCTTTTTAAAAATAATATTTGATTTCATTAAATTTGATGTTTTCAATTATAAAATTGTTTTTTATTAAGTGTTTGAAACCATACGTGCCATATATGAAACTCGGACCAGAAAGAGGCAAATTCCCTAGAAAGAGGAGGTGGTATGGACAAAAAAGGCAACGACTAAGCACCCACCAATTTTGGTACTATTGGGCAAGGTAACTTGTCATTTTTAGTTTTAGGTATTAGACAAGGTCAACGATCAAGAAAGGAAAGTCGACGTTCAAGAAAGAAAGTCGGACTCAGAAAGGAAGGTCAGCGTCTTAGAAGGAAAGTCAGCATCATCTAAGAGAAAGGAAAGTGATGCTCGATTTGACAAGCTGTGATGTTTAATTTAGCAAGCTGTGATGCTCGATTTGGCAAGCTGTGATATTTAATTTGGCAAGCTGTGATGTTCGATTTAGCAAGCTACCAAGAGGAAACTTACTAGTTTTAGCATAAATGAATTAGATGACCTGCCATAGGTGACCTTGATACACAATTTGGAAAGCCGCGAAGGCATCACAGGTTGGCCGGTTTCATCAATACTTACCTGCCTAGTTCAACACCAAAGGATTAATCGAATTACCTTTCCTAGCTAGCAGAATTCCAACCTTCCTAAGCTTGGCCACGTACCATAGCAAGTGTTGGACAACTGTAGCAAGTAAAGACAACTATTGGAGCTCGGTTTGGAAGGTGTTACGTTCTCCTTGGAATTGTCAAATTCGAGGATGGTAAAAAAGGCCGTACCTTTCTTCAACGTGGAGGGAAGAATGTCAGCCACTTACCTTTTTTGGTCAACCGAGCTCAGCAAAAGGGACAACAGCTCCACTTACCATTCCGACTTTGGTAAATGAACTTCAATATGGAAAGTTTGCCCTGGCCCACTTTGCTAAGTGGACTTCAACATGGAAAGTTTAACCTGGACGACTTTGGTAAGTGAACAACAATGATGGAAAGTCAGCCTTGGCCATGACGTCAACCCAGTTTGAGTCACCAAGATTTCACACCTCTTGATTGCTAAAACAGCTTGGCCGAACTCATCAAATCCACTTACCTTTCACAACAGCTTGGCCGATTTCACCAAAGGAGACCAACTTCCCTTTTTCAGCTTGAGTCTACTTCAGCCAATGAGCAACATCCACTTACCATTTCCAGTTTAGCAAGTGGAGACAGGAGACAACCCGATTTGGTAAGTCCATATACAACATCCACTTATCGATTTCAGCAACTTTCAACCAGGCAACTTGCCTTACAAATAGTTGCAGCAATAGGCAACCCTTTGCCTATAAAAGGAGCCTTAAGGGGGCTGCAAACCATCAACAAATCATCCAAGAATTGAGCCAAGCATTTATCGAGTTCGAGCAATCAGCCAAGGGAACTCGTGACCAACAAGAGAGAGAGAAAGGGAAAAAGAGAGAAAGAGAGAAAGAAGAATGGGAAGGTTCACCACCACCAACTATCGGCCATCATCCGATCCTTCCACCAAAGGTTTATCCTTCCTTTACCTTTTGTAAACATCCAATTTTTTTTCAAAATAAAAAATTTTCATCTTTTAAAAATTTTGCTTTTTTTGCAAGCTTTGACTCTTTTAAGGGTTTTTCAAATAAAGCACCTTAAACAAACTCATTTCAACATCAAAATTTTTTAGCAACCTCAAAATGATGGTATATTGCATCCCTCTTGAAAAAAAATTAATTTGGACAAAATTGTACAAAATAACTATTTTACCCTCAATACCAAATTGGTAGGATTCTGCCTTTTTAAATGATTGCCTTCTAAGAAAGGATGATTTCAAACAATTCCTTTTAAAGAAACAAATGAAAATGATAACATTGGGAATCAAACCCCAAAATGTTTGCAAAGTTATAAATTTATAAAATTCCAAAGCCCTTGGTATTCAAAAACAAATTAAATTCAAATTAGACCTCAGAAATTTGTCCGATCGAGAATAGTCTCATTCCGAGACCTGATACCCAAGGGTAAAGTAGTTTGATACCCTACACACGTTAAAGTAGTTCGATATCCTACACGTGTTGAAGTGGTTAAACTGGTTCGATACTCTACACCCGTTGAAGTGGTTAAAGTAGTTCGATACCCTACACCCATTTAAAGTGGTTAAATGGTCAAGGTGGTTAAAGACTGACCCACGGAGTGAAAGTAAGTCACCCGTGCAAACAAAAACTAGGAATGAAACCAAGTGCTTTTCAAAAATAATATTTGAAGATTTCATTAGATTTGATGTTTTTAAATATAGAAATAATTTTAAAGAAAGTATTTGAAACCATACCTGCTATATATGAAACTTAGCCCGAAAGGAGGTAAATTCCTTGGAAAGAGGAGATGGCATGAACCAAAGAGGCAACAACCGAGCACCTGCCAATTTCGACACTATTAGGTAAGGTAACCTGTCATTTTTAGTTTCATGTATTAAAAAGAAAGGTCATCGTCAAAAAAGGAAAGTCGATGTTGAAGAAAGGAAAGTCGGTATTTAAAAAGAAAAGTCGGTTTCTAGAAAAGAAGGTCGACGTCTAAGAAGGAAAGTCGGTGTCATCCACGAAAAGGAAAGTGATGTTTGATTTAGCAGGCTGTGATGTTCGATTTGGCATGTAACCAAGAGGAAACTTACCAATTTCGGCATAAATGAATCACATGACTTGCCATAGGTGACCTCAGTACTCAATTTGGCAACCTTGATACGTAATTTAGAAAGTCACCAAGGCATAAAAGACTGACCAGTTTCATCAATACTTACATGCCTAGTTCAGCATCAAAGGAGTAAGCAACCTTTCTTATCAAGCTTCAATCAAATGATCAATTGCACTTGTCATATCATACCCCACCAGATTTTTGGCAAGAAGAGCCAGCACCCACTTACCATATCTAATTGAGCAGATTTTGGCAAGAAGGGCCAACATTCACTTCCCAACTTCAATTACCTTCAATAAGGCAACTTGCCTTACCAAGAGCTGTAGCAAATAGGCATCCCTTGGCCTATAAAAGGCCCCTTAAGGAGGATGCAAACCATCAATCCGAGATCAAGCAAGCCACAAACTGTCTAGCCATCAACAAAATTCGTGGCCAAGAGAGGGAGAGAAAGAGAGAGAGAGGGAGAGGAAAAAAGAAAGAAGAAGGGGAGGTTCGCTGCCACAAGTCGACGGCCGATCCTTCCACCACAGGTCCACTCTTCACTTATTTTTATAATTATTATCTTTTCTTTCATCAATATTAATGGGGTTATAATTAAGGAGCTCATGTCCCCATTATGATGTATTAATCAAGGTTCATATGCTGTCCCGTCTGTTTTTCATTCATATGTTATTCGTTATATGTTTTAATTTTGATCCTTTCTACTCCATAACATAATATAAAATTATAGACCTCTTAATCCCCCTATACTCATGTGGTAATTAGAATTTTATTTATTTTAAATACTGTGAATTAATTTTAATTCAGATGAAAACACACACGAATCCTGTAAAAATCAAAAACCTATTTTTTTCTGCACTCTGCATATGTCCGATGAATGAATTTTATCTCTTCACCCTCTGATCCGAATGTACCAAAACTTTGCAAGTCTAATGAAACACACCAACACACTTTTAATAAAAATTTTAAGAATTTTAGGCTTATGAAATATCATAAATAAAATCTGAGAAGTTTTATTGAAATCGAAATAGATTCTGAAAAACCAAAAGTTCCAACAATAGAGGTTGGGTTAATATCCCATATCTTTGTACACATTGAACCAATTTGATTAAAAATGATCTCATTGGAAATCTGAAATCCATGGATTTCCAACAAGACCAATTTCATAGAAATTAGAGGTCTGAACATAAATATAAAAATATTTTTCTAAACCGTTGATTTTCTGGTATAGAACTCCGCCCATGTAAGGGATCACCCTTGCATTGCCGGTCCCAAGCCCGGATAAAGGAGGAGGGTTGTGTTAGGCTTCCGACAGCCAGCGTAAAACTTCGTCGGATTTCTACAACATGGATTACAAAAATTATGAGCATTGCTTTGGGGCGTCCCCGCCTAGCGACGTGCTGCAAAGCCCGAATGCAGTAAGAAGTAAGCAAGGGCCACTACATTTTCGCCCGAATGTAGTGAATCAATTGCAGAGAGGGTTCCCACATCATGGACGGGTGTGGGTAAAGAAGTTAGTCCCGCTACATTGCCACCCGAATGTAGTGAAAAATTTTCAGAGAGGGTCTCCGCATTTTGATTATGGACGGATGCAGGGGGTAAGGAAGCTAGTCCTAGATAATAAGATTCGTATTGGTTCTTGGAATATCAGAACATTATCGGGTAAGCTAATGGAGGTGGTAGATACTATGATTCGGAGAAAGATTCATATTCTATGTTTACAAGAGACAAAATGGGTTGGAGAAAAAGCAAAGGAGATAGAGGATACAGGTTTTAAATTATGGTACTCAGGTAAAGAAAAGGCCCGAAACGGAGTTGGTATTATCATAAATAAAGATTTAAAGGAGAGTGTAGTAGACATACAACGATATGGTGACCGAATCATGACATTGAAATTAGTGTTAGGAGTAGAGGTTTTGAATATAGTTTGTGCTTACGCACCCCAAGTAGGACTAGAAGATAGTATAAAGACAGTTTTTTGGGAAGAGTTAGATAAGGTGTTTCAAAAGATTCCACAAAGGGAGATGATTTGTTTAGGAGGAGATTTAAATGGACATGTCGGTAAAGAGGCATTAGGATATCAAGGGATTCATGGAAACTTTGGTTATGGGGATATAAACGAGGAAGGTAGGGAGATTTTAAATTTTGCTATGTCATTTGATCTCTTTATAGTCAATATAATCTTCAAAAAACGAGATGAACATTTAATTACTTATAAGAGTGGCTTATCACAAACACAAATTGATTACTTTATTTGTAGAAAAAAAGATAGAGAGTGTTGTAAAGATTGTAAGGTAATTCCAGGAGAAAGCTTAACCACCCAACATCGACTTTTAGTTATGGATTTACAAATAAAAAAATGGACAAAGAAGAAAAGAGTGCATCGAGCTATTCGGACTAAATGGTGGAACCTCAAAAGCGAGAAAGAAGATATATTTAAACAGAAAGTCCTTCAAGGAGATGTTTGGAATTGTGTTGGCACACCCTGTGATACGTGGAACAATATGGCTATACATATTAGGAAAGTGGCGAAAGATGTGTTAGGGGTATCTAAGGGAGGTGTACCGGCACAAAAAGAAGCTTGGTGGTGGAGTGAAGTAGTACAAAATAAAATCAAGGCAAAGAGGGCATGTTACAAATTACATTATGCTAAGAAAACTAGTGAAACTTTAGAAGCTTATAAGAAAGCAAAGAAGGAAGCAAAAAAGGCCGTTAGTGAAGCAAAAGCTAAGATTTGGGAGGACTTATATAAAAACTCAACTCAAAAGAGGGTGAAAGAGATATTTTTAGGATAGCTAGGGCTAGAGATAAGAAAACTAAAGATCTTAATTATGTTAGATGCATAAAAGACGAGGATGAAAAAATTCTAGTGGCAAATGATAATATAAGAAATAGATGGAAAAACTATTTTTATAATCTTTTTAATGAAAATAAAGATGTTAGTATTAGTTTAGGAGATTTAGCCAAGTCAGAAAAGTATATAAACCACAATTTCTACCGACGTATTCAAAAGAATGAAGTCAAAGAGGCTCTTAAACATATGAAGAGTGGTAAATCGGTAGGACCAGATAATATTCCTATAGAAGTTTGGAAAATACTAGGAGAAATAGGAATCACTTGGCTCACAAGACTATTTAATAAAATATGGAAAAACCAAAAGATGTCCGAGGAATGGAGAGCAAGTACACTTATACCCGTATATAAGAACAAGGGAGACATTCAAAATTGTGCGAATTATCGAGGTATCAAGTTAATGAGTCATACTATGAAATTATGGGAAAGAATTATCGAACGTAGGTTAAGACAAGTATCAAGTACAACAGAGAACCAATTTGGATTTATGCCAGGTAGATCTACTATTGAAGCGATTCACCTTTTGAGACGTCTTATGGAACATTTTAGAGCAAAAAAGAAAGACCTTCACATGATATTTATTGATCTAGAAAAAGCTTATGATAGGGTACAGAGGGAGGTTCTTTGGAGAACTTTGGAAAAAAGAGGTATCCCATTGACATATATTAACCTTCTAAGAGACATGTATGATGGTGCAAAAACATGTGTGAGGACTCATGAAGGAACGACAGACTTCTTTGAAGTTAATATTGGGTTACATCAAGGATCAACTTTAAGTCCATACTTATTTATAATGGTGATGGATGAGTTAACAAAACATATTCAAGATGAAGTACCTTGGTGTATGTTATTTGCAGATGACATTGTATTAGTGGAGGAGTCTAAGGAAAAAGTTAATAGAAAATTGGAACTATGGAGAGAAACATTAGAAAACAAAGGCCTCCGACTTAGTAGAACAAAGACAAAATATATGGAATGTAAGTTTGATCATTTGGCTACTTCAGAGGACATAGAAATTAAAATTGGCACACATTGCATTCCCCAAAAGGAAAGTTTTAAATACCTAGGGTCAATTTTTCAAAGTGATGGAAGAATTGATGGAGATGTTACACATAGAATTAATGCTGGTTGGTTAAAATGGAGAGGAGCATCAGGTATTCTTTGTGATAAGAAGATACCATTAAAATTAAAAGGTAAATATTATAGAGCAACAATTAGGCCTGCCAAGTTTTATGGTTCTGAGTGTTGGGCAGTTAATCATCAACATGTACAAAAGATGTCTGTGACAGAAATGAAGATGTTGAGATGGATGAGTGGTCATACAAGAAAAGACCGTATACATAATGAGGTTATTAGAAACAAATTAGGAGTGGCACCAATAGAGGATAAAATGAGAGAACATCGTTTAAGATGGTTTAGACATATAGAAAGAAGATCAAAAGAAGAACCTGTAAGAAGGTTAGAAAAACTAAATTTGGAAAGTATTAAAAGAGGTAGAGGACGACCACAAAAGTGTTGGAAAGAAACAATAAAGAATGATCTAGCTTATTGGGAGTTAACTGCTAACATGGCACACGATAGGGATCTATGGAAACAAAGAATCCATGTAGCCCACCCCGTCTAGTATGGGAAAAGGCTTAGTTGTTGTTGTTGTTGTTGTTGATTTTCTGGTATAGGTCTATCCCCAAAATCTGAGTGGGGTGTATTTTCAAATTTAATTGTAGAAATCTACAACATATAAAATAAAACAAAAATAGTTTCTGAATCTATACAACAAAATATATTTTCTACAAACTTTTGAGAATTTTTGGAAATTCAGAAGCTATATAAAAAAATCAGAAACAAGACTCTGAAAACAAAACTAGTTTATGTTTCTCAAGACTCTGAATGTTTTTGGGTTAAGAATCAAAATCACGATTTTTGTCAAGTTTTGGAATTGTAATTTGGTTTTGAAACTCACCGAATACTAAATGATTTTCAAAGCGTCTAGGTTGACCCTTGAGCATCAGTTAAAGAAGGCCTACGTCAAAAAGAACTCACTTATCTACAATTGTTACATGAAGTCAAAAAATCAACTTTGTTAGTTTGAGCAAACTAGCTGACACGTTCACGCACATGACACAGTTTAAAAATTTAATTTCAAGTTTCTACATAGACTTGAGAATAAAATTTCACATCTACAGATTTGGCATGCCCAATGGAACGTGAATCTTTGAAAATTGTTTAATTCGATCTTGTTTTTCCAAACACAAACAAATTTCAAATCGTGATTTTAAACTTTTCTCTTTTTTCAAATCCTTCATTTTGAGTTCAATTACAGCAACTCAATAATGTCTAGTTTGGATTATTCCTTTAAAAATATGTTAAGCAAAGCCTCATCTAGCTTTCAAAATCGGTTTTGCAAAACCTCAAAGAAATCTTCTAAAGCCCGAGAAGAAGAAATTGTCTTTTTGAAGAGGATAGCAATACTCCTTGAAAGGGAAATTGAAGCCCTAGATGCCAAGGCACATTGTTCCTATGAAAAACCATCTTGAGTATATAGGGAGAAAAACCATACCCGGAAAACCAAACTGAGGCCAAAATCCGATGAAGGATATGAGGTTTCTACTTCGATGTTAATCATCCAAACACCCTTTTGTTTATAGAAAAACCAGAAAAGTTCTCTACTTCGAAAAACCAAAAAAATCTGAAATTTTTTCAAAAATCAAAAACATTTAAAAATCAAAAATTTGAAATTCAGAAAATAAAAATGAAAGAAAAAGTTTACATCCCTAAGCGCACAAGTGGAGTGGGGCATGAGAGTCACATCAATCCAATTTTTTCAAAAACATTTGCTCTGATAGGTTCCATTGCCATGGGTATCATTTTGTACAAAAGGGAGAATGAGTGTTGCATACACATAGGCTTGAAGGATGAAATCTAAGACCTCGCAAAGCAATGGGAGCTCGAAGCCATGCATGAGCTAGAGCAACCTCAGGACGCCTGCAAGGAAGCTTGCTCTCACTATGAAAAGGTAGACAAGCTTGAAAAAGGTATATCTGAAACTCATTTCTCTCAAAACTCTCTACTCAATCCTCCTCTTTGTTGTTTAGGATCAGTAAATTATTCATATGCATTCTATATATCAAATCATACTCATGCATCCACAACCCCACAAAATGTGCCAATGGATGTAGATTTTCAAGGTGCGACGAATGTCCAACACCAATAAAAAGAATTTTAAAATGAAAAAAAAAATTCAAAACTTGGTAGACATGGTAATTCCTAAGGCATGCATCGATATCTTATGTACACCTAACCCTATCCTATATAAACAAATCTTTTTGAGCATAGGTTTGTGTCATAAACCCAAGCTTATGGTCATGATTTCTTCAACATCAATAAACCAACCAAGAGATTGACTATGGTTTCCCTTGGAATCATTTTCTGTCCTTTGTACAAGGTATCAAACATGCTCTCCCTTAGCATCCTTATAAACCCAAACCATCCACCCCTAGGAACACATTGGGTTGCACCTATGATTCATGCCCCTATTACGAAGATCATCCACCTATTAGGAGAATCAGAATCAACCCATCCCAAACCCTTTAGGGTCACATATATCCTAGGGGAACCTAAGTCACACCCTTTCAAGGTTGTCCATCTCCTAGGGGCACCTAAATCACCCGAGTCTTCCAATCCTAGGGTTGTATACAACCTAGGAAAGTCAAACACTGCCACCCCTAAAGCCATAGACCTCTTGGGCCCATCCCAGAAAACTCGAGGGCATGACCATGTCATAGACGATACACTATTCCAAGGCCATATTCTTTATCAAAAAAATTCAAAACTTAAAGCTTTAGAATATGTTGAACATGGGGTATGCACCATACTAGGGTGTAGGAGACAAAAACCAAAGTAAAATAGAACCCATCCTACCTCTACCTAACCTAGGTCGATATAGCTTAGGCTACAACCCACCCATACCCCCTGAGCTACCACCTAAGACCAATTGGGTCAAGGATGCCCTAGAACCAGCTAAAACCAAAACTCATGGCTTAGACCTTTTGTTTGGAGTATAATTAATCGTATTTTCTTTTTTAGGTTTGATGAAAGACCCCTTTTATTGAAAAAAAATTCAAAAAAAGTATATATTTTGAAAAACCAAAAAAATTTAGAAAACTCGTAAAACCCAAAAACATTTCAAAAATCTAAAAATTCTAAAAAGGAAGTCTTTTATGTTCTTTCTTCTAGTATTTGTGTGGAAAAATCCAAAAAAATTGAAAAAGTTGAAAATGCACACAAAAAAAATGGTTTTCAAAATCAGGTATAAACTCAAAACAAAATTTTGACAAAACCCGTATACAATCTCAAACCTAAGGTCTCTCTTATGTATAACCCTTCTCTTCTTCATAATACTTCCCTAGAATTCAAAGAACTTGAGAGCGATCAAAGGAAAGAGGAAGATCCCCTCATCTATGAGGATGATCAAGCCTCCGAGTTTCTTGAATTCCACAAAATCTTTAACTTTGAAAAACTTTCAAATTATGTAGGAAGAGATTTTTTAGAGGTCAATTTAGGAAATGAACCTAACCTAAAATGCATTAAAAGCTAGGATCATATCATGCAATGCCAAAAAACAAGCTCGTGCATGTGTAGGTCATTCATGCACCACATTGAAAATCATCCATCACATGCCACAATAGGGGTCGGCCATAGTATATGAATGCTTATATCATCTCCTTCAAACTAGGGGCAGATAAGTTGCATTCCTTTCATGGAGACTGAATACATTCATCATTTCATAAAGTTTGTATCTCCAGTATATTGTATGGAATACATTTTACATGTCATTCATCCATAAGAGACCCACATACACTTGGTAAGTGACAGCCCAAGTGGGATGGTCCCTATGTTGTAAGAAGGGCACCATAAATAATGTATATTGGTTAATTGATGTTGAGGGAAGAAATTTAATAGACTGCATAAATGCCCAATACTTAAAAAAAATATTAAGTATAGGGTCTACTTTAAATTCGTTTTGAAAAGATTTTAAAAATGGATCTCCTTTAAATTTCTTGAAGAAAAGGACAAAAAATGAATTATATGACCCTAAATTAGAGAATTGATGCTTTATAAAAAGTAGAGCTTTCAAAATCATTTGGTAACATTTCAAAAATCTTTGGATTACAAAATGAGAGCTAGTTCAAAATAGCAAAATCCTACTTCATTCCTCCACACTCTAAATTGAGTATCTAAAGGGATGAGTTGTATTCCCCCACTTCATTTCTCCCTAAAAAGGAAAATTGGCAAAATCAAAAGAAAAGAAAGGAAAAACCTCCAATATAGAGGTCTTTCAAAAAGAAAAAGAAAAGAAAAGGGAAAACAAAAACCTCCAATATAGAGGTTCTCCATTGAAAAGAAAAAACAAAAGCCAAAACTCAAAAGAGCAATTTTCCATAAAAAATTTCTTTACCTTATACCTCGAAACGCTTCAAAAGAGACCGTGGGTAACTCTTTCCCGAAATCTCCACAACTCATCCCAATAGAGAAAAGCTTACCATTGAAATCCTAGAGTAGGAATAGGACCTACTCATTTGGATTTCATTTCGTTTGAGAATTAGACTTTGTTGTGTAAGAAATTGAAATTTGAAATATTATTCAAAATTTTCTATAAAACCTTTGCTAAGTAGTGAGTATTAAAACCCGAGTGACAGAAAATGTAAGAAACTGGAAGTCATTTTTTATAGAAACCAAAAGGAGTTCCCCTGTTTTTGAAAAGAAAATTTGAAAATCCTAGGCTTCTTCATAAGTTTCTTCTCAAGTTCACGAATTACAAGTATGGGTCTCTAAACATCCACTTCATTCACCTCATATTCCATATGCATTCAAAAAATGGTTGTCCATGCATGATCATCCTAAGACTAGGTGTTTGCTTGTCAAGTTCCCTTTGACTAAAACCCCTCTAACACGAAAATAAATCCGAGAAAATAGATGTTATGAAATAAGGAAAAATTTCATACTCTCAAGGTAAATCTGAGAAGAAAATCAAATGGGTGTTTTCTTATTTTCCATTATCCAATGGATTAATACCAAAGAGGGAAATCTATAAACACCCAATTTTTTTTCATTTTTTTTTCATCTTTTAGAAATTTTGTTTTTTTACGAGCTTTAAGTCTTTTAAGGGTTTTTCAAATAAAGACACCTTAAACAAACTCATTTTGACACCAAAATTTTCTAGCAACCTAAAAATGATGGCATATTGCATCCCTCTTAAAAAAATTCAATTTAAATAAGATTACACAAAATAACTATTTTGCCCTCAAGGCCAAATTGATAGGATTATGCCTTTTAAATGATTGTCTTCTAAGAAATGATGATTTCAAACAATTCATTTTAAAGAAACAAATGAAAATGATGACATTGGAAATCAAACCGAAAAATGTTTGCAAAGTTATAAATTTATAAAATTCTAAAACCCTTGATAATAAAAAACAAATTAAATTCAAATGAGACATCAGAAATTCGCCCGATCGAGAATAGTCTCATTCCGAGACATGATACCCAAGGGCTAAAGTGGTTCAGTACCCTACACCCGTTAAAGTGGTTCGATATCATACACTCGTTGAAGTGGTTAAAGTGGTTCGATACCCTATATCCGTTGAAGTGGTTAAAGTGGTTCAATACCCTACGTAAACACCCTAAAAAAATTTAAAAGCATATCCAAGCATGCCCTCAAAATTTTGAAAATAGGCTTGTTTTGAATCCATGATTTAAATGAAACATGTGAATCTCACAAAATCCCTAAAATGAAGATTTCGAAATCAATTGTTTTTCAAAATTAAAGTTACGGAATCAAATTTAGAAATTTGAAAATATAAAAATGGGATGAAAGCTAGGTGTAAACATAAAAATTTCCACTCCCAAGTTTAGCAAACTAGAAGTGAACCTTTTCGTGGCTACACGTGCGCGAGCATGCCAGCTAGCTTATTCAAAAGTAGCGAAGGTTTTTGAAATGATTTTATGACTTCTTTAGCGATTGTGGGGTAGTGGACTCTTTTCGCTTAAACCTTTTTGAACCAACGCTCAAGGGTCAGTTTAAAGCGCTTAAGAACTTCAATTTTTCAAAACAATTTTGACTTCAAAAAGATAAGTGTTTCGATGAATTCGGGTTTTATGCCTTTTTCTCTTTTTATTACGAAAGTTGGACGACCCTAAGTTCTTGCGAGTTTTATTTGTTTAGGCCTGATGTGTGTGCAATGTGTGGCCTAATTTTAGGGTGGTTCGAGCGATTTGTTCGAGGGCTTTTGAAAGCGACAATGCGAACTAGCCCAAATTGAAATTGCAACTCACACTACTTTCACAAAAGTAAATTTACCCGAAATGTAAGTGCAACTCACGCGACTTGAAAGTAAATCCACCCGAATTTAATTGCAACTCACACGACTTGAAAGTAAATCCACCCGAATTTAATTGCAACTCATGCGACTTAAAAGTAAATTCACCCGAATTTAAATATATATATGTTTATCCTAAGAGCGGAAAGGCTCGAGTGCGCGTGGGTGTAATCACTCGACTTACACAAAAGTAAACTCACTCGAATTTAAGTACAACTCATTGAAAGTAAATATATTTAGCTTAAGAGCGAAAAGGCTCGAGTGCACGTGAGTGTAAAAAGCAAAACGGCTCGAGTGTTCTTAGGTGTACTTGTATTCAATTCAACAAATTAAGAGCAAAAATGCTCAAAGTGTTTGCGGGTGTAAAGAGCGAAAAGGCTCAAGTGCACTCATGTGTGATCGTGTCCATCCACCAGTTTAAGAGCGGAAAGGCAAGTGCTTGTGGGTGTGTGATCGTGTTCATGCACAAATATTACAACCCGAGGAGAAACTTTGCTCAATTGATACAACCCCATTACGAATTGAATTGAAAGAAAGAAAGCGATTTAAAACCTAAGTTAAACGTACTTACGCGTTTTTTTTCGTTCGATTCCATCTCTTGTGCGTGGCCCCTTTCGCTTCACTGAGCCGAACTTGGTGGTTCGGTCAGGTGGTCCACCAAGTCCTTCGAGTAATGTTGCTGCTTCTTAATGGAGATAAAATAGACAAATTGCATCTAACAACTGCCATCTTTGAATACTGCTTTACACAAAGGAGCTAACATAGTTCGCTTATCTGATTACTCAACTCTGAAAAGGCCCTTCTAATATAACTTTGCAACAGTCTTTACGTCAATAATCAACGTAAGATCTCAATGAGTGAAGCATCCAACTTCGCGGGTAAAGTTTTTTTTTTATCTCGGTTAATCAGGAGAACTTCCGACACAGGTTTTTCTCCAAGACAGTAACACGCAAGATATACTTTGGAGTTTTACAGATTTCAAGCTAACTTAACAGTTCGAGGAAACCGCTTTCCTTCTTCTCCAAATGAAAGGATCCGAATCAAAATCTCACAGAAAAATACCTCGCATGTCACGTCTGGCACGGGTAATTCACCCGATTCAAAGCCCTCTTCCTGAATTCCTCACAGGGATCACAGTTGATTATCGCCTCTCTCTCTCTGAACTTTTCCAGCATAACGCAACTTCAAGGTCTGAACACTTCCGTCGGTGGCTTCGAGCAGCTTCAGTCGGTGGCTTCGATGGATGAATCCGACGGCCATGGTCTTGGCGGTATGCGGAGAGAGACAGAGCGGTGGCGGCGATGGATGGATCCGTCGTCGGCGGCGGTGATGGACTTCTCCGATTGCAGAAGAGGGATGGAAAGGGAGGCGGGCGGTGGCTGGCAGACGTTCCGGTAGACGCAGAGAGGTGGCGGCGATGGATGGATCCGTCGCCGGCGACCGTGAAGGACTTCTCCGGTTGCAGAAGAGGGATGGAAAGGGAGGCGGGCGGTGGCTGGCAGACGATGGATGCAAGGCGGTCCGTGGCTGGTGACGGTCCTCTGTGTTTTTTTTTTGTTCGTCCGGTTGCAGAAGAAGGCCCGAGAAACTGAAAAACCCAACCCGAGCGTGACGCCCCCTGGCCCCTTTTATAGGCTAGGGGGTTTATTTGGATCCGGATCCGATCCAATTTTCTATTGGATCTGGATCTAGATCTTTCGATCCAAATCCAATCAAACTTTTACTTCTTTGTTGAATCCCTTTTGGTGCATAGAGCGGACGGTTTTTATGCGGGCTCCGGTTCCTCGTTTACCTATTTCAATCTCGGTTTTTCCCAGCTTTTTTTACCGGCCGATGCTATGCTTTTGAGTGTTTCTGAATGTTTGATTTCATCCATCTGTTTCTGTTTTTATTCGAACGGGCTTGGTCTTTCCTTCTTTCTTGTATTTAGCCTCGAGCTAGCTTTTGAAGTTTGAGAGTTTTGAAAAACATGGCATTTTTAGGGTGTTTACACTAGGTAAAGTAGGGATAAAAACGAATCGTTCCCACCGAATATTCAGGATGGGAGCGAGAATATGGCAACGATCGAGTGAAGCTCGCAGCAAGCAAGGATCGAGCTCCTGTGAACCAAGCCATGGATTAAGAAAAAATCAAAGACTTTGATCAAGCTAAGTCAAGACTTCACCAAGTATGGCACAATGATGCCCCAAGTTAAACTTAGCCGAGCCATATCCAAGTGCATCCAACTGGCTACACCAAGATAAGATGGCATCATGCTAGATCGAGCCAATGACCTTACCAATGCTAGACCAAGCCTCCTTGGCCGACCTAGCCACATGGGACTGGATTAGCATTGACCAAAGAGGGCTACCAAGAGGCCACGTGAAGATCATGCGGTTAAGCTATAAACATATTTCAATTCATTTTCCTTCAGTCATTTACTTTATATTCACTATGATTAGTCTTTTAAATTTCAGATGAATGCATTCATGTATGCTTTAAAAATAAAAATTTTGTTTTCAACATCTTCTATATGTTTGATGTTGAATTTTTTATTTCTGTATCTCTATTCTAAATAATCTAAAATTTGGTACACTGAATCATCACCCACAAGCTCAAATATAACAAAATTTTCAAGAATTTTAGGGTCGTGCAACAACGTAAACAAAATAGGAAAAAATCAAACAAATTCATATTCAAGTTTGTCCAGACTATGTTTCGTGCAATAGAGGTTGATTAATCTTCGCATAACTTTGTCTACAGTGAACCAAATCTATTGAAACTAGTCTCATTAGAAAGCTAGCATCTATAACTTTCCAATGAGACTAAATTTATAAAAAATCAGAGCCCTATGCACTGAAATACAAATATTTCTTTAAGTCTATATTTCTATAATAGATCAGTTCTAAATGCTTGAGCAGAAGCATTTCTTAAATTTAATTCTATACAATCACAGTAAACAAAAATAAAATAAAAATAGTTCCAAGATCTTCACATTCTGCTTTACACACAGTAAAATTTTCATGAATTTTGGAGATCCGTTTCAAAAAAATCTTGAAACAAGATTTGAAAACAAAATCAGTTTCTGTTTTTCACAACTTGAAAAGTTTTTCATTCCTTAGATCAAGTGCACGTTTTGTTTGATTCAAATTGACTCTAAAGTGAATTTTGGAAATATATACCCTGTTTAAATCAATCCTCAAAGCGTCTAGGATGACCCTTAAGCACCAGTTCAAGAAAGCCTAAGACGAAAAGACCTCGCTTTCCCATAATCGCTACACGAAGTAAGAAAATACAACTTTTTATAATTTAAGTGAAACTAGCTGACACACTCACGCAAAGAGAAGTAGATTGAAAAATTACTTCAAGTCTCTACATAAACTTTGGAGTAAATTTTTCACATCTACAAAATTGGCATGCCCGGTGAGCCTCATGTCTTTGAGGATTGATTAGATTGGTGTTGGTTTCTCTAAATTCACTTTTTCAAAAATCTTGTGTTTAATCCATCTTTTATGCACAGGTCAATCTTTTTCTTCAAAATAATGTCAAGTTCTGAAGGATCATGTGAGGTCTCAAGCCGAGCCTCGTGTTCTACAAGTCGAGTTTCAAAAAAAAAATAAAAAGGATATTTCAAAAACTGAGAAGATTTGCTTATTTTCCTAAAAAGAGAACTCAAAGACATAGAAGAAAGAATTGCCGCATTGAGCCAAGAGGCCGATACGATCGAATCTTGTTCCTTCCATGGAAAGGAAGTGAGGGCTCATAGAAGACCCATGCATACGAGAAGAACCAAAGTGACCTCTAGGTTTGAGGAGGAACCAGAGCTAGAGTCCTTCACTATTAAAGATAGGAAGGCCCTACAATAGTTATTAAAGAGTCAAGCCAAAGAGAAAAGGGAATATTCACTATCAGATTTTCTACCTTCTGATTATCAAACCGATAGTGATGATGATATACCGAGCTTTCATCGATACAACGCAAATGGAGATCCTAGATCCCATCTCCAACTCTTTTCTCAAAGGGCCTATAAAAAGAAAATGGACTCTTCGAAATGGGTATACTGGTTCCCCCATTCTCTCAAGGGGAATGCCTCAAAATGGTTGGCTTCTTATAACTTCAACCAATTCACCAATTTTGAAGATTTGGCAAATTGTTTCACGCAACGGTTTTTACACAATGTGGAAGTCACCCCTACTTTAAACACCTTAAGAGACACTAAATAGGCACCTAATGAGGATGCACACGTATTCATCGTTAGATGGAGGTCACTTTTGGGCCAAGTCAAGGAGCCCATATCCGAAGGGTGTGCAATAATGTTCATCTTGGAAAATTTTAAAACGAATTTAAAAGCACTCATCTACCTCCATGAGATCTTAACTTTCCAAAAGTTGATAAAAATGGTTTCACTCTTCGAAGCGAATTTAAAAAATAGAGTATATGAAGATCTATGGAAAGGAAAGAGTTTTCAAAAACCCAGATTTGAAAAACCCGGGGCATATGGGCCACATGCATAGGAAGGTGGCAAACGTTCGAGTAAAGCCAAGCTCGGTCGGACCCTCCAAACCCTCGAGACAAAAACTATTTAGAAAAGATCAAAAAAAGTTAAAGATGTTTAAAAAGAATATGGAAATAAGCTCTGAAAACAGAACCAATTTCTGTTTTTCAGAACTTGGAAAGTTTTTCATTCCTTAGATCAAATGCACGTTTTGTTTGATTCAAATTGACTCAAGTGAATTTTGGAAACACACATCCTGTTTAAATCAATCCTCAAAGTATTTAGGCTAACCCTTGAGCACTGGTTCAAGAAAACCTAAAACGAAAAGATCTCGCTTCCCCACAATCGCTACACGAAGTTAGGAAATACAACTTTTGCTAGCTTAAGTGAAACTAGTTGGCACGCTCGCGCAAAGAGAAGTAGATTAAAAAATTACTTCAATTCTCTACATACATTTTGGAGTAAAATCTTCACATCTACACCATACACCCATTTAAAGTGGTTAAATGGTCAAGGTGGTTAAAGACTGACTCACGGAGCGAAAGTAGGTCACCCTTACAAATAAAAACTGAGAAGGAAACCGAGTGCTTTCCAAAAATAATATTTGAAGATTTCATTAAATTTGATGTTTTCAAATATAGAAATAATTTTAAAGAAAGTGTTTGAAACCATACCTGCCATGTATGAAACTCGAACCGAAAGGAGGTAAATTCTCCAGAAAGAGGAGATGTAACGAACCAAAAAGGCAACGACTAAGTCGGCACTATTGGGGAAGGTAACCTGTCATTTTTAGTTTCATGTATTAAAAAGAAAGGTCGTTATCAAAAAAAGAAAGTTGATGTTAAAGAAAAGAAAGTCGGCATTCAAGAAGGAAAGTTGGTTTCCAGAAAGAAAGGTCAGTGTCTAAGAAGGAAAGTCGGTGTCATCCACGAAAAGGAAAGTGATGTTTAATTTGGTAGGATATGATGTTCGATTTGGCAAGTAACCGAGAGGAAACTTACCAATTTCGGCATAAATGAATCATATGACTTGCCATAGGTGACCTTAGTACGCAACTTGGCAACCTTGATACGTAATTTAGAAAGTCACCAAGGCATGAAAGGCTGGTTGGTTTCATCAATACTTACCTGCTTAGTTCAACATCAAAAGAGTATGCAACCTACCTTTTCAAGCTTCAATCAAATTAGCAGCTGCACTTGCCATATCATACCCCACCAAAGTTTTGGCAAGTAGAGCTAGCACCCACTTACCATATCCAATGAGAAGGGCAAGCATTCACTTCCCAATTTCAGCTACCTTCAATAAGGCAACTTGCATCACCAAGGGCTGCAGCAAATAGGCAGCCCTTGGCCTATAAAAGGCCCCTTAAGAGGGCTACAAACCATCAATCTGAGATCAAGCAAGCCACAAATCGTCCAGCCATCGACCAAATTCGTGGCCAAGAGAGGGAGAGAAAGAGAGAAAGAGAGGGAGGGAGAGGCAGAGGAAGAGGGAAAGAAGGGGAGGTTTGCCGCCACAAGCCATCGACTAATCCTTCCACCACAAGTCCACTCGTCACTTATTTTTCTAATTGTTATCTCTTCTTTCAACATCAAAGGAGTAAGCAACCTACCTTATCAAGCTTCAATCAAATGAGCAGCTGTATTTACCATATCATACCCTACCAGATTTTTGGCAAGAAGAGCCAACACCCACTTAGAGGAGATTTTGGCAAGAAGGTTAAGCATTCACTTCCCAATTTCAACCACCTTCAATAAGACAACTTGCCTTACCAAGAACTATAGCAAAGAGGATAAAATAGTGAATAAAATCAAAGAAGATCAAATAAATAACAAATTCTGTAAAACCAGAAGTTCCAGCAATAGAGGTTGGGTTATTATCCCATATCTTTATATACAGTGAACCGTTTTTATTGAAAATAGTCATTGGAAAGTTTAAATCTATAGCTTTGCAACAAGACCAATTTCATAGAAATCGGAGGTCTGAGCAAAAAGATACAATCATTTTTTTAAACCTCTGACTTTCTAACATAGGTCTTCCCGAATGTCTAAGTGGGGTCTATTTTCAGATTTAATTATGTAAATTTATGGTGTTTAAAATTAAAATAAAATTTATTTTTGAATCTATACATCAAATTCTATTTTCTCTGAAATTTTGAGAATTTTCGAAAATTGAGAAGCTGCCTAAAAAATCAGAAACGAGTCTTTGAAAACGGAGCCAATTTCTATTTTTCAAGACCTCAAATAATTTGAGTTAAGAAGTAAAATCACGATTTTGTAAAGCTTTTGAAATTGAAGTTTCATTTTAAAAATTTACCAGATGTCAAACAATTTTCAAAGTGTCTAGGCTGACCCTTGAGCATCGGTTCAAGAAGGCTTACATAGAAAAAAATTCACTTGTCCACAATCGCTACACGAAGTCAAAAATCATCTTTATTAGTTTGAACAAACTAACTGACACACTCGCGAACACGACATAGTTTGAGAATTTAATTTCAAGTCTCTACATAGACTTCAGAATAAAAATTCACATCTATAGATTTGAGACGCCCGGTGGGACATGAGTCTTTGAAAACTGATTGATCCAATCTTGTTTTTTTTAAACCAATTGCAAATTCAAATTGTGATTTTTAAACTTCTCTCTTTTTTAAATCCCTTGTTTTGAGGAAATTAATAATGTCAAGTTTGGATGATTCATTTGAAAATATGTCACGAAAGGATTATCATACTTCTCAAATCGGTTTTTCAAAACCTCAAAAAAATCGTCTAAAGCCCGAGAAGAAGAAATTGCCTCTTTGAGGAGGAGGGTGAGCAACTTGAAAGGGCAATTGAAATCCTAAGCAAGAGGCCAAGGTACATCGTTCCCATGAAAAATCATCTAGGGTGTATATGGAGAAAAACCATACCCGAAAAATCAAACTGAGGCCGTAGATGAAGCAAGTGTTAAGATTAAATCATCTAATCTTCCTAATCATCCAAACACCCTTTTGTTTATATAAAAACCAAAAAAGTTCTTTATTTCAAAAAACCAAAAGATCTAGAAAATTTTTAAAAATAAAAAAGATTTGAAAATTAAAAAGTTGAAAGTCTGAAAACTAAAAATGAAAAAAAAGTTTACATCCCTAAGCACACAAGTGGAGTGGGGCATGAGCATCATTCCAAACAAATCTCTTCAAAATTTTCAAAATTAGTTGCTCCGATGGGTTCCATTCCCATGAGCACTACTTCATACACAAAAGAGAATGAGTGTTGCATACATATAGGCTTAAAGGATGAAATTCAAGACCTACCAAAGTAATGGGTGCTCGAAGCCATGCATGAGCTACAACACCCTCAGGACACCTACAAGGAAGCTTGGTCTTACCATGAAAAGGTAGACAAGCTCGAAAAAGGTATATCAAAAACTCATTTATATCAAAACTCTCTACTCGATCCTCCTCTTTGTTGTGTAGGAATGGTAGATTATTAATATGCATTTTATGCACCCACAACCCCACCGAATGTGTTCAAGGATGTGGATTTTCAACTTTCGGCGAATATTTAACACCAATAAAAAGAATTTCAAAATAAAAAGAAAAAAGAAATAAAATTCAAAATATGGTAGACATGGTTATTCCGAGGGCATGCATCGACATCCTAGGTATACCTAACCCTAACATGTAAAAACAAATCTCTTTGAGCCTAGGTTTATATCATAAACCCAAGCTTATAGTCATGACTTTCCCAAAGATCCATAAACCCACTAAGGGACCGACTATGGTTTCCCTTGGAATCTTTTTTTATCCATTTTGTAAGAGATCAAATATGCTCTCCCTTAGCATCCATATAAACTCAAACCATCCACCCCTAGGGGCACATTTGGTTGCACTTAGGATCCATCTAAAACCCCTAGGGGCACATTGGGTTGCACCTAGGATCCATCCCCCATTACCAAGATCATTCACCTCTTAGGAGAACAAGAATCAACCCATCCCAAACCCTCTAAGGACACATGTACCCTAGATGGACCTAAATCATACCTGCAGACGCGCGAAAATCCCCGCTTCTCACATTTTCAAGGCTCGGAGTGGATCCTCTCGTGTGTCTAAGGCCTATTTATGCAAACAAGACGTGCCAGCTAGCTTACCTAAGCTAGCGAAGATATATTTAACACTGACTTCTAATCGTGGCGACTGTGAGCAAGTGAGCTCTTGTCGTCGCAGACCTTCTTGCACTGATGCGCAAGGGTCAGTCTGTACGCTTTGCAAAAATCGAGTTTTGGGAGAGAAAGTCTACGAAGCGGTTCGAGGTGTCTAATTCGGGTCTTTTAGATGCGGTTGCATTTTTTTAGATCACGTGGATTTGCACGTGCCTAAGTCTTTCCTTTTATCCCTTTTCGGGCCACCTAGTTTGTGTGTTATGAACACTCCACTACATGGGCGAATTCGAGCGGGGCTTGCTTTGATGCAATATGCGTCCTACCTCGTGGTATGGCATAGATGCAATGCAAACTCACGCTACTCCAAAGGGAAAACCCGAATGTAAAGACAATACTGAAGGGAAATAACCGAAGGGAAATAACCGAAGGGAAATGACTTGAAATATAAATGCCGAAGGGAGATATGTATATAGAGTATGTATATGAGCCCTTATTCGGGTCTTGCAAATAAGAGCGAAGGCTCAATGTGGGTGCGTGCTTGAATTGAAAGACTTACACACACGACATGAAATTAAACCCAAATATAACTGCAATAGGCCTTGACTAAGGCCTTGGGAGTAAGAGCGAAAGCTCAATGTGTGTGAGAGTGCTTGAATTGAAAGACTTACACACACGACATGAAATGAAACCCAAATAGTACAGGTCGGCCCTTACTTGGGTCTTTCAAATAAGAGCGAAGGCTCAATGTGGGTGAGAGTGCTTGAATTGAAAGACTTACACACACGACATGAAATGAAACCCAAATAGTATAGGTCGGCCCTTACTTGGGTCTTTCAAATAAGAGCGAAGGCTCAATGTGTGTGAGAGTGCTTGAATTGAAAGACAACACACCCAACTTAAGCAAAACCTTACAAAAATGAAAGTATATGTATATACTTATGTATTAGGGGCTGATTAGGCCCGTGTGTGTTCAAAATCGTGCACAACTAAGAGAGTGCACGTGTGTGGGTGTGCCAAGCCACGTTATTACAAGCGGGGGGAGACTATGCTTCGTTATTACAACCCCGTATCGAATTGAATCTCAAGCAAGTATACAACCAAAGACCGAGTTAGGCACTTACTAGTAGCTGGTCCGTAGAGGCCTTGCTTGAGCGTGGGCTTGTTCTTCGCCTTGGGCTGCAAAAGGGAGCTCCGCCAGGTTGAGCGACAAGGGGTGCTGGCCGGGTGCCTTGAAGGTGGCCGGCTGCAAGCAAGGGTGTCGCCTTGACGTGTGGGATTAAGGGGGCTAGGTAAGGTCACTCGGGGGAGTGTAGTGTTGGGGGAGTATGGCACTAAGGTAGAGCTTAAGGGAGTGTCTAAGGGAGAGCCTAGGGGAAGTATGGGACTGGCGGATGGAAGGGCCGAAGGAGTATGGGGCAGTCGGTTGAAGTGGCCGACTGCTAGGGAGACTTGGTGTGGCGGGTAGTTAGGGTGGCTAGGAGTGGTGTAAGGGAAGGGAACTAGCTAGGATATGGGGTAAGGTGGTGATGGTTGTGGTGAGGTGATAGGGGCAGTTCTTAGGGAGTTGGATGGGGTAGCCGGGTGTAGCTAGGGTGGTTAGGTAGTGGCGGGTAGTTAGGATGGCTAAGGCTTGGCCGAATGGGAAGGGTGGTAGCAAGTGGCTGGCTGTGGGGGCAGGTGGTGGTAGTGCAAGTGGCTGAGAGTGGAGAAGGTGAGATGAAGGATGGGGTACTAACCGTGCTTGAAGAGAGGCGGTGGAAGGAAGAGAGAAGCCGAGTGTGGTGGAGCAGGTGGTTCGGCCGAAGGCAGGGGTGGCGACACGTGGTGGGCCGGCTAGGCCTGGCTGGACGTGGATGAAGTGGCTGGGCTCGGTTGGGCTGGACCAAGGTGAGAGAGGATGGGAAGGGAGAGAGCCTCTAGATAGGAAAACCCGCCCCCAAGGGGGGGGGGTTATATAGGGATGGGTAGGTCGGTTAGGGCTGGGTTTGGGGTAGTGGTTAGGTGGTTTAGGTAGGGTGGTATGATGATAAGGTGGGATGGAAAGGGTAGGGCCAGATATTTTAGATACTAGTGGTTTGGGTAGGTTGTGGGCTAGGGGTGGTTTAGGGGTTTAGGGTTTGGTTAGGTGGGTGGGTTCTAGGGTGAGGTTTAGTGAGCTAGGTTAGGTGATTAGGCTAGGATTAGGCTAGGTTTAGGGAAATTAACCTAGGTTTAGGGAAGGATTAGGGAAGTGGGTTAGGTGATTAGGTTAGGATTAGGCCGGGACTAGGGAAGTAGATTAGGTGATTAGGCTCAGATTAGGGGCGGATTAGGGTGGAAGGCTAGGATTAGGTATTTTGGGTTAGGTTTAAGTGAAGGAGCTCCCTTTGCATGGCCCATAGACCTTAACCACATCATGTTGGTGCAGCCCTAGGTTAGGTTTTGGCTAATTACAAGCTTAAACCCATTCAATTAGGCTAACCCACATGATTAACCCCAAACTTGACACACAAGTCAAGCTTAATTACAACCACACTTGATCTTATCCATCCCCACTCTCTCTCATGCCCATAATCCCACGTGAATTTCAAGTGGGCCCCACCTCCATTTATGAGAAGGTGATGTGGGCCATGGATATGGATATTGGATTGGATTTTTGAATCCAAATCCAAATCCAAGTCCATACATGGGTTTGGATTGGGATCTGGATATATATGGTCCAGATCCAATCCAAACTGAACTCTGACTCCTTCGAGCTGTATTTGAAACGAACGGTTTGTGCGGGGCCTGCGTTGGGCCTTCGCCAACATGATCGTCCGCCTCTGTTTTCGCCTTCCGGAGATGACTTCAAAGGATGTTTGGTTGATAACAGGGTCTTGGATGTTCGAGATCCTGGGGGTGTGAATTTGATACAAGAGTTGCTGTGCCGGGCTTGACGTGTGCTCCGGTTCCGGGCTCTTCTTAGCGTTCCTGGTCCTGTCTAGATTAGGCCAAGCTGATTTGGGGTTTTAAAACATGCTTTTTAAAAGGGTTTTAAAAGCCATATTGTATGTTTTCGAAATATAGAGTTCAAAACATATGTACAGGGTTGTCTAGAAGGCTCCTAGGTTTCCAGACTCAAAATGGCCCTTTGGGGCTGCTTTTACAAAACCAGATGAATTTGAGAAATTCTTGGGATTTCGGGGTGTTTACAAATGCCCCTCTTTGGCCTTCTCCAAATAGATTTGGATAAGGGCAAAGATGAAAAACACCCCTTTCAATGTCTCCCTAGATCTATCCACGAAGAATATGGGATCGCCCCAATTTTTTGCAAAATCTCAATTTACAAACTCTGGTAGGAGGAGATATCACACCAAAGGGTTTTACATGGAATCTGGTCCTAAATGGGATCATGTTCATGCAAGTACCATGCGTGGAATGCAGATGACATGGGTGTGGTGCCAAGAGTGGCGACCTCCCAGAGACCAGATGTGGTCGAACTCTAGAGACTTATAAGGCCTACTGCTCCAAGTGAGCAAAATCCTATGCTGTTCGATGTTCGGTTTTCAAAACTTATTTACAAAACTATTTACAAAAGGGACAACTGTCTTGAGCCTCGATCCTAAGGATCTCGAGCTCTTCGTGCTTGCCCTTGTTTGAGTCTTAACACTTGCTTATCTAGTGGAGGTTTTATAAGAAAACAAGGCATATTTCAAATTCCTACGCCTTACTCGAAACGTCAAATTCTCAAACAAGATAAAATTCAAGTAAGTAAATCCTATTTTTACTTTAGGATTCCTCGAAATGAACCATGCTTTAGCTTGGGATAAGCCACGGATGGGAAAGAGATACCACGGTCCCTTCTGAAGCGTCCCGTGGTTTGAGGCACAGAAGACGGAAAACTGCTCTTTTTGAGTTTTTTGGCCTCTTTTTCCTTTTTTTCATCGAGGGTCTCCCTTTGGGAGTATTTTTTCTTTAATCCCTCTTTTTTATAAGAGAATCGATTTTTCTTTTAAATTCTGGTTTCTTTCTTTTGGAAAGAGACTTTGAATGGGAAATTCCCTTTTGTTTTGGGCCTTTTGTTTTCCTTTTGGAAGGAGAAGAGAAGAGGGGAGGACTTATCCCAAGCCTACACTCGATCCATTCCAGATCAGCCTATTTAGAAATAGCACGTACCACTTGCAAGTATCTTGCTATGTTGAACTAGGCCTTTCTTTGTAAGAAGAAGGATTTTGAAATGTAACCACGATTTTGAAAACTCCACTCTTTCACAAGTGCGAATTCTCTTCACTTAGGGTCACACGAGTTTGCTTTTGCACCTTATTCACATGTCTCAGGGCATCTATCCCTAAAAATTTTTGAAAAATGGAATTTAATCCAGATCCAACACATGATACTTCTTTAAGTATTGAATATTTATAGGATCTGCTAAATTCCTACCTCCTACATCGATCAACCAATACGAATTGTTCGTAGTAGTTGCTCGTACAACATAGGGTCCATCCCTGTTGGGGCGCCACTTGCCTAGGGGGTGTGGGCCACGATGATGGATAGTTTTTAAAACCAGATCCCCCACTTCAATGTGGCGAGGTCTCATGTGTTTGCTATAATGTCGGGCTATCCTTTGCCGGTATGCACGAGCATGATCTATGGCAAGGAGTCGCCTCTCATCTAGCAAATCTAGTTCGGCCATCCTAGCATGCTGAAGCGTCTCTAGAGGGAGGTCGAGTGCTATGGATGTATGGAATGAATGCAGTTGAGTATGAATGGGAAGAATGGCGTTTGTGCCATAGACCAATTCGAATGGTGTGGCATTCGTGGGAGTCCGGATGGAAGTCCTATAAGCCCATAAGGCTTCATCCAGCTTCTCGTGCCATGTCCTACCCTTCTCTAAGGTTTTCTCAATAATACTAATGAGAGTCTTGTTTGTGGCTTCGGCTTGGCCGTTGCCTTGAGGGTAGTAGGGCGAGGAGAAGTGGTGAGTTATGCCATACGTGTTGCACAACTTAACCATCCGCTCGTTCTTGAATGGGGTGCCATTATCAGACACAAGGTCTCGTGGAACCCCAAATCGAGCCAAGATATTCCTCCGGATGAAAGCCACCACATGTTGCCCCATTACATTGGTTAGGGAAATGGCTTCCACCCACTTGGAGAAATACTCTGTGGCTGCTAAAATAAATCGATGCCCATTCGAGGCCTTTGGAAATATTGGGCCTACGATGTCAAACGCCCACATGGTAAATGGCCAGGGGCTGACCACGAAATGCAATACAGATGATGGGATATGAATGGCGTGCCCATGCACTTGACATGGATGACATTTCCTAACATGATCGTGACAATCCTTTTTCAGGGTGGACCAAAAATAGCCCCCTCTAAGTATTTTCATTGCCATCATGTTGGCATTAACATGACCTCCACATTCTCCATCGTGGAACTCATGCATCACTATCCTAGCCTCCTCTAGGTTGATACACCTAAGCAAAATGCCGGTAAAACTTTTTTTGTATAAGACCCCACCCAGAATGGTGTATCGGGTCGAAATCTTACGAATGAATGCCTTATCTTTGGATGTGGCATCCTCGGTGAATCCCCCATTTTCTAAAAATTGTTTTATGTCATAAAACCAGGGTTTTTCAATAGACTCTGGGTTGTTTTGGCAAATATCCAAGTCGTGTGTGGATGGGTGGGGCGCATGCCATATTTCCAAAGATCTGGTCCCTGAAATGGGATCGACCTTCAAGGCTGAACCCAAGGAGGAGAGGGCATCGGCGATGCCATTGTCCTCTCTTCCTATGTGTGTGAGTTTACACGATTGGAAGGACTGGACTAATCGAGTGGCCAACTTGTGATATGGAAGTAGTTTCTCATTACGTACTTGCCAAATTTTTAAAACCTGGTTTATGACAAGGAGCGAATCTCCAAAGACCTCGATGCATGATACCCCTAGAGTTTTCGAAATTCTTAAGCCTTGTATGAGTGCTTCATACTCAGCTACGTTGTTGGAACATTCGAAATCTAAGCGGACTGCTATGGGAATCTCGCCCTTTTCAGGGGAGATTAGCATGACCCCGGCACCAACCCCTCGTTGGTTTCGTGCCCCATCGAAGTGCATCTTCCACACTTGGTTTTCGAAAGAGTTTGCCAAAATGTGGTTTTGAAAATAGTTTTGCAATATGCCTTCATCAGGCATTTCGACAAGAGTGGGATATGCGTCCTCTAAGGGGAATTCAACCACGTAATCTGCTAGGGCTTGCCCCTTAATGGAGATCTGGTGATGGTATTTCAGATCATACTCCATTAGAAGGAGTTGCCATTTGCCCAATCTACCCATGAGAATGGGTTTTTCGAACAAGTGCTTGATTGGATCAAGCTTGGACACTATCCAGATCTCATGATCTAGGAAATAGTGCCTGAATTTCTGGCAGGCCCAGACTAGGGCCAAGCACGTCTTCTCCATGGCTTGATAATTTCGTTCATAAGTCAAGAGAGTTTTCAAAATATAGTAGATGGCATACTCCTTATGGGTGTCATCCTCGTATTGAGCCAATAGGGCTCCTAAAGCATTTGCATGCACGGAGATGTATAATAAAAGCGGTTTTCCTTGCTTTGGAGGATTTAAAACGGGGGGATTAAACAAGTATGCCTTCAGTCTCTCGAAGGACTTTTGGCATTTGTCATCCCATAAGAATTTCGTGCCCTTCCTCAACAGTTTGTTGAAGGGTTCGCATCTAGTTTCCAGATTCGATATGAATCGGCGAACGGATTGTAAGCGACCCTGGAGGCTATGGATTTGGGTGAGATTGGAGGGTGGAGCCATGTCTATGATGGCTCGACACTTAGAGGGGTCGACTTCTATTCCCCTTTGGCTCACCATAAAGCCTAGAAGCTTCCCTGATTCTACCCCGAACACACATTTTTGAGGGTTTAGCTTTACTTGGTAAAGCCTAAGCCTTTCGAAAATTTTTTGTAAACATTCGATATGGGTGCATCGGGTTTTGGATTTCGCCAAGAGATCATCTACATACACTTCTACAAGCTCATGAATTTGATCATGGAAGATCGTGGTCATGGCTCGTTGGTATGTTGCGCCGGCATTTTTCAAACCAAAGGGCATGACTGTATAGCAGTACGTGCCCCATGGGGTTGTGAAGGCGGTCTTACCCTGATCTCGTGGGTTTAGTTTAATTTGATTATAGCCTGAATAGCCATCCATGAATGAAAACATTTCATGATTTGCAGTACTATCGACTATCAAATCTATGTTTGGTAAAGGATAATTATCCTTAGGAGTGGCTTTATTCAGGTTTCTGAAATCGATGCATATTCGAATTTTCCCATTGGTTTTTCGAACTACAATGATATTTGATAACCAATTAGAATACGCAATGGGTTTTATAAATCCGACTTTTAGTAGATCTTCTAAGCCCTCTTTGACTTGCGTGTGTACATTCGGGTGTATTTTCCTAAGCTTCTACTTTATGGGTTTTACACCTGCATCTAAGGGAAGACGATGTTCGACAATGTTGGGATCTATGCCCGGCATGTCTTCATACGTCCATGCAAACACATCTAAATAGGTTCGTAGAAATGCAATGAATGCTAACCTTTCGGTTTCATGCAAGCATGCGCCTATTTTGATGGTTTTGGGATTGGAATCATCCCCTAGGTTCACCTCTATGAAATCTCCTCCTACTGATTGGGAAGGTTTTTCAAAATCGAGAATTTTATGAAATTCTAGGAGCTCAGAAGTGGGATCTTCCTCAAGGGGATCCACTTCTGTGCTTTGATCATTCTCGTGGGCTATAGACCCGAGGGAATTTGATGCATGGTTCTCAAAATCACCTGGTTTTGTACTTGGATTTTCAAGTGATTTCGAAATTTTTGGTCTGGCTATGCAGACAACGTTTCTTTCGAAATCCTTTTCTTTTGCTAAAGTCTTACCAGGAGCAGCTATGTACAAAATCTTTTTGGTATTTTCCAAATTTTCGATTTTTTTGGGTTTTTGTAAAACAAGAACCTTGGGAACTATACAAAGCACTCTATTTTCGAGTTTTTGTTTTTCCATTGTTTTTGGTTTTTCTTGTTTTTCGATTTTTTTGATTTTAAGCTTTTCAAATGTTTTTGTATTTTTAGAAAAGGGATCTTCCGTCATACCTACAAAGGGAAAACACTACGGGTTAGACTCAGAATAGGAGATCTAAATCGTAGGTCTCTTCTAAGGCAGGCTCCAGGGCACCCTTGACCCAGGTGGTCACAAGGGGTGGCTCCGGTGGTATTCGGGGAGTATAGCCCATCCCATATCGGCTTGGATTGGCCCTAGGAAGGATGGGCTCTAGGAGACCCTGGTTCTGTGCCCCTAGACTCTTGTAGGGCGTGTAGCACATGTTCAACAACATATTCCACGATTTCTTGTTTTTTGAAAAGGTTGAGTATAAATCGTGGTCCTGAAACATGCTGTCGTCCATATTATGCTCGTATGACCTCTTGTCCAGGGGCTTTGGAAATAGGGAACGCTTGGGTTTTCCTAGAAGGATTAAAGTCGGGAGGGGGCTTGCTTTGGGCGGCCCCTTCACACATACAACCTTCCTAGGGTTGTTCAACATGAGCCGAGGTGGCTCAACCATAATTTGCCCCAGGTTAGCCTCATGGGCCTGGGAGCTTGATAAACAAGGGGAGTTTATGATCCCCTGAAGCTGTGGGTGACTCTCACCTAGGATCACTACGACCTGGTCCCTAAAAGGGATCTTGACACACCTGTGGAAGGTGGATGGCACAGCGCACAAACTGTGTATCCAAGGCCTTCCCAGCAACAAGTTATAATGGGGGTGGATGTCCAAGACATGGAACACCCCCGTGTGTTCGATCCCTCCCGTTTCCATTGGGAGTTCGATGGATCCTAAAGGTCTAGACGCATTCCCATCGTATCCAGTGATAACGATGGGGCTTGGGTTTACTGAAGTCAAGGTGACTCCGATTTTATACGCCACATGAAGTGGAAGGATGTTGAGCCCTCCTCCACCATCGACTAGGCACCTGTCCAGAGAGTGGTTGTTTAGAACCACCTCGATATGCAGGGCCTGGTTATGGGTTTCGTAGGGTCTATCTACATCATCTTTCGAGAAAGTAATGGGCGATTTTGCTCCTAATAAAGCCACTTGGGCAGACAAGGATTCCAGACTTATGTTCGAATCAACCTTGGCCCTTTCTAAAATTTTCTCTAATACAAGTCTATGCCTAGGCGAGGTTTTTATAAGCTCTAGGATAGACATGTGAATAGGAATCTTTGAAAGGTGGTTTTCGAAGTCATAAGGATTTAGGATGACTTTGTCCTTATCTGCTTTTGGTAGAACACTAGGGATACATGCTTTTGAGGGGCCAGGCACACTGACCACCTTTTGAGCACCTTGAAGGTGCGGGGGTTGATAGATTCTCCCGGATCTAGTGACTTCCCCCACGACCAGCCTAGGGTTCGCGCTAAATTTGGCTCTAAGGATGAGCTGAGGAGAACCTCGGATTTTAAAAACTGGTTTTACCGGGGTTTCCACTTTTGGTGGTCCCCGAATGACGACTTGGGCGGGCTTCTTGTATAGTACAAGAATGGACGCACAAGTAGGTCGACCAGGTTCTGGTTTTTGTGCTAGTTCCTTAGAAATGGTGAGGGTACATACCTCCTTTCCTTTCCCACTGCCACTGGCGTGCTTGGGAAAGGGTTCCTTGAAGATAGCTTGAGGTGGCTCAGGTTCCGCATTGACCTGGAGCCGGCCTTCTGCTATCAAGTTCTCAATTTTATTTAAGAGGGAGAAGCAGCGTTTGGTATCATGGCCTTTGAGCCGATGATACTTACAAAATCGATTTAAATACCCCCCTTTCGAAGTGACTCCTTCGGGGATTTCAGGGAGTTCTATCATGCCCTGGGCAAGTAGGAGGTCTAGGACCTCCGACACAGGCTGCCCCAGCGGAGTATACTCCCGTTTTTCAACCGGTTTTTGAAAATTTTGCTCCCTCTTATTTTCTAACTTTTCAAAATTTTTGGAAGTGCCCGCCACGCCTTGATCCACCCGGACATTGGCAATTTTATGGGGCTTTGCCCCTTTGTTCGTCGTGGGCAGCCCATATGCGATGGGCTTTTCCAAGCGGGTTTTTGGAACGACACTTCCTTTCCACAAGTGATCGTATGTCCCTTTTCGCAAGTTGGTTTCGAAAAGGGAAGCCTTTTTGATCAACTTATGGAAAGTTGAAATCTCATGGAGCGAGAGAAGGGTTTTTAACTCACTTTTAAAGTTATCCAGGATGAGCATTACTGCGCATCCTTCGGATATGGGCTCTCGCACTTGGCCCAAAAGCAACCTCCATCTTATAATGAAGGCATGTACGTCTTCGTTCATGCCTTGCTTTGTATCCCTTAAGGTATTTAGAGTCGGTGTGACTTCTACGTTGTGTGCAAATCTTTGCATGAAGCAGTTCACTAACTCTTCAAAAGTAGCGAACTGGCTTAAGTCATAGGAAGCCAGCCATTTGGCAGCTGTGCCTTTAAGGGATAAAGGGAACCAATACACCCATTTCATCGAGTCCTTTTTCTTCTTATGGGCTCGATGCGAGAAAAGCTACAAGTGAGACCTAGGGTCTCCCATGCCATCATACCGATGGAAGTTCGGTATTTCATCGTCACTGTCTATTTCATAATCCATAGGAAGGAAATCAGACAGGGCGTAGCTTCTTTTCTCTTAATTCTGCCCTTTCAGCAACTGCTGTAGGGCTTTACGGTCCTTTTGTGTGAAGGACTCGTGGTATTGGTTGCCTTCCATTACGGAGGCCACTTTGTGCTTGCAAGGTTTTTCAGATTTCTTTTTAGGCCTTTGTTCACCGTTTGATGAACATGAATCGCCTACTTCAGCCTCTTGGCTGAGAGCATCGATTTTGGCCTCAAACTCCCTTCTCAGGTCCTCGATTTTATCTAGTTTTATTTTGTTTTTGAAAATCCTCCTAGAGTGAGAACTTGATGCGCATGAGCCTTGGCTCGACACTTCACTTTGATTGGATTTTGACATGCTTTTCAAGCTTTTTCAAAATGTCCTAAGCAAAGAAAAATATGTTAAAAATGACACCTTTTAAAAATTTTCGCAAGACTTCTACTTAAAAACTCGATTTTTGAAAGGCTCACGTCCCACCGGGCATGCCAATCTCTCTAGACGCGCGAAAATCCCCGCTTCTCACCTTTTCAAGGCTCGGAGCGGATCCTCTCGTGTGTCTAAGGCCTATTTATGCAAACAGGGCATGCCAGCTAGCTTACCTAAGCTAGCGAAGATATATTTAACACTGACTTCTAATCGTGGCGACTGTGAGCAAGTGAGCTCTTGTCGTCGCAGACCTTCTTGCACCGATGCGCAAGGGTCAGTCTGTATGCTTTGCAAAAATCGAGTTTTGGGAGAGAAAGTCTACGAAGCGGTTCGAGGTGTCTAATTCGGGTCTTTTAGATGCGGTTGCATTTTTTTAGATCACGTGGATTTGCACGTGCCTAAGTCTTTCCTTTTATCCCTTTTCGGGCCACTTAGTTTGTGTGTTATGAACACTCCACTACATGGGCGAATTCGAGCGGGGCTTGCTTTGATGCAATATGCGTCCTACCTCATGGTATGGCATAGATGCAATGCAAACTCATGCTACTCCAAAGGGAAAACCCGAATGTAAAGACAATACTGAAGGGAAATAACCGAAGGGAAATGACATGAAATATAAATGCCGAAGGGAAATATGTATATAGAGTATGTATATGAGCCCTTATTCGGGTCTTGCAAATAAGAGCGAAGGCTCAATGTGGGTGCGTGCTTGAATTGAAAGACTTACACACACGACATGAAATTAAACCCAAATATAACTGCAATAGGCCTTGACTAAGGTCTTGGGAGTAAGAGCGAAAGCTCAATGTGTGTGAGAGTGCTTGAATTGAAAGACTTACACACACGACATGAAATGAAACCCAAATAGTACAGGTCGGCCCTTACTTGGGTCTTTCAAATAAGAGCGAAGGCTCAATGTGTGTGAGAGTGCTTGAATTGAAAGACTTACACACACGACATGAAATGAAACCCAAATAGTATAGGTCGGCCCTTACTTGGGTCTTTCAAATAAGAGCGAAGGCTCAATGTGTGTGAGAGTGCTTGAATTGAAAGACAACACACCCAACTTAAGCAAAACCCTACAAAAATGAAAGTATATGTATATACTTATGTATTAGGGGCTGATTAGGCCCGTGTGTGTTCAAAATCGTGTACAACTAAGAGAGTGCACGTGTGTGGGTGTGCCAAGCCACGTTATTACAAGCGAGGGGAGACTATGCTCCATTATTACAACCCCGTATCGAATTGAATCTCAAGCAAGTATACAACCAAAGACCGAGTTAGGCACTTACTAGTAGCTGGTCCGTAGAGGCCTTGCTTGAGCGTGGGCTTGTTCTTCGCCTTGGGCTGCAAAAGGGAGCTCCGCCAGGTTGAGCGACAAGGGGTGCTGGCCGGGTGCCTTGAAGGTGGCCGGCTGCAAGCAAGGGTGTCGCCTTGACGTGTGGGATTAAGGGGGCTAGGTAAGGTCACTCGGGGGAGTGTAGTGTTGGGGGAGTATGGCACTAAGGTAGAGCTTAAGGGAGTGTCTAAGGGAGAGCCTAGGGGAAGTATGGGACTGGCGGATGGAAGGGCCGAAGGAGTATGGGGCAGTCGGTTGAAGTGGCCGACTGCTAGGGAGACTTGGTGTGGCGGGCAGTTAGGGTGGCTAGGAGTGGTGTAAGGGAAGGGAACTAGCTAGGATATGGGGTAAGGTGGTGATGGTTGTGGTGAGGTGATAGGGGCAGTTCTTAGGGAGTTGGATGGGGTAGCCGGGTGTAGCTAGGGTGGTTAGGTAGTGGCGGGTAGTTAGGATGGCTACGGCTTGGCCGAATGGGAAGGGTGGTAGCAAGTGGCTGGCTGTGGGGGCAGGTGGTGGTAGTGCAAGTGGCTGAAAGTGGAGAGGGAGTGGAGAAGGTGAGATGAAGGATGGGGTACTAACCGTGCTTGAAGAGAGGCGGTGGATGGAAGAGAGAAGCCGGGTGTGGTGGAGCAGGTGGTTCGGCTGAAGGCATGGGTGGAGAGAGGTGGTGGGCCGGTTGGGGTGTGGTGGAGCAGGTGGAGCACGGTGGTGGCTGGTGGTGGTGTAGGTGGAAGGCCTGGCTGGACGTGGATGAAGTGGTTGGGCTCGGTTGGGCTGGACATGTTGGTGCAGCCCTAGGTTAGGTTTTGGCTAATTACAAGCTTAAACCCATTCAATTAGGCTAACCCACATGATTAACCCCAAACTTGACACACAAGTCAAGCTTAATTACAACCACACTTGATCTTATCCATCCCCACTCTCTCTCATGCCCATAATCCCACGTGAATTTCAAGTGGGCCCCACCTCCATTTATGAGAAGGTGATGTGGGCCCTGGATATGGATATTGGATTGGATTTTTGAATCCAAATCCAAATCCAAGTCCATGCATGGGTTTGGATTGGGATCTGGATATATATGGTCCAGATCCAATCCAAGCTGAACTCTGACTCTTTCGAGCTGTATTCGAAACGAACGGTTTGTGCGGGGCCTGAAAGCATCAGTGCTCCGTCTGCGTTGGGTCTTCGCCAACATGATCGTCCGCCTCTATTTTTGCCTTTCGGAGATGACTTCAAAGGATGTTTTGATGATAACAGGGTCTTGGACGTTCGAGATCCTGGGGGTGTGAATTTGATACAAGAGTTGCTGTACTGGGCTTGACGTGTGCTCTGGTTCCGGGCTCTTCTTAGCTTTCCTGGTCCTATCTGGATTAGGCCAAGCTGCTTCGGGGTTTTAAAACATGTTTTTTAAAAGGGTTTTAAAAGCCATATTGTATGTTTTCGAAATATAGAGTTCAAAACATATGTACAGGGTTGTGTGGAAGACTCCTGGGTTTTCAGACTCAAAATGGCCCTTTGGGGCTGCTTTTACAAAACCAGATGAATTTGAGAAATTCGTGGGATTTCGGGGTGTTTACAATACCCTGCCAAGGTCCTCCATCTCATAGAGGAACCCAAGTCATCCAAGTCTTCCACTCCTAGGGTTGTGTGCATCTTAGGGGAATTAAAGTCTTTCACCCCTAAAGTCACACACCTCCTAGGTATACCCAACAAAACTCGAGATTATGATCATGCTATGAATGATACATTATTCCAAGACCATCCTCTCTATCAAAACTTTTCAAAACTTAAAAAACCTTGAAATATGTTATTAAACATGGGGTATGCACCATACCAAGGTCTAGGAGTCAAAAACCAAGGTAGACTAGAACTCATCCTACCTCTACCTAACTTGTATCGATATGACTTAGGATATATCCCACCCATACCCCCTAAGCTACCACCTAAGACTAATTGGGTGAAGGGTGCCCTAGAACCAGCTAAAACTAAAACCTATGGCTTAGACCTCTTGTTCAGACTCTAATTCATGGTGTTTTCTTTGTAGGTTTGATGGAAGATTCCTTTGTTGAAAAAATCCAAAACAAGTATATATTTTGAAAAACCAAAAAAAAAATTAGAAAACTCCCAAAATAAAAAAAAAACATTTGAAAAATTTGAAAATTTCAAATGGAAAGTTTTTTATGTTCTTTCTTTTAACATTTGCTTGAAAAAATCTAAAAAAGTTAAAAAAGTTGAAAATCCTAGAAATTTTGGTTTTCAAAATCGAGTACAAACTCAAGCATTGGTTTTAACAAAACCCATATACATTAAAAAAGAACTAGTATCTTACATGTTATTTATATCATTCACTCATAAGAGGCCCACATCCTCTTGGTAAATGGTGGCCCAAGTGGGATGGTTCCTATGTTGTAAGAAGGATACCATAAATAATATTGGTAAATTGATGTTGAGGAAAGAAATTTAGCTGACCCTATAAATGCTCAATACTTGAAAAAAATATTATGTATAGGGTCTACTTTAAATTCTTTTGAAAGAATTTAAAAAAAATAGATCTCCTTTGAATTTCTTGAAAGAATGACCTCAAAATGGATTATGTGATCTTGAATTAGGGAATTGATACCTTAAAAGTAGAGTTTTCAAAATCATTTGGTAACATTTAAAAAATCTTTGGCTTACAAAATGAGGCCTAGTTCAAAATAGTAAAATATTTTCAAAAGATATGTGCTATTAGGAAATAGTATGTTCCTTGTTGAATTGAGTATTTAAAGGGATGAGTTGTATTCCCCCACTTCATTTCTCCCCAAAAAGGAAAATTGGCAAAAATCAAAAGAAAATAAAGAAAAACAAAACTTCCGATATAGAGGTCTTCCAAAAAGAAAAAGAAAAGAAAAGAAAAAACAAAAACCTTCAATATAGAGGTCCCCTTTGAAAGAAAAGAAAAAAAGGAAAGTCAAAGCTCAAAAGAGTATTTTTTTTATCAAAATTCCTTTGTCTTATACCATGAGATGCTTCAGAAAGGATCGTGAAAAACTCTTTCCCGAAATCCCCACATCTCATCTCAATGGAGAAAAAGTCATTAAAATCTTAGAGTAGGAACAAGACCTGCTTATTTGGATTTCATTTTGTCTAATAATCAAACCTTGTTGTGTGAGAAATTGAGTTTTGAAATGTTATTCAAAATTTTCTATAAAACCTCTGCTAAGTAGTGGGTATCAAAACCCAAGTGAGGGGAAATCTAAGAAATTGGAAATCTTTTTTGATAGAAACCAAAAGGAGTTCTCTTTTTGAAAATAAAATTTCAAAACTCTAAACATCAAAGGAAACAATATAGGAACCATCTTGCTTGGAGCAACCGACCTTCATAGGCTTCTTCTCAAGCTCACGAATTAAAGGCATGGGTCTCTAAAACATCCACTTCGTTCACCTCATATTCCATATGCATTCATAAAGTGGTCGTCTATGCATGATCATCCTAGGACTAGGTGTTCTTGTCAAGTCCCTTTTAGTTAAGATCCCCTCCTACATAAAAGCACATCCTAGGACTAGGTCTTTTAGAATGTTTTTACATCTTTGGGCTTTAAAGGTTTTTCAAATAAAAATACCTTAAACAAACTCATTTTTGCATTAAAATTTTGTAGCAACCTCGAAATGATGTTATGTTGCATCTTACCTGAAAAAATCCAATTTGGACAAAATTTTATAAAAATAACTATTTTGCCCTCAAGACCACATTGTCAGGATTTTGCCTTTTTAAATGATTGCCTTTTAAGGAAGGATGATTTCAAACAATTTTTTTATAAAAAAATGAAATGATAACATTGAGAATCAAACCCAAAGATGTTTACAAAATTATAAATTTATAAAATTGCAAAGCCCTTGAAATTCAAAATTATATCAAATTTAAATCAGACCTTAGAAATTCGCCCGGTCGAGAAGAGTCTCATTATGAGACCTGATACCCAAGGGTTAAAGTGGTTCGATACCCTACACCCATTGAAGTGGTTAAAGTGGTTTGATACCCTACACCCGTTGAAGTGGTTAAAGTGGTTCGATACCCTACACCCATTTAAAGTGGTGAAATTGTCAAGGTGGTTAAAGGCTGACTCATGAAGCGAAAGTAGGTCACCCTTGCAAACAAAAACTAGGAATGAAACCCAGTGCTTTCTAAAAATAATATTTGATTTCATTAAATTTGATGTTTTCAAATATAAAAATATTTTTTATTAAGTGTTTGAAACCATACCTGCCATATATGAAACTCGGACCGAAAGGAGGCAAATTCTTCGAAAGGAGGAGGTGGTATGGACCAAAAAGGCAACGACCAAACACCTGCCAATTTCGGTATTGTTGGGTAAGGTAACCTATCATTTTTAGTTTTAGGTATTATATAGGTCGACGTCAAAAAAAAGGAAAGTCAATGTTTAAGAAGAAAAGTCAACACCCAGAAAGAAAGGTCAACATCCTAGAAGGAAAGTCAGTGTCATCTAAGAGAAAGGAAAATGATGCTCGATTTGGCAAGCTGTGATGTTTAATTTGGCAAGCCACCAAGAGGAAACTTACCAGTTTCGGCATAAATGAAACATATGACCTGCCATAGGTGACCTTGATACACAATTTAGAAAGTCATCAAAGTATCAAAGGCTGGCTGGTTTCATCAATACTTACCTGCCTAGTTCAACACCAAAGGTTTAACCAACTTACCTTTCCTAGCCTACCAAATTCCAACCTTCATAAGCTTGGCCACATACCATAGCAGGTGCTGGACAACTTTAGCAAGTGAAGATAGCTATTGGAGCTCGGTTTGGAAGGTGTCACGTTGTCCTTGGAATTATCAAGTTCGAGGATGGTGAAAAAAGGTCGCACCTTTCTTCAACGTGGAGGAAAGAATGTCAACCACTTACCTTTTCTGGACAGCCGAGCTCAACAAAAGGGACAGTAGCTCTACTTACCATTCCGACTTTGGTAAATGGACTTCAATATAGAAAGTTTGCCTTGGCCGACTTTGGTAAGTAGACTTCAACATGGAAAGTTTGCCCAGGCCAACTTTGGTAAGTGAACATCAATGATGGAAAGTCAGCCTTGGCCATGACGTCAACCCAATTTGAGTCAGCAAGATTTTGCACCTCTTAATTGCTAAAACAACTTGGCCGAACTCATCAAATCCACTTACCTTTTATAGCAACTTGGCCGATTTCACCAAAGGGGACCAATAACTTACCTTTTTCAGCTTGAGTCTACTTCAGCCAATGAGCATCATCCACTTATCATTTCGAGTTTAGCAAATAGAGACAACAGACAACTCGGTTTGGTAAGTCCATATACAACATCCACTTACCGATCTCAGTAACTTTCAACAAAGTAACTTGCCTTACAAATAGTTGCAGGGCAATAGGCAACCCTTTGCCTATAAAAGGGGCCTTAAGGGGGTTGCAAACCATCAACCAATCCATCAACAAATCATCCAAGAATTGAGCCAAGCATTGATCGAGTTCCATCAATCGGCAAAGGGAACTCGTGATCAGCAAGAGGGAGAGAAAGAGAGAGAGAGGAAGAGAGAAAGAAGGGGAAGGTTCACCACCACCAACTGCCAGCCATCATTCGATCCTTCTGCCATTGGTCTATTCTTCCTTTACCTTTTAATTATCATATTCTCTTCTTTCATTAAGATTAATGGGGTTGCAATTAAGGAGTTGATGTCTCTATTATGATGTATTAATTAAGGGTCATACACTGCCTCGTCTCTTTTATATTCATTGATTATGTATTATATGTTTGATTTCGATCTTTTCTACTCTGACGTATAAGATAAGATCATATACCTCTAATCCCCTCTATGCCCATGATATAATTGTAATTTTATTTATTTTTAATAGTTGTAATTTAATTTTAATTCGGACAAAAAGTATGCACAAATCTTGAAAAACTGAAAACTTGTTTTCTACACTTTGCACACATCCGATAAACTATTTTTAGTTCATTATCTGTTGCTCCAAATGTTCTAAAATTTTGCACGTCCAATCTACACACATAGACATATCCATAAAAATTCCAAGAATTTTAGGGTTATGCAACATCGTGAATAAAATTGGAGAAGAACAAATAAAATCGGAATAGATTTTGTAAAACCAGAAGTTCCTACAAGGGTTATTATCCCATATCTTTTTATGCAGTGAACTGTTTTAATTGAAAATGATTCATTGGAAATCTAAAACCCATATCTTTCCAACAAGACCAATCGTTTTTCTAAACCTCTAACTTTCTGGTATATGTTTGTCCTGAATGTCTGAGTGGGGTCTATTTTCAGATTTAATTATGTAAATCTACAGTGTTTAAAATTAAAATAAAAATAGTTTCTGAATGTAAACATCAAACTCTATTTTTTGTAAAAATTTAATTTTTTTTTGAAATTTAGAAGCTGTCTAAAAAAATAAAAAACGAGTCTTTGAAAATAGAACCAATTTCTGTTTTTCAAGACTTGGAATGTTTTGTGTTAAGAAGTAAAATCACGATTTTGTCAAGATTTTGAAATTGAAGTTTGGTTTTGAAAATTCTCTGGATCTCAAAAGATTTTCAAAGTATCTAGGTTGACCCTTGAGCATCGATTCAAGAAGGCCTACGTCGAAAGAATTCACTTGTCCACAATTGCTACACGAAGTCAGAAATCATTTTTATTAGTTTGAGCAAACTAACTGGCAGGGTCGCATACACGACGTAGCTTGAGAATTTAATTTCAAGTCTCTACATAGACTTCGGAATAAAAATTCACATCTACAACTGTATAGTTTGTCACTTAGCTATTTGCATAGTATTGACCTTAGTCTTTTCTCTTCCTTCACACTCTAGGTCACGAACCATATCGGATGGATCAAAGGAGCGTTGACCATTTGACAAGGTTTGTAGCCCAAGTCGTGACATGAATTGTTTAGAATTAAATTTATGTGAATTTTTATAGATGTAACCATACTCTAATAGGAGTTATCATCTCCCACCTGGCCATCTTATATAAATCATCATAAATTAATTGAATGTCACCCATTGTGTTGTAGCTTCTTCAAGTTGTATTCAATCTATAATCTAGATATCTCCTGTGATTCTTGGCTTTTCCATATGTATCAACTTGGTTGGTTGAGCTAAGCCATGACACATTGAACACCTTCTATTATAGGGACACTACCAGTTGTGTTCAAACTAAATATACGAAGTACCTTCCACTATGCTACAAATTTTTGCAGTTGTATCTTGCTTGACTGCATGAACTGAATGTTGATACATAAGACACCTCATACTATTGTGAGTTTTTTTTAGTTGTATCAGTCTTCTACATGAGTCGAATCTTGAGGCCAATACCTCCTACTTTTCTTGACTTTTTTAATTGTATCACTTGACCGCATGAGCCAAAACTTTATATATTAGATACCTCCCACTGATAGTGGATTTTTCTGATTACAGATATCATGATACACTAGCAACCTCATGTATTATGATTTTCGTGAGTTTTTTGACATTGTACATTTTACATATTTCAGTCCAACTTACCCGTTATGTAGTTTTACCATATACCACACATTGTTTCTAAATAACTAAGAGTTTATGAATATCTCAAATTGATGTACATGTATTGAGAATGAATTTTTGGATATGCTGAATATAAGAAATAACTCCACTAAGTATCCCTTTCATAAGGTATCTATTGAGGTAACATAATGGTATCTAACAATTATTTATTTGCCCCTAGAGTGATGAATTCTTGGTATGGATTTTATATCATAATGTTATGGCCAAAGTGTTTTTCTAGCCGAGCCCAACATAGGCCAGCCTTCACTGAAGATCGTTGTGTAGTAGTAGAAGCAGTAACATTAAGTTTGCAAGAGTTCATATGAAGTAAGTAGAACACTTGAACAGAAGCAAAGACCACTTTCTTGAGAATAAGAAGAGCATTGTGTGTTCCTGGATACGCTATGATTCAATTAGGGATAACTCAACAAAAGTTCCAAGGGGTTGTCTCCACAAATAGAAAGTTCTAGACTTAACACTAAAGTTCGAAGGTGATGCCATGAAAGGGGTCAGGTTATATAATCATAGTTTAGTTGACGGTGGATGAAAGGTTACATCTTGGTTATGAATTCACTAACCTGCAAATTTGTAACAAGATTGTTCAATGTCTAGTCATTCGGTCCAATTCTATTGGTTAGCAAAAAACATAATGACTTAAATAGCATTCTATTAAGGCATTGATTCTCTCTATTTCTCCTCATGTTTGTGGATAATAGCTTGTTGAGATTATTAACTTTGACCTAGCAAAAAGAAGACTACACACCAAAAATTGCGTATAAATCAAGCATCATGATCACTAATGATATTAGAAGAGAGTCCCCAATACTTCATAACATGTATGATAAAGAGCTTTGTTGTGTGCTTGTTTTGCATTTTAGTGTGGCTATCATAAACACCCATACTTAGAAAATTGGTCCACTACCACTAAGATAGATTGACACCCATTAGACTTAAGCAAATTTTGGATGAAGTCCATCAATATACTCTTCCATGGTCGGCTTGGAATCAACAAAAGTTTCAAGTCATGCTGACCTTTTTAATCAATCTTGTCTTATTGGCATATGAGGCAAATTCATACATACATCACTAGATCGTTAGTCCTATTTGGCCAATAGTAAGCCCATTCCAACAAAGCTCATGCCATGTCGACCCCTGGATGCCCCGCCTATGTTGAGTCATGGCATTCATTCAATATGTCCCTCCATAAGTTCTTCATTCTTGGCACATAGATTTGGTCCTCCTAGTAAGCAACAAGCCATCTTGAACCCAAAATTGTCTAGTTTTATCCTCATTGTAAACACCCCGAAATCCCACGAATTTCTTAAACAAACCTGGTTTTGTAAAAGCAGCCCCAAAGGGCTATTTTGAGTTTGGAAACCCAGGAGCCTTCCAGACAACCCTGTATATATGTTTTAAACTTCATATTTCAAAAATATATAATATAGCTTTTAAAAAACCTTTTAAAACACGTTTTTGAAACCCCAAAGCAGCTTGGCCTAATCCAGACAGGACCAGGAGAGCTAAGAAGAGCCCGGAACCAGAGCACACGTCGAGCCCGGCACAACAACTCTTGTATCTGATTCACACCCCCAGGATCTCGAACGTCCAAGACCCTGTTCTTATCAAAATATCATTTGAAGTCATCTCCGGAAGGCAGAAACGGAGACGGACGACCATGTTGGCGAAGACCCAACGCAGACGGAGTACTGATGCTGTCAGGCCCCGCACGAATCATCCGTTTCGAACCCAGCTCGAAGGAGTCAGAGTTCAGTTTGGATTGGATCTGGACCATATATATCCAGATCCCAATCCAAACCCATATGTGGACTTGGATTTGGATTTGGATCCAGAGATCCAATCCAATATCCATATCCATGGCCCACATCACCTTCTCATAAATGGAGGTGGGGCCCACTTGAAATTCACGTGGGATCATGGGCATGAGAGAGAGTGGGGATGGAAAATATCAAGAGTGTTGTAATTAAGCTTGACTTGTGTGTCAAGTTTGGGTTTAATCATGTGGTTTAGCCTAATTGAGTGGGTTTAAGCTTGTAATTAGCCAAAACCTAACCTAGGGCTGCACCAACATGAGGTGGTTAAGGTCTATGGGCCATGCAAAGGGAGCTCCTTCACCTAAACCTAACCCAAAACACCTAATCCTAGCCTACCCCCCTAATCCACCCCTAATCTGAGCCTAATCACCTAACCCACTTCCCTAATCCCGGCCTAATCCTAACCTAATCACCTAACCCACTTCCCTAATCCTTCCCTAAACCTAGCCTAAACCTAGCCTAATCACCTAACCTAGCTCACTAAACCTCACCCTAAAACCCAACCACCTAACCTAGCCCTAAACCCCTAAACCACCCCTAGCCCACAATCTACCCAAACCACTAGTTTTCAAAATATCTGGCCCAACCCTTTCCAGCCCACCTTATCTACATACCACCCTACCTAAACCACCTAACCACTACCCCAAACCCAGCCCTAACCGACCTACCCATCCCTATTTAACCCCCCCCCCTTGGGGGCGGGTTTTCAAGCTGGAACCCTTCACCAATCCCAGCCGGGCCTTCTCTTTCCCCCACTTCCCAGCTCAACCGAACCTGCCCAACTGCTCCACCTGCGCCGCCTGCACCACCACCATCCCTCCATCCCACCACAGCTCGCACCGCCATCTCCACCACCTCCCAACCGAGCTTCATAGCCTGCCCACCTTTCTCCCAGCCGGGTACCACTTTCTCCCCATTCGGTAAGCACCCCCCCAACTCTACCTAAATCCTTCTCTACTCCCTCTCCATTCCTAGCCACCCACCATACCATCATCTCACCTACACATCAACCCTTTGCTCCCACCATTCTCCCTTAGCCGAACCTAGCACAACCTAAACTACCGACCACTACCTAACCATCCCATCTACATCCGGCTACCCTATAAGACTCCCATTCGGCCTTCCCTTAAACCCCCTTTAGGTCCATACTCCCCAATACTCTAGACTCTCCTAGTGACCCTACACACTTACTTGGCCCAGCCCTTTAATCGCCCACATCAAGGCGACACCCATTTGCAGCCGGCCACCTTCGAGGTGCCTATCCCGCGCCCCACTTGCAACCGACCAACACCCTTTGTCATCCACCCTCGCGAAGCTCCCGTTTGCAGCCCAAGGCGAAGGCCAAGCCCACGCTCAAGCAAGGCCTCTACGGACCAGCTACTCGTAAGTGCCTAAACTCGGTCTTTAGTTATATACTTGCTTGAGATTCAATTTGATACGGGGTTGTAATAACGGAGCATAGTCTCCCCCCGCTTGTAATAACGTGGCTTGGCACACCCACACACGTGCACTCTCTTAGTTGTCCACGATTTTGAACACACACGGGCCTAATCAGCCCCTAATACACAAGTATATACATATACTTTCATTTTCGAAGGGTTTTTGCTTAAGTTGGGTGCGTTGTCTTTCAATTCAAGCACTCACACACATTGAGCTTTCGCTCTTATTTGAAAGACCCAAGTAAGGGCCGACCTATACTATTTGGGTTTAATTTCATGTCGTGTGTGTAAGTCTTTCAATTCAAGCACTCTCACACACATTGAGCCTTCGCTCTTATTCCCAAGACCCAAGTAAGGGCCAACCTATACTATTTGGGTTTAATTTCATGTCGTGTGTGTAAGTCTTTCAATTCAAGCACTCTCACACACATTGAGCCTTCGCTCTTATTCCCAAGACCTTAGTAAAGGCCTTATTGCAGTTATATTTGGGTTTCATTTATGTCGTGTGTGTACTACTTCAATTCAAGTACTCTCACACACATTGAGCCTTCGCTCTTACTCCCAAGACCTTAGTCAAGGCCATACTGCAATTTATATTTGGGTTTAATTTCATGTCGTGTGTGTAAGTCTTTCCATTCAAGCACGCACCCACATTGAGCCTTCGCTCTTATTTGCAAGACCCGAGTAAGGGCTCATATACATATTCTATATACATATCTCCCTTCGGTTATTTCCCTTCGGTTATTTCCCTTCGTTTATTTCCCTTCAGCATTGTCTTTACATTTCGAGTTTTCCCTTTGGAGTAGCGTGAGTTTGCATTGCATCTACGCCATACCACGAGGTAGGACGCATATTGCATCAAAGCAAGCCCCGCTTGAATTCGCCCACGTAGTGGAGTGTTCATAACACACAAACTAGGTGGCCCGAAAAGGGATAAAAGAAAAGACTTAGGCACGTGCAAATCCACGTGATCTAAAACATGCAATCGCATTTTAAAGACCCGAAATAGACATCTCGAACCACTTCGTAGACTTTCTCTCCAAAAACTCGATTTTTGCAAAGCGTACAGACTGACCCTTGTGCATCGGTGCAAGAAGGTCTGCGACGATAAGAGCTTACTTGCTCACAGTCGCCACGTTTAGAAGTCAGTATTAAAAATATCTTCGCTAGCTTAGGTAAGCTAGCTGGCACGCCCTGTTTGCATAGATAAGGCCTTAGACACACGAGAGGATCCGCTCCGAGCCCTGAAAAAGGCGAGAGGCGGGGATTTTCGTGCGTCTACAGAGATTGGCACGCCCGGTGGGACGTGAGCCTTTCAAAAATCGAGTTTTTAAGTAGAAGTCTTGCAAAAATTTTGTAAAAAGGTGTCATTTTAACTTGTTTTCTTTGCTTGTACTTAGGACATTTTTGAAAAATCTTGAAAAGCATGTCAAAATCCAATCCAAGTGAAGTGTCGAGCCAAGGCTCATGCGCATCAAGTTCTCACTCTAGGAGGATTTTCAAAAACAAAATAAAACTAGATGAAATCAAGGACTTGAGAAGGGAGTTTGAGGCCAAAATCGATGCTCTCAGCCAAGAGGCCGAAGTAGGCGATTCATGTTCATCGAATGGTGAACAAAGGCCTAAAAAGAAATCTGAAAAACCTCGCAAGCAAAAAGAGGCCTCCGTAATGGAAGGCAACCAATACCACGAGTCCTTCACACAAAAGGCCTCCCTTTTCGAAACCAACTTGCGAAAAGGGACATACGATCACTTATGGAAAGGAAGTGCCGTTCCAAAAACCCGTTTGGAAAAGCCCATCGCATATGGGCTGCCCACGACGGACAAAGGGGCAAAGCCCCATAAAATCGCCAACGTCCGGGTGGATCCAGGCATGGCGGGCACTTCCAAAAATTTTGAAAAATTAGAAAATAAGAGGGAACGCAATTTTCAAAAACCGGTTGAAAAACGGGAGTATACTCCGCTGGGGCAACCTGTGTCGGAGGTCCTAGACCTCTTACTTGCCCAGGGCATGATCGAACTCCCTGAAATCCCCGAAGGAGTCACCTCCAAAGGGGGGTATTTAAACCGATTTTGTAAGTATCATCTGCTCAAAGGCCATGATACCAAACGCTGCTTCTCTCTTTTAAATAAAATTGAGAACTTGATAGCAGAAGGCCGGCTCCAAGTCACTGCGGAACCTGAGCCACCTCAAGCTATCTTCAAGGAACCCTTTCCCAAACACGCCAGTGGCAATGGGAAAGGAAAGGAGGTATGTACCCTCACCATTTCCAAGGAACTAGCGCAAAATCCAGAACCTGGTCGACCTACTTGTGCGCCCATCCTTGTACTATACAAGAGGCCCGCCCAAGTCGTCATTCGGGGACCACCAAAAGTGGAAACCCCGGTAAAACCAGTTTTAAAAGTCCAAGGTTCTCCTCAGCTCATCCTTAGATCCAAGTTTAGCGCGAACCCTAGGCTGGTCGTGGGGGAAGTCACTAGATCTGGGAGGATCTACCAACCCCCGCACCTTCAAGGTGCTCAAAAGGTGGTCAGTGTGCCTGGCCCCTCAAAAGCATGTATCCCTAGTGGTCTGCCAAAAGCAGATAAGGACAAAGTCATCCTAAATCCTTATGATTTCGAAAACCACCTTTCAAAGATTCCTATTCACATGTCTATCCTAGAGCTTATAAAAACCTCGCCTAGGCATAGACTTGTATTAGAGAAAATTCTAGAAAGGGCCAAGGTTGATTCGAACATAAGTCCGGAATCCTTGTCTGCCCAAGTGGCTTTATTAGGAGCAAAATCGCCCATCGCTTTCTCGGAAGATGATGTAGATAGACCCTACGAAACCCATAACCAGGCCCTGCATATCGAGGTGGTTCTAAACAACCACTCTCTGGATAGGTGCCTAGTCGATGGTGGAGGAGGGCTCAACATCCTTCCACTTCATGTGGCGTACAAAATCGGAGTCACCTTGACTTCAGTGAACCCAAGCCCCATCGTTATCACTGGATACGATGGGAATGCGTCTAGACCTTTAGGATCCATCGAACTCCCAATGGAAACGGGAGGGATCGAACACACGGGGGTGTTCCATGTCTTGGACATCCACCCCCATTATAACCTGTTGCTGGGAAGGCCCTGGATACACAGTTTGTGCGCTGTGCCATCCACCTTCCACAGGTGTGTTAAGATCCCTTTTAGGGACCAGGTCATAGTGATCCTAGGTGAGAGTCACCCACAGCTTCAGGGGATCATAAACTCCCCTTGTTTATCAAGCTCCCAGGCCCATGAGGCTAACCTGGGGCAAATTATGGTTGAGCCACCTCGGCTCGTGTTGAACAAACCTAGGAAGGTTGTATGTGTGAAGGGGCCGCCCAAAGTAGGCCCCCTCCCGACTTTAATCCTCCTAGGAAAACCCAAGCGTTCCCTATTTCCAAAGCCCCTGGACAAGAGGCCATACGAGCCTAATATGGACGATAGCATGTTCCAGGACCACGACTTGTATCCTACCTTTTCAAAAAACAAAAAGTCATGGAACATGTTGTTGAACATTGGCTACACGCCCTACAAGAGTCTAGGGGTGCAGAACCAGGGTCTCCTAGAGCCCATCCTTCCTAGGGCCAACCCAAGCCGATATGGGATCGACTATACTCCCCGAATACCGCCGGAGCCACCTCCTGTGACCACCTGGGTCAAGGGTGCCCTGGAGCCTGCCTTAGAAGAGACCTACGATTTAGACCTCCTATTCCAAGTCTAACCCGTAGTGTTTTCCCTTTGTAGGTATGACGGAAGATCCCTTTTCTAAAAATGCCAAAAACATTTGAAAAACTTAAAATAAAAAAAAATCGAAAAACAAGAAAAACCAAAAACAATGGAAAAACAAAAACTCGAAAAAAGAGTGCTTTGTATAGTTCCCAAGGTTCTTGCTTTACAAAAACCCAAAAAAATCGAAAATTTGGAAAATACCAAAAAGATTTTGTACATAGCTGCTGCTGGTAGAATTTTGGCAAAAGAAAAGGATTTCGAAAGAAACGTCATCTGCATAGTCAGACCAAAAATTTCGAAATCACTTGAAAATCCAAGTACAAAACCAGGTCATTTTGAAAACCACGCATCAAGTTCCCTCGGGTCTATAGCCCACGAGAATGATCAAAGCCCAAAAGTGGATCCCCTTGAGGAAGATCCCACTTCTGAGCTCCCAGAATTTCATAGAATTCTCGATTTTGAAAGACCTTCCCAATCAGTAGGAGGAGATTTCATAGAGGTGAACCTAGGGGATGATTCCAATCCCAAAACCATCAAAATAGGCACATGCTTGCGTGAAATTGAAAAGTTAGCATTCATTGCATTTCTACAAACCTATTTAGATGTGTTTGCATGGACGTACGAAGACATGCCGGGCATAGATCCCAGCATTGTCGAGCATCGTCTTCCCTTAGATGCAGGTGTAAAACCCATAAAGCAGAAGCTTAGGAAAATACACCTGAATGTACACACGCAAGTCAAAGAGGGTTTAGAAGATCTGCTAAAAGCCGGATTTATAAAACCCATTGCGTATTCTGATTGGTTGTCAAATATCGTTGTGGTTCGAAAAACCAATGGGAAAATTCGAATATGCATCGATTTCAGAAACCTGAACAAAGCCACTCCAAAGGATAATTATCCTTTACCAAACATAGATTTGATAGTCGATAGTACTGCAAATCATGAAATGTTTTCATTCATGGATGGCTATTCAGGCTATAATCAAATCAAACTAAGTCCACGGGATCAGGGTAAGACCGCCTTCACAACCCCATGGGGCACGTACTGCTATACAGTCATGCCCTTTGGTTTGAAAAATGCCGGCGCAACATACCAACGAGCCATGAACACGATCTTCCTTGATCAAATTCATGAGCTTGTAGAAGTGTATGTAGATGATCTCTTGGCAAAATCCAAAACCCGATGCACCCATATCGAATGTTTACAAAAGATTTTCGAAAGGCTTAGGCTTTACAAAGTAAAGCTAAACCCTCAAAAATGTGTGTTCGGGGTAGAATCAGGGAAGCTTCTAGGCTTTATGGTGAGCCAAAGGGGAATAGAAGTCGACCCCTCTAAGTGTCGAGCCATCATAGACATGGCTCCACCCTCCAATCTCACCCAAATCCGTAGCCTCCAGGGTCGATTACAATCCGTGCGCCGATTCATATCGAATCTGGCAACTAGATGCGAACCCTTCAACAAACTGTTGAGGAAGGGTACGAAATTCTTATGGGATGACGAACGCCAAAAGTCCTTCGAGAGACTGAAGGCATACTTGGTTAATCCCCCCGTTTTGAATCCTCCAAAGCAAGGAAAACCGCTTTTATTATACATCTCCGTGCATGTAAATGCTTTAGGAGCCCTGTTGGCTCAATACGAGGATGACACCCATAAGGAGTATGCCATCTACTATATTTCGAAAACTCTCTTGGCTTATGAACGAAATTATTAAGCCATGGAGAAGACGTGCTTGGCCCTAGTCTGGGCCTGCCAGAAGTTCAGACACTATTTCCTAGATCATGAGATCTGGATAGTGTCCAAGCTTGATCCAATCAAGCACTTGTTCGAAAAACCCATTCTCACGGGTAGATTGGGCAAATGGCAGCTCCTTCTAATGGAGTATGATCTGAAATACCATCACCAGATCTCAATTAAGGGGCAAGCCCTAGCAGATTACGTGGCTGAATTCCCCTTAGAGGACGCATATCCCACTCTTATCGAAATGCCTGATGAAGGCATATTGCAAAACCATTTTCAAAACCACATTTTCGCAAACTCTTTCGAAAACCGAGTGTGTAAGATGCACTTCGATGGGGCACGAAACCAACGAGGGGCTGGTGTCGGGGTCATCCTTATCTCCCCTGAAAAGGGCGAGATTCCCATAGCAGTCCGCTTAGATTTCGAATGTTCCAACAACGTAGCTGAGTATGAAGCACTCATACAAGGCTTAAGGATTTTGAAAACTCTAGGGGCATCATGCATCGAGGTCTTTGGAGATTCGCTCCTTGTCATAAACCAAATTTTAAAAATTTGGCAAGTACGTAATGAGAAACTACTTCCATATCACGAGTTGGCCACTCGATTGGTCCAATCCTTCCAGTCGTGTAAACTCACACACGTAGGAAGAGAGGACAATGGCATCACCGATGCCCTCTCCTCCTTGGGTTCAGCCCTGAAGGTCGATCCCATTTCAGGGACCAGATCTTTGGAAATATGGCATACACCCCATCCATCCACACACGACTTGGATATTTGCCAAAACAACCCAGAGTCTATTGAAAAACCCTGGTTTTATGACATAAAACAATTTTTAGAAAATGGGGGATTCACCGAGGATGCCACGTCCAAAGATAAGGCATTCATTCGTAAGATTTCGACCCGATATACCATTTTGGGTGGAGTTTTATACAAAAAAAGTTTTACCGGCATTCTGCTTAGGTGTATCGACCTGGAAGAGGCTAGGATAGTGATGCATGAATTCCACGATGGAGAATGTGGAGATCATGTAAATGCCAACATGATGGCGATGAAAATACTTAGAGGGGGCTATTTTTGGTCCACCCTGAAAAAGGATTGTCACGATCATGTTAGGAAGTGTCATCCGTGTCAAGTGCATGGGCACGCCATTCATATCCCATCATCTGCATTGCATTCCGTGGTCAGCCCCTGGCCATTTACCATGTGGGCGTTTGACATCGTAGGCCCATTATTTCCAAAGGCCTCGAATGGGCATCGATTTATTTTAGTAGCCACGGAGTATTTCTCCAAGTGGGTGGAAGCCATTTCCCTAACAAATGTAATGGGGCAACATGTGGTGGCTTTCATCCGGAGGAATATCTTGGCTCGATTTGGGGTTCCACGAGACCTTGTGTCTGATAATGGTACCCCATTCAAGAACGAGCGGATGGTTAAGTTGTGCAACACGTATGGCATAACTCACCACTTCTCCTCGCCCTACTACCCTCAAGGCAACGGCCAAGCCGAAGCCACAAACAAGACTCTCATTAGTATTATTGAGAAAACCTTAGAGAAGGGTAGGACATGGCACGAGAAGCTGGATGAAGCCTTATGGGCTTATAGGACTTCCATCCGGACTCCCATGAATGCCACACCATTTGAATTGGTCTATGGCACAAACGCCATTCTTCCCATTCATACTCAACTGCATTCATTTCATACATCCATAGCACTCGACCTCCCCCTAGAGACGCTTCAGCATGCTAGGATGGTCGAGCTAGATTTGCTAGATGAGAGGCGACTCCTTGCCATGGATCATGCTCGTGCATACCGGCAAAGGATAGCCCGACATTATAGCAAACACATGAGACCTCGCCACTTTTAAGTGGGAGATCTGGTCTTAAAAACCATCCACCATCGTGGCCCACACCCCCTAGGCAAGTGGCGCCCCAACTGGGATGGACCCTATGTTGTACGAGCAACCACTATGAACAATTCGTATTGGTTGATCGATGTAGATGGTAGGAACTTAGCAGATCCTATCAATATTCAATACTTAAAGAAGTATCATGTGTAAGATCTAGATTAAGTTCCATTTTTCAAAAATTTTAGAGGGATAGCTTCCCTGAGACATGTGAATAAGGTGCAAAGGCGAACTCGTGTGACCTAAGTGAAGAGAATTCGCACTTGTGAAAGAGTGGAGTTTTCAAAATCGTGGTTACATTTCAAAATCCTTCTTCTTACAAAGAAAGGCCTAGTTCAACATAGCAAGATACTTGCAAGTGGTACGTGCTATTTCTAAATAGGCTGATCTGGAATGGATCGAGTGTAGGCTTGGGATAAGTCCTCCCCTCTTCTCTTCTCCTTCTAAAAGGAAAACAAAGGCCCAAAACAAAAGGGAATTCCCCATTCAAAGTCTCTTTCCAAAAGAAAGAAACCAGAATTTAAAAGAAAAATCGAATCTCTTGTGAAAAAAGAGGGATTAAAGAAAAAATACTCCCAAAGGGAGACCCTCTATGAAAAAAAGGAAAAAGAGGCCAAAAAGCTCAAAAAGAGCAGTTTCCGCCTTCTATGCCTTAAACCACGGGACGCTTCAGAAGGGACCGTGGTATCTCTTTCCCATCCCTGGCTTATCCCAAGCTCAAGCATGGTTCATTTCGAGGAATCCTAAAGTAAAAATAGGATTTACTTACTTGAATTTCATCTTGTTTGAGAATTCGACGTTTCGAGTAAGACGTAGGAATTTGAAATGAAGCTTGTTTTTCTTATAAACCCTCCGCTAGATAAGCGAGTGTTAAGACTCAAACAAGGGCAAGCACGAAGAGCTCGAGATCCTTAGGATCGAGGCTTAAGACAGTTGTCCCTTTTGTAAATAGCTTTTGTAAATAAGTTTTGAAAACCGAACATCGAACAGCATAGGATTTTGCTCGCTTGGAGCAGTAGGCCTTGTAAGTCTCTAGAGTTCGACCACATCTGGTCTCTGGGAGATCGCCCCTTTTGGCACCACACCCATGTCATTTGCATTCCACGCATGGTACTTGCATGAACATGATCCCATTTTAGGACCAGATTCCATAGAACCCTTTGGCGTGATATCTCCTCCTACCAGAGTTTGTAAATTGAGATTTTGCTAAAAATGGGACGATCCCATATTCTTGCTGGCTAGATCTAGGGAGACATTAAAAGGGGTGTTTGTCATCTTTGCCCTTATCCAAATCTATTTGGACAAGGCCAAAGAGGGGCATCTGTAAACACCTCGAAATCCCACGAATTTCTTAAACAAACTTAGTTTTGAGGAGTACTGATGCTGTCAGACCCCGCACAAACCGTTCGTTTCGAACACAGCTCGAAGGAGTCAGAGTTCAGTTTGGATTGGATCTGGACCATATATATCCAGATCCCAATCCAAACCCATGTATGGACTTGAATTTGGATTTGGATCCAAAGATCCAATCCAATATCCATATCCATGGCCCACATCACCTTCTCATGAATGGAGGTGGGGCCCACTTGAATTTCACGTGGGATTATGGGCATTAGAGAGAGTGGGGGAGGATAAGATCAAGTGTGTGTTGTAATTAAGCTTGACTTGTGTGTCAAGTTTGGGGTTAGTCATGTGGGTTAGCCTAATTAAGTAGGTTTAAGTTTGTAATTAGCCAAAACCTAACCTAGGGCTGCACCAACATGATATGGTTAAGGTCCATGGGTCATGCAAGGGGAGCTCCTTCACCTAAACCTAACCAAAAACACCTAATCCTAGCCTTCCACCCTAATCCGGTCCTAATCTGAGCCTAATCACCTAACCCACTTCTCTAATCCCGGTCTAATCCCAACCTAATCACCTAACCCACTTCCCTAATCCTTCCCTAAACCTAGGTTAATTTCCCTAAACCTAACCTAATCCTAGCCTAATCACCTAACCCACCTCACTAAACCTCACCCCAAAACCAACCCACCTAGCTAAACCCTAAACCTCTAAACCACCCCACCTAAACCTAGCCCACAACCTACCCAAAACTCCTTGTATTTAAAATATCTGGCCCTACCCTAATACCAGCCCACCTTATCACCACACCACCCTACCTAAACCACCTAACCACTACCCTAAACCAGCCCCAACCGACCTAGCCTAGCCCTATATAAACCCCCCCTAAGGGGCGGGTTTTCCTATCTTGGTTCCTCCATTTTCCAGCCCAGCCGACTCCAACCTTGCTCCACATGCCCCACAGCCAGCCACCACCCGCGCCACTACCTCCCAGCCGAGCACCACCACCACCACCACTCCAGCCAAGGTCCACGTCGACATCCCCTTCATCCGGCCAAACCAGCCGATCCCCCACATCCGGCTGCTCCTCAACCACCTACCGCCTCCCATCATCCGGTTAGTATCCTATACCTTACTGTAGATGTGCGAAAATCCCCACGCCTCCCCCGCCTTTTCTGGGATTGGAGTGGATCCTCTCGTGCGTCTAAGGCCTATTTATGCAAACAGGACGTGCCAGCTAGCTTACCTAAGCTAGCGAAGATGTAAAACTGACTTCTAATCATGGCGACTGTGAGCAAGTGAGCTCTTGTCGTCGCAGACCTTCTTGCACCGATGCGCAAGGGTCAGTCTGTACGCTTTGCAAAAATCGAGTTTTTGGGATAGAAAGTCTACGAAGCGGTTTGAGGTGTCTAATTCGGGTCTTTTAGATGCGGTTGCATATTTTAGATCACGTGGATTTGCACGTGCCTAAATCTTTCCTTTTATCCCTTTTCGGGCCACCTAGTTTGTGTGTTATGAACACTCCACTACATGGGCGAATTCGAGCGGGGCTTGCTTTGATGCAATATGCGTCCTACCTTGTGGTATGGCGTAGATGCAATGCAAACTCACGCTACTCCAAAGGGAAAACCCGAAATGTAAAGACAATACCGAAGGGAAATAACCGAAGGGAAATGACTTGAAATATAAATGCCGAAGGGAGATATGTATATAGAGTATGTATATGAGCCCTTACTCGGGTCTTGCAAATAAGAGCGAAGGCTCAATGTGGGTGCGTGCTTGAATGGAAAGACTTACACACACGACATGAAATTAAACCCAAATATAAATTGCAGTATGGCCTTGACTAAGGTCTTGGGAGTAAGAGCGAAAGCTCAATGTGTGTGAGAGTGCTTGAATTGAAGTACTACGCAAGCGACATGAAATTAAACCCAAATATAACTGCAATAGGCCTTGACTAAGGTCTTGGGAGTAAGAGCGAAAGCTCAATGTGTGTGAGAGTGCTTGAATTGAAAGACAACGCACCCAACTTAAGCAAAACCCTACAAAATCAAAGTATATATATATATATATTTATGTATTAGGGGCTGATTAGGCCCGTGTGTGTTCAAAATCGTGCACAACTAAGAGAGTGCACATGTGTGGGTGTGCCAAGCCACGTTATTACAAGCGAGGGGAGAATATGCTCCGTTATTACAACCCCGTATCGAATTGAATCTCAAGCAAGTATACAACTAAAGACCGAGTTAGGCACTTACTAGTAGCTGGTCCGTAGATGCCTTGCTTGAGCGTGGGCTTGGCCTTCGCCTTGGGCTGCAAAAGGGAGCTCCGCGAGGTTGAACGGCAAGAGGAGGTGCTGGCTGGAGGTCCTTGGTGCGCGAAAGAGGCGCCTCGAAGGTGGCCGGCGGCTAGCAAAGGGCTGTCTTTGGTGGTGGCGGGTTAAAGGACCTAACTAAGGTCACTAAAGGAATATGGCACTAAGGGAATGAGCTAGCAAGGAGAGGGTGATGGCTGGCGGATGGCTGGCCGAATGAAGGGGCAACAATCGGTTGGGGTGGCCGACTAAGGGAGTTTGGTGGTGGCGGGCTGCTAGGGAGCTATGGGTTCGGCTGAGTGAGAAGGGTGGCGGCGAGTGGAAGGGCTGATGTTAGGGTGGTAGGGGAGTAGATTAGGTGGTTTAGAGTGGAGAGGGAGTGAAGAGGAGGCAAGATAGGATGTAGGGGGCTTACCGGGTGAAGAAGAGGGTGGCGCTCGGCTGGAAAGGAGTTGGGCAGGCGGTGGCGTTCGGCTGGAAGGTGGTGGTGTAGGTGGTGGTGCAGGTGGTGGTGGGATGGGGAGCAGGTGGAGCAGGCAGCTGAGCTTGGGGAAGTGGAGGACCCGGCTGGGATTGGGGAAGGCGGCTTGGTTATGGAATCCGCCCCCAAGGGGGGGGGTGTTTATATAGGGCTTGGTAGGTTAGTTAGGGCTGGGTTTGGGGTAGTGGTTAGGTGGTTTAGGTAGGGTGGTATGATGATAAGGTGGGCTGGAAAGGGTAGGGCCAGATATTTTAGTTACAAGTGGTTTGGGTAGGTTGTGGGCTAGGGGTGGTTTAGGGGTTTAGGGTTTGGTTAGGTGGGTGGGTTCTAGGGTGAGGTTTAGTGAGCTAGGTTAGGTGATTAGGCTAGGATTAGGCTAGGTTTAGGGAATTTAACCTAGGTTTAGGGAAGGATTAGGGAAGTGGGTTAGGTGATTAGGTTGGGATTAGGCCGGGATTAGGGAAGTAGGTTAGGTGATTAGGTTCAGATTAGGGGCGGATTAGGGTGGAAGGCTAGGATTAGGTATTTTGGGTTAGGTTTAGGTGAAGGAGCTCCCTTTTCATAGCCCATAGACTTTAACCACATCATGTTGGTGCAGCCCTAGGTTAGGTTTTGGCTAATTACAAGCTTAAACCCACTCAATTAGGCTAACCCACATGATTAACCCCAAACTTGACACACAAGTCAAGCTTAATTACAACCACACTTGATCTTATCCACCCCCCCACTCTCTCTCATGCCCATAATCCCACGTGAATTTCAAGTGGGCCCCACCTCCATTTATGAGAAGGTGATGTGGGCCATGGATATGGATATTGGATTGGATTTTTTAATCCAAATCCAAATCCAAGTCCATACATGGGTTTGGATTGGGGTCTGGATATATATGGTCCAGATCCAATCCAAACTGAACTCTGACTCCTTCGAGCTGTGCTCGAAATGAACGGTTTGTGCGGGGCCTGACAACATCAGTGCTCCGTCTGCATTGGGTCTTCGCCAACATGATCGTCCGCCTCTGTTTTCGCTTTCCGGAGATGACTTCAAATGATGTTTTGATGATAACAGGGTCTTGGACGTTCGAGATCCTAGGGGTGTGGATTTGATACAAGAGTTGCTGTGCCGGGCTTGACATGTGCTCCGGTTCCGGGCTCTTCTTAGCTCTCCTGGTCCTGTCTGGATTAGGCCAAGCTGCTTCGAGGTTCCAAAACATGTTTCAAAAAGGTTTTAAAAGCCATATTGTATGTTTTCGAAATACAGAGTTCAAAACATATGTACAGGGTTGTCTGGAAGGCTCCTAGGTTTCCAAACTCAAAATGGCCCTTTGGGGCTGCTTTTACAAAACCATATGGTTTTGAGAAATTCGTGGGATTTCGGGGTGTTTACAGATGCCCCTCTTTGGCCTTGTCCAAATCAATTTGGATAAGGGCAAAGATGGCAAACACCCCTTTCAATGTCTCCCTAGATCTAGCCACGAAGAATATGGGATCGTCCCAATTTTACACCCCTTTCAATGTCTCCTGGGTTTTGGGCCTTTGTTTTCCTTTTGGAAATAGAAGAGAAGAGGGGAGGACTTATCCCAAGCCTACACTCGATCCATTCCAGATCAGCCTATTTAGAAATAGCACGTACTACTTGCAAGTATCTTGCTATATTGAACTAGGCCTTTCTTTGTAAGAAGAAGGATTTTGAAATGTAACTACGATTTTGAAAACTCCACTCTTTCACAAGTGCGAATTCTCTCACTCAAGGTCACACGAGTTTGCCTTTGCACCTTATTCACATGTCTCAGGGCAGCTATCCCTAAAATTTTTCAAAAAATGGAATTTAATCCAGATCCTACACATCTATTTCTTTAAGTATTGAACATTGATAGGATCTGCTAAATTCCTACCTTCTACATTGATTAACCAATACGAATTGTTTGTATTGGTTGCTCATACAACATAGGGTCCATCCCAGTTGGGGCGCCACTTGCCTAGGGGGTGTGGGCCATGATGGTGGATGGTTTTTAAGACCAGATCTCCCACTTCAATGTGGCGAGGTCTCATGTGTTTGATATAATGTCGAGCTATCCTTTGCCGGTATGCACGAGCATGATCCATGGCAAGGAGTTGCCTCTCATCTAGCAAATCTAGTTCGGCCATTCTAACATGCTAAAGCATTTCTAGGGGGAGGTCGAGCGCTATGGATGTATGGAATGAATGCAGTTGAGTATGAATGGGAAGAATGGCGTTTGTGCCATAGACCAATTCGAATGGTGTGGCATTCGTGGGAGTCTGGATGGAAGTCCTATAAGCCCATAAGGCTTCATCTAGCTTCTCGTGCCACGTCCTACCCTTCTCTAAGGTTTTCTCAATTATGCTAATGAGAGTCTTGTTTGTGGCTTCGGCTTGGCCGTTGCCTTGAGGGTAGTAGGGCGAGGAGAAGTGGTGAGTTATGCCATACGTGTTGCACAACTTAACCATCCGCTCGTTCTTGAATGGGGTGCCATTATCAGACACAAGGTCTCGTGGAACCCCAAATTGAGCCAAGATATTCCTCCGGATGAAAGCCACCACATGTTGCCCCATCACATTGGTTAGGGAAATGGCTTCCACCCACTTAGAGAAATACTCCGTGGTTGCTAAAATAAATCGATGCCCATTCGAGGCCTTTAGAAATATTGGGCCTACGATGTCAAACGCCCACATGGTAAATGGCCAGGGGCTGACCACGGAATGCAATGCAGATGATGGGATATGAATGGCGTGCCCATGCACTTGACATGGATGACACTTGTAGACGCGCAAAAATCCCCGTCTCTTCGCCTCTTTCAGGGCTTGGAGCGGATCCTCTCGTGTGTCTAAGTCCTATATATGCAAATAGGGCGTGTCAGCTAGCTTACCTAAGCTAGCGAAGATATTTTTAACACTAACTTCTAAACGTGGCGACTGTGAGCAAGTAAGCTCTTGTCGTCGCAGACCTTCTTGCACCGATGCGCAAGGGTCAGTCTGTACGCTTTGCAAAAATCGAGTTTTTGGAGAGAAAGTCTACGAAGCGGTTCGAGGTGTCTATTTCGGCTCTTTAAGATGCGATTGCATATTTTAGATCACGTGGATTTGCACGTGCCTAAGTCTTTTTCTTTTATCCCTTTTCGGGCCACCTAGTTTGTGTGTTATGAACACTCCACTACATGGGCGAATTCGAGCGGGGCTTGCTTCGATGCAATATGCGTCCTACCTCGTGGTATGGCGTAGATGCAATGCAAACTCACGCGACTCCAAAGGGAAAACCCGAAATGTAAAGACAATACTGAAGGGAAATGACTGAAGGGAAATAACCGAAGGGAAATAACCGAAGGGAAATAACCGAGGGGAAATAACCGAAGGGAGATATGTATATAGATTATGTATAGGAGCCCTTACTCGGGTCTTGCAAATAAGAGCGAAGGCTCAATGTGGGTGCGTGCTTGAATTGAAAGACTTACACACACGACATGAAATTAAACCCAAATATAAATTGCAGTATGGCCTTGACTAAGGTCTTGGGAGTAAGAGCGAAGGCTCAATGTGTGTGAGAGTGCTTGAATTGAAGTACTACACACACGACATGAATGAAACCCAAATATAACTGCAATAAGGCCTTTACTAAGGTCTTGGGAGTAAGAGCGAAGGCTCAATGTGTGTGAGAGTGCTTGAATCGAAGGACTTACTCACACAACAAGAAATGAAACCCAAATAGTATAGGTCGGCCCTTACTTGGGTCTTTCAAATAAGAGCGAAAGCTCAATGTGTGTGAGAGTGCTTGAATTGAAAGACTTACTCACACGACAAGAAATGAAACCCAAATAGTATAGGTCGGCCCTTACTTGGGTCTTTCAACTAAGAGCGAAAGCTCAATGTGTGTGAGTGCTTGAATTGAAAGACAACGCACCCAACTTAAACAAAAACCCTTCGAAAATGAAAGTATATATACACAATTATGTATTAGGGGCTGATTAGGCCCGTGTGTGTTCAAAATCGTGCACGACTAAGAGAGTGCACGTGTGTGGTTGTGCCAAGCCACGTTATTACAAGCGGGGGGAGACTATGCTCCGTTATTACAACCCCGTATCAAATTGAATCTCAAGCAAGTATACAACTAAGGACCGAGTTTAGGCACTTACGAGTAGCTGGTCCGTAGAGGCCTTGCTTGAGCGTGGGCTTGACCTTCGCCTTGGGCTGCAAACGGGAGCTCCGCGAGGATAGGTGACCAAAGGTGCTGGCCGGCTGCAAGTGGGGCACGGGATGGGTGCCTCAAAGGTGGCCGGTGGCAAGTGGATGTCGCCTCGAGGTTGGGGGTTAAAGGGGCTGAACAAGTGAGTTCTTGGGGCCACTAGGGGAGTTGAGTGTTTAGGGAAAACTGGACCTAAAGAAGAGTTTGTGGGAAGGCCGAATGGGACACCTAGGGGAAGGCCGAATGGGATATGATGGCTAGGTAGTGGCCGGCAGTTTGGGTTTTGCTAGGTTCGGCTAAGTGAAAAGGGTGGTGGCAAAAGGGCTAAGATGATGATAGGGTGGGTGGCTAGGAGTGGAGAGGTGGAAGGGAAGGGTTTTGATAGAGTTAGGGTACTTACCGAAGGGGGAGAGGCGGTGGAAGGCAATGAGAAGCAGGCGGGCAGGTGGGCTCTTGGCTGGTTCGGTTGGGTGAAGGTGGTGGCGTCCGGTTGGGGAATGGTGGTGGATGGAAGAGGGAAGGTGGCGGTGCAGGTAGAGCTAGTGGAGCAGGCGGAGACTGGAGCAGGCAGGCAGGTGGAGAGTGGAGAGTGGAGCCGGCTGGGCTGAGGTGAGGGCCTTCTAGCCTCCAAAACCCGCCCCCAAAGGGGAGGGGTTTAAATAGGGATGGGTAGGTCGGTTAGGGCTGGGCTGAGGGTAGTGGTTAGGTGGTTTAGGTAGGGTGGTATGTAGATAAGGTGGGCTGGAAAGGGTTGGGCCAGATATTTTAAAACTAGGGGTTTGGGTAGATTGTGGGCTAAGAGTGGTTTAGGGGTTTAGGGCTAGGTTAGGTGGTTGGGTTTTAGGGTGAGGTTTAGTGAGCTAGGTTAGGTGATTAGGCTAGGTTTAGGCTAGGATTAGGGAAATTAGTCTAGGTTTAGGGAAGGATTAGGGAAGTGGGTTAGGTGATTAGGTTGGGATTAGGCCGGGATTAGGGAAGTGGGTTAGGTGATTAGGTCGGGATTAGGGGTGGATTAGGGGTTTAGGCTAGGATTAGTCATTTTGGGTTAGGTCTAGGTGAAGGAGCTCCCTTAGCATGGCCCATAGACCTTGATCACCCCATGTTGGTGCAGCCCTAGGTTAGGTTTTAGCTAATTACAAGCTTAAACCCACTCAATTAGGCTAACCCACATGATTAAACCCAAACTTGACACACAAGTCAAGCTTAATACAACACTCTTGATATTTTTCACCCCCACTCTCTCTCATGCCCAATATCCCACGTGAATTTCAAGTGGGCCCCACCTCCATTTATGAGAAGGTGATGTGGGCCATGGATATGGATATTGGATAGGATCTCTGGATCCAAATCCAAATCCAAGTCCACATATGGGTTTGGATTGGGATCTGGATATATATGGTCCAGATCCAATCCAAACTGAACTCTGACTCCTTCGAGCTGGGTTCGAAACGGACGATTCGTGTGGGGCCTGACAGCATCAGTACTCTGTCTGCGTTGGGTCTTCGCCAACATGGTCGTCCGCCTCCGTTTCTGCCTTCCGGAGATGACTTCAAATGATATTTTGATAAGAACAGGGTCTTGGACGTTCGAGATCCTGGGGGTATGAATCAGATACAAGAGTTGTTGTGCCGGGCTCAACATGTGCTCCGGTTCCGGACTCTTCTTAGCTCTCCTGGTCCTGTCTTGATCGGGCCAAGCCGCTTCGGGGTTTCAAAAACGTGTTTTAACAAGGTTTTAAAAGCTATATTATATATTTTTGAAATATGAAGCTTAAAACATATATACAGGGTTGTCTGGAAGGCTCCTGGGTTTCCAGACTCAAAATAGCCCTTTGGGGCTGCTTTTATAAAACCAGATGGATTTTGAGAAATTCGTGGGATTTCGAGGTGTTTACAACACTTCCTAACATGATCGTGGCAATCCCTTTTTAGGGTGGACCAAAAATAGCCCCCTCTAAGTATTTTCATTGCCATCATGTTGGCATTAACATGACCTCCACATTCTCCATCGTGGAACTCGTGCATCACTATCCTAGCCTCCTATAGGTCGATACACCTAAGCAGAATGCCGGTAAAACTTTTTTTGTATAAGACCCCACCCAGAATGGTGTATCGGGTCGAAATCTTACGAATGAATGCCTTATCTTTGGATGTGGCATCCTCGGTGAATCCCCCATTTTCTAAAAACTATTTGATGTCATAAAACCAGGGTTTTTCAATAGACTCTGGGTTGTTTTGGCAAATATCCAAGTCGTGTGTGGATGGGTGGGGCGCATGCCATATTTTCAAAGATCTGGTCCCTGAAATGGGATCGACCTTCAGGGCTGAACCCAAGGAGGAGAGGGCATCGGCGATGCCATTGTCCTCTCTTCCTATGTGTGTGAGTTTACACGATTGGAAGGACTGGACCAATCGAGTGGCCAACTCGTGATATGGAAGTAGTTTCTCATTACGTACTTGCCAAATTTTCAAAACCTGGTTTATGACAAGGAGCGAATCTCCAAAGACCTCGATGCATGATGCGCCTAGAGTTTTCGAAATTCTTAGCCTTGTATGAGTGCTTCATACTCAGCTATGTTGTTGGAACATTCGAAATCTAAGCGGACTGCTATGGGAATCTCGCCCTTTTCAGGGGAGATTAGGATGACCCCAGCGCCAGCCCCTCGTTGGTTTCGTGCCCCATCGAAGTGCATCTTCCACACTTGGTTTTCGAAAGAATTTGCCAAAATGTGGTTTTGAAAATGGTTTTGCAATATGCCTTCATCTAGCATTTCGACAAGAGTGGGATATGCGTCCTCTAAGGGGAATTCAGCCACGTAATCTGCTAGGGCTTGCCCCTTAATGGAGATCTGGTGATGGTATTTCAGATCATACTCCATTAGAAGGAGTTGCCATTTGCCCAATCTACCCGTGAGAATGGGTTTTTCGAACAAGTGCTTGATTGGATCAAGCTTGGACACTATCCAGATCTCATGATCTAGGAAATAGTGCTTGAATTTCTGGCAGGCCCAGACTAGGGCCAAGCACGTCTTCTACATGGCTTGATAATTTCGTTCATAAGCCAAGAGAGTTTTCGAAATATAGTAGATGGCATACTCCTTATGGGTGTCATCCTCGTATTGAGCCAACAGGGCTCCTAAAGCATTTGCATGCACGGAGATGTATAATAAAAGCGGTTTTCCTTGCTTTGGAGGGTTCAAAATGGGGGGATTAACCAAGTATGCCTTTAGTCTCTCGAAGGACTTCTGGCATTCGTCATCCCATAAGAATTTTGTGCCCTTCCTCAACAGTTTGTTGAAGGGTTCGCATCTAGTGGCCAGATTCGATATGAATCGGCGAACGGATTGTAAACGACCCTGGAGGCTACGGATTTGGGTGAGATTGGAGGGTGGAGCCATGTCTATGATGGCTCGACACTTAGAGGGGTCGACTTCTATTCCCCTTTGGCTCACCATAAAGCCTAGAAGCTTCCCTAATTCTACCCCGAACACACATTTTTGAGGGTTTAGTTTTACTTTGTAAAGCCTAAGCCTTTCAAAAATCTTTTGTAAACATTCGATATGGGTGCATCGGGTTTTGGATTTTGCCAAGAGATCATCTACATACACTTCTACGAGCTCATGAATCTGATCATGGAAGATCGTGGTCATGGCTCGTTGGTATGTTGCGCCGGCATTTTTCAAACCAAAGGGCATGACTGTATAGCAGTACGTGCCCCATGGGGTTGTGAAGGCGGTCTTACCTTGATCTCGTGGGCTTAGTTTGATTTGATTATAGCCTGAATAGCCATCCATAAACGAAAACATTTCATGATTTGCAGTACTATCGACTATCAAATCTATGTTTGGTAAAGGATAATTATCCTTTGGAGTGGCTTTATTCAGGTTTCTGAAATCGATGCATATTCGAATTTTCCCATTGGTTTTTCAAACTACAATGATGTTTGACAACCAATCAGAATACGCAATGGGTTTATAAATCCGACTTTTAGCAGATCTTCTAAACCCTCTTTGACTTGCGTGTGCACATTCGGGTGTATTTTCCTAAGCTTCTGCTTTATGGGTTTTACACCTGCATCTAAGGGAAGACGATGTTCGACAATGCTGGGATCTATGCCCGGCATGTCTTCATACGTCCATGCAAACACATCTAAATAGGTTCGTAGAAATGCAATGAATGCTAACCTTTCAGCATCATGCAAGCATGCGCCTATTTTGATGGTTTTGGGATTGGAATCATCCCCTAGGTTCACCTCTATGAAATCTCCTCCTACTGATTGGGAAGGTCTTTCAAAATCGAGAATCTTATGAAATTCTGGGAGCTTAGAAGTGGGATCTTCCTCAAGGAGATCTACTTCTGGGCTTTGATCATTCTCGTGGGCCATAGACCCGAGGGAATTTGATGCGTGATTTTCAAAACGACCTGGTTTTGTACTTGGATTTTCAAGTGATTTCGAAACTTTTGGTCTGGCTATTCAAACAACGTTTCTTTCAAAATCCTTTTCTTTTGCCAAAGTCCTACCAGGAGCAGCTATATACAAAATCTTTTTGGTATTTTCAAAATTTTCAATTTTTTTGGTTTTTTGTAATACAAGAACCTTGGGAACTATACAAAGCACTCTATTTTCGAGTTTTTGTTTTTCCATTGTTTTTGGTTTTTCTTGTTTTTTGATTTTTTTGATTTTAAGCTTTTCAAATGTTTTTGTATTTTTAGAAAAAGGGATCTTCCGTTATACCTACAAAGGGAAAGCACTACGGGTTAGACTCGAAATAGGAGATCTAAATCGTAGGTCTCTTCTAAGGCAGGTTCCGGGGCACCCTTGACCCAGGTGGTCACAGGGGGTGGCTCCGGCGGTATTCGGGGAGTATAGCCGATCCCATATCGGCTTGGATTGGCCCTAGGAAGGATGGGCTCTAGGAGACCCTGGTTCTGTGCCCCTAGACTTTTGTAGGGCGTGTAGCCCATGTTCAACAACATGTTCCACGACTTTTTGTTTTTTGAAAAAGTTTGATATAAGTCGTGGTCCTGGAACATGCTATCGTCCATATTGTGCTCATATGACCTCTTGTCCAGGCCCCTTCACACATACAACCTTCCTAGGGTTGTTCAACACGAGTCGAGGTGGCTCAACCATAATTTGCCCCAGGTTAGCCTCATGGGCCTGGGAGCTTGATAAACAAGGGGAGTTTATGATCCCCTGAAGCTGTGGGTGACTCTCACCTAGGATCACTACGACCTGGTCCCTCAAAGGGATCTTGACACACTTGTGGAAGGTGGATGGCACAGCGCACAAACTGTGTATCCAGGGCCTTCCCAACAATAGGTTATAATGGGGTTGGATGTTCAAGACATGGAACACCCCTGTGTGTTCGATCCCTCCCGTTTCCATTGGGAGTTCGATGGATCCTAAAGGTCTAGACGCATTCCCATCGTATCCAGTGATAACGATGGGGCTTGGGTTCACTGAAGTCAAGGTGACTCCGATTTTGTATGCCACATGAAGTGGAAGGATGTTGAGCCCTCCTCCACCATCGACTAGGCACCTGTCCAGAGAGTGGTTATTCAGAACCACCTCGATATGCAGGGCCTGGTTATGGGTTTCATAGGGTCTATCTACATCTTCTTCCGAAAAAGTGATGGGCGATTTTGCTCCTAATAAAGCCACTTGGGCATACAAGGATTCTGGACTTATGTTCGAATCAACCTTGGCCCTTTCTAGAATTTTCTCTAATACAAGTCTATGCCTAGGCGAGGTTTTTATAAGCTCTAAGATAGACATGTGAATAGGAATCTTTGAAAGGTGGTTTTCGAAGTCATAAGGATTTAGGATGACTTTGTCCTTATCTGCTTTTGGCAGAACACTAGGGATACATGCTTTTGAGGGGCCAGGCACACTGACCACCTTTTGAGCACCTTGAAGGTGCGGGGGTTGATAGATCCTCCCGGATCTAGTGACTTCCCCCACGACCAGCCTAGGGTTCGCGCTATTTTTGGCTCTAAGGATGAGCTGAGGAGAACCTTGGGTTTTCAAAACTGGTTTTACCGGGGATTCCACTTTTGGTGGTCCCCGAATGACGACTTGGGCGGGTTTCTTGTATAGTACAAGAATGGGCACACAAGTAGGTCGACCAGGTTCTGGTTTTTGCGCTAGTTCCTTGGAAATGGTGAGGGTACATACCTCCTTTCCTTTCCCACTGCCACTGGTGTGCTTGGGAAAGGGTTGCTTGAAGATAGCTTGAGGTGGCTCAGGTTCCGCAGTGACCTGGAGCAGGCCTTCCGCTATCAAGTTCTCAATTTTATTTAAGAGGGAGAAGCAGCGTTTAGTATCATGGCCTTTGAGCCGATGATACTTACAAAATCGGTTTAAATACCCCCCTTTGGAAGTGATTCCTTCGGGGATTTCAAGGAGTTCTATCATGCCCTGGGCAAGTAGGAGGTTTAGGACCTCCGACACAGGTTGCCCTAGCGGAGTGTACTCCCGTTTTTCAACCGGTTTTTGAAATTTTCGCTCCCTCTTATTTTCTATCTTTTCAAAATTTTTGGAAGTGCCTGCCAAGCCTGGATCCACCCGGACATTGGCGATTTTATGGGGCTTTGCCCCTTTGTCCGTCGTGGGTAGCCCATATGTGATGGGCTTTTCCAAGCGGGTTTTTGGAACGGCACTTCCTTTCCACAAGTGATCGTATGTCCCTTTTCGCAAGTTGGTTTCGAAGAGGGAGGCCTTTTTGATCAACTTTGTAGACGCGCGAAAATCCCCGCCTCTTCGCCCCTTTTCGTGGCTTGGAGTGGATCTTATCGTGCGTCTAAGGCCTATGTATAAAAACAGGGCGTGCCAGCTAGCTTACTTAAGCTAGCGAAGATATACTTTAACACTGACTTCTAAACGTGGCGACTGTGAGCAAGTGAGCTCTTGTCGTCGCAGACCTTCTTGCACCGATGCGCAAGGGTCAGTCTGTACGCTTTTGCAAAAATCGAGTTTTGGGGAGAAAGTCTACGAAACGGTTCGAGGTGTCTATTTCGGGTCTTTAAGATGCGATTGCATGTTTTAGATCACGTGGATTTGCACGTGCCTAAGTCTTTTCTTTTATCCCTTTTTGGGTCGCCTAGTTTGTGTGTTATGAACACTCCACTACATGGGCGAATTCGAGCGGGGGTTGCTTCGATGCAATATGCGTCCTACCTCGTGGTATGGCGTAGATGCAATGCAAACTCACGCTACTCCAAAGGGAAAACCCGAAATGTAAAGACAATGCTGAAGGGAAATAACAGAAGGGAAATAACCGAAGGGAAATAACCGAAGGGAAATAACCGAAGGGAAATATGTATATATCTTTATGTATATGAGCCCTTACTCGGGTCTTGCAAATAAGAGCGAAGGCTCAATGTGGGTGCGTGCTTGAATTGAAAGACTTACACACACGACATGAAATTAAACCCAAATATAAATTGCAGTATGGCCTTGACTAAGGTCTTGGGAGTAAGAGCGAAGGCTCAATGTGTGTGAGAGTGCTTGAATTGAAGTACTACACACACGACATAAATGAAACCCAAATATAACTGCAATAAGGCCTTTACTAAGGTCTTGGGAGTAAGAGCGAAGGCTCAATGTGTGTGAAAGTGCTTGAATTGAAAGACTTACTCACACGACAAGAAATGAAACCCAAATAGTATAGGTCGGCCCTTACTTGGGTCTTTCAAATAAGAGCGAAAGCTCAATGTGTGTGAGAGTGCTTGAATTGAAAGACAACTCACACAAAATGAAACCCAAATAGTATAGGTCGGCCCTTACTTGGGTCTTTCAAATAAGAGCGAAAGCTCAATGTGTGTGAGAGTGCTTGAATTGAAAGACAACTCACACGACAAGAAATGAAACCCAAATAGTATAGGTCGGCCCTTACTTGGGTCTTTCAAATAAGAGCGAAAGCTCAATGTGTGTGAGAGTGTTTAAATTGAAAGACAACGCACCCAACTTAAACAAAACCCTTCGGAAATGAAATATATACGTACACTTATATATTAGGGGCTGATTAGGCCCGTGTGTGTTCAAAATTGTGCACGACTAAGAGAGTGCACGTGTGTGGTTGTGCCAAGCCACGTTATTACAAGCGGGGGGAGACTATGCTCCGTTATTACAACCCCGTATCAAATTGAATTTCAAGCAAGTGTATGACTAAAGACCGAGTTTAGACACTTACGAGTAGCTGGTCCGTAGAGGTCTTGCTTGAGCGTGGCCTTGGCCTTGGGCTGCAAACGGGAGCTCCGCGAAGGTATGTGACCAAGGGTGCTGGTCGGCTGCAAATGGGGCGCGGGATGGACGCCTCGAAGGGGGCCGGTGGCAAGTAGGCGGCGCCTCCAAGTAGGGAGTTTAGAGTGGCTGACTAAGTGGGTCTTAGGGTCACTAGGGAAGTTAGGTACTAAGGGAAAACTGGCCCTAAAAGGTGAGTTAGTGGGAAGGCCAAATAGGGCACCTAGGGGGGTCGGCCGAATGGGAGATGGTGGCTAAGCAGTGGCCAGCCACTTGGGTTATCCTAGGTTCGGCTAGGCTTAGATGGTGGCGGCAAAGAGGTTGAGCTAAGGGGAAGATGGGTGGCTAAGAGTGGAGGGGTGATAGAGAGTGGCTTTGAGGGAGTTAGGGGGACTTACCGAATGGGGAGGAGTGGCGGATGGAGTGGGAGAGTGGCGGGCAGGTGGCTGTCGGCTGGTGGAGTTGGGGGAAAGGTGGTGACGTCCAGCTGGGGGGCAGTGATGGTGGACGGAAGAGGGAAGGTGGCGGCTGGTGGAGCAGGTGGCGGCTGGTGGAGCAGTCACGGCTGGATGGAAGGTAGGAGAAGGAGAGGGCTCGGCTGGGAGTGGAGAGTGGTTTCCACTTCGAAAAACCCGCCCACAATGAGGGGGGTTTAAATAGGGGATGGGTAGGTCGGTTAGGGCTGGGTTGTGGGTAGTGGTTAGGTGGTTGGGTTTTAGGGTAGTATGTAGATAAGGTGGGCTGGATGGGATTGGGCCAGATATTTTAAAACTAGGGGTTTGGGAAAATCGTGGGCTAAGGGTGGTTTAGGGGTTTAGGGCTAGGTTAGGTGGTTGGGTTTTAGGGTGAGGTTTAGTGAGCTAGGTTAGGTGGTTTAGGCTAGGTTTAGGCTAGGATTAGGGAAATTAATCTAGGTTTAGGGAAGGATTAGGGGAGTGGGTTAGGTGATTAGGTTGGGATTAGGCCGGGATTAGGGAAGTGGGTTAGGTGATTAGGTTCAGATTAGGCCGGGATTAGGGGTTTAGGCTAGGTTTAGGCATTTTGGGTTGGGTTTAGGTGAGGGAGCTCCCTTAGCATGGCCCATAGACCTTGATCACCCCATGTTGGTGCAGCCCTAGGTTAGGTTTTAGCTAATTACAAGCTTAAACCCACTCAATTAGGCTAACCCACAAGATTAAACCCAAACTTGACACACAAGTCAAGCTTAATACAACACTCTTGATATTTTTCAACCCCACTCTCTCTCATGCCCAATATCCCACGTGAAACTCAAGTGGGCCCCACCTCCATTTATGAGAAGGTGATGTGGGCCATGGATATGGATATTGGATTGGATCTCTGGATCCAAATCCAAATCCAAGTCCACATATGGGTTTGGATTGGGATCTGGATATATATGGTCCAGATCCAATCCAAACTGAACTCTGACTCCTTCAAGCTGGGTTCGAAACGGACGATTCGTGCGGGGCCTGACAGCATCAGTACTCCGTCTGCGTTGGGTCTTCCCCAACATGGTCGTCCGCCTCCGTTTCTGCCTTCCGGAGATGACTTCAAATGATATTTTGGTAAGAACAGGGTCTTGGACGTTCGAGATCCTGGGGTGTGAATCAGATACAAGAGTTGCTGCGCCGGGCTCGACAGGTGCTCCGGTTCCGGGCTCTTCTTGGCTCTCCTGGTCCTGTCTTGATCGGGCCAAGCCACTTTGGGGTTTCAAAACATGTCTTAAAAGGGTTTTCAAAAGCTATATCATATGTTTTTGAAAGATAAAGTTTTAAACATATATACAGGGTTGTTTGGAAGGCTCCTGGGTTTCCAAACTCAAAATGGCCCTTTGGGGCTGCTTGTATAAAACCAGATTTGTTTAAGAAATTCGTGGGATTTCGGGGTGTTTACAGATGCCCCTCTTTGGCCTTGTCCAAATAGATTTGGATAAGGGCAAAGATGACAAACACCCCTTTTAATGTCTCCCTAGATCTAGCCACGAAGAATATGGGATCGTCCCATTTTAACAAAATCTCAATTTTACAAACTCTGGTAGGAGGAGATATCACGCCAAAGGGTTCACTTATGGAATCTGGTCCTAAATGGGATCATGTTCATGCAAGTACCGTGCGTGGAATGCAGATGACATGGGTGTGGTGCCAAGAGTGGCGACCTCCCAGAGACCAGGTGTGGTCGAACTCTAGAGACTTACAAGGCCTACTGCTCAAAGTGAGCAAAAACCCTATGCTGTTCGATGTTCGGTTTTTTAAAACTTATTTACAAAAGCTATTTACAAAAGGGACAACTGTCTTGAGCCTCGATCCTAAGGATCTCGAGCTCTTCGTGCTTGCCCTTGTTTGAGTCTTAACACTCGCTTATTTAGCGGAGGTTTTATAAGAAAACAAGCTTCATTTCAAATCCCGACGCCTTACTTGAAAGGTCGAATTCTCGAACAAGATGAAATTCAAGTAAGTAAATCCTATTTTTACTTTAGGATTCCTCGAAATGAACCATGCTTTAGCTTGGGATAAGCCAGGGATGGGAAAGAGATACCACGGTCCCTTCTGAAGCGTCCCGTGGTTTAAGGCATAGAAGGCGGAAAACTGCTCTTTTTGAGCTTTTTGGCCTCTTTTTCCTTTTTATAGAGGGTCTCCCTTTGGGAGTATTTTTTCTTTAATCCCTCTTTTTCATAAGAGAATCGATTTTTCTTTTTCAAGTCTGGTTTCTTTCTTTTGGAAAGAGACTTTAAATGGGAAATTCCCTTTTGATTTGGGCCTTTGTTTTCCTTTTGGAAGGAGAAAAGAAGAGGGGAGGACTTATCCCAAGCCTACACTCGATCCATTCCAGATCAGCCTATTTAGAAATAGCACGTACTACTTGCAAGTATCTTGCTATGTTGAACTAGGCCTTTCTTTGTAAGATGAAGGATTTTGAAATGCAACCACGATTTTGAAAACTCCACTCTTTCACAAGTGCGAATTCTCTCACTTAGGGTCACACGAGTTCGCCTTTGCACCTTATTCACATGTCTCAGGGCAGCTATCCCTATTAAATTTTCGAAAACTGGAATTTAATCCAGATCCTACACATGATACTTCTTTAAGTATTGAATATTGATAGGATCTGCTAAATTCCTACCTTCTACATCGATCAACCAATACGAATTGTTCGTAGTGGTTGCTCGTACAACATAGGGTCCATCCCAGTTGGGGCGCCACTTGCCTAGGGGGTGTGGGCCACGATGGTGGATGGTTCTCAAGACCAGATCTCCCTCTTCAAAGTGGCGAGGTCTCATGTGTTTGCTATAATGTCGGGCTATCCTTTGCCGGTATGCACGAGCATGATCCATGGCAAGGAGTCGCCTCTCATCTAGCAAATCTAGCTCGGCCATCCTAGCATGCTGAAGCGTCTCTAGGGGGAGGTCGAGTGCAATGGATGTATGGAATGAATGCAGTTGGGTATGAATGGGAAGAATGGCGTTTGTGCCATAGACCAATTCGAATGGTGTGGCATTCGTGGGAGTCCGGATGGAAGTCCTATAAGCCCATAAGGCTTCATCCAGCTTCTCATGCCACCTCCTACCCTTCTCTAAGGTCTTCTCAATGATACCAATGAGAGTCTTGTTTGTGGCTTCGGCTTGGCCGTTGCCTTGAGGGTAGTAGGGCGAGGAGAAGTGGTGAGTTATGCCATACGTGTTGCACAACTTAACCATCCGCTCGTTCTTGAATGGGGTACCATTATCAGACACCAGGTCTCGTGGAACCCCAAATCGAGCCAAGATATTCCTCCGGATGAAAGCCACCACATGTTGCCCCATTACATTCGTTAGGGAAATGGCTTCCACCCACTTGGAGAAATACTCCGTGGCTGCTAAGATAAAACGATGCCCATTCGAGGCCTTTGGGAATATGGGGCCTACAATGTCAAACGCCCACATGGTAAATGGCCAGGGGCTGACCACGGAATGCAATGCAGATGAAGGGGTATGAATGGCGTGCCCATGCACTTGACATGGATGACACTTTCTAACATGATCGTGACAATCCCTTTTCAGGGTGGACCAAAAATAACCCCCTCTAAGTATTTTCATTGCCATCATGTTGGCATTAACATGACCTCCACATTCTCCATCGTGGAACTCGTGCATCACTATCCTAGCCTCCTCTAGGTCGATACACCTAAGCAGAATACCGGTAAAACTCTTTTTGTATAAGACCCCACCCAGAATGGTGTATCGGGTCGAAATCTTACGAATGAATGCCCTATCTTTGGATGTGGCATCCTCGGTGAATCCCCCATTTTCTAAAAATTGTTTTATGTCATAGAACCAGGGTTTTTCAATAGACTCTGGGTTGTTTTGGCAAATATCCAAGTCGTGTGTGGATGGCTGGGGCGCATGCCATATTTCCAAAGATCTGGTCCCTGAAATGGGATCGACCTTTAGGGCTGAACCCAAGGAAGAGAGGGCATCGGCGATGCCATTGTCCTCTCTTCCCACGTGTGTGAGCTTACACGACTGGAAGGAGTGGACCAATCGAGTGGCCAACTCGTGATATGGAAGTAGTTTCTCATTACGTACTTGCCAAATTTTTAAAACCTGGTTTATGACAAGGAGCGAATCTCCAAAGACCTCGATGCATGATGCCCCTAGAGTTTTCGAAATCCTTAAGCCTTGTATGAGTGCTTCATACTCAGCCATGTTGTTGGAACATTCGAATTCTAAGCGGACTGCTATGGGAATCTCGCCCTTTTCAGGGGAGATTAGGATGATCCCGGCACCAGCCCCTCGTTGGTTTCGTGCCCCGTCGAAGTGCATCTTCCACACTTGGTTTTCGAAAGAATTTGCCAAAATGTGGTTTTGAAAATGGTTTTGCAATATGCCTTCATCAGGCATTTCGACAAGAGTGGGATATGCGTCCTCCAAGGGGAAGTCAGCCACGTAATCTGCTAGGGCTTGCCCCTTAACGGAGATCTGGTGATGGTATTTTAGATCATACTCCATTAGAAGGAGTTGCCATTTGCCCAATCTACCCGTGAGAATGGGTTTTTCGAACAAGTGCTTGATTGGATCAAGCTTGGACACTATCCAGATCTCATGATCTAGGAAGCAGTGTCTGAATTTCTGGTAGGCCCAGACTAGGGCCAAGCACGTCTTCTCCATGGCTTGATAATTTCGTTCATAAGCCAAGAGAGTTTTCGAAATATAGTAGATGGCATACTCCTTATGGGTGTCATCCTCGTATTGAGCCAACAGGGCTCCTAAAGCGTTTACATGCACGGAGATGTATAATAAAAGCGGTTTTCCTTGCTTTGGAGGATTCAAAACGGGGGGATTAACCAAGTATGCCTTTAGTCTCTCGAAGGACTTTTGGCATTCGTCATCCCATAAGAATTTCGTGCCCTTCCTCAACAGTTTGTTGAAGGGTTCGCATCTAGTTGCCAGATTCGATATGAATCGGCGCACAGATTGTAATCGACCCTGGAGGCTACGGACTTGGGTGAGATTGGAGGGTGGAGCCATGTCTATGATGGCTCGACACTTAGAGGGGTCGACTTCTATTCCCCTTTGGCTCACCATAAAGCCTAGAAGCTTTCCTGATTCTACTCCGAACACACATTTTTGAGGGTTTAGCTTTACTTTGTAAAGCCTAAGCCTTTCGAAGATTTTTTGTAAACATTCGATATGGGTGCATCGGGTTTTGGATTTTGCCAAGAGATCATCTACATACACTTCTACAAGCTCGTGAATTTGATCATGGAAGATCGTGTTCATGGCTCGTTGGTATGTTGCGCCGGCATTTTTCAAACCAAAGGGCATGACTGTATAGCAGTACGTGCCCCATGGGGTTGTGAAGGCGGTCTTACCCTGATCTCGTGGACTTAGTTTGATTTGATTATAGCCTGAATAGCCATCCATAAATGAAAACATTTCATGATTTGCAGTACTATCGACTATCAAATCTATGTTTGGTAAAGGATAATTATCCTTTGGAGTGGCTTTATTCAGGTTTCTGAAATCGATGCATATTCGAATTTTCCCATTGGTTTTTCGAACTACAACGATATTTGACAACCAATCAGAATACGCAATGGGTTTTATAAATCCGGCTTTTAGCAGATCTTCTAAACCCTCTTTGACTTGCGTGTGTACATTCGGGTGTGTTTTCCTAAGCTTCTGCTTTATTGGTTTTACACCTATATCTAAGGGAAGACGATGCTCGACTATGCTGGGATCTATGCCCGGCATGTCTTCATACGTCCATGCAAACACATCTAAATAGGTCCGTAGAAATGCAATGAGTGCTAATTTTTCAGTTTCATGCAAGCATGCGCCTATTTTGATGGTTTTAGGATTGGAATCATCCCCTAGGTTCACCTCTACGAAATCTCCTCCTACTGATTGGGAAGGTCTTTCAAAATCGAGAATTCTATGAAATTCTGGGAGCTCAGAAGTGGGATCTTCCTCAAGGGGATCCACTTCTGGGCTTCGATCATTCTCGTGGACTTTAGACCCGAGGGAACTAGATGCGTGGTTTTCAAAATAACCTGGTTTTGTACTTGGATTTTCAAGTGATTTCGAAATTTTTGGTCTGGCTATGCAGACGACGTTTCTTTCGAAATCCTTTTCTTTCGCCAAAGTCATACCAGGAGCAGCTATGTACAAAATCTTTTTGGTATTTTCCAAATTTTCGATTTTTTTGGGTTTTTGTAAAACAAGAACTTTGGGAACTATACAAAGCACACTTTTTTCGAGTTTTTGCTTTTCCATTGTTTTTGGTTTTTCTTGTTTTTCGATTTTTTTGGATTTTAAGTTTTCAAATGTTTTTGGTATTTTTAGAAAAAGGGATCTTCCGTCATACCTACAAAGGGAAAACACTATGGGTTAGACTCGGAATAGGAGATCTAAACCATAGGTTTCTTCTAAGACAGGCTCCGGGGCACCCTTGACCCAGGTGGTCACAGGGGGTGGCTCCGGCGGTATTCGGGGAGTATAGCCGATTCCGTATCGGCTTGGGTTGGCCCTAGGAAGGATGGGCTCTAGGAGACCCTGGTTTTGTGCCCCTAGACTCTTGTAGGGCGTGTAGCCCATGTTCAATAACATGTTCCACGACCTTTTGTTTTTTGAAAAGATGGGATATAAGTCGTGGTCCTGGAACATGCTATCGTCCATATTAGGCTCGTAGGGCCTTTTGTCCAGGGGTTTTGGAAATAGGGAACGCTTGGGTTTTCCTAGGAGGATTAGAGTTGGGAGGGGGCCTGCTTTGGGCGGCCCCTTCACACATACAACCTTCCTAGGGTTGTTCAACACGAGCCGAGGTGGCTCGACCATAATTTGCCCCAGGTTAGCCTCGTGGGCCTGGGAGCTCGATAAACAAGGGGAGTTTATGATCCCCTGAAGCTGTGGGTGACTCTCACCTAGGATCACTACGACTTGGTCCCTAAAAGGGATCTTGACACATTTGTGGAAGGTGGATGGCACAGCGCACAAACTGTGTATCCAGGGTCTTCCCAGCAACAGGTTATAATGGGGGTGGATGTCCAAGACATGGAACACCCCCGTGTGTTCGATCCCTCCCGTTTCCATTGGGAGTTCGATGGATCCTAAAGGCCTAGACGCATTCCCATCGTATCCAGTGATAACGATGGGGCTTGGGTTCACTGAAGTCAAGGTGACTCCGATTTTGTACGCCACGTGAAGTGGAAGGATGTTGAGCCCTCCTCCACCATCGACTAGGCACCTGTCCAGAGAGTGGTTGTTTAGAACCACCTCGATATGCAGGGCCTGGTTATGGGTTTCGTAGGGTCTATCTACATCATCTTCCGAAAAGGTGATGGGCGATTTTGCTCCTAATAAAGCCACTTGGGCAGACAAGGATTCCGGACTTATGTTCGAATCAACCTTGGCCCTTTCTAGAATTTTCTCTAAGACAAGTCTATGCCTAGGCGAGGTTTTGATAAGCTCTAGGATAGACATGTGAATAGGAATCTTTGAAAGGTGGTTTTCGAAATCATAAGGGTTTAGGATGATTTTGTCCTTATCTGCTTTTGGCAGACCACTAGGGATACATGCTTTTGAGGGGCCAGGCATACTGACCACCTTTTGAGCACCTTGAAGGTGCGGGGGTTGGTAGATCCTCCCGGATCTAGTGACTTCCCCCACGACCAGCCTAGGGTTCGCGCTAAACTTGGCTCTAAGGATGAGCTGAGGAGAACCTTGGATTTTCGAAACTGGTTTTGCCGGGGTTTCCACTTTTGATGGTCCCCGAATGACGACTTGGGCGGGCCTCTTGTATAGTACAAGGATGGGCGCACAAGCAGGTCAACCAGGTTCGGGCTTTCGCGCTAGTTCCTTGGAGATGGTGAGGGTACATACCTCCTTTCCTTTCCCACTGCCACTGGCGTGTTTGGGAAAGGGTTCCTTGAAGATAGCTTGAGGTGGCTCAGGTTCCGCAGTGACCTGGAGCCGGCCCTCCGCTATCAAGTTCTCAATTTTATTTAGAAGAGAGAAGCACCGTTTGGTATCATGGCCTTTGAGCCGATGATACTTGCAAAACCGGTTTAAATACCCCCCTTTGGACGTGACTCCTTCGGGGATTTCAGGGAGTTCGATCATGCCCTGGGCAAGTAAGAGGTCTAGGACCTCCGACACAGGTTGCCCCAGCGGAGTGTACTCCCGTTTTTCAATTGGTTTTGAAAAATTGCGTTCTCTCTTATTTTCTATTTTTCCAAAATTTTTAGAAGTGCCCGCCATGCCTGGATCCACCCGGACATTGGCGATTTTATGGGGCTTTGCCCCTTTGTCCGTTGTGGGCAGCCCATATGCGATGGGCTTTTCCACACGTGTTTTGGGAACGGCACTTCCTTTCCATAAGTGGTCGTATGTCCCTTTTCGCAAGTTGGTTTCGAAAAGGGAGGCCTTTTTGATCAACTTATGGAAAGTTGAAATCTCATGGAGCGAGAGAAGGGTTTTTAACTCGCTTTTGAAATTATCCAGGATGAGCATTACTGCGCATCCTTCGGATATAGGCTCTCGCACTTGGCCTAAAAGAGACCTCCATCTTATAATGAAGGCATGCACGTCTTCGTTCATGCCTTGCTTTGTATCCCTTAAGGTATTCAGGGTTGGCGTGACTTCCACGTTGTGTGCAAATCTTTGCATGAAGCAGTTCGCTAACTCTTCAAAAGTAGCGAACTGGCTTAAGTCGTAGGAAGCCAGCCATTTGGCAGCTATGCCTTTAAGGGATAGAGGGAACCAATACACCCATTTCATCGAGTCCTTTTTCTTCTTATGGGCTCGACGTGAAAAAAGCTGCAAGTGAGACCTAGGGTCTCCCATGCCATCATACCGATGGAAGTTTGGTATTTCATCGTCACTGTCTGTTTCGTAATCCATAGGAAGGAAATCAGACAGGGCGTAGCTTCTTTTCTCTTTATTTTGCCCTTTCAGCAGTTGCTGTAGGGCTTTACGGTCCTTTTGTGTGAAGGACTCGTGGTATTGGTTGCCTTCCATTACGGAGGCCTCTTTTTGCTTGCGAGGTTTTTCAATTTTCTTTTTAGGCCTTTGTTCACCGTTTGATGAACATGAATCGCCTACTTCAGCCTCTTGGCTGAGAGCATCGATTTTGGCCTCAAATTCCCTTCTCAAGTCCTCGATTTCATCTAGTTTTATTTTGTTTTTGAAAATCCTCCTAGAGTGAGAACTTGATGCGCATGAGCCTTGGCTCGACACTTCACTTGGATTGGATTTTGACATGCTTTTCAAGCTTTTTCAAAATTTCCTAAGTAAAAGCAAAGAAAACAAGTTAAAACGACACCTTTATAAAATTTTCGCAAGACTTCTACAAGTAAACTCGACTTTTTGAAAAGGCTCACGTCCCACCGGGCGTGCCAATCTCTGTAGACGCGCGAAAATCCCCGCCTCTTCGCCCCTTTTCGTGGCTTGGAGTGGATCTTATCGTGCGTCTAAGGCCTATGTATAAAAACAGGGCGTGCCAGCTAGCTTACTTAAGCTAGCGAAGATATACTTTAACACTGACTTCTAAACGTGGCGACTGTGAGCAAGTGAGCTCTTGTCGTCGCAGACCTTCTTGCACCGATGCGCAAGGGTCAGTCTGTACGCTTTTGCAAAAATCGAGTTTTGGGGAGAAAGTCTACGAAACGGTTCGAGGTGTCTATTTCGGGTCTTTAAGATGCGATTGCATGTTTTAGATCACGTGGATTTGCACGTGCCTAAGTCTTTTCTTTTATCCCTTTTTGGGTCGCCTAGTTTGTGTGTTATGAACACTCCACTACATGGGCGAATTCGAGCGGGGGTTGCTTCGATGCAATATGCGTCCTACCTCGTGGTATGGCGTAGATGCAATGCAAACTCACGCTACTCCAAAGGGAAAACCCGAAATGTAAAGACAATGCTGAAAATAACAGGGAAATAACCGAAGGGAAATAACCGAAGGGAAATAACCGAAGGGAAATAACCGAAGGGAAATATGTATATATCTTTATGTATATGAGCCCTTACTCGGGTCTTGCAAATAAGAGCGAAGGCTCAATGTGGGTGCGTGCTTGAATTGAAAGACTTACACACACGACATGAAATTAAACCCAAATATAAATTGCAGTATGGCCTTGACTAAGGTCTTGGGAGTAAGAGCGAAGGCTCAATGTGTGTGAGAGTGCTTGAATTGAAGTACTACACACACGACATAAATGAAACCCAAATATAACTGCAATAAGGCCTTTACTAAGGTCTTGGGAGTAAGAGCGAAGGCTCAATGTGTGTGAAAGTGCTTGAATTGAAAGACTTACTCACACGACAAGAAATGAAACCCAAATAGTATAGGTCGGCCCTTACTTGGGTCTTTCAAATAAGAGCGAAAGCTCAATGTGTGTGAGAGTGCTTGAATTGAAAGACAACTCACACGAAATGAAACCCAAATAGTATAGGTCGGCCCTTACTTGGGTCTTTCAAATAAGAGCGAAAGCTCAATGTGTGTGAGAGTGCTTGAATTGAAAGACAACTCACACGACAAGAAATAAAACCCAAATAGTATAGGTCGGCCCTTACTTGGGTCTTTCAAATAAGAGCGAAAGCTCAATGTGTGTGAGAGTGTTTAAATTGAAAGACAACGCACCCAACTTAAACAAAACCCTTCGGAAATGAAATATATACGTACACTTATATATTAGGGGCTGATTAGGCCCGTGTGTGTTCAAAATTGTGCACGACTAAGAGAGTGCACGTGTGTGGTTGTGCCAAGCCACGTTATTACAAGCGGGGGGAGACTATGCTCCGTTATTACAACCCCGTATCAAATTGAATTTCAAGCAAGTGTATGACTAAAGACCGAGTTTAGACACTTACGAGTAGCTGGTCCGTAGAGGTCTTGCTTGAGCGTGGCCTTGGCCTTGGGCTGCAAACGGGAGCTCCGCGAAGGTATGTGACCAAGGGTGCTGGTCGGCTGCAAATGGGGCGCGGGATGGACGCCTCGAAGGGGGCCGGTGGCAAGTAGGCGGCGCCTCCAAGTAGGGAGTTTAGAGTGGCTGACTAAGTGGGTCTTAGGGTCACTAGGGAAGTTAGGTACTAAGGGAAAACTGGCCCTAAAAGGTGAGTTAGTGGGAAGGCCAAATAGGGCACCTAGGGGGGTCGGCCGAATGGGAGATGGTGGCTAAGCAGTGGCCAGCCACTTGGGTTATCCTAGGTTCGGCTAGGCTTAGATGGTGGCGGCAAAGAGGTTGAGCTAAGGGGAAGATGGGTGGCTAAGAGTGGAGGGGTGATAGAGAGTGGCTTTGAGGGAGTTAGGGGGACTTACCGAATGGGGAGGAGTGGCGGATGGAGTGGGAGAGTGGCGGGCAGGTGGCTGTCGGCTGGTGGAGTTGGGGGAAAGGTGGTGACGTCCAGCTGGGGGGCAGTGATGGTGGACGGAAGAGGGAAGGTGGCGGCTGGTGGAGCAGGTGGCTGGTGGAGCAGTCACGGCTGGAGGAAGGTAGGAGAAGGAGAGGGCTCGACTGGGAGTGGAGGTGGTTTCCACTTCGAAAACCCGCCCACAATGGGGGGGTTTAAATGGGGATGGGTAGGTCGGTTAGGGCTGGGTTGTGGGTAGTGGTTAGGTGGTTGGGTTTTAGGGTAGTATGTAGATAAGGTGGGCTGGATGGGATTGGGCCAGATATTTTAAAACTAGGGGTTTGGGAAAATCGTGGGCTAAGGGTGGTTTAGGGGTTTAGGGCTAGGTTAGGTGGTTGGGTTTTAGGGTGAGGTTTAGTGAGCTAGGTTAGGTGGTTTAGGCTAGGTTTAGGCTAGGATTAGGGAAATTAATCTAGGTTTAGGGAAGGATTAGGGGAGTGGGTTAGGTGATTAGGTTGGGATTAGGCCGGGATTAGGGAAGTGGGTTAGGTGATTAGGTTCAGATTAGGCCGGGATTAGGGGTTTAGGCTAGGTTTAGGCATTTTGGGTTGGGTTTAGGTGAGGGAGCTCCCTTAGCATGGCCCATAGACCTTGATCACCCCATGTTGGTGCAGCCCTAGGTTAGGTTTTAGCTAATTACAAGCTTAAACCCACTCAATTAGGCTAACCCACAAGATTAAACCCAAACTTGACACACAAGTCAAGCTTAATACAACACTCTTGATATTTTTCAACCCCACTCTCTCTCATGCCCAATATCCCACGTGAAACTCAAGTGGGCCCCACCTCCATTTATGAGAAGGTGATGTGGGCCATGGATATGGATATTGGATTGGATCTCTGGATCCAAATCCAAATCCAAGTCCACATATGGGTTTGGATTGGGATCTGGATATATATGGTCCAGATCCAATCCAAACTGAACTCTGACTCCTTCGAGCTGGGTTCGAAACGGACGATTCGTGCGGGGCCTGACAGCATCAGTACTCCGTCTGCGTTGGGTCTTCGCCAACATGGTCGTCCGCCTCCGTTTCTGCCTTCCGGAGATGACTTCAAATGATATTTTGGTAAGAACAGGGTCTTGGACGTTCGAGATCCTGGGGTGTGAATCAGATACAAGAGTTGCTGCGCCGGGCTCGACAGGTGCTCCGGTTCCGGGCTCTTCTTGGCTCTCCTGGTCCTGTCTTGATCGGGCCAAGCCACTTTGGGGTTTCAAAACATGTCTTAAAAGGGTTTTCAAAAGCTATATCATATGTTTTTGAAAGATAAAGTTTTAAACATATATACAGGGTTGTTTGGAAGGCTCCTGGGTTTCCAAACTCAAAATGGCCCTTTGGGGCTGCTTGTATAAAACCAGATTTGTTTAAGAAATTCGTGGGATTTCGGGGTGTTTACAAACTTATGGAAAGTTGAGATCTCATGGAGTGAGAGAAGGGTTTTTAACTCACTTTTAAAGTTATCCAGGATGAGCATTACTGCGCATCCTTCGGATATGGGCTCTCGCACTTGGCCCAAAAGCGACCTCCATCTTATAATGAAGGCATGTACGTCTTCGTTCATGCCTTGCTTTGTATCCCATAAGGTATTCAGAGTCGGCGTGACTTCTACGTTGTGTGCAAATCTTTGCATGAAGCAGTTCGCTAACTCTTCAAAAGTAGCGAACTGGCTTAAGTCGTAGGAAGCCAGCCATTTGGCGGCTGTGCCTTTAAGGGATAAAGGGAACCAATACACCCATTTCATCAAGTCCTTTTTCTTCTTATGGGCTCGACGCGAGAAAAGCTGCAAGTGAGACCTAGGGTCTCCCATGCCATCATACCGATGGAAGTTCGGTATCTCATCGTCACTGTCTGTTTCGTAATCCATAGGAAGGAAATCAGACAGGGCGTAGCTTCTTTTCTCTTTATTCTGCCCTTTTAGCAACTGCTGTAGGGCTTTACGGTCCTTTTGTGTGAAGGACTCGTGGTATTGGTTGCCTTCCATTACGGAGGCCTCTTTGTGCTTGCGAGGTTTTTCAGATTTCTTTTTAGGCCTTTGTTCACCATTTGATGAACATGAATCGCCTACTTCAGCCTCTTGTCTGAGAGCATCGATTTTGGCCTCAAACTCCCTTCTCAAGTCCTCGATTTCATCTAGTTTTATTTTGTTTTGGAAAATCCTCCTAGAGTGAGAACTTGATGTGCATGAGCCTTGGCTCGACACTTCACTTGGATTGGATTTTGACATGCTTTTCAAGCTTTTTCAAAATGTCCTAAGTACAAGCAAAGAAAAAGAAGTTAAAATGACACCTTTTACAAAATTTTCGCAAGACTTCTACTTAAAACTCGATTTTTGAAAGGCTCACGTCCCACCGGGCGTGGCAATCTCTGCAGACGCGCGAAAATCCCCACGCCTCCCCTGCCTTTTCTGGGCTTGGAGTGGATCATCTCGTGCGTTTAAGGCCTATTTATGCAAACAGGGCGTGCCAGCTAGCTTACCTAAGCTAGCGAAGATGTAAAACTGACTTCTAATCGTGGCGACTATGAGCAAGTGAGCTCTTGTCGTCGTAGACCTTCTTGCACCGATGCGCAAGTGTCAGTCTGTACGCTTTGCAAAAATCAAGTTTTTGGGATAGAAAGTCTACGAAGCGGTTCGAGGTGTCTAATTTGGGTCTTTTAGATGCGGTTGCATATTTTAGATCACGTGGATTTGCACGTGCCTAAATCTTTCCTTTTATCCCATTTCGGGCCACCTAGTTTGTGTGTTATGAACACTCCACTACATGGGCGAATTCGAGCGGGGCTTGCTTTGATGCAATATGCGTCCTACCTCGTGGTATGGCGTAGATGCAATGCAAACTCACGCTACTCCAAAGGGAAAACCCGAAATGTAAAGACAATACCGAAGGGAATTAACCGAAGGGAAATGACTTGAAATATAAATGCCGAAGGGAGATATGTATATAGAGTATGTGTATGAGCCCTTACTCTGGTCTTGCAAATAAGAGCGAAGGCTCAATGTGGGTGCGTGCTTGAATGGAAAGACTTACACACACGACATGAAATTAAACCCAAATATAAATTGCAGTATGGCGTTGACTAAGGTCTTGGGAGTAAGAGCGAAAGCGCAATGTGTGTGAGAGTGTTTGAATTGAAGTACTACGCACACGACATGAAATTAAACCCAAATATAACTGCAATAGGCCTTGACTAAGGTCTTGGGAGTAAGAGCGAAAGCTCAATGTGTGTGAGAGTGCTTGAATTGAAAGACTTACACGCATGACATGAAATGAAACCCAAATAGTATACCACGGCCCTTACTTGGGTCTTTCAAATAAGAGCGAAAGCTCAATGTGTGTGAGAGTGCTTGAATTGAAAGACTTACACACATGACATGAAATGAAACCCAAATAGTATACCACGGCCCTTACTTGGGTCTTTCAAATAAGAGCGAAAGCTCAATGTGTGTGAGAGTGCTTGAATTGAAAGACTTACACACACGACATGAAATTAAACCCAAATAGTATAGGTCGGCCCTTACTTGGGTCTTTCAAATAAGAGCGAAAGCTCAATGTGTGTGAGAGTGCTTGAATTGAAAGACTTACACACACGACATGAAATTAAACCCAAATAGTATAGGTCGGCCCATACTTGGGTCTTTCAAATAAGAGCGAAAGCTCAATGTGTGTGAGAGTGCTTGAATTGAAAGACAACGCACCCAACTTAAGCAAAACCCTACAAAATCAAAGTATATATATATATATTTATGTATTAGGGGCTGATTAGGCCCGTGTGTAATCAAAATCGTGCACAACTAAGAGAGTGCACGTGTGTGGGTGTGCCAAGCCATGTTATTACAAGCGGGGGGAGACTATGCTCCGTTATTACAACCCCGTATCGAATTGAATCTCAAGCAAGTATACAACTAAAGACCGAGTTAGGCACTTACTAGTAGCTGGTCCGTAGATGCCTTGCTTGAGCATGGGCTTGGCCTTCGCCTTGGGCTGCAAAAGGGAGCTCCGCGAGGTTGAACGGCAAGAGGAGGTGCTGGCCAGAGGTCCTTGGTGCGCGAAAGAGGCGCCTCGAAGGTGGCCGGCGACTAGCAAAGGGCTGTCCTTGGTGGTGGCGGGTTAAAGGACCTAAGTAAGGTCACTAAGGGAATATGGCACTAAGGGAATGAGCTAGCAAGGAGAGGGTGATGGCTGGCGGATAGCTGGCCGAATGAAGGGGCAACAGTCGGATTGGGTGGCTGACTAAGGGAGTGATGTCAGGGAAGTGAGTGGCCGACTAAGGGAGTTTGGTGGTGGCGGGCGGCTAGGGAGCTATGGGTTCGGCTGAGTGAGAAGGGTGGCGGCGAGTGGAAGGGCTGATGTTAGGGTGGTAGGGGAGTTGATTAGGTGGTTTAGAGTGGAGAGGGAGTGAAGAGGTGGCAAGATAGGATGTAGGGGGCTTACCGGGTGAAGAAGAGGGTGGCACTCGATTGGAAAGGAGTTGGGCAGGCGGTGGTGTTCGGCTGGAAGGTGGTGGTGTAGGTGGTGGTGCAGGTGGTGGTGGGATGGGGAGCAGGTGGAGCAGGTGGAGCAGGCGGCTGAGCTTGGGGAAGTGGAGGACCTGGCTGGGATTGGGGAAGGCGGCTTGGTTATGGAACCCGCCCACAAGGGGGGGGTTTATATAGGGCTGGGTAGGTCGGTTAGGGCTGGGTTTGGGGTATTGGTTAGGTAGTTTAGGTAGGGTGGTATGATGTTAAGGTGGGCTGGAAAGGGTAGGGCCAGATATTTTAGATACAAGTGGTTTGGGTAGGTTGTGGGCTAGGGGTGGTTTAGGGGTTTAGGGTTTGGTTAGGTGGGTGGGTTCTAGGGTGAGGTTTAGTGAGCTAGGTTAGGTGATTAGGCTAGGATTAGGCTAGGTTTAGGGAATTTAACCTAGGTTTAGGGAAGTGGGTTAGGTGATTAGGTTGGGATTAGGCCGGGATTAGGGAAGTAGGTTAGGTGATTAGGTTCAGATTAGGGGCGGATTAGGGTGGAAGGCTAGGATTAGGTATTTTGGGTTAGGTTTAGGTGAAGGAGCTCCCTTTTCATGGCCCATAGACTTTAACCACATCATGTTGGTGCAGCCCTAGGTTAGGTTTTGGCTAATTACAAGCTTAAACCCACTCAATTAGGCTAACCCACATGATTAACCCCAAATTTGACACACAAGTCAAGCTTAATTACAACCACACTTGATCTTATCCACCCCCCCACTCTCTCTCATGCCCATAATCCCACGTGAATTTCAAGTGGACCCCACCTCCATTTATGAGAAGGTGATGTGGGCCATGGATATGGATATTGGATTGGATTTTTTAATCCAAATCCAAATCCAAGTCCATACATGGGTTTGGATTGGGATCTGGATATATATGGTCCAGATCCAATCCAAACTGAACTCTGACTCCTTCGAGCTATGTTCGAAACGAACGGTTTGTGCGGGGCCTGACAGCATCAGTGCTCCGTCTGCGTTGGGTCTTCGCCAACATGATCGTCCGCTTTTGTTTTCGCCTTCCGGAGATGACTTCAAATGATGTTTTGATGATAACAGGGTCTTGGACGTTCGAGATCCTGGGGGTGTGGATTTGATACAAGAGTTGCTGTGCCGGGCTTGACATGTGCTCCAGTTCCGGGCTCTTCTTAGCTCTCCTGGTCCTGTCTGGATTAGGCCAAGCTGCTTCGGGGTTCCAAAACATGTTTCAAAAAGGTTTTAAAAGCCATATTGTATGTTTTCGAAATACAAAGTTCAAAACATATGTACAGGGTTGTCTGGAAGGCTCCTGGGTTTCCAGACTCAAAATGGCCCTTTGGGGCTGCTTTTACAAAACCAGATGGTTTTGAGAAATTCGTGGGATTTCGGGGTGTTTACACTTACCTCACCTCTTCTCCACTCCCTCTCCACTCTCAGCCACCTACACTACCACCACCTTACCCTAACACCATCCACCTGCTGCCACCACTCCCATTCGGCCAGGCCAGAACCACCCTAACTACCCGCCACTACCTAGACACCCTAGCTATACCCGGCCACCCCATCCAACTCCCTAAGACCAGCCCACATTACCTCCCCACATCCACCACTACCTCACCCCATCTCCTAGCTAGTTCCCTTCCCTTCCACCACTCCTAGCCACCCTAGCAGCCCGCCACCACCAAGTTCCCCCAGTCGGCCACTCCAACCGACTGTCAATTCCATTCGGCCAGCCACTTCCTTTCCCCTAGGTGCTCCATTAAACCTTCCCTTAGGCTCCCCCTTAGTGCCATACTCCCTAAACACTACATCCTCCCAAGTGACCTTACTTAGGCCCTTTAATCCAACACACCAAAACCAGCCTTCCCAAGTAGCCGGCCACCTTCAAGGCATCTCCTCCGCGCACCTAAGGCACCCGTCCAGCAGCCCCTTGCCGTTCAACTCCGCGGAGCTCCCTCTTGCAGCCCAAGGCGAAGGCCAAGCCCACGCTCAAGCAAGGCTTCTTCGGACCAGCTATTAGTAAGTGCCTAACTCGGTCCTTAGTTGTATACTTGCTTAAGATTCAATTCGATACGGGGTTGTAATAACGGAGCATAGTCTTCCCCTGCTTGTAATAATGTGGCTTGGCACACCCACACACACATTGAGTTGGGTGTGTTGTCTTTCAATTCAAGCACTCACACACATTGAGCCTTCACTCTTATTTGAAAGACCCAATTAAGGGCCGAGCTATACTATTTGGGTTTTTATTTCATGTCGTGTTTGTAAGTCTTTCAATTCAAGCACTCACACACATTGAGCCTTTGCTCTTATTTGAAAGACCCAAGTAAGGGCCGAGCTATACTATTTGGGTTTTCATTTCATGTCGTGTGTGTAAGTCTTTCAATTCAAGCACTCACACACATTGAGCCTTCGCTCTTATTTGAAAGACCCAAGTAAGGGCCGTGTTATACTATTTGGGTTTAATTTCATGTTGTGTGCGTAGTACTTCAATTCAAGCACTCACACACATTGAGCTTTCGCTCTTATTCCCAAGACCTTAATCAAGGCCATACTGCAAGTTATATTTGGGTTTCATTTCATGCCGAGTGTGTAAGTCTTTCAATTCAAGCACGCACCCACATTGAGCCTTCGCTCTTATTTTCAAAGACCCAAGTAAGGGCACGTATATACCTTATATACATATCTCCCTTCGGCATTTACATTACAAGTCATTTCCCTTCGGCATTGTCTTTACATTCGGGTTTTCCCTTTGGAGTAGCGTGAGTTTGCATTGCATCTATGCCATACCACGAGGTAGGACGCATATTGCATCGAAGCAAGCCCCGTACTCCCGTTCAAATTCGCCCATGTAGTGGAGTGTTCATAACACACAAACTAGGTGGCCCATAAAGGGATAAAAAGAAAGACTTAGGCACGTGCAAATCCACGTGATCTAAAAGCTGCAATCGTATCTAAAAGACCCGAATTAGACACCTCGAACCGCTTCGTAGGCTTTCTATACCCTAAAACTCGATTTTTCAAAGCATACAGACTGACCCTTGCGCATCGGTGCAAGAAGGTCTGCGACGACAAGAGCTCACTTGCTCACAGTCGCCACGATTAGAAGTCAGCTTAAAATATATCTTCGCTAGCTTAGGTAAGCTAGTTGGCACGCCTTGTTTATATAAATAGGCCTTAGACACACGAGAGGATCCGTTCCATGCCCTGAGAAGCCAGAGGCGGAGATTTTCGCGCGTCTATAGTAGGGTCACTAAAGGGTGTAGTATTAGGAAAGATGGCACTAAGTGGGAGCCTAAGGGAGTGTCTAAGGGAGTGCCTAAGGCTGGCGGGTGGCTGGCCGAGTGGATATGGTACAGTCGGTTGGAGTGGCCGACTAAGGGAGACTTGCTGGTGGCTGGCTGCTAAGGTGGTTAGGTAATGGCGAGGATGGGAAGGGAGCTAGCTAGGGTGTCGTGTGAGATGGAGTTAGGGGCTGGTGGGAAGTGTAAGGGACAGGTCTTAGGGAGCTAAGTGGAGTGGCCGGGTGTTGCTAGGGGAAGTAGTTCTAGGCGGGTGGTTGAAGTGGCTAAGGTTTGGCCGAATGGGTAGGATGGCGGATGGCTGGTGTTGGGATGATGTGGCGGCGGTGTAGGTGGTTGAGAGTGGAGGGGGAGTGAAGAAGGGGTAGAGTTTAAGGCTAGGGTACTAACCGAAAGGGGAAGAAGGCGGTGGATGGAAGAGGAGCAGCCGGGTGGTTGAAGTGGATGGTTCGGTTGGATGGAAATAGTGGCGACGGGTGGCTGGCCGACTGGGGTGCGGTGGTGCAGGTGGAGCAAGGTGGTGGGTGGCGGTGGTGCAGGTGGAAGACTCGGTTGGAAGGTGGCTGGGATCGGCTCGGCTGGAAAAAGATGGAAAACCCGCCCCTTGGGGGGGGGGGGGGGGGGTTTATATAGGGCTGAAGAGGGTGGTTGGGGCTGGTATTAGGAGGGTGGTAAGGTGGTCTAGGAGTGGTGGTGTGGTGATAAGGTGGGATGGTTTTGGGGAGGGGCCAGATATTTTCATACAAGGGGTTTTGGGTAGATGGTGTGCTAGGTTTAGGTGGGGTGGTTTAGAGGTTTAGGGTTTAGCTAGGTGGGTTGGTTTTGGGGTGAGGTTTAGTGAGGTGGGTTAGGTGATTAGGCTAGGATTAGGTTAGGTTTAGGGAAATTAAACTAGGTTTAGGGAAGGATTAGGGAAGTGGGTTAGGTGATTAGGTTGGGATTAGGTCGGGATTAGGGAAGTGGGTTGGTGATTAGGCTAGGTTTAGGACAGGATTAGGGTAAAAGGCTAGGATTAAGGCTTTTTGATTAGGGTTGGTTTAAGGAGCTCCCTTTGCATAGCCCATAGACCTTGTTGCATCATGTTGGTGTAGCCCTAGGTTAGGTTTTGGCTAATTACAAGCTTAAACCCACTTTAATTAGGCTAACCCACATGATTAACCCCAAACTTGACACACAAGTCAAGCTTAATTACAACCACACTCTAATCTCATCCTCCCCCACTCTCTCTCATGCCCAATATCCCACGTGAATTTCAAGTGGGCCCCACCTCCATTTATGAGAAGGTGATGTGGGCCATGGATGTGGATTATTGGATTGGATCTCTGGATCCAAATCCAAATCCAAGTCCACACATGGGTTTGGATTGGGATCTGGATATATATGGTCCAGATCCAATGCAAACTGAATTTTGACTCCTTCGGGCTGTGTTCGAAATGAACGGTTTGTGCGGGGTCTGACAGCATCAGTACTCCGTCTGCGTTGGGTCTTCGCCAACATGATCGTCCGCTTCTGTTTTCACCTTCCGAAGATGACTTCAAGTGATGTTTTGATGATAACAGGGTCTTGGACGTTCGAGATCCTGGGGGTGGACTCAATACGAGAGTTGCTATGCCGGGCTCGACTTGTGCTCCGATTCCGGGCTCTCTTTAGCTTTTCTGGTCCTGTCTTGATTAGGCCAAGCTGCTTCGGGGTTTCAAAATGTGTTTTAAAAGTTTTTTTTTTTAAATTATATTATACATATAAAGTTTAAAACATATGTACAGGGTTTCCTGGAAGGCTCCTGGGTTTCCAGACTCAAAATAGCCCTTTGGGGCTGCTTTTATAAAACCAGGTTTGTTTTGAGAAATTCGTGAGATTTCGGGGTGTTTACAGATGATGCCCCTCTTTGGCCTTGTCCAAATCGATTTGGATAAGGGCAAAGATGACAAACACCCCTTTCCATGTCTCCCTAGATCTATCCACGAAGAATATGGGATCGTCCCAATCTTTAGTAAAAATCTCACTTTTAAAATCCTGGTAGGAGGAGATATCACGCCAAAGGGATATACTATGGAATCTGGTCCTAAATGGGATCATGTTTATGCAAGTACCATGCGTGAAATGCAGATGCACGACATGGGTGTGGTGCCAAGAGTGGCGACCTCCCAGAGACCAGATGTGGTCGAACTCTAGAGACTTACAAGGGCTACTGCTCCAAGTGAGCAAATCATATGCTGTTCGATGTTCGATTTTCAAAACTTATTTACAAAACTATTTACAAAAGGGACAACTGTCTTGAGTCTTGATCCTAAGGATCTCGAGCTCTTCATGCTTGCCCTCGCTTGAGTCTTAACACTCGCTTATCTAGCAGAGGTTTTATAAGAAAATAAGCTATATTTCAAATTCCTACGCCTTACTCGAAACGTCAAATTCTCAAACAAGATGAAATTCAAGTAAGTAAATCCTATTTTTACTTTAGGATTCCTCGAAATGAACCATGCTTTAGCTTGGGATAAGCCAGGGATGGGAAAGAGATACCACGGTCCCTTCTGAAGCGTCCCGTTGTTTGAGGCACAAAAGGCGGAAAACTGCTCTTTTTGAGCCTTTTGGCCTCTTTTTCCTTTTTTTTCATCGAGGGTCTCCCTTTGGGAGTATTTTTTCTTTAATCCCTCTTTTTCACAAGAGAATTGATTTTTCTTTTGAATTCTGGTTTCTTTCTTTTGGAAAGAGACTTTTGAATGGGAAATTCTCTTTGTTTGGGCCGTGTTTTTCCTTTTGGAAGTAGAAGAGAAGAGGGGAGGACTTATCCCAAGCCTACACTTGATCCATTCTAGATCAGCCTATTTAGAAATAGCACGTACTACTTGCAAGTTGTAAACACCACGAAATCCTACGAATTTCTCAAATCCATCTGGTTTTGTAAAAGCAGCCCCAAAGGGCCATTTTGAGTCTGGAAACCCAGGAGCCTTCCAGACAACCCTGTACATATGTTTTGAACTTTATATTTTAAAAATATACAATATGGCTTTTGAAAACCTTTTAAAACATGTTTTTGAAACCTCGAAGCAGCTTGGCCTCATCTAGACAGGACCAGGAAAGCTAAGGAGAGCCCGAAACCGGAGCACATGTCGAGCCCGACATAGCAACTCTCATATCAAATCCACCCCCAGGATCTCGAATGTCCAAGACCTTGTTATCATCAAAACATCATTTGAAGTCATCTCCGGAAGGCGAAAACAGAGGCGGACGATCATGTTGGCGAATACCCAACATAGACGGAGTACTGATGCTGTCAGGCCCCGCACAAACCGTTTGTTTCAAATACAACTCGAAGGAGTCAGAATTCAGTTTGGATTGGATCTGGACAATATATATCCAGATCCCAATCCAAACCCATGTATGGACTTAGATTTGGATTTGGATTCAAAAATCCAATCCAATATCCATATCCATGACCCACATCACCTTCTCATGAATGGAGGTGGGGCCCACTTGAATTTCACGTGGGATTATGGGCATGAGAGAGAGTGGGGGAGGATAAGATCAAGTGGGTGTTGTAATTAAGCTTGACTTGTGTGTCAAGTTTGGGGTTAATCATGTGGGTTAGCCTAATTAAGTGGGTTTAAGCTTGTAATTAGCCAAAACCTAACCTAGGGCTGCACCAACATGACATGGTTAAGGTTCATGGGTCACGCAAAGGGAACTCCCTCACCTAAACCTAACCAAAAACACCTAATCCTAGCCTTCCACCCTAATCCGGCCCTAATCTGAACCTAATCACCTAACCCACTTCCCTAATCCCGGCCTAATCCCAACCTAATCACCTAACCCACTTCCCTAATCCTTCCCTAAACCTAGGTTAATTTCCCTAAACCTAACCTAATCCTAGCCTAATCACCTAACCTACCTCACTAAACCTCACCATAAAACCAACCCACCTAGCTAAACCCTAAACCTCTAAACCACCCCTAGCACACAACCTACCCAAACCCCTTGTATTTAAAATATCTGGCCCTACCCTTTCCAGCCCACCTTACCACCATACCACCACCCCTAGACCACCTAACCACTACCCTAATACCAGCCCCAACCGCCTCTTGCAGCCCTATAAACCCCCCCCCCCTAAGGGGCAGGTTTTCCAAGCTCCAACCATCAAGTCTCGGGTCGCCATTTCCAGCCGATCACCCCATCTCCACTTCCACCTGCCCCACAGCCAGCCACCACCTGCGCCACTACCTCCTAGCCGAGAACCACCACCACCACCACCACCAATCCAGTCGAGGTCCACATCACCACCATTCCGTCCAGCCGAACCCCATCCTGCGCATCCAAGACAACCGGTTGCTCCCCTTCCATCCGCCACCGCCTCTTCACTCAGTTAGTACCCCACACTCCACCTTACTCCTTCTCCACTCTCAGCCACCCATCATACCACCACCTTACCCTAATGCCAGCCATTTGCCTCCACCACTTCCACTCGGCCAGGCCATAACCACCCTAACTACCCGCCACTACCTAAACACCCTAGCTACACCCGGCCACCCCATCCAACTCCCTAAGGCCTGCCCATATTACCTCCCCACATCCACCACTACCTTACCCCATCTCCTAGCTAGTTCCTTTCCCTTCCACCACTCCTAGCCACCTTAGCAGCCCGCCGCCACCAAATTCCCCTAGTTGGCCACTCCAACCGACTGTCACTTCCATTCGGCCAGCCACCTCCTTTCCCCTAGGTGCTCCATTAGACCTTCCCTTAGGCTCCCCCTTGGTGCCATACTCCCTAACACTACACCCTCCCTAGTGACCTTACTTAGGCCCCTTTAGCCTAACACACCAAAACCAGCCCATCCTTAGTAGCCGACCATCTTCAAGGCGCCTTTTCCGCACACCAAAGACATCCAGCCAGCAACTCCCCTTGCCATTCAACTTCGCGGAGCTCCCTTTTGCAGCCCAAGGCGAAGGCCAAGCCCACGCTCAAGCAAGGCATCTTTGGACCAGCTATTAGTAAGTGCCTAACTCGGTCCTTAGTTGTATACTTGCTTAAGATTAAATTCGATACGGGGTTGTAATAACGGAGCATAGTCTCCCCCAGCTTGTAATAACGTGGCTTGGCACACCCACACACACGTGCACTCTCTTAGTCGTGCACGATTTTGAACACACACGGGCCTAATCAGCCCCTAATACATAAATATATGTATATACTTTAATTTTCGTAGGGTTTTTGCTTAAGTTGGGTGTGTTGTCTTTCAATTCAAGCACTCACCCACATTGAGCCTTCGCTCTTATTTGAAAGGCCCAAGTAAGGGCCGAGCTATACTATTTGGGTTTTCATTTCATGTCATGTGTGTAAGTCTTTCAATTCAAGCACTCACACACATTGAGCCTTCGCTCTTATTTGTAAGACCCAAGTAAGGGCCGTGTTATACTATTTGGGTTTAATTTCATGTTGTGTGCGTAGTACTTCAATTTCAAGCACTCACACACATTGAGCTTTCACTTTTATTCCCAAGACCTTAATCAAGGCCATACTGCAAGTTATATTTGGGTTTTATTTCATGTCGTGTGTGTAAGTCTTTCAATTCAAGCACGCACCCACATTGAGCCTTCGCTCTTATTTGCAAGACCCAAGTAAGGGCACGTATATACCCTATATACATATCTCCCTTCGGCATTTACATTACAAGTCGTTTCCCTTCGGTTATTTCCCTTCGGTAATTTCCTTTCGGCATTGTCTTTACATTTGGGTTTTCCCTTTGGAGTAGCGTGAATTTGCATTGCATCTACGTCATACCACGAGGTAGGACGCATATTGCATCGAAGCAAGCCCCGTACTCCCGCTCAAATTCGCCCCATGTAGTGGAGTGTTCATAACACACACTTAGGAGGCCCATAAAGGGATAAAAAGAAAGACTTAGGCACGTGCAAATCCACATGATCTAAAATCTGCAATCGTATCTAAAAGACCCGAATTAAACACCTCGAACTACTTCGTAGGCTTTTTATACCCTAAAACTCGATTTTTCAAAGCGTACAGACTGACCGTTGTGCATCGGTGCAAGAAGGTCTGTGACGACAAGAGCTCACTTGCTCACAGTCGCCACGTTAGAAGTCAGCTTAAAATATATCTTCGCTAGCTTAGGTAAGCTAGCTGGCATGCCCTGTTTATATAAATAGGCCTTAGACACACGAGAAGATCCGCTCCAAGCCCTAAAAAGGCGAGAGGCGGGGATTTTTTCGCGCGTCTACAGAGATTGGCACGCCCGGTGGGACGTGAGCCTTTCTAAAATCGAGTTTTAAGTTAGAAGCTTGCGAAAAAAATTTGTTAAAAGGTGTCGTTTTTAACTTGTTTTCTTTGCTTGTACTTAGGAAATTTTGAAAAAGCTTGATAAGCATGTCAAAATCCAATCTAAGTGAAGTGTCGAGCCAAGGCTCATGCGCATCAAGTTCTCACTCTAGGAGGATTTTCAAAAACAAAATAAAACTAGATGAGATCGAGGACCTGAGAAGGGAATTTGAGGCCAAAATCGATGCTCTCAGCCAAGAGGTTGAAGTAGGCCACTCGTGTTCATCAAATGGTAAATCAAGGCCTAAGAAAAAATCTGAAAAACCTCGCAAGCACAAAGAGGCCTCCGTAATGGAAGGCAACCAATACCACGAGTCCTTCACACAAAAGGATTGTAAAGCCCTACAGCAGTTGCTGAAAGGGCAAAATAAAGATAAAAGAAGCTACACCCTGTCTGATTTCCTTCCTATGGATTACGAAACAGACAGTGACGATGAAATACCGAACTTCCATCGGTATGATGGCATGGGAGACCCTAGGTCTCACTTGCAGCTTTTCTCGCATCGAGCCCATAAAAAGAAAAAGGACTCGATGAAATGGGTGTATTGGTTCCCTTTATCCCTTAAAGGCATAGTTGCCAAATGGCTGGCTTCCTACGACTTAAGCCAATTCGCTACTTTTGAAGAGTTAGCGAACTGCTTCATGCAAAGATTTGCACACAACGTAGTAATCACGCCAACCCTGAATACCTTAGGGGATACAAAGCAAGGCATGGACGAAGACGTACATGCCTTCATTATAAGATGGAGGTCACTTTTGGGCCAAGTGCGAGAGACCATATCCGAAGGATGCGCAGTCATGCTCATCCTGGATAACTTTAAAAGCGAGTTAAAAACCCTTCTCTCGCTCCATGAGATCTCAACTTTCCATAAGTTGATCAAAAGGCATCCCTTTTCGAAACCAACTTGCGAAAAGGGACATACGATCACTTGTGGAAAGGAAGTGCCGTTTGTAAAACCCGCTTGGAAAAGCCCATCACATATGGGCTACCCACGATGGACAAAGGGGCAAAGCCCCATAAAATCGCCAATATCCGGGTGGATCCAGGCGTGGCAGGCACTTCCAAAAATTTTGAAAAATTAGAAAACAAGAGGGAGCGAACATTTCAAAAACCGGTTAAAAAACGAGAGTATACACCGCTGGGGCAACCTGTGTCGGAGGTCCTAGACCTCCTACTTGCCCAAGGCATGATCGAAATCCCCGAAGGAGTCACTTCCAAAAGGGGGTATTTAAACCGATTTTGTAAGTATCATCGGCTCAAAGGCCATGATACCAAATGCTGTTTCTCCCTTTTAAATAAAATTAAGAACTTGATAGCAAAAGGCCTCACTGCGGAACCTGAGCCACCTCAAGCTATCTTCAAAGAACCCTTTCCCAAACACGCCAGTGGCAGTGGGAAAGGAAAGGAGATATGTACCCTCACCATTTCTAAGGAACTAGCACAAAAACCAGAGTCTGGTCGACCCACTTGTGCGCCCACTCTTGTACTGTACAAGAAGCCCGCCCAAGTCGTCATTCGGGGACCACCAAAAATAGAATCCCCGACAAAACTAGTTTCGAAAATCCAAGGTTCTCCTCAGCTCATCCTTAGAGCCAAATTTAGTGCGAACCCTAGGTTGGTCATGGAGGAAGTGACCAGATCCGGGAGGATCTATCAACCCCCGCACCTTCAAGGTGCTCAAAAGGTTGTCAGTGTGCCTGGCCCCTCAAAAGCATGTATCCCTGGTGTTCTACCAAAAGCAGATAAGGATAAAGTCATCCTAAATCCTTATGACTTCGAAAACCACCTTTCAAAGATTCCTATTCACATGTCTATCTTAGAGCTTATACAAACCTCGCCTAGGCATAGACTTGTATTAGAGAAAATTCTAGAAAGGGCCAAGGTTGATTCGAACATAAGTCCGGAATCCTTGTCTGCCCAAGTGGCTTTATTAGGAGCAAAATCGCCCATCACTTTCTCGGAAGATGATGTAGATAGGCCCTACGAATCCCACAACCAGGCCCTGCATATCGAGGTGGTTCTGAACAACCACTCTCTCGACAGGTGCCTAGTCGATGGTGGAGGAGGGCTCAACATCCTTCCACTTCATGTGGCGTATAAAATCGGAGTCACCTTGACTTCTGTAAACCCAAGACCCATCGTTATCACTAGATACGATGGGAATGCGTCTAGACCTTTAGGATCCATCGAACTCCCAATGGAAATGGGAGGGATCGAACACACGGGGGTGTTCCATGTCTTGGACATCCACCCCCATTATAACCTGTTGCTGGGAAGACCCTGGATACACAGCTTGTGCGTTGTGCCATCCACCTTCCACAGGTGTGTTAAGATCCCTTTTAGGGACCAGGTCGTAGTGATCCTAGGTGAGAGTCACCCACAGCTTCAGGGGATCATAAACTCCCTTTTGTTAATCCAGCTCCCAGGCCCATGAGGCTAACTTGGGGCAAATTATGGTTGAGCCACCCCGGCTCATGTTGAACAACCCTAGGAAGGTTGTATGTGTGAAGGGGCCGCCCAAAGCAGGCCCCCTCCCGATTCTAACCCTTCTAGGACAACCCAGGCGTTCCCTATTTCCAAAGCCCCTGGACAAGAGGTCATATGAGCACAATATGGACGACAGCATGTTCCAAGACCACGATTTGTACCATGCCTTTTCAAAAAATAGAAAATCGTGGAACATGTTGTTAAACATGGGCTACACGCCCTACAAGAGTCTAGGGGTGCAGAACCAGGGTCTCCTAGGCCCATCCTTCCTAGGGCCAACCCAAGCCGATATGGGATCGGCTATACTCCCCGAATACCGCCAGAGCCACCCCCTGTGACCACCTGGGTCAAGGGTGCCCTGGAACCTGCCTTAGAAGAGACCTACGATTTAGATCTCCTATTCCGAGTCTAACCCGTAGTGTTTTCCCTTTGTAGGTATGACGGAAGATCTGTAAACACCCCGAAATCCCACGAATTTCTTAAACAAATCTGGTTTTGTAAAAGCAGCCCCAAAGGGCCATTTTGAGTTTGGAAACCCAGGAGCCTTCCAGACAACCCTGTATATCTGTTTTAAACTTCATCTTTCAAAAACATATAATATGGCTTTTGAAAACCCTTTTAAAACATGTTTTGAAACCCCAAAGTGGCTTGGCTTGATCAAGACAGGACCAGGAGAGTTAAGAAGAGCCCGGAACCGGAGCACTTGTCGAGCCCGGTGCAACAACTCTTGTATCTGATTCACACCCCAGGATCTCGAACGTCCAAGACCCTGTTCTTATCAAAATATCATTTGAAGTCATCTCCGGAAGGCAGAAACGGAGGCGGACGACCATGTTGGCGAAGACCCAACGCAGACGGAGTACTGATGCTGTCAGGCCCCGCACGAATCGTCCGTTTCGAACCCAGCTCGAAGGAGTCAGAGTTCAGTTTGGATTGGATCTGGACCATATATATCCATATTCCAATCCAAACCCATATGTGGACTTGGATTTGGATTTGGATCCAGAGATCCAATCCAATATCCATATCCATGGCCCACATCACCTTCTCATAAATGGAGGTGGGGCCCACTTGAAATTCACGTGGGATATTGGGCATGAGAGAGAGTGGGGGTGAAAAATATCAAGAGTGTTGTATTAAGCTTGACTTGTGTGTCAAGTTTGGGTTTAATCATGTGGGTTAGCCTAATTGAGTGGGTTTAAGCTTGTAATTAGCTAAAACCTAACCTAGGGCTGCACCAACATGGGGTGATCAAGGTCTATGGGCCATGCTAAGGGAGCTCCTTCACCTAGACCTAACCCAAAATGACTAATCCTAGCCTAAACCCCTAATCCACCCCTAATCCCGACCTAATCACCTAACCCACTTCCCTAATCCCGTCCTAATCCCAACCTAATCACCTAACCCACTTCCCTAATCCTTCCCTAAACCTAGATTAATTTCCCTAAACCTAGCCTATTCACCTAACCTAGCTCACTAAACCTCACCCTAAAACCCAACCACCTAACCTAGCCCTAAACCCCTAAACCACCCTTAGCCCACAATCTATCCAAACCCCTAGTTTTAAAATATCTGGCCCAACCCTTTCCAGCCCACCTTATCTACATACCACCCTACCTAAACCACCTAACCACTACCCTCTGCCCAGCCCTAACTGACCTACCCATCCCCTATTTAAACCCGGTCTTTAGTTGTATACTTGCTTGAGATTCAATTTGATACGGGGTTGTAATAACGGAGCATAGTCTCCCCCCGCTTGTAATAACGTGGCTTGGCACAACCACACACGTGCACTCTCTTAGTCGTGCACGATTTTGAACACACACGGGCCTAATCAGCCCCTAATATATAAGTGTACATATACTTTCATTTTCGAAGGGTTTTTGTTTAAGTTGGGTGCGTTGTCTTTCAATTCCAGCACTCACACACATTGAGCTTTCGCTCTTAGTTGAAAGACCCAAGTAAGGGCCAACCTATACTATTTGGGTTTCATTTCATGTCGTGTGAGTAAGTCTTTCAATTCAAGCACTCTCACACACATTGAGCTTTCGCTCTTAGTTGAAAGACCCAAGTAAGGGCCGACCTATACTATTTGGGTTTCATTTCATGTCGTGTGAGTAAGTCTTTCAATTCAAGCACTCTCACACACATTGAGCTTTCGCTCTTATTTGAAAGACCCAAGTAAGGGCCGACCTATACTATTTGGGTTTCATTTATGTCGTGTGTGTAGTACTTCAATTCAAGCACTCTCACACACATTGAGCCTTCGCTCTTACTCCCAAGACCTTAGTTAAGGCCATACTGCAATTTATATTTGGGTTTAATTTCATGTCGTGTGTGTAAGTCTTTCAATTCAAGCATGCACCCACATTGAGCCTTCCCTCTTATTTGCAAGACCCGAGTAAGGGCTCATATACATAAGCTATATACATATTTCCCTTCGGTTATTTCCCTTCGGTTATTTCCCTTCTGTTATTTCCCTTCAGTATTGTCTTTACATTTCGGGTTTTCCCTTTGGAGTAGCGTGAGTTTGCATTGCATCTACGCCATACCACGAGGTAGAACGCATATTGCATCAAAGCAAGCCCCGCTCGAATTCGCCCATGTAGTGGAGTGTTCATAACACACAAACTAGGTGGCCCGAAAAGGGATAAAAGAAAAGACTTAGGCACGTGCAAATCCACGTGATCTAAAATATGCAATCGCATCCTAAAGACCCGGAATAGACACCTCGAACCGCTTCGTAGACTTTCTTCCCAAAACTCGATTTTTGCAAAGCGTACAGACTGACCCTTGCGCATCGGTGCAAGAAGGTCTGCGACGACAAGAGCTTACTTGCTCACAGTCGCCACGTTTAGAAGTCAGTGTTCAAAATATCTTCGCTAGCTGGCACGCCCTATTTGTATACATAGGCCTTAGACACACGAGAAGATCCACTCCAAGCCCCAAAAGAGGCAAAGAGGCGGGGATTTTTCGCGCGTCTACAAGATCCCTTTTATAAAAATACAAAAACATTTGAAAAGCTTAAAATCAAAAAAATCGAAAAACAAGAAAAACCAAAAACAATGGAAAAACAAAAACTCGAAAAAAGAGTGCTTTGTATAGTTCCCAAGGTTCTCGTTTTACAAAAACCCAAAAAAATTGAAAACGTGGAAAACACCAAAAAGATTTTGTATATAGCTGCTCCTGGTAGGACTTTGGCAAAAGAAAAGGATTTCGAAAGAAACGTCGTCTGCATAGCCAGACCAAAAATTTCGAAATCACTTGAAAATCCAAGTACAAAACCAGGTCTTTTTGAAAATCATGCATCAACTTCCCTCAGGTCTATAGCCCACGAGAATGGTCAAAGAGAAGATTTGCTAAAAGCCAGATTTATAAAACCCATTGCGTATTCTGATTGGTTGTCAAATATCGTTGCAGTTCGAAAAACCAATGGGAAAATTCGAATATGCATCGATTTCAGAAACCTGAATAAAGCCACTCTGAAGGATAATTATCCTTTACCAAACATAGATTTGATAGTTGATAGTACTGCAAATCATGAAATATTTTTGTTTATGGATGGCTATTTAGGCTATAATCAAATCAAACTAAGTCCACGAGATCAGGGTAAGACCGCCTTCACAACCCCATGGGGCACGTACTGCTATACAGTCATGCCCTTTGGTTTGAAAAATGTCGGCACAACATACCAACGAGCCATGACCACGATCTTCCATGATCAAATTCATGAGCTCGTAGAAGTGTATGTAGATGATCTCTTGGCGAAATCCAAAACCCGATGCACTCATATCGAATGTTTGCAAAAGATTTTCGAAAGGCTTAGGCTTTACAAAGTAAAGCTAAAACCCTCAAAAATGTGTATTCGGGGTAGAATCAGGGAAGCTTCTGGGCTTTATGGTGAGCCAAAGGGGTATAGAAGTCGACCCCTCTAAGTGTCGAGCCATCATAGACATGGCTCCACCCTCCAATCTCACCCAAATCCGTAGCCTCCTGAGTCGTTTACAATCCGTTCGCCGATTCATATCAAATCTGGCGACTAGCTGCAAACCCTTCAACAAGTTGTTGAGGAAGGGCACAAAATTCTTATGGGATGACGAATGCCAAAGGTCCTTCGAAAGACTAAAGGCGTACCTGGTTAATCCCCCTGTTTTGAATCCTCCAAAGCAAGGAGAACCGCTTTTACTTTACATTTCTGTGCATGCAAAGGCTTTAGGAGCCCTGTTGGCTCAATACGAGGATGACACCCATAAGGAGTATGCCATCTACTACATTTCGAAAACTCGCTTGGCTTATGAACGAAATTATCAAGCCATGGAGAAGACGTGCTTGGCCCTAGTTTGGGCCTGCCAAAAATTCAGACACTATTTCCTAGATCACGAGATCTGGATAGTGTCTAAGCTTGATCCAATCAAGCACTTGTTCGAAAAACCCATTCTCACGGGTAGATTGGGAAAATGGCAACTCCTTCTAATGGAGTATGATTTGAAATACCATCACCAGATCTCCATTAAGGGGCAAGCCCTAGCAGATTACGTGATTGAGTTCCCCTTAGAGGACGCATATCCCATGCTTGTTGAAATGCCTGATGAAGGCATATTGCAAAACCATTTCTAAAACCACATTTTGGCAAACAATTTCGAAAACCAAGTATGGAAGATGCACTTCGATGGGGCATGAAACCAACGAGGGGCTGGTGCTGGGGTCATCCTCATCTCCCCTAAAAAGGGCAAGATATCCATAGCAGTCCGCCTAGATTTCGAATGTTCCAACAACGTAGCTGAGTATGAAGCACTCATACAGGGCTTAAGAATTTCGAAAACTCTAGGGGCATCATGCATCGAGGTCTTTGGAGATTCACTCCTTGTCATAAACCAGGTTTTGAAAATTTGACAAGTACGTAATGAAAAACTACTTCCATATCACGAGTTGGCCACTCGATTGGTCCAGTCCTTCCAATCGTGCAAACTCACACACGTAGGAAGAGAGGACAATGGCATCGCCGATGCCCTCTCCTCCTTGGGTTCAGCCCTAAAGGTCGATCCCATTGTAGGGACCAGATCTTTGGAAATCTGGCATGCGCCCAACCCATCCACACACGACTTGGATATTTGCCAAAATAACCCAGACTCTATTCAAAAACCCTGGTTTTATGACATAAAACAATTTTTAGAAAATGGGGGATTCGCCGAGGATGCCACATCCAAAGATAAGGCATTCATTCGTAAGATTTCGACCCGATACACCATTCTGGGTGGGGTTTTATACAAAAAAAGTTTTACCGGCATTCTGCTTAGGTGTATCGACCTAGAGGAGGCTAGGATAGTGATGCATGAATTCCACGATGGAGAATGTGGAGGTCATGTTAATGCCAACATGATGGCAATGAAAATACTTAGAGGGGGCTATTTTTGGTCCACCCCGAAAAAGGATTGTCACGATCATGTTAGGAAGTGTCATCCGTGTCAAGTGCATGGGCATGCCATTCATATCCCTTCATCTACATTGCATTCGGTGGTCAGCCCCTGGCCATTTACCATGTGGGTGTTTGACATCGTAGGCCCAATATTTCCAAAAGCCTTGAATGGGCATCGATTTATTTTAGCAGCCACAGAGTATTTCTCCAAATGGGTGGAAGCCACATCCCTAACCAACGTGATGGGGCAACATGTGGTGGCTTTCATCCGGAGGAATATCTTGGCTCGATTTGGGGTTCCCCGAGACCTTGTGTCTGATAACGGCACCCCATTCAAGAACGAGCGGATGGTTAAGTTGTGCAACACGTATGGCATAACTCACCACTTCTCTTCGCCCTAGTACCCTCAAGGCAACGGCCAAGCCGAAGCCACAAACAAGACTCTCATTAGCATAATTGAGAAAACTTTAGAGAAGGGTAGGACGTGGCACGAGAAGCTGGATGAAGCCGTATGGGCTTATAGGACTTCCATCTGGACTCCCACGAATGCCACACCATTCGAATTGGTCTATGGCACAAATGCCATTCTCCCCATTCATACCCAACTGCATTCATTCCACACATCCATTGCACTCGACCTCCCCTTAGAGACACTTCAGCATGCTAGGATGGCCGAACTAGATTTGTTAGATGAGAGGCGACTCCTTGCCATGGATCATGCTCGTGCATACCGGCAAAGGATAGCCCGACATTATGGCAAACACATGAGACCTCGCCACTTTGAAGTGGGGGATCTAGTTTTGAAAATCATCCACTATCGTGGCCCACATCCTCTGGGAAAGTGGCGCCCCAAGTGCGATGGACCCTATGTTGTGCGAGCAACCACCACGAGCAATTCGTATTGGTTGATCGATGTAGAAGGTAGGAATTTAGCAGATCCTATCAATATTCAATACTTAAAGAAGTATCATGTGTAGGATTTGGATTAAATTCCAGTTTTCGAAAATTTTAGGGATAGCTACCCTGAGACATAAGAATAAGGTGCAAAGGCAAAGTCGTGCAACCCTGAGTGAGAGAATTCGCACTTGTGAAAGAGTGGAGTCTTCAAAATCGTGGTTACATTTCAAAATCCTTCTTCTTACAAAGAAAGGCCTAGTTCAACATAGCAAGATACTTGCAAGTAGTACGCGCTATTTCTAAATAGGCTGATCTGGAATGGATCGAGTGTAGGCTTGGGAAAAGTCCTCCCCTCTTCTCTTCTACTTCCAAAAGGAAAAACACGGCCCAAACAAAGGGAATTTCCCATTCAAAGTATCTTTCCAAAGGAAAGAAACCATAATTCAAAAGAAAAATCGATTCTCTTATGAAAAAGAGGGATTAAAGAAAAAATACTCCCAAAGGGAGACCCTCTATGAAAAAAAGGAAAAAGAGGCCAAAAAGCTCAAAAAGAGCAGTTTTTCGCCTTCAATGCCTTAAACCACGGGACGCTTCAGAAGGGACCGTGGTATCTCTTTCCCATCCCTGGCTTGTCCCAAGCTAAAGCATGGTTCATTTCGGGGAATCCTAAAGTAAAAATAGGATTTACTTACTTGAATTTCATCTTGTTTGAGAATTCGACGTTTCGAGTAAGGCATAGGAATTTGAAATGTAATTCATTTTCTTACAAAAACTCCGCTAGATAAGCGAGTGTTAAGACTCAAACAAGGGCAAACACGAAGAGCTCGAGATCCTTAGGATCGAGACTCAAGACAGTTGTCCCTTTTGTAAATAGTTTTGTAAATAAGTTTTGAAAATCGAACATCGAACAACATAGGATTTGCTCACTTGGAGCAGTAGGCCTTGTAGGTCTCTAGAGTTCGACCACATCTGGTCTCTGGGAGGTCGCCACTCTTGGCACCACACCCATGTCATGCATCTGCATTCCATGCATGGTACTTGCATAAACATGATCCCATTTAGGACCAGATTCCATACATATCCCTTTGGCATGATATCTCCTCCTACCAGAGTTTGTAAATTGAGATTTTGCTAAAAATTGGGACGATCCCATATTCTTTGTGGCTAGATCTAGGGAGACATTGAAAGGGGTGTTTGTCATCTTTGCCCTTATCCAAATCAATTTGGACAAGGCCAAAGAGGGGCATCTGTAAACACCCCGAAATCCTATGAATTTTTCAAATCCATCTGGTTTTGTAAAAGCAGCCCCAAAGGGCCATTTTGAGTCTGGAAACCCAGTTGCCTTTCAGACAACCCTGTACATATGTTTTGAACTTTATATTTCAAAAATATACAATATGGCTTTTGAAAACCTTTTAAAACATGTTTTTGAAACCCCGAAGCAGCTTGGCCTCATCTAGACAGGACTAGGAAAGCTAAGGAGAGCCCGGAACTGGAGCACATGTCTAGCCCGGTACATCAACTCTCATATCAAATCCACCCCTAGGATCTCGAACGTCCAAGACCCTGTTATCATCAAAACATCATTTGAAGTCATCTCCGAAAGGCGAAAACAGAGGCGGATGATCATGTTGGCGAAGACGCAACGCAGACGGAGTACTGATGCTGTCAGGCCCCGCACAAACCATTCGTTTCGAACACAGCTCGAAGGAGTCAGAATTTAGTTTGGATTGGATCTGGACCATATATATCCAGATCCCAATCCAAACCCATGTATGGACTTAGATTTGGATTTGGATTCAAAAATCCAATCCAATATCCATATCCATGGCCCACATCACCTTCTCATGAATGGAGGTGGGGCCCACTTGAATTTCACGTGGGATTATGGGTATGAGAGAGAGTGGGGGAGGATAAGATCAAGTGGGTGTTGTAATTAAGCTTGACTTGTGTGTCAAGTTTGGGGTTAATCATGTGGGTTAGCCTAATTAAGTGGGTTTAAGCTTGTAATTAGCCAAAACCTAACCTAGGGCTGCACCAACATGATATGGTTAAGGTCCATGGGTCACGCAAAGGGAGCTCCTTCACCTAAACCCAACCAAAAACACCTAATCCTAGCCTTCCACCCTAATCCGGCCATAATCTGAACCTAATCACCTAACCCACTTCCCTAATCCTTCCCTAAACCTAGGTTAATTTCCCTAAACCTAACCTAATCCTAGCCTAATCACCTAACCTACCTCACTAAACCTCACCCTAAAACCAACCCACCTAGCTAAACCCTAAACCTCTAAACCACCCCTAGCACACAACCTACCCAAACCCCTTGTATTTAAAATATCTGGCCCTACCCTTTCCAGCCCACCTTACCACCATACCACCACCCCTAGACCACCTAACCACTACCCTAATACCAGTGCCAACCGCCTCTTGCAGCCCTATAAACCCCCCCCCCCTAAGGGGCGGGTTTTCCAAGCTCCAACCATCAAGTCTCGGGTCCCCATTTCCAGTCGATCACCCCATCTCCACTTCCACCTGCCCCACAGCCAGCCACCACATGCGCCACTACCTCCCAGCCGAGCACCACCACCACCACCACCATTCCAGCCGAGGTCCACATCACCACCATTCCGTCCAGCCGAACCCCATCCTGCACATCCAAGACAACCGGCTGCTCCCCTTCCATCCGCCACCGCCTCTTCACTCGGTTAGTACCCCACACTCCACCTTTCTCCTTCTCCACTCCCTCTCCACTCTCAGCCACCCATCATACCACCACCTTACCCTAATGCCAGCCATTTGCCGCCACCACTTCCACTCGGCCAGGCCATAACCACCCTAACTACCCGCCACTACCTAAACACCCTAGCTACACCCGGCCACCCCATCCAACTCCCTAAGGCCTGCCCATATTACCTCCCCACATCCACCACTACTTTACCCCATCTCCTAGCTAGTTCCCTTCCCTTCCACCACTCCTAGCCACCTTAGCAGCCCGCCGCCACCAAATTCCCCTAGTCGGCCACTCCAACCGATTGTCACTTCCATTCGGCCAACCACCTCCTTTCCCCTAGGTGCTCCATTAGACATTCCCTTAGGCTCCCCCTTAGTGCCATACTCCCTAACACTACACCCTCCCTAGTGACCTTACTTAGGCCCCTTTAGCCCAACACACCAAAACCAGCCTATCCTTAGCAGCTGGCCATCTTCAAGGCGCCTATTCTGCACACCAAAGACATCCGGCCAGCACCTCCCCTTGCCGTTCAACTTCGCGGAGCTCCCTTTTGCAGCCTAAGGCCAAGGCCAAGCCCACGCTCAAGCAAGGCATCTTCGGACCAGCTATTAGTAAGTGCCTAACTCGGTCCTTAGTTGTATACTTGCTTAAGATTCAATTCGATACGGGGTTGTAATAACGGAGCATAGTCTCCCCCCGCTTGTAATAACGTGGCTTGGCACACCCACACACACGTGCACTCTCTTAGTCGTGCACGATTTTGAACACACACGGGCCTAATCAGCCCCTAATACATAAATATATGTATATACTTTAATTTTCGTAGGGCTTTTGCTTAAGTTGGGTGTGTTGTCTTTCAATTCAAGCACTCACCCACATTGAGCCTTCGCTCTTATTTGAAAGACCCAAGTAAGCGCCGAGCTATACTATTTGGGTTTTCATTTCATGTCGTGTGTAAGTCTTTCAATTCAAGCACTCACACACATTGAGCCTTCGCTCTTATTTGTAAGACCCAAGTAAGGGCCGTGTTATACTATTTGGGTTTAATTTCATGTTGTGTGCGTAGTACTTCAATTTCAAGCACTCACACACATTGAGCTTTCGCTCTTATTCCCAAGACCTTAATCATGGCCATACTGCAAGTTATATTTGGGTTTTATTTCATGTCGTGTGTGTAAGTCTTTCAATTCAAGCACGCACCCACATTGAGCCTTCGGTCTTATTTGCAAGACCCAAGTAAGGGCACGTATATACCCTATATACATATCTCCCTTCGGCATTTACATTACAAGTCATTTCCCTTCAGTTATTTCCCTTCGGCATTGTCTTTACATTCGGGTTTTCCCTTTGGAGTAGCATGAGTTTGCATTGCATCTACGCCATACCACGAGATAGGATGCATATTGCATCGAAGCAAGCCCCGTACTCCCGCTCAAATTCGCCCCATGTAGTGGAGTGTTCATAACACACACTTAGGAGGCCCATAAAGGGATAAAAACAAAGACTTAGGCACGTGCAAGGACACGTGATCTAAAATCTGCAATCGTATCTAAAAGACCCGAATTAAACACCTCGAACCGCTTCGTAGGCTTTCTATACCCTAAAACTCAATTTTTCAAAGCGTACAGACTGACACTTGCGCATCGGTGCAAGAAGGTCTGCGACGACAAGAGCTCACTTGCTCACAGTCGCCACGTTAGAAGTCAGCTTAAAATATATCTTCGCTAGCTTAGGTAAGCTAGCTGGCACACCCTGTTTATATAAATAAGCCTTAGACACACGAGAAGATCCGCTCCAAGCCCTAAAAAGGCGTGAGGCGGGGATTTTTTCGCGCGTCTACACAAGTATCTTGCTATGTTGAACTAGGCCTTTCTTTGTAAGTAGAAGGATTTTGAAATGTAACCACGATTTTGAAGACTCCACTCTTTCACAAGTGCGAATTCTCTCACTCAGGGTCACACGACTTTGCCTTTGCACCTTATTTTCATGTCTCAGGGCAGCTATCCCTAAAATTTTCGAAAAATGGGGAATTTACTACAAATCCTACACATGATACTTCTTTAAGTATTGAATATTGATAGGATCTGCTAAATTCCTACCTTCTACATCGATCAACCAATACGAGTTGTTCGTAGTGGTTGCCCTTACAACATAGGGTCCATCCCACTTGGGGCGCCACTTTCCGAGGGGATGTGGGCCACGATAGTGGATGATTTTCAAAACTAGATCCCCCACTTCAAAGTGGCGAGGTCTCATGTGTTTGCCATAGTGTCGGGCTATCCTTTGCCGGTATGCACGAGCATGATCCATGGCAAGGAGTCGCCTCTCATCTAGCAAATCTAGTTCGGCCATCCTAGCATGCTGAAGTGTCTCTAGGGGGAGGTCGAGTGAAGTGGACGTATGGAATGAATGCAGTTGAGTATGAATGGGAGGAATGGCATTTGTGCCATAGACCAATTCGAATGGCATGGCATTCGTGGGAGTCCGAATGGAAGTCCTATAAGCCCATAAGGCTTCATCCAACTTCTCGTGCCATGTCCTACCGTTTTCTAAAGTTTTCTCAATTATACTAATGAGAGTCTTGTTTGTGGCTTCGGCTTGGCCGTTGCCTTGAGGGTAGTAGGGCGAAGAGAAGTGGTGAGTTATGCCATATGTGTTGCACAACTTAATCATCCGCTCATTCTTGAATGGGGTACCATTATCAGACACAAGGTCTCGTGAAACCCCAAATCGAGCCAAGATATTCCTCCAAATGAAAGCCACCACATGTTGCCCCAGCACGTTGGTTAGGGAAATGGCTTCCACCCACTTGGAGAAATACTCCGTGGCTACTAAAATAAATCGATGCCCATTCAAGGCTTTTGGAAATATTGGGCCTACGATGTCAAACGCCCACATGGTAAATGGCTAGGGGCTAACCACGGAATGCAATGCAGATGATGGGATATGAATGGCGTGCCCATGCACTTGACATGGATGACACTTCCTAACATGATCGTGACAATCCTTTTTCAGGGTGGACCAAAAATAGCCCCCTCTAAGTATTTTCATTGCCATCATATTGGCATTGACATGGCCTCCAATTCTCCATCGTGGAACTCACGCATCACTATCCTAGCCTCCTCTAGATCGATACACCTAAGCAGAATGCCGGTAAAGCTCTTTTTGTATAGAACCCCACCCAGAATGGTGTATCGGGTCGAAATCTTACGAATGAATGCCTTATCTTTAGATGTGGCATCCTCGGCGAATCCCCCATTTTCTAAAAATCATTTGATGTCATAAAACCAGGGTTTTTCAATAGACTCTGGGTTATTTTGGCAAATATCCAAGTTGTGTGTGGATGGGTTGGGCGCATGCCATATTTCTAAAGATCGGGTCCCTGAAATGGGATCGACCTTTAGGGCTGAACCCAAGGAGGGGAGGGCATCAGCAATGCCATTGTCCTCTCTTCCTACGTGTGTGAGTTTACACGATTGGAAGGACTCAACCAATCGAGTAGCCAACTCGTGATATGGAAGCAGTTTCTCATTACGTACTTGCCAAATTTTAAAAACCTGGTTTATGACAAGGAGCGAATCTCCAAAGACCTCGATGCATGATGCCCCTAGAGTTTTCGAAATTCTTAAGCCTTGTATGAGTGCTTCATACTCAGCTACGTTGTTGGAACATTCGAAATCTAGGCGGACTGCTATGGGAATCTCGTCCTTTTCAGGGGAGATGAGGATGACCCCAGCACCAGCCCCTCGTTGGTTTTGTGCCCCAACGAAGTGCATCTTCCATACTTGGTTTTCGAAATTGTTTGCCAAAATGTGGTTTTGGAAATGGTTTTGCAATATGGCTTCATCAGGCATTTCAGCAAGTGTGGGGTATGCGTCCTCTAAGGGGAACTGAGTCATTTAATCTGCTAGGGCTTGCCCCTTAATGGAGATCTCGTGATGGCATTTCAGGTCATACTCCATTAGAAGGAGTTGCCATTTGCCCAATCTACCCGTGAGAATGGGTTTTTCGAATAAGTGCTTGATTAGATCAAGCTTGGACACTATCCAGATCTCATGATCTAGGAAATAGTGTCTGAATTTCCGACAGGCCCAGACTAGGGCCAAGCAAGTCTTCTCCATGGCTTGATAATTTCGTTCATAAGCCAAGAGAGTTTTCGAAATATAATAGATGGCATACTCCTTATGGGTGTCATCCTTGTATTGAGCCAATAGGGCTCCTAAAGCATTCGCATGCACAGAGATGTAGAGTAAAAGCGGTTTTTCCTACTTCGGAGGATTCAAAACGGGGGGATTAACTAAGTATGCCTTTAGTCTCTCGAAGGACCTTTGGCATTCGTCATCCCATAAGAATTTCGTGCCCTTCCTCAACAGTTTGTTGAAGGGTTCGCATCTAGTTGCCAGATTCGATATGAATCGAAGAACGGATTGTAAACGACCCTGGAGGCTACGGATTTGGGTGAGATTGGAGGGTGGAGCCATGTCTATGGTGGCTCGACACTTAGAGGGGTCGACTTCTATACCCCATTGGCACACCATAAAGCCCAGAAGCTTCCCTGATTCTACCCCGAATACACATTTTTGAGGGTTTAACTTTACTTTGTAAAGCCTAAGCCTTTCGAAAATCTTTTGCAAACATTCGATATGGTTGCATCGGGTTTTGGATTTCGCGAAGAGATCATCTACATACACTTCTACGAGCTCATAAATTTGATCATGGAAGATCGTGGTCATGACTCGTTGGTATGTTGCGCCTGCGTTTTTCAAACCAAAGGGCATGACTGTATAGCAGTACGTGCCCCATGGGGTTGTGAAGGCGGTCTTATCCTAATCTCGTGGACTTAGTTTGATTTGATTATAGCCTGAATAGCCATCCATAAACGAAAACATTTCATGATTTGCAGTACTATCGACTATCAAATCTATGTTTGGTAAAGGATAATTATCCTTTGGAGTGGCTTTATTCAGGTTTCTGAAATCGATGCATATTCGAATTTTCCCATTGGTTTTTCGAACTACAATGATGTTTGACAGCCAATCAGAATACGCAATGGGTTTTATAAATCCGGCTTTTAACAAATCTATGTTCGACAATGCTGGGGTCTATGCCCGACATGTCCTCATACGTCCATGCAAACACATCTAAATAGGTTCGTAGAAATGCAATGAATGCTAATCTTTCAGGTTCATGCAAACATGCACCTATTTTGATGGATTTGGGATTGGAATCATCCCCTAGGTTCACCTCTATGAAATCTCCACCTACTGAATTGGAAGGTATTTCAAAAGATCCGCTTCAAGCCCTACAGAGGCGAGAGGCGGGGATTTTTTCGCGGGTCTACACAAGTATCTTGCTATGTTGAACTAGGCCTTTCTTTATAAGAAGAAGGATTTTGAAATGTAACCACGATTTTGAAGACTCCACTCTTTCACAAGTGCGAATTCTCTCACTCAGGGTCACACGACTTTGCCTTTGCACCTTATTTTCATGTCTCAGGGCAGCTATCCCTAAAATTTTCGAAAAATGGGGAATTTACTACAAATCCTACACATGATACTTCTTTAAGTATTGAATATTGATAGGATCTGCTAAATTCCTACCTTCTACATCGATCAACCAATACGAGTTGTTCGTAGTGGTTGCCCTTACAACATAGGGTCCATCCCACTTGGGGCGCCACTTTCCGAGGGGATGTGGGCCACGATAGTGGATGATTTTCAAAACTAGATCCCCCACTTCAAAGTGGCGAGGTCTCATGTGTTTGCCATAGTGTCGGGCTATCCTTTGCCGGTATGCACGAGCATGATCCATGGCAAGGAGTCGCCTCTCATCTAGCAAATCTAGTTCGGCCATCCTAGCATGCTGAAGTGTCTCTAGGGGGAGGTCGAGTGCAGTGGACGTATGGAATGAATGCAGTTGAGTATGAATGGGAGGAATGACATTTGTGCCATAGACCAATTCGAATGGCATGGCATTCGTGGGAGTCCGAATGGAAGTCCTATAAGCCCATAAGGCTTCATCCAGCTTCTCGTGCCATGTCCTACCGTTCTCTAAAGTTTTCTCAATTATACTAATGAGAGTCTTGTTTGTGGCTTCGGCTTGGCCGTTGCCTTGAGGGTAGTAGGGCGAAGAGAAGTGGTGAGTTATGCCATATGTGTTGCACAACTTAATCATCCGCTCATTCTTGAATGGGGTACCATTATCAGACACAAGGTCTCGTGAAACCCCAAATGGAGCCAAGATATTCCTCCAAATGAAAGCCACCACATGTTGCCCCAGCACGTTGGTTAGGGAAATGGCTTCCACCCACTTGGAGAAATACTCCGTGGCTACTAAAATAAATCGATGCCCATTCAAGGCTTTTGGAAATATTGGGCCTACGATGTCAAACGCCCACATGGTAAATGGCTAGGGGCTAACCACGGAATGCAATGCAGATGATGGGATATGAATGGCATGCCCATGCACTTGACATGGATGACACTTCCTAACATGATCGTGACAATCCTTTTTCAGGGTGGACCAAAAATAGCCCCCTCTAAGTATTTTCATTGCCATCATATTGGCATTGACATGGCCTCCACATTCTCCATCGTGGAACTCACGCATCACTATCCTAGCCTCCTCTAGATCGATACACCTAAGCAGAATGCCAGTAAAGCTCTTTTTGTATAGAACCCCACCCATAATGGTGTATCGGGTCGAAATCTTACGAATGAATGCCTTATCTTTGGATGTGGCATCCTCGGCGAATCCCCCATTTTCTAAAAATCGTTTGATGTCATAAAACCAGGGATTTTCAATAGACTCTGGGTTATTTTGGCAAATATCCAAGTTGTGTGTGGATGGGTTGGGCGCATGCCATATTTCTAAGGATCGGGTCCCTGAAATGGGATCGACCTTTAGGGCTGAACCCAAGGAGGAGAGGGCATCAGCAATGCCATTGTCCTCTCTTCCTACGTGTGTGAGTTTACATGATTGGAAGGACTCAACCAATCGAGCGGCCAACTTGTGATATGGAAGCAGTTTCTCATTACGTACTTGCCAAATTTTCAAAACCTGGTTTATGACAAGGAGTGAATCTCCAAAGACCTCGATGCATGATGCCCCTAGAGTTTTCGAAATTCTTAAGCCTTGTATGAGTGCTTCATACTCAGCTACGTTGTTGGAACATTCGAAATCTAGGCGGACTGCTATGGATATCTTGCCCTTTTTAGGGGAGATGAGGATGACCCCAGCACCAGCCCCTCATTGGTTTCATGCCCCATCGAAGTGCATCTTCCATACTTGGTTTTCGAAATTGTTTGCCAAAATGTGGTTTTAGAAATGGTTTTGCAATATGCCTTCATCAGGCATTTCAGCAAGTGTGGGATATGCGTCCTCTAAGGGGAACTCAGTCATGTAATCTGCTAGGACTTGCCCCTTAATGGAGATCTGGTGATGGTATTTCATGTTATACTCCATTACAAAGAGTTGCCATTTGCCCAATCTACCCATGAGAATGGGTTTTTCGAATAAGTGCTTGATTAGATCAAGCTTGGACACTATCCAGATCTCATGATCTAGGAAATAGTGTCTAAATTTCCGACAGGCCCAGACTAGGGCCAAGCATGTCTTCTCCATGGCTTGATAATTTCGTTCATAAGCCAAGAGAGTTTTCGAAATATAATAGATGGCATACTCCTTATGGGTGTCATCCTCGTATTGAGCCAATAGGGCTCCTAAAGCATTCGCATGCACAGAGATGTAGAGTCAAAGCGGTTTTCCCTACTTCGGAGGATTCAAAACGGGGGGATTGACAAAGTATGCCTTTAGTCTCTCGAAGGACCTTTGGCATTCGTCATCCCATAAGAATTTCGTGCCCTTCCTCAACAGTTTGTTGAAGGGTTCGCATCTAGTTGCTAGATTCGATATGAATCAGTGAACGGATTGTAAACGACCCTGGAGGCTACGGATTTGGGTGAGATTGGAGGGTGGAGCCATGTCTATGATGGCTCGACACTTAGAGGGGTCGACTTCTATACCCCTTTGGCTCACCATAAAGCCTAGAAGCTTCTCTGATTCTACCCCGAATACACATTTTTGAGGGTTTAGCTTTACTTTATAAAGCCTAAGCCTTTCGAAAATCTTTTGCAAACATTCGATATGGGTGCATCGGGTTTTGGATTTCGCCAAGAGATCATCTACATACACTTCTACGAGCTCATGAATTTGATCATGGAAGATCGTGGTCATGGCTCGTTGGTATGTTGCGCCGGCGTTTTTCAAACCAAAGGGCATGACTGTATAGCAGCACGTGCCCCATGGGGTTGTGAAGGCGGTCTTATCCTGATCTCGTGGACTTAGTTTGATTTGATTATAGCCTGAATAGCCATCCATAAACGAAAACATTTCATGATTTGCAGTACTATCGACTATCAAATCTATGTTTGGTAAAGGATAATTATCCTTTGGAGTGGCTTTATTCAGGTTTCTGAAATCGATGCATATTCGAATTTTCCCATTGGTTTTTCGAACTACAATGATGTTTGACAACCAATCAGAATACGCAATGGGTTTTATAAATCTGGCTTTTAACAGATCTTCTAAACCCTCTTTGACTTGCGTGTGTACATTTGGGTGTATTTTCCTAAGCTTCTGCTTTATGGGTTTTACATCCGCATCTAAGGGAAGACGATGCTCGACAATGCTGGGGTCTATGCCCGACATGTCCTCATACGTCCATGCAAACACATCTAAATAGGTTCGTAGAAATGCAATGAATGCTAATCTTTCAGGTTCATGCAAACATGCGCCTATTTTGATGGATTTGGGATTGGAATCATCCCCTAGGTTCACCTCTATGAAATCTCCTCCTACTGAATTGGAAGGTATTTCAAAATCAAGAATTTTATGAAATTCTGGGAGCTCAGAAGCGGGATCTTCCTCAAGGGGATCCACTTTTGGGCTTCGATCATTCTCGTGGGCTATAGACCCGAGGGAATTTGATGCGTGGTTTTCAAAAAGACCTGGTTTTGTACTCGGATTTTCAATTGATTTCGAAATCTTTGGTCTGGCTATGCAGACGACATTCCTTTCGAAATCTTTTTCCAAAGTCCTACCAGGAGCAGCTATATACAAAATCTTTTTGGTATTTTCCAAATTTTCGATTTTTTTGGGTTTTTGTAAAACAAGAACTTTTGGAGCTATACAAAGCACTCTATTTTCGAGTTTTTGTTTTTCCATTGTTTTTGGCTTTTCTTCTTTTTCGATTTTTTTGATTTTAAGTTTTCCAAATGTTTTTCTATTTTTATAAAAGGGATCTTCCGTCATACCTACAAAGGGAAAACACTACGAGTTAGACTCGGAATAGGAGATCTAAATCGTAGGTCTCTTATGTGGCAGGTTCCAGGGCACCCTTGACCCAAGTGGTCACAGGGGGTGGCTCTGGCGGTATTCTGGGAGTATAGTCGATCCCATATCAGCTTGGATTGGCCCTAGGAAGGATGGGCTCTAGGAGACCCTGGTTCTGCGCCCCTAGACTTTTGTAGGGTGTGTAGCCCATGTTCAACAACATGTTCCACGATTTTTTATTTTTTGAAAAGTTTTGGTAAAGATCGTGGTCCTAGAACTTGCTGTCGTCCATATTGTGCTCATATGGCCTCTTGTCCAGGGGCTTTAGAAATAGGGAACACTTGGGTTTTTTGAGAAGAGTTAGAATCGGGAGGGGGCCTACTTTGGGCAGCCCCTTCACACATACAACCTTCCGAGGGTTGTTTAACATGAGCCTTGGCGGCTCAATCACAATCTGCCCCAGGTTAGCCTCATGGACCTGGGAGCTCAATAAACAAGGGGAGTTTATGATCCCCTGAAGCTGTGGGTGACTCTCACCTAGGATCACTACGACCTGGTCCCTGAAAGGGATCTTGACACACCTGTGGAAGGTGGATGGCACAGCGCAGAAGCTGTGTTTCCAGGGCCTTCCCAACAATAGGTTATAATGGGGGTGGATGTCCAAGACATGGAACACCCCCGTGTGCGTGATCCCTCCCGTTTCCATTGGGAGTTCATTTGATCCTAACGGCCTAGACGCATTCCCATCGTATCCAGTGATAACGATGGGGCTTGGGTTCACTGAAGTCAAGGTGACTCCGATTTGATACGCCACATGAAGTGGAAGGATGTTGAGCCCTCCTCCCCCATCGACTAGGCACCTGTCCAGAGAGTGGTTATTCAAAACCACTTCGATATGCAGGGCCTGGTTGTGGGACGCATAGGGTCTATCTACATCATCTTCCGAGAAAGTGATGGGCGATTTTGCTCCTAATAAATCCACTTGGGCAGACAAGGATTCCGGACTTATGTTCGAATCAACCTTGGCCCTTTCTAGAATTTTCTCTAGCACGAGTCTATGCCTAGGCGAGATTTGTATAAGCTCTAGGATAGACATGTGGATAGGAATCTTTGAAAGGTGGTTTTCGAAGTCATAAGGATTTAGGATGACTTTATCCTTGTCTGCTTTTGGCAGAACTCTAGGAATACATGCTTTTGAGAGGCTAGGCACACTGACCACCTTTTTAGCACTTTGTAGGTGCGGGGGTTGATAGATCCTCCCGGATCTAGTCACTTCCCCCACGACCAGAATAGGGTTCACGCTAAATTTGGCTCTAAGTATGAGTTGAGGAGAACCTTGGAGTTTTAACACTGGTTTAGCTGGGGATTTGACTCTTGGTGGTCCCCGGATGACGACTTGGGCGGGCTACTTGTAAAGCACAAGAGTGGGCACACAAGTGGGTCGACCAGACTCAGGTTTTTGCGCTAGTTCCTTAGAAAAGGTGAGGGTACATACCTCCTTTCCTTTCCCATTGCCACTGGCGTGCTTGGGAAAGGGTTGTTTGAAGATAGCTTGAGGTGGCTCAGGTTCCGCATTGACCTGGAGTCGGCCCTCCGCTATCAAGTTCTCAATTTTATTTAAAAGGGAGAAACAACGTTTGGTATCATGGCCTTTGAGCCGATGATACTTACAAAATCGATTTAAATACCCCCCTTTGGAAGTGACTCCTTCGGGGATTTCAGGGAGTTCTATCATGCCTTGGGCAAGTAGGAGGTCTAGGACCTCCGACACAGGTTGCCCCAACGGAGTGTACTCCCGTTTTTCAACCGGTTTTTGAAAGGTTCGCTCCCTTTTATTTTCTAGTTTTTCAAAATTTTTGGAAGTGCCTGCCACGCCTGGATCCACCCGGACATTGGCGACTTTATGGGGCTTTGCCCCTTTGTCCATCGTGGGTTGCCCATAAGTGATGAGCTTTTCCAAGTGGGTTTTAGAAACGACACTTCCTTTCCACAAGTGATCGTATGTCCCTTTTCTCAAATTCGTTTCGAAAAGGGATGCCTTTTTGATCAACTTATGGAAAGTTGAGATCTTATGGAGTGAGAGAAGGGTTTTTAACTCGCTTTTAAAGTTATCCAGGATGAGCATGACTGCGCATCCTTCGGATATGGGCTCTCGCACTTGGCCCAAAAGTGACCTCCATCGTATAATGAAGGCATGTACGTCGGTAGACGTGCGAAAAAATCCCACGCCTCTTCGCCTTTTCTGGGCTTGGAGTGGGTCCTCTTGTGCGTCTAAGGCCTATTTATGTAAACAGGGCGTGCCAGCTAGCTTACCTAAGCTAGCGAAGATATATTTAAACTGACTTCTAATCGTGGCGACTGTGAGCAAGTGAGCTCTTGTCGTCGCAGACCTTCTTGCACCGATGCGCAAGGGTCAGTCTGTATGCTTTGCAAAAATCGAGTTTTTGGGATAGAAAACCTACGCAGCGGTTTGAGGTGTCTAATTCGGGTCTTTTAGATATGATTGCAGATTTTTAGATCACGTGGATTTGCACGTGCCTAAGTCTTTCCTTTTATCCCTTTATGGGCCGCCTAGTTTGTGTGTTATGAACACTCCACTACATGGGCGAATTCGAGCGGGGCTTGCTTTGATGCAATATGCGTCCTACCTTGTGGTATGGCGTAGATGCAATGCAAACTCATGCTACTCCAAAGGGAAAACCCCAGTGTAAAGACAATGCTGAAGGGAAATAACCGAAGGGAAATAACCGAAGGGAAATAACCGAAGGGAAATGACTTGAAATGTAAATGCCGAAGGGAGATATGTATATGGGCCCTTACTCAGGTCTTGCAAATAAGAGCGAAGGCTCAATGTGGGTGCATGCTTGAATTGAAAGACTTACACACACGACATGAAATTAAACCCAAATATAACTTGCAGTATGGCCTTGATTAAGGTCTTGGGAATAAGAGCGAAAGCTCAATGTGTGTGAGTGCTTGAATTGAAGTACTACGCACACAACATGAAATTAAACCCAAATAGTATAACACGGCCCTTACTTGGGTCTTTCAAATAAGAGCGAAGGCTCAATGTGTGTGAGTGGTTGAATTGAAAGACAACACACCCAACTTAAGCAAAACCCTACAAAATTAAAGTATATGTATATATTTATGTATTAGGGGCTGATTAGGCCCGTGTGTGTTCAAAATCGTGCACAACTAAGAGAGTGCACGTGTGTGGGTGTGCCAAGCCACGTTATTACAAGCGGGGGGAGACTATGCTCCGTTATTACAACCCCGTATCGAATTGAATCTCAAGCAAGTATACAACCAAAGACCGAGTTAGGCACTTACTAATAGCTGGTCCGAAGATGCCTTGCTTGAGCGTGGGCTTGGCCTTCGCCTTGGGCTGCAAAAGGGAGCCCCACGAGGTTGAACGGCAAAGGGTGTTGGTCGAGTGTCCTTGGCGCGCGGAAGAGGCGCCTTGAAGGTGGCCGGCTGCTAGCAAAGGGCTGTTTTTGGTGTGTTGGGTTAAAGGACCTAAGTAGGATCACTAAGGGAGTATGGCACTAATCGAAGCTCAAGGGAAGATCTAATGGGGCACCTAAGGTTGGCGGGTTGTTATGGTGGCCGAGTGAAATGACAGTCGGTTGAAGTGGGCGACTAGGAGGACTTAGTGGTGGCGGGTAGTTGGAGTGGCTAGGAGTGATGTAAGGTAGGGGAGCTAGCTAGGATATGGGGCCAGGTGGTAGTGGTTGTAGTAGGTGTATTGGGATGATATGGGCAGGTTTTAGGGAGTCGGATAGGGTGGTCGAATGGAGCTAAAAGGTCTAGGTGGTGGCGGGATGTTAGGGTGCTATGGGTTCGGCTGAGTGGGGTTGGTAGCAGCAAATGGAAGGGCTGGTGTTAGGGTGCCATGGGAGTGGATTAGGCGGCTGAGAGTGGAGAGGGAGTGAAGAAGTAGTAAGGTATGACGTAGGGGACTTACCGGGTGAAGAGATGGTGGCGGGTAGTATGGGGTCAGCCGGATGATGGTGGTGGTGGTGGGATGTGGAGCAGGTGGTGGTGGGATGTGGAGCAGGTGGAGCAGGAGGTGGCGGGATATGGAGCAGGTGGGGATTCGGCTGAGTTGGGGAAGTGGAGGACCCGGCTGGGAAGGAGGGGCTGCTAGATGATCCAACCCGCCCCCAAGGGGGGGGGTTTATATAGGGTTGGGTTTGGGGTAGTGGTTAGGTGGTTTAGGTAGGGTGGTATGATGATAAGGTGGGCTGGAAAGGGTAGGGCCAGATATTTTAAATACAAGTGGTTTGGGTAGGTTGTGGGCTAGGGGTGGTTTAAGGGTTTAGGGTTTAGTTAGGTGGGTTGGTTCTAGGGTGAGGTTTAGTGAGCTAGGTTAGGTGATTAGGCTAGGATTAGGCTAGGTTTAGGGAATTTAACCTAGGTTTAGGGAAGGATTAGGGAAGTGGGTTAGGTGATTGTAAACACCCCGAAATCCCACGAATTTCTTAAACAAATCTGGTTTTGTAAAAGCAGCCCCAAAGGGCCATTTTTGAGTCTGGAAACCCAGGAGCCTTCCAGACAAATATGTTTTAAACTTTATCTTTCAAAAACATATGATATGGCTTTTGAAAACCTTTTAAAACACGTTTTTGAAACCCCGAAGTGGCTTGGCCCGATCAAGACAGGACCAGGAGAGCTAAGAAGAGCCCGGAACCGGAGCACATGTCGAGCCCGGCACAACAACTCTTGTATCACATCCATACCCCCAGGATCTCGAACGTCCAAGACCCTGTTCTTATCAAAATGTCATTTGAAGTCATCTCCGGAAGGCAGAAACGGAGGCGGACGACCATGTTGGCGAAGACCCAACGCAGACGGAGTACTGATGCTATTAGGCCCCGCACAAATCGTCCGTTTCGAACCCAGCTCGAAGGAGTCAGAGTTCAGTTTGGATTGGATCTGGACCATATATATCCAGATCCCAATCCAAACCCATGTGTGGACTTGGATTTGGATTTGGATCCAGAGATCCAATCCAATATCCATATCCATGGCCCACATCACCTTCTCATAAATGGAGGTGGGGCCCACTTGAAATTCACGTGGGATTAGGGGCATGAGAGAGAGTGGGGATGGAAAATATCAAGAGTGTTGTAATTAAGCTTGACTTGTGTGTCAAGTTTGGGGTTAATCATGTGGGTTAGCCTAATTGAGTGGGTTTAAGCTTGTAATTAGCCAAAACCTAACCTAGGGCTGCACCAACATGAGGTGGTTAAGGTCTATGGGCCATGCAAAGGGAGCTCCTCCACCTAAACCTAACCCTAAACACCTAATCCTAGCCTACCACCCTAATCCACCCCTAATCTGAGCCTAATCACCTAACCCACTTCCCTAATCCCGGCCTAATCCCAACCTAATCACCTAACCCACTTCCCTAATCCTTCCCTAAACCTAGGTTAATTTCCCGCGCCCCACTTGCAGCCGGCCAACACCCTTTGTCATTCATCCTCGCGGAGCTCCCGTTTGCGGTCCAAGGCGAAGGCCAAGCCCACGCTCAAGCAAGGCCTCTACGGACCACCTACTCGTAAGTGCCTAAACTCGGTCTTTAGTTGTATACTTGCTTGAGATTCAATTTGATACGAGGTTGTAATAACAGAGCGTAGTCTCCCCCCGCTTGTAATAACGTGGGTTGGCACACCCACACACGTGCACTCTCTTAGTTGTGCACGATTTTGAACACACACGGGCCTAATCAGCCCCTAATACATAAGTATATATATATACTTTCATTTTTGAAGGGTTTTTGCTTAAGTTGGGTGCGTTGTCTTTCAATTCAAGCACTTTCACACACATTGAGCTTTCGCTCTTTTTTGAAAGACCCAAGTAAGGGCTGACCTATACTATTTGGGTTTCATTTCATGTCGTGTGTGTAAGTCTTTCAATTCAAGCACTCTCACACACATTGAGCCTTCGCTCTTATTCCCAAGACCTTAGTAAAGGCCTTATTGCAGTTATATTTGGGTTTCATTTATGTCGTGTGTGTAGTACTTCAATTCAAGCACTCACACACATTGAGCCTTCGCTCTTACTCCCAAGACCTTAGTCAAGGCCATACTGCAATTTATATTTGGGTTTAATTTCATGTCATGTGTGTAAGTCTTTCAATTCAAGCACGCACCCACATTGAGCCTTTGCTCTTATTTGCAAGACCCGAGTAAGGGCTCATATACATAATCTATATACATATCTCCCTTCAGTTATTTCCCTTCGGTTATTTCCCTTCGGTTATTTCCCTTCAGTATTGTCTTTACATTTCGGGTTTTCCCTTTGGAGTAGCGTGAGTTTGCATTGCATCTACGCCATACCACGAGGTAGGACGCATATTGCATCAAAGCAAGCCCCGCTCGAAATTCGCCCATGTAGTGGAGTGTTCATAACACACAAACTAGGTGGCTCGAAAAGGGATAAAAGAAAAGACTTAGGCACGTGCAAATCCACGTGATCTAAAACATGCAATCGCATTTTAAAGACCCGAAATAGACACCTCGAACCGCTTCGTAGACTTTCTCTCCAAAACTCGATTTTTGCAAAGCGTACAGACTGACCCTTGCGCATCGGTGCAAGAAGGTCTGCGACGACAAGAGCTTACTTGCTCACAGTCGCCACGTTTAGAAGTCAGTGTTAAAAATATCTTCGCTAGCTTAGGTAAGCTAGCTGGCACGCCCTGTTTGCATACATAGGCCTTAGACACACGAGAGGATCTGCTCCGAGCCTTGAAAAAGGTGAGAGGCAGGGATTTTCGCGCGTCTACAGTGATTAGGTTGGGATTAGGCCGGGATTAGGGTAGTAGGTTAGGTGATTAGGCTCAGATTAGGGGTGGATTAGGGTGGAAGGCTAGGATTAGGTATTTTTGGTTAGGTTTAGGTGAAGGAGCTCCCTTTGCATGGCCCATAGACCTTAACCACATCATGTTGGTGCAACCCTAGGTTAGGTTTTGGCTAATTACAAGCTTAAACCCACCTAATTAGGCTAACCCACATGATTAACCCCAAACTTGACACACAAGTCAAGCTTAATTACAACACACACTTGATCTTATCCACCCCCACTCTCTTTCATGCCCATAATCCCACGTGAAATTCAAGTGGGCCCCACCTCCATTTATGAGAAGTTGATGTGGGCCATGGATATGGATATTGGATTGGATTTTTGAATCCAAATCCAAATCCAAGTCTGTACATGGGTTTGGATTGGGATCTGGATATATATGGTCCAGATCCAATCCAAACTGAACTCTGACTCCTTCGAGCTGTGTTCAAAACGAATGGTTTGTGCGGGGCCTGACAGCATCAGTGCTCCGTCTGCGTTGGGTCTTCGCCAACATGATCGTCCGCCTCTGTTTTCGCCTTCCGGAGATGACTTTAAATGATGTTTTGATGATAACAGGGTCTTGCACATTCGAGATCTTGGGGGTGTGGATTTGATACGAGAGTTGCTGTACCGGGCTCGACATGTGCTCCGGTTCCGGGCTCTCCTTAGCTTTCTGGTCCTGTCTGGATTAGGCCAAGCTGCTTCGGGGTTTCAAAACATGTTTTAAAAAGTTTTTTGAAGTCATATTATATATTTTTGAAATATAAAGTTTAAAATATATGTACAGGGTTGCCTGGAAGTCTCCTGGGTTTCCAGACTCAAAATAGCCCTTTGGGGCTGCTTTTACAAAATCAGATTGTTTCGAGGAATTCGTAGGATTTCGGGGTGTTTACAGATGCCCCTCTTTGGCCTTGTCCAAATCAATTTGGATAAGGGCAAAGATGACAAACACCCCTTTCAATGTCTCCCTAGATCTAGCCACGAAGAATATGGGATCGCCCCAATCTTTTAACAAAATCTCAATTTAAAACTCTGGTAGGAGGAGATATCACGCCAAAGGGTATACTATGGAATCTGGTCCTAAAATGGGATCATGTTTATGCAAGTGCCATACGTGGAATGCAGATGACATGGGTGTGGTGCCAAGAGTGGCGACCTCCCAGAGACCAGATGTGGTCGAACTCTAGAGACTTACAAGGCCTGTTGCTCCAAGTGAGCAGATCCTATGCTGTTCGATGTTCAGTTTTCGAAACCTATTTACAAAACTATTTACAAAAGGGACAACTGTCTTGAGTCTCGATCCTAAGGATCTCGAGCTCTTCGTGCTTGTCCTTGTTTGAGTCTTAACACTCGCTTATCTAGCAGAGGTTTTATAAGAAAACCAGCTATATTTCAAATTCCTACACCTTACTCGAAACGTCGAATTCTCAAACAAGATGAAATTCAAGTAAGTAAATCCTATTTTTACTTTAGGATTCCTTGAAATGAACCATGCTTTGGCTTGGGATAAGCCAGGGATGGGAAAGAGATACCACGGTCCCTTTTGAAACGTCCCCGTGGTTTGAGGCACAGAAGGCGGAAAACTGCTCTTTTTGAGCTTTTTGGCCTCTTTTTCCTTTTTTTTTTCATCGAGGGTCTCCTTTTGGGAGTATTTTTTCTTTAATCCCTCTTTTTCACAAGAGAATCTATTTTTCTTTTGAATTCTGGTTTCTTTCTTTTGGAAAGATACTTTGAATGGGAAATTCCCTTTTGTTTGGGCCTTTGTTTTCCTTTTGGAAATAGAAGAGAAGAGGGGAGGACTTATCCCAAGCCTACACTCGATCCATTCCAGATCAGCCTATTTAGAAATAGCATGTACCACTTGCAAGTATCTTGCTATGTTGAACTAGGGCTTGCCCCTTAATGGAGATCTGGTGATGGTATTTCAGATCATACTCCATTAGAAGGAGTTGCCATTTGCTCAATCTACCCGTGAGAATGGGTTTTTCGAATAAGTGCTTGATTGGATCAAGCTTGGACACTATCCAGATCTCATGATCTAGGAAATATTGTCTGAATTTCTAGCAGGCCCAGACTAGGGCCAAGCATGTCTTCTCCATGGCTTGATAATTTCGTTCATAAGCCAAGAGAGTTTTCGAAATATAGTAGATGGCATACTCCTTATGGGTGTCATCCTCGTATTGAGCCAACAGGGCTCCTAAAGCATTCGCATGCACGGAGATGTATAATAAAAGCGGTTTTCCTTGCTTTGGAGGATTCAAAACGGGGGGATTAACCAAGTATGCCTTCAGTCTCTCGAAGGACTTTTGGCATTCGTCATCCCATAAGAATTTTGTGCCCTTCCTCAACAGTTTGTTGAAGGGTTCGCATCTAGTTGCCAGATTCGATATGAATCGGCGAACGGATTGTAAACGACCCTGGAGGCTATGGATTTGGGTGAGATTGGAGGGTGGAGCCATGTCTATGATGGCTCGACACTTAGAGGGGTCGACTTCTATTCCCCTTTGGCTCACCATAAAGCCTAGAAGCTTCCCTGATTCTACCCGAAATACACATTTTTGAGGGTTTAGCTTTACTTTGTAAAGCCTAAGCCTTTCGAAAATCTTTTGTAAACATTCGATGTGAGTGCATTGGGTTTTGGATTTTGCCAAGAGATCATCTACATACACTTCTACAAGCTCATGAATTTGATCATGGAAGATCGTGGTCATGGCTCGTTGGTATGTTGCGCCAGCATTTTTCAAACCAAAGGGCATGACTGTATAGCAGTACGTGCCCCATGGGGTTGTGAAGGCGGTCTTACCCTGATCTCGTGGGCTTAGTTTGATTTGATTATAGCCTGAATAGCCATCCATAAATGAAAACATTTCATGATTTGCAATACTATCGACTATCAAATCTATGTTTGGTAAAGGATAATTATCCTTGGGAGTGGCTTTATTCAGGTTTCTGAAATCGATGCATATTCAAATTTTCCCATTGGTTTTTCGAACCACAACGATATTTGATAACCAATCAGAATACGCAATGGGTTTTATAAATCCGGCTTTTAGTAGATCTTCTAAACCCTCTTTGACTTGCGTGTGTACATTCAGATGTATTTTCCTAAGCTTCTACTTTATGGGTTTTACACTTGTATCTAAGGGAAGATGATGCTCGACAATGCTGGGGTCTATGCCCGGCATGTCTTCATACATCCATGCAAAAACATCTAAATAGGTTCGTAGAAGTGCAATGAATGCTAACCTTTCAGTTTCATGCAAGCATGCGCCTATTTTGATGGATTTGGGATCAGAATCATCCCCTAGGTTCACCTCTATGAAATCTCCTCCTACTGATTGGGAAGGTCTTTCAAAATCGAGAATCTTATGAAATTCTGGGAGCTCAGAAGTGGAATCTTCCTCAAGGGGATCCACTTCTGGGCTTTGATCATTCTCGTGGGCTATAGACCCGAGGGAATTTGATGCGTGGTTTTTAAAATGACGTGGTTTTGTACTTGGATTTTCAAGTGATTTCGAAATTTTTGGTCTGGCTATGCAGACGACGTTTCTTTCGAAATCCTTTTCTTTTGCCAAAGTCCTACCAGGAGCAGCTATGTACAAAATCTTTTTGGTATTTTCCAAATTTTCGATTTTTTTGGTTTTTTGTAAAACAAGAACCTTGGGAACTATACAAAGTACTCTATTTTCGAGTTTTTGTTTTTCCATTGTTTTTGGTTTTTCTTGTTTTTCGATTTTTTTGATTTTAAGCTTTTCAAATGTTTTTGTATTTTTAGAAAAAGGGATCTTCCGTCATACCTACAAAGGGAAAACACTACGGGTTAGACTCGGAATAGGAGATCTAAATCGTAGGTCTCTTCTAAGGCAGGTTCCGGGGCACCCTTGACCCAGGTGGTCACAGGGGGTGGCTCCGGCGGTATTCGGGGAGTATAGTCGATCCCATATCGGCTTGGATTGGCCCTAGGAAGGATGGGCTCTAGGAGACCCTGGTTCTGTGCCCCTAGACTCTTGTAGGGCGTGTAGCCCATGTTCAACAACATGTTCCACGACTTTTGTTTTTCAAAAAAGTTTGATATAAGTCGTGGTCCTGGAACATGCTATCGTCCATATTGTTCTCATATGGGCTCTTGTCCAGGGGCTTTGGAAATAGGGAACGCTTGGGTCGTCCTAGAAGGGTTAGAATCGGGAGGGGGCCTGCTTTGGGCGGCCCTTTCACATATACAACCTTCCTAGGGTTGTTCAACACGAGCCGAGGTGGCTCGACCATAATTTGCCCCAGGTTAGCATCATGGGCCTGGGAGCTTGATAAACAAGAGGAGTTTATGATCTCCTGAAGTTGTGGGTGACTCTCACCTAGGATTACAATGACCTGGTCCCTAAAAGGGATCTTAACACACCCGTGGAAGGTGGATGGCACAACGCACAAACTGAGTATCCAGGGCCTTCCCAACAACAAGTTATAATGGGGGTGGATGTCCAAGACATGGAACACCCCCGTGTGTTCGATCCCTCCCGTTTCCATTGGGAGTTCGATGGATCCTAAAGGTCTAGACGCATTCCCATCGTATCTAGTGATAACGATGGGGCTTGGGTTTACTGAAGTCAAGGTGACTCCGATTTTATACGCCACATGAAGTGGAAGGATGTTGAGCCCTCCTCCACCATCGACTAGGCACCTGTCCAGAGAGTGGTTGTTTAGAACCGCCTCGATATGCAGGGCCTGGTTATGGGTTTCGTAGGGTCTATCTACATCATCTTCCGAGAAAGTGATGGGCGATTTTGCTCCTAATAAAGCCACTTGGGCAGACAAGGATTCCAGACTTATGTTCGAATCAACCTTGGCCCTTTCTAGAATTTTCTCCAATACAAGTCTATGCCTAGGCAAGGTTTGTATAAGCTCTAAGATAGACATGTGAATAGGAATCTTTGAAAGGTGGTTTTCGAAGTCATAAGGATTTAGGATGACTTTGTCCTTATCTGCTTTTGGCAGAACACTAGGGATACATGCTTTTGAGGGGCCAGGCACACTGACCACCTTTTGAGCACCTTGAAGGTGCGGGGGTTGATAGATCCTCTCGGATCTAGTGACTTCTCCCACGACCAGCCTAGGGTTCGTGATAATTTTGGCTCTAAGGATGAGCTGAGGAGAACCCTGGGTTTTCAAAACTGGTTTTACCGGGGATTCCACTTTTGGTGGTCCCCGAATGATGACTTGGGCGGGCTTCTTGTATAGTACAAGAATGGGCACATAAGTAGGTCGACCAGACTCTGGTTTTTGCGCTAGTTCCTTGGAAATGGTGAGGGTACATACCTCCTTTCCTTTCCCACTGCCACTGGCGTGTTTGGGAAAGGGTTCCTTGAAGATAGCTTGAGGTGGCTCAGGTTCCGCAGTTCTCAATTTTATTTAAGAGGGAGAAGCAGCGTTTGGTATCATGGCCTTTGAGCCGATGATACTTACAAAATCGGTTTAAATACACTCCTTTGGAAGTGACTCCTTCGAGGATTTCAGGGAGTTCTATCATGCCCTGGGCAAGTAGGAGGTCTAGGACCTCCGACACAGGTTGCCCCAGCGGAGTGTACTCCCGTTTTTCAACCGGTTTTTGAAAGTTTTGCTCCCTCTTATTTCCTAACTTTTCAAAATTTTTGGAAGTGCCCGCCACGCCTGGATCCACCCGGACATTGGCGATTTTATGGGGCTTTGCCCCTTTGTCCATCGTGGGTAGCCCGTATGTGATGGGATTTTCCAAGCGGGTTTTTGGAACGGCACTTCCTTTCCACAAGTGATCGTATGTCCCTTTTCGCAAGTTGGTTTCGAAAAGGGAGGCCTTTTTGATCAACTTATGGAAAGTTGAGATCTCATGGAGCGAGAGAAGGGTTTTTAACTCGCTTTTAAAGTTATCCAGGATGAGCATTACTGCGCATCCTTCGGATATGGGCTCTCGCACTTGGCCCAAAAGCGACCACCATCTTATAATGAAGGCATGTACGTCTTCGTTCATGCCTTGCTTTGTATCCCTTAAGGTATTCAGAGTCGGCGTGACTTCTACGTTGTGTGCAAATCTTTGCATGAAACAGTTCGCTAACTCTTCAAAAGTAGCGAACTGGCTTAAGTCGTAGGAAGCCAGCCATTTGGCAGCTGTGCCTTTAAGGGATAAAGGAAACCAATACACCCATTTCATCGAGTCCTTTTTCTTCTTATGGGCTCGACGCGAGAAAAGCTACAAGTGAGACCTAGGGTCTCCCATGCCATCGTACCGATGGAAGTTCGGTATTTCATCATCACTGTCTATTTCGTAATCCATAGGAAGGAAATCAGACAGGGCGTAACTTCTTTTCTCTTTATTCTGCCCTTTCAGCAACTGTTGTAGGGCTTTACGGTCCTTTTGTGTGAAGGACTCGCAGTATTGGTTGCCTTCTATTACAGAGGCCTCTTTGTGCTTGCGAGATTTTTCAGATTTCTTTTTAGGCCTTTGTTCACCATTTGATGAACATGAATCGCCTACTTCAGCCTCTTGGCTGAGAGCATCGATTTTGGCCTCAAACTCCCTTCTCAGATCCTCGATCTCATCTAGTTTTATTTTATTTTTGAAAATAGAACTTGATGCGCATGAGCCTTGGCTCGACACTTCACTTGGATTGGATTTTGACATGCTTTTCAAGCTTTTTCAAAATGTCCTAAGTACAAGCAAAGAAAACAAGTTAAAATGACACCTTTTTTAACAAAAATTTTGCAAAACTTCTACCTTAAAAACTCGATTTTTGAAAGGCTCACGTCCCACCAGGCGTGCCAATCTCTGTAGACGCGCGAAAAAATCCCACGCCTCTTCGCCTTTTCTGGGCTTGGAGTGGGTCCTCTTGTGCGTCTAAGGCCTATTTATGTAAACAGGGCGTGCCAGCTAGCTTACCTAAGCTAGCGAAGATATATTTAAACTGACTTCTAATCCTAGTGACTGTGAGCAAGTGAGCTCTTATCGTCGCAGACCTTCTTGCACCGATGCGCAAGGGTCAGTCTGTACACTTTGCAAAAATCGAGTTTTGGGGATAGAAAGTCTACGAAGCGGTTCGAGGTGTCTAATTCGGGTCTTTTAGATGCGGTTGCATATTTTAGATCACGTGGATTTGCACGTACCTAAGTCTTTCCTTTTATCCCTTTTCGGGCCACCTAGTTTGTGTGTTATGAACACTCCACTACATGGGCGAATTCGAGCGGGGCTTGCTTTGATGCAATATGCGTCCTACCTCGTGGTATGGCGTAGATGCAATGCAAACTCACGCTACTCCAAAGGGAAAACCCAAATATAAAGACAATACTGAAGGGAAAGAATCGAAGGAAAATAACTGAAGGGAAATGACTTGTAAAGTAAATGCCGAAGGGAGATATGTATATAGAGTATGTATATGAGCCCTTACTCGGGTCTTGCAAATAAGAGCGAAGGCTCAATGTGGGTGCGTGCTTGAATTGAAAGACTTACACACACGACATGAAATTAAACCCAAATATAAATTGCAGTATGGCCTTGACTAAGGTCTTGGGAGTAAGAGCGAAAGCTCAATGTGTGTGAGAGTGCTTGAATTGAAGTACTACGCACACAACATGAAATTTAAACCCAAATATAACTGCAATAGGCCTTGACTAAGGTCTTGGGAGTAAGAGCGAAAGCTCAATGTGTGTGAGAGTGCTTGAATTGAAAGACTTACACACACGACATGAAATGAAAACCAAATAGTATAGGTCGGCCTTTACTTGGGTCTTTCAAATAAGAGCGAAGGCTCAATGTGTGTGAGAGTGCTTGAATTAAAAGACTTACACACACGACATGAAATCAAACCCAAATAGTATAGGTCGGCCCTTACTTGGGTCTTTCAAATAAGAGCGAAGGCTCAATGTGTGTGAGAGTGCTTGAATTGAAAGACTTACACACACGACATGAAATGAAACCCAAATAGTATAGGTCGGCCCTTACTTGGGTCTTTCAAATAAGAGCGAAGGCTCAATGTGTATGAGAGTGCTTGAATTAAAAGACTTACACACACGACATGAAATCAAACCCAAATAGTATAGGTCGGCCCTTACTTGGGTCTTTCAAATAAGAGCGAAGGCTCAATGTGTGTGAGAGTGCTTGAATTGAAAGACTTACACACACGACATGAAATGAAACCCAAATAGTATAGGTCGGCCCTTACTTGGGTCTTTCAAATAAGAGCGAAGGCTCAATGTGTGTGAGTGCTTGAATTGAAGGACAACACACCCAACTTAAGCAAAACCCTACAAAAATGAAAGTATATGTATATACTTATGTATTAGGGGCTGATTAGGCCCATGTGTGTTCAAAATCGTGCACAACTAAGAGAGTGCACGTGTGTGGGTGTGCCAAGCCACGTTATTACAAGCGGGGGGAGACTATGCTCCGTTATTACAACCCCGTATCGAATTGAATCTCAAGCAAGTATACAACTAAAGACCGAGTTAGGCACTTACTAATAGCTGGTTCGTAGATGCCTTGCTTGAGCGTGGGCTTGGCCTTCGCCTTGGGTTGCAAAAGGGAGCTCCGTGAGGTTGAACGACAAGGGGTGCTGGCCGGGTGCCTTGAAGGTGGCTGGCTGCTAGCAAGGGTGTCGCCTTGACGTGTGGGACTAAAGGGGCTAGGTAAGGTCACTAGGGGGAGTGTAGTGTTGGGGAATATGGCACTAAGGGAAGGGAACTAGATAGGGGAAGGATACGGTTGGTGGGTGGCTGGCCAAATGAAAAGGTGACAGTCGGTTGGAGTGGCCGACTAGGAGCTTGGTGGTGGCGGGTATTTAGGGAGCTATGGTTTCGGCTGAGTGAGAAGGGTGGCGGCGAGTGGAAGGGCTGATGTTAGGGTGGTAGGGGAGTAGATTAGGTGGCTGAGAGTGGAGAGGGAGTGAAGAGGTGGCAAGGTGGGGTGTAGGGGGCTTACCGGGTGAAGAAGAGGGTGGCACTCGGCTGGAAGGGAGTTGTGCAGGCGGTGGCGTTCGGCTGGAAGGTGGTGGTGTAGGTGGCGGTGCAGGTGGTGGTGGGATGTGGAGCAGGTGGAGCAGGTGGGGCTTGGGGAAGTGGAGGACCCGGCTGGGCTTGGGGAAGGCGGCTTGGTGGTGGCGGGTATTTAGGGTTAGGTTTAGGTGAAGGAGCTCCCTTTTCATGGCCCATAGACTTTAACCACATCATGTTGATGCAGCCCTAGGTTAGGTTTTGGCTAATTACAAGCTTAAACCCACTCAATTAGGCTAACCCACATGATTAACCCCAAACTTGACATGCAAGTCAAGCTTAATTACAACCACACTTGATCTTATCCACCCCCACTCTCTCTCATGCCCATAATCCCACGTGAATTTCAAGTGGGCCCCACCTCCATTTATGAGAAGGTGATGTGGGCCATGGATATGGATATTGGATTGGATTTTTGAATCCAAATCCAAATCCAAGTCCATACATGGGTTTGGATTGGGATCTAGATATATACCAAGTTCCTACCATCAACATCAACCAACCAATAAGCATTGTTAGTGGTGGTTCCACGCACAACATAAGGACCATCCCACTTGGGCCGCCACTTTCCAAGGGGGTGTGGGCCTCGGTGGTGAATGGTTTTTAGCACTAGGTCTCCCACTTTGAAGTGGCGAGCCTTCATGTGCTTCTCGTAGTGTCGGGCTACCCTTTGCCTATATGCATGTGCATGATCCATAGCAAGTAGCCTCTTTTCATCCGACAAGTCAAGTTCGATCATTCTAGTATGTTGTAGGGTTTCTAATGGAATATCTAATGCAAGTGATGTATGAAATGAATGAAGCTTGGTATGAATGGGGAGTATGGCACTCGTGCCATAGACCAACTCGAATGGGGTGGCATTTGTTGGGGTTCGAATGGAAGTTCTATAAGCCCACAAGGCTTCGTCGAGCTTCTCATGCCATGTTCTACCTTTTTCTATGGTTTTCTCAATGATGCTTATGAGGGTTTTGTTTGTGGCTTCGGCTTGGCCGTTGCCTTGAGGGTAGTAGGGCGATGAGAAGTGTTGAGTCATGCCATATGTGACACAATTTTTCCATCTTCTCATTCTTGAATGGGGTGCCATTATCGGACACTAGGTCTTTTGGTACTCCAAATCAGGCCAAGATATTTCTCTTAATGAATACCACTACATGTTGTCCTTGGACATTGGCCAAGGATATAGCTTCAACCCATTTAGAGAAATATTCGGTGGCCGCTAGGATGAACCTATGTCCATTGGATGCATTGGGGGATATGGGTCCTATGATGTCGAACGCCCACATGGCAAAAGGCCAAGGGCTCACGATGGAATGCAAAGTGGATGATGGGGTGTGAATGATATGCCCATGTATTTGACATTGATGACATTTCCTAACATGATCATGGCAATCTTGTCTTACAGTGGACCAAAAATACCCAGCTCTAAGTATCTTCATGGCCATCATATTTGCATTAATATGGCCTCCACACTCTCCATCGTGGTACTCGTGCATTATGGTCCTAGCCTCTTCAAGGTCTACACATCGCAACAAGATGCCCGTAAAACTTTTCTTATAAAGCACTCCTCCCAAAATTACATATCGGGTTGAAATTTTTCTAATAAAAGCTTGATCTTTTGAAGAAGCATATTCGGGAAATCCTCCGTTTTCTAAAAAGTTTTTAATGTCATAAAACCAAGGTTTATCATTTGGATTTTGGTCGTTTTGGCAAATCTCTAAATCGTACGTGGATGGAACGGGTGAGTGCCATATCTCTAGGGATCGGGTTCCCAAGGTGGGATCAACCCTTAAAGCGGATTCTAAGGAGGAGAGGGCATCCGCTATGGTGTTGTCCTCTCTCCCTATGTGAGTGAGTGTGCATGATTTGAAAGAGTCGACCAACTTGGTGGCCAACTCGTGATACGGAATGAGTTTTTCGTGTTTGACTTGTCAAACTTTTAAAACTTGGTTCACAACCAGTAAAGAGTCTCCAAAGACTTCAATGCAAGCTGCCCCTAGATTTTTCAAGACTTTTAGGCCTTGTATGAGAGCCTCATATTAAGCCACATTATTTGAACACTCAAAATCTAGACGAATTGCAATGGGTATTTCTCCCTTTTCGGGGGATATGAGAATGACTCCAACACCTGCCCCTTGTTGGTTACGTGCCCCATCAAAGTACATTTTCCATACTTGGTTTTCATTAAAACAGTTTGCTAAAACATGGTTTTGAAAATCGTTTGCAAATATGCCTTCATCGGGCATCTCATCAAGTATGGGATATGTTTCTTCCAAGGGGAACTCGGCCATATGATCGGCTAGGGCTTGCCCCTTAATGGAGGTTTGGTGGTGATATTTCAAGTCATATTCCATTAAGAGGAGTTGCCATTTACCAAGCCTACCCGTTAGGATAGGTTTTTCAAACAAGTGCTTGATCGGATCAAGCTTAGACACTATCCATATCTCATGATCTAGGAAGTAATGTCTAAACTTTTGGCAAGCCCATACTAATGCCAAGCACGTTTTCTCCATGGCTTGATAATTTCTTTCATATGCCAAGAGAGTTTTCGAAATATAGTAAATGGCACACTCTTTGTGGCCATCATCCTCATATTGGGCTAATAAAGCACCCAATGCATTCGTATGTATGGAAATGTAAAGAAGTAAAGGTTTTCCTTGCTTTGGAGGTTTCAAAATTGGAGGATTCACCAAATAAGTTTTCATTCTTTCAAAAGCTTTTTGACAATCCTCGTCCCACGAAAATTTTACCCCTTTTCGCAAAAGTTTGTTGAAAGGTTCGCATCTTGTTGCTAAATTTGAAATGAACCTCCTAATGGCTTGGAGGCGACCTTGGAGGCTTCGGATTTGGGTCAAGTTGGATGGTGGAGGCATATCTATGATGGCTCGGCACTTAGAGGGGTCTACTTTAATACCCCTTTGGCTCACCATAAAGCCCAAAAGCGTACCTGATTCTACCCCGAATACACATTTTTGAGGGTTTAGTTTCACTTTGTAAAGCCTAAGCCTTTCGAAAACTTTTTGCAAAGACTCAATGTGAGTAACTCGGGTTTTTGATTTCACCAAAAGGTCATCCACATATACTTCCAAGAGCTCGTGAATTTGGTCATGAAAGATAGTAGTCATAGCTCTTTGGTATGTGGCACCGACATTTTTCAAACCAAACGGCATAACTGTGTAACAGTATGTGCCCCAAGGTGTAGTAAAAGCAGTTTTTGCCTGATCTTTTGGTGCTAACTTAATTTGATTGTAACCCGAATAGCCATCCATGAAAGAAAACATTTCATGATTTGTAGTGCTATCTACTATCAAATCAATATTTGGTAGAGGAAAATTGTCTTTTGGAGTGGCTTTGTTCAAATTTCTAAAATCAATGCAAATCCTAATTTTCCCATTGGATTTTCGAACTACAACGATATTTGAAAGCCATTCTGAGTACGCAATGGGTTTTATAAATTCGGCTTTTAAAAGATCTTCTAAACCCTCTTTTACTTGTGCATGTACATCGGGATGAATCTTTCTAAGCTTTTGCTTTATGGGTTTGGCATTTGATTCTAGGGGAAGACGATGCTCTACTACCATTGGGTCTAAACCTAGCATGTCTTCGTAGGTCCATGCAAACACATCTACATATGATTTGAGAAATGTGATGAATGATGTCCTTTCATGCTCATGTAAATATGCGCCTATTTTAACATGCTTAGGATTAGACTCACTCCCTAGATTTACTTCCACAAAATCCCCTCCTACGGAATTTGAAGGTTTTTCTAAATCAAGGATTTTATGGAACTCGGGAAGCTCGGAGGTTTGGTCCACCTCATGGACGAGGGGATCTTCCTCTTCTCTTTGATCGCTCTTGAGAAATTTGGGTTCTATGAAAGTGCTAGGCAAGGCACACGGTTTTGGAACATCTACCACTTTCAAAAGACTAGGGCTTTTCACAAAGACAATGTTTTTGGGTTTTGCAAGATTTTCGATTTTTTTGGCTTTTTCGAAATTGCTCATCGGAGATGGAATGTATAAAACCTTGTTTTTGGTGTTTTCGTATTTTTCAATTTTTTTGGCTTTTTGTAAACACAAGAAAGGAACAAAAACCACATTCTTTTTGGAATTTTCAAAATTTTCAATTTTTTTGGCTTTTTGTAAACAAATAGAAGGAGGAGAAATGTAAATCACATTCTTTTTGAGATTTTTAAAATTTTCTATTGTTTTTGGGTTTTGGGAACTTTCTAAATGTTTTTGGATTTTGCAAATTTCTAATTTTTTTGGGTTTTTGGATGTGGCGGGGTCTTCCATCAAACCTACAAAGAAAACACCATGCATTAGGCTCTAAATAAGAGGTCTAAGTCATAGGTTTCGGTGTTAGGAGGTTCTAAGGTACCCTTGACCCAAGTGGTCACGAGAGGAGGTTCGGGTGGTATGGATGGGTCGTAGCCTATCCCATACCGGTTTTGGTTTATGTTTGACACTATGGGTTCAAGACGACCTTGGTTTTGGCTCCCTAGGCCTTGATAAGGCATATAACCCATGTTCAACATCATGTTCCAAGGCTTCTTTAATTTTGAAAATGTTTTATAAAGAGGATGGCCTTTGAACTTGGTGTCGTCCATGTCATGCTCAAACACTTTTATGGACTTGGGGAGGACTTTGGGTAGTTTTGAGATGGTCTTGAGCCGGCTAGCCTTGGGCGGCCCTTTTATGTGCACGACACCTTTTGGTTTGGGATGAGCTACCAAGGGTTCATCTAGTTTTGACTCATGGGTTTTATCACCTGATAAGCATGGGAAATTTTGTATTCCCTGCAGCTGGGGGTGATTCTCTCCTAGAATTACCACAACTTGGTTTTAGAGGGGTATTTTTACACACCTATGAAAGGTGGATGGTACAGCCTGTAAGCTGTGTATCCATGGCCTTCCTAGGAGTAGGTTATAATGGGGGTGTATGTCTAAAACATGAAACACCTCGGAATGACTCATGCCCCCTACTTCTATGGGTAACTCTATGACTCCTAAAGGTTTGGATGCGTTTCCATCATATCCTGTGATCACGATGGAACTCGAGTTTAGAGAGGTCAAGGAGACTCCTATTTTGTAGGCTATGTGTAGTGGAAGTATATTTAGACCTCCTCCGCCATCAACCAAACACTTGTCTAGAGGATGGTGATTCAATACCACCTCTATATGCAAGGCTTGGTTATGGTTTTGGTAGGGTTGTTCTAGCTCATCTTCCGAAAACACAATGGGAGTTTTAGCACAAATGGGTGAGACTAGGAAGGAGAGGGACTCAGGGGTTATGGTTGGGTTAACCTTGGCCTTCTCTAAGATCTTTTCTAAAACTTGTCTTTGTCTAGGGGATGTTTGGATAAGTTCTAGGATAGACATGTTTATGGGAATCTTAGCAAGATGATTTTCAAAATCATATGGGGTTAACACATTATTTTTACCCATGAGATGCGATGCTTTGGGAATGCATGATTTTGAAGGGTCGGGGATAACGACCACTTCCTTGCTAGCATCTTTTGCTAAGTGTGGGGGTTGGTAGATCCTTCCAGATCTAGTGACCTCGTCCACACCTTCCCTATGGCTCGTTCCTAGGTGGGCTCTAGTTTGATGCTTGGGAGCACCTCGAATCTCTAATAAGGCTCTAGCCAGGGGCGGGACTCTAAGCGCTCCCCGGATCACTACTTGTTTGGCTTTTTTTATTACAAGCAGTGGTGTGTGACAAGTAGTGCGATCTGTATGCCATGCATGTTCTGAACCATTCAAATGAGAGGAGAGAGCATATACCTGCTTGTCCTTGAGTACGGCTTGGGCGGGCTTCGGTTCCTCGGTGACCTGGAGCCGGCCTTGCTCGATCAAGTCCTCTATTTTGTTTAAAAGGGTGTAGCAATGATTTATATCATGGCCTTTGAGCCTATGATACTTGCAAAACTTGTTTAAAAATTTCCCTTTAGGGGGTGTCCCCTCGGGAACTTCCGGAAGTGTCACCATTTCCTGAGGTCGAGGACCTCTGTGATGGGCTGCCCCAGCGGGGTGTACTCCCTTTTTTCGAAAGACTTTTGAACCTTCTTGTTCTTCAGTTCAATTTTTGAAGTGCCGGCCGGGCTTGGTTCTACTCGGACATTTGCAACTTTTTGGGGTTTTGCCCCATTGTCCGTAGTAGTTGGCTCATAAGTCCCGGGCTTTTCAAAACGAGTTTTCGAAAAAAATTTGCCTTTCCACAAGTCATCGTAGACCCCCTTTTTCATATTTGCTTCGAATAGGGAAGCCTTCTTGATTAGTTTGTGGAAAGTGGAAATTTCATGGAGGGAAAGGAGCATTTTCAGCTCGGGTTTGAAATTTTCAAGGATGAGCATCACGGCACATCCTTCTGAGATGGGCTCTCTTACTTGCCCCAATAAAGACCTCCATCGAACGATAAATGCATGAGCATCCTCGTTCGTGGCTTGTTTCGTGTCCCTTAGGGTGTTCAAAGTGGGGGTCACTTCCACGTTGTGTGAAAATCTTTGAATGAACCCATTTGCCAACTCTTCAAAAGTGGCAAATTGGCTCAAGTCATAGGAAGCGAGCCACTTGGAAGCGGTTCCCTTAAGGGAGAGGGGGAACCAGTAGATCCACTTAGCCGAGTCTTTCTTCTTCTTATATGCTCGATGGGAAAAGAGTTGGAGGTGAGATCTAGGATCCCCCGTCCCGTCATATCGATGGAAATTCGGTATGTCATCGTCACTATCCGTTTGGTAATCGGAAGGTAAAAAATCGGATAGGGCATATGACCTCTTTTCCTTGGCCTGGCCCCTTAGTAGTTGTTGAAGGGCCTTGCGATCTTTTAATGTGAACGACTCGAGCTCTCTGTCTCCCTCCATGGTGGAGGTCTCTTTGGGTTTTCTGGGTTTGTTTGTTTTCTTTCGAGCCCTAGTTTGCCTCCCATGGGATGAGCAGGATTCGACCGCTTCGGCCTCTTGGCTGAGAGCGGCAATTCTTGCTTCAAATTCTTTCCTCAATTCTTCTAATGACTCTTTCTTGTTTTTGAAATTTGTTTTTGAAAATCTTTTCGAAAATTGACTTGACGAGCATGAAGCCTGGCTCGACACCTCATAAGAACCATCCGAACTTGACATGATCTTATGGGCCTTGAAAATCCTACACGTGCACAATTTACCAATGTTAAAAACACTTTGAAAAGATTTTTGGGAGTCTTATTTGCTTAGAAATTCCTCAAGACCCGAGTCCCACCGGGCATGCCATTTTTGTAGACATGAAAATTCTCATTTCAAAGTTTATGAGACAAACTTGAAATGAAACTTTCCACCCCTACGCTTGCGCGAGCGTGCCAGCTAGTTCAAAACTAGCAAATGTTTGTAAGACTTTTAGGCGATTGTGTACAAGCGGGATCTTTTCACTCACACCTTCTTGAGCCGATGCTCAAGGGTCAGTGTTGAGCGCTTAGGAACTTCATTTTACAGCAAAACACGACTCCCTTTTACATAAACAAGTGTCTTTGAAAAATTTGTTGAACTTGTGCACTCAGATTCAATACTTGGAAAAACACAAGCTGCTGAAAAACAGAGAATTCTGTTTTCAGAGCTGTGTTCTAGGGGAGTTTTGAAGGCGTCACAGACTTCCAAAAATTATCAAAATTTTACCAGACGAAGCTGGTAGTGTGGAGAGACTGTAGCATTTTTCAAATCTGCATTTGGAGTAGTATTGAATCAGAAACAAATAATCTTCTCAGACCACCTCACTAACTCGGAACAATTCTGTTTTAGAAATATAGAAACTCAAAGATGAGTCTGTATCTCTCTGCTAAGAACTCCGATTTTGATGATTTTGATGTTGCGGGAAAGCTATGGATGTTAGCTTTCTAATGCATCAAAAATCAACTAATTTGGACTCCTGTGGACAGAGATATGGGACTTTTACCCAACCTCTATTTCAGGAAATCTGACTGTGCAGACAGTGGTGCAGAAATCTGGTCGTTCTTAATATGCTTTTATTACATGGCTGAGCTGCCCTAAAATCTTGCCAATTTTATACAGTGTCCAAATGTGTGTGGAATCAGTGTGCCAAATTTCAAGATAATCGGAGTAAGCATCACAAAATTAAAATTACAGAAACAGACATATGCAGAGATGCTGAAATCCAGTTTTCTGTTTTATAAATGTAATGATGCATAACCCACATGAAATTAAAATGCAACAACCCTTAAAGCAAATTTGCTGGAATATAAATGAATGGAAAGTACTTTATAGCTTAGACATAGAGGGGGTTAGAAGTATAGAGGGTATATAGCATATAGGAAGGAAGAAGCATTAAAGCAAACACTTGGCGTGCATGTGGGTGTATAGTGTTTCATCCACGAAATTGAAATGGCAGCAAAGCTAAATTATTACAACTCGGGGGGAGATAAAACTCCATTAATACAACCCCATTTAATGAATTGAATGGAAGAGAATGAAACTTAGATTAAGTAAGAAAGGTCTTACACGAGTTTTGGATGGTGAAGGACCGGGTTTCAATGATGAAGCCGGCCTTCCTCTTGATGGCCTTCCTTCTCAACTCCTACAAGCTCTCACCTAGCTTCCCCTTCTTCCCCCACACTAGAAGACGTCCCTCCTTGCTGAAAATTTCTGCACCTAGTCTAGCACACACCACCCAAGGTCTCTCTCTTCTCTCTCCAATCTCCAAGTTATGGAACCCGCCCCCCCCTCTTGGGCCTTTTTATAGGCCAAGGGGGGCTGGTTCTAGTGGTTTCTTGTGGGGCGGGTTTGAGCTTTAGCTTGGTGGATTTGATCCGCTCCAAACTGACTTCTTGTAGTTCTTCATTGAGTCGATTCGGACCAGCCCATATGGGCTGGTATAGGTGCCATGGCTTGGTGTAGCCCTAGAGCATTCGGTTGGTTTTAAACAACCTTACAATGTGCAACATGTTTTGTTTGGGCTGATTTCTTTAAACTTCGACCCACTTGAATTCGCTTCTTTCTTTGATTCGGCTCCCACCTTTTGCTTTTGAGTTACACTTGAAATTTTCTAGAGTTGAATGAGCTTGTTACCATGGCCTCGAGTCTTGGTTCCAAGTTGGCCCCATCTTGATCGGACAAACTTGGATTTGATCGGTCTTGACCTTCCATTTGGATAAGTTGTTGAATTTGAACTTGATATGCTTCAATCTTCTCCGCTTTTGGGAATCAATCTGATTTAACTTGATCCGTATCTTGATACACTTTATCTTCTTTCCGGGAATCGAGGCCTGGATTGGGTCTCCGCCTGCTTCGAAACTCATAGGCTATTTGGATTTAAAACCTTTATTTTGAAATATTCTCCCAGAAGGTCTAAACTTTAAAATTTAGGGATTTTGAATTTAAAGGTTCATAAAGGCTTTAAATTGGCCTTCAAAATTTAGGAGTTTTTGAAAATACTTGAAAAAATTTCAGGTGTTTACACCTGCATATCGAGGTGGTTCTAAACAACCACTCTCTGGACAGGTGCCTAGTCGATGGTGGAGGAGGGCTCAACATCCTTCCACTTCATGTGGCGTACAAAATCGGAGTCACCTTGACTTTGGTGAACCCAAGCCCCATCGTTATCACTGGATACGAGAGGAATGCGTCTAGACCTTTAGGATCCATCGAACTCCCAATGGAAACGGGAGGGATCGAACACACGGGGGTGTTCCATGTCTTGGACATCCACCCCCATTATAACCTGTTGTTGGGAAGGCCCTAGATACACAGTTTGTGCGCTGTGCCATCCACCTTCCACAGGTGTGTTAAGATCACTTTTAGGGACCAGGTCGTTGTAATCCTAGGTGAGAGTCATCCACAGCTTCACGGGATCATAAACTCTCCTTGTTTATCAAGCTCCCAGGCCCATGAGGCTAACCTGGGGCAAATTATGGTTGAGCCACCTCGGCTCGTGTTAAACAACCCTAGGAAGGTTGTATATGTGAAGGGGCCGCCCAAAGCAGGCCCCCTCCCGATTCTAACCCTTCTAGGACGACCCAAGTGTTCCCTATTTCCAAAGCCCCTGGACAAGAGGCCATATGAGCACAATATGGACGATAGCATGTTCCAGGACCACGACTTGTACCAAACTTTTTCAAAAAATAAAAAGTCATGGAACATGTTGTTGAACATGGGCTACACGCCCTACAAGAGTCTAGGGGCGCAGAACCAGGGTCTCCTAGAGCCTATCCTTCCTAGGGCCAATCCAAGCCGATATGGGATCGGCTATACTCCCCGAATACCGCCGGAGCCACCCCCTGTGACCACCTGGGTCAAGGGTGCCCCGGAACCTGCCTTAGAAGAGACCTACGATTTAGATCTCTTATTCCGAGTCTAACCCATAGTGTTTTCCCTTTGTAGGTATGACGGAAGATCCCTTTTCTAAAAATACAAAACATTTGAAAAGCTTAAAATAAAAAAAATCGAAAAACAAGAAAAACCAAAAACAATGGAAAAACAAAAACTCGAAAATAGAGTGCTTTGTATAGCTCCCAAGGTTCTTGTTTTACAAAAAACCAAAAAAATCGAAAATTTGGAAAATACCAAAAAGATTTTGTACATAGTTGCTCCTGGTAGGACTTTGGCAAAAGAAAAGGATTTCGAAAGAAACGTCGTCTGCATAGCCAGACCAAAAATTTCGAAATCACTTGAAAATCCAAGTACAAAACCATTTTGAAAACTACGCATCAAATTCCCTCGGGTCTATAGCCCACGAGAATGATCAAAGCCCAGAAGTGGATCCCCTTGAGGAAGATCCCATTTCTGAGCTCCCAGAATTTCATAAGATTCTCGATTCTGAAAGACCTTCCCAATCAGTAGGAGGAGAAACTGAAAGGTTAGCATTCATTGCATTTCTACGAACCTATTTAGATGTGTTCGCATGGACGTATGAAGACATGCCGGGCATAGATCCCAGCATTGTCGAACATCGTCTTCCCTTAGATGCAGGTGTAAAACCCATAAAGCAGAAGCTTAGGAAAATACACCCGAATGTACACACACAAGTGAAAGAGGGTTTAGAAGATCTGCTAAAAGCCGGATTTATAAAACCCATTGCGTATTCTGATTGGTTATCAAATATCGTTGTGGTTCGAAAAACCAATGGGAAAATTCGAATATGCATCGATTTCAGAAACCTGAATAAAGCCACTCCAAAGGAAAATTATCCTTTACCAAACATAGATTTGATAGTCGATAGTACTGCAAATCATGAAATGTTTTCATTCATGGATGGCTATTCAGGCTATAATCAAATCAAACTAAGTCCACGAGATCAGGGTAAGACCGCCTTCACAACCCCATGGGGCACGTATTGCTATACAGTCATGCCCTTTGGTTTGAAAAATGCCGGCGCAACATACCAACGAGCCATGACCATGATCTTCCATGATCAGATTCATGAGCTCGTAGAAGTGTATGTAGATGATCTCTTGGCAAAATCCAAAACCCGATGCACTCACATCGAATGTTTACAAATGATTTTCGAAAGGCTTAGGCTTTACAAAGTAAAGCTAAACCCTCAAAAATGTGTGTTCGGGGTAGAATCAGGGAAGCTTCTAGGCTTTATGGTGAGCCAAAGGGGAATAGAAGTCGACCCCTCTAAGTGTCGAGCCATCATAGACATGGCTCCACCCTCCAATCTCACCCAAATCCGTAGCCTCCAGGGTCGGTTACAATCCGTTCGCCGATTCATATCGAATCTAGCCACTAGATGCGAACCCTTCAACAAACTGTTGAGGAAGGGCACGAAATTCTTATGGGATGACGAATGCCAGAAGTCCTTCGAGAGACTGAAGGCATACTTGGTTAATCCCCCCGTTTTGAACCCTCCAAAGCAAGGAAAACCGCTTTTATTATACATCTCCGTGCATGCAAATGCTTTAGGAGCCCTGTTGGCTGAATACGAGGATGACACCCATAAGGAGTATGCCATCTATTATATTTCGAAAACTCTCTTGGCTTATGAACGAAATTATCAAGCCATGGAGAAGACGTGCTTGGCCCTAGTCTGGGCTTGCCAGAAATTCAGACACTATTTCCTAGATCATGAGATCTGGATAGTGTCCAAGCTTGATCCAATCAAGCACTTGTTCGAAAAACCCATTCTCACAGGTAGATTGGGCAAATGGCAACTCCTTCTAATGGAGTATGATCTGAAATACTATTACCAGATCGCCATTAAGGGCCAAGCCCTAGCGGATTACGTGGCTGAATTCCCCTTAGAGGACGCATATTGCAAAACCATTTTCAAAACCACATTTTGGCAAATTCTTTCAAAAACCAAGTGTGGAAGATGCACTTCGATGGGGCACGAAACCAACGAGGGGCTGGTGCTGGGGTCATCCTAATCTCCCCTGAAAGGGGTGAGATTCCCATAGCAGTCCGCTTAGATTTCGAATGTTCCAACAACATAGCTGAGTATGAAGCACTCATACAAGGCTTAAGAATTTCGAAAACTCTAGGGGTATCATGCATCGAGGTCTTTGGAGATTCGTTCCTTGTCATAAACCAGGTTTTAAAAATTTGGCAAGTACATAATGAGAAACTACTTCCATATCATGAGTTGGCCACTCGATTGGTCCAGTCCTTCTAATCATGTAAACTCACACACGTGGGAAGGGAGGACAATGGCATCGTCGATGCCCTCTCCTCCTTGGGTTCAACCCTGAAGGTCGATCCCATTTCAGGGACTAGATCTTTGGAAATATGGCATGCGCCCCACCCATCCACACACGACTTGGATATTTGCCAAAACAACCTAGAGTCTATTGAAAAACCCTGGTTTTATGACATAAAACAATTTTTAGAAAATGGGGGATTCGCCAAGGATGCCACATCCAAGGATAAGGCATTCATTCGTAAGATTTCAACCCGATACACCCCCTAGGATAGCCCGACATTATAGCAAACACATGAGACCTCGCCACTTTGAAGTGGGAGATCTGGTCTTAAAAACCATCCATCATCGTGGCCCACACCCCCTAGGCAAGTGGTGCCCCAACTGGGAGGGATCCTATGTTGAACGAGCAACCACTACGAACAACTCGTATTGGTTGATCGATGTAGAAGGTAGGAATTTAGCAGATCCTATCAATGTTCAACACTTAAAGAAGTATCATGTGTAGGATTTTGATTAAATTCCAGTTTTCGAAAATTTTAGGGATAGCTGCCCTGAGACATGTGAATAAGGTGCAAAGGCAAACTCGTGTGACCCTGAGTGAGAGAATTCGCACTTATGAAAGAGCGGAGTCTTCAAAATCGTGGTTACATTTCAAAATCCTTCTTCTTACAAAGAAAGGCCTAGTTCAACATAGCAAGATACTTGCAAGTAGTACATGCTATTTCTAAATAGGTTGATCTGGAATGGATCGAGTGTAGGCTTGGGATAAGTCCTCCCCTCTTCCCTTCTATTTCCAAAAGGAAAACAAAGGCCAAAACAAAAGGCAATTTCCCATTCAAAGTATCTTTCCAAAAGAAAGAAACCAGAATTCAAAAGAAAAATCGATTCTCTTATGAAAAAGAGGGATTAAAGAAAAAATACTCCCAAAGAGAGACCCTCTATGAAAAAAAGGAAAAAGAGGCCAAAAAAGCTCAAAAAGAGCAGTTTTCCCGCATTCTATGCCTTAAACAAAGGGACCGTGGTATCTCTTTCCCATCCCTGGCTTATCCCAAGCTAAAGTATGGTTCATTTCGAGGAATCCTAAAGTAAAAATAGGATTTACTTACTTGAATTTCATCTTGTTTGAGAATTCGACGTTTCGAGTAAGACGTAGGAATTTGAAATATAGCCTGTTTTCTTATAAAACCTCCGCTAGATAAGCGAGTGTTAAGACTCAAACAAGGGCAAGCACGGAGAGCTCGAGATCCTTAGGATCGAGACTCAAGACAGTTATCCCTTTTGTAAATAGCTTTGTAAATAAATTTTGAAAATCGAACATCGAACAGCATAGGATCTGCTCACTTGCAGCAACAGGCCTTGTAAGTCTCTAGAGTTCGACCACATCTGGTCTCTGGGAGGTCGCCACTCTTGGCACCACACCCATGTCATCTGCATTCCACGTATAGCACTTACATAAACATGTGTAAACACCCCGAAATCCCACGAATTTCTCAAACCCCTCTGGTTTTGTAAAAGCAGCCCCAAAGGGCCATTTTGAGTCTGGAAACCCAGGAGCCTTCCAGACAACCCTGTACATATCTTTTAAACTCTGTATTTCAAAAACTTACAATATGGCTTTTAAAACCTTTATAAAACATGTTTTGGAACCCCGAAGCAGCTTGGCCTAATCCAGACAAGACCAGGAGAGCTAAGAAGAGCCCGAAACCGGAGCACATGTCAAGCCTGGCACAGCAACTCTTGTATCAAATCCACACCCCCAGGATCTCGAACGTCCAAGACCTTGTTATCATCAAAACCTTGTTTAAAGTCATCTCCGGAAGGCGAAAATAGAGGCGGACGATCATGTTGGCGAAGACCCAACGCAGACGGAGCACTGATGCTGTCAGGCCCCGCACAAACCGTTCGTTTCGAACACAGCTCGAAGGAGTCATGGATTGGATCTGGACCATATATATCCAGATCCCAATCCAAACCCATGTATGGACTTGGATTTGGATTCATAAATCCAATCCAATATCCATATCCATGGCCCACATCACCTTCTCATAAATGGAGGTGGGGCCCACTTGAAATTCATGTGGGATTATGGGCATGAGAGAGAGTGGGGGTGGATAAGATCAAGTGTGTTGTAATTAAGCTTGACTTGTGTGTCAAGTTTGGGGTTAATCATGTGGGTTAGCCTAATTGAGTGGGTTTAAGCTTGTAATTAGCCAAAACCTAACCTAGGGCTGCACCAACATGATGTGGTTAAAGTCTATGGGCCATGCAAAGGGAGCTCCTTCACCTAAACCTAACCCAAAATACCTAATCCTAGCCTTCCACCCTAATACGACCCTAATCTGAACCTAATCACCTAACCTACTTCCCTAATCCCGGCCTAATCCCAACCTAATCACCTAACCCACTTTCCTAATCCTTCCCTAAACCTAGGTTAAATTCCCTAAACCTAGCCTAATCCTAGCCTAATCACCTAACCTAGCTCACTAAACCTCACCCTAGAACCCACCCACCTAACCAAACCCTAAACCCCTAAACCACCCCTAGCCCACAACCTACCCAAACCACTTGTATCTAAAATATCTGGCCCTACCCTTTCCAGCCCACCTTATCATCATACCACCCTACCTAAACCACCTAACCACTACCCCAAACCCAGCCCTAACCGACCTACCCATCCCTATATAAACCCCCCCCCTTTGGGGGCGGGTTCCATCACCAGGCCGCCTTCCCCAAGCCCAGTCGGGTCCTCCACTTCTCCAAGCTCAGCCGCCTGCTCCACCTGCTCCACCTGCTCCCCATCCCACCACCACCTGCACCACCACCTACACCACCACCTTCCTGCCGAACGCCACCGCCTGCCCAACTTCCTTCCAGCCGAGCGCCACCCTCTTCTTCACCCGGTAAGCCCCCTACATCCTATCTTGCCACCTCTTCACTCCCTCTCCACTCTAAACCACCTAATCTACTCCCCTACCACCCTAACATCAGCCCTTCCACCTGCCACCACCAAACTCCCTTAGTCGGCCACTCACTTCCCTTACATCACTCCCTTAGTCGGCCACCCCAACCGACTGTTGCCCCTTTATTCGGCCAGCCATCCGCCAGCCATCACCCTCTCCTTGCTAGCTCATTCCCTTAGTGCCATATTCCCTTAGTGACCTTACTTAGGTCCTTTAACCCAACACACCAAAAACAACCCATCTCTAGTGGCCGGCCACCTTCAAGGCGCCTCTTCCGTGCACCAAGGACACTCGGCCACCTCCTCTTGCCGTTCAACCTCGCGGAGCTCCCTTTTGAAGCCCAAGGCGAAGGTCAAGCCCACGCTCAAGCAAGGCATCTACGGACCAGCTACTAGTAAGTGCCTAACTTGGTCTTTAGTTGTATACTTGCTTGAGATTCAATTCGATATGTAGTCTCCCCCCGCTTGTCATAACGTGGCTTGGCACACCCACACACGTGCACTCTCTTAGTTGTGCACGATTTTGAACACACACGGGCCTAATCAGCCCCTAATACATAAATATATATATATATATATATATATATATATATATATATATATATATATACTTTGATTTTGTAGGGTTTTGCTTAAGTTGGGTGCGTTGTCTTTCAATTCAAGCACTCACACACATTGAGCCTTCGCTCTTATTTGAAAGACCCAAGTAAGGGCCGACCTATACTATTTGGGTTTCATTTCATGTCGTGTGTGTAAGTCTTTCAATTCAAGCACTCTCACACACATTGACCCTTCGCTCTTATTTGAAAGACCCAAGTAAGGGCCGACCTATACTATTTGGGTTTCATTTCATGTCGTGTGTGTAAGTCTTTCAATTCAAGCACTCTCACACACATTGAGCCTTCGCTCTTATTTGAAAGACCCAAGTAAGGGCCAACCTATACTATTTGGGTTTCATTTCATGTCGTGTGTGTAAGTCTTTCAATTCAAGCACTCTCACACACATTGAGCCTTCGCTCTTATATGAAAGACCCAAGTAAGGGCCGACCTATACTATTTGGGTTTCATTTCATGTCGTGTGTGTAAGTCTTTCAATTCAAGCACTCTCACACACATTGAGCTTTCGCTCTTACTCCCAAGACCTTAGTCAAGGCCTACTGCAGTTATATTTGGGTTTCATTTCATGTTGTGTGCATAGTACTTCAATTCAAGCACTCTCACACACATTGAGCTTTCGCTCTTACTCCCAAGACCTTAGTTAAGGCCATACTGCAATTCATATTTGGGTATAATTTCATGTCGTGTGTGTAAGTCTTTCAATTCAAGCACGCACCCACATTGAGCCTTTGCGCTTATTTGCAAGACCCAAGTAAGGGCCCATATACCTACTCTATATACATATCTCCCTTCGGCATTTTACTTTACAAGTCATTTCCCTTCGGTTATTTCCCTTTAGTATTGTCTTTACATTCGGGTTTTCCCTTTGGAGTAGCGTAAGTTTGCATTGCATCTACGCCATACCACGAGGTAGGACGCATATTGCATCAAAGCAAGCCCCGCTCGAATTCGCCCATGTAGTGGAGTGTTCATAACACACAAACTAGGTGATCCCATTTAGGACCAGATTCCATGTAAAACCCTTTGGCGTGATATCTCCTCCTACCACAGTTTGTGAATTGAGATTTTTGCTAAAAATTGGGACGATCCCATATCCTTCGTGGCTAGATCTAGGGAGACACTGAAAGGGGTGTTTGTCATCTTTGCCCTTATCCAAATCAATTTGGACAAGGCCAAAGAGGGGCATCTGTAAACACCCCGAAATCCCACGAATTTCTCAAACCCATCTGGTTTTGTAAAAGCAGCCCCAAAGGGCCATTTTGAGTCTGGAAACCCAGGAGCCTTCCAGACAACCCTGTACATATGTTTTAAACTCTGTATTTCAAAAACATACAATATGGCTTTTAAAACCTTTATAAAACATGTTTTGGAACCCCGAAGCAGCTTGGCCTAATCCAGACAGGACAAGGAGAGTTAAGAAGAGCCCAGAACCGGAGCACATGTCAAGCACGGCACAGCAACTCTTGTATCAAATCCACACCCCCAGGATCTCGAACGTCCAAGACCCTGTTATCATCAAAACCTTGTTTGAAGTCATCTCCGAAAGGTGAAAACAGAGGCGGACGATCATGTTGGCGAAGACCCAACGCAGACAGAGCACTGATGCTGTCAGGCCCCGCACAAACCGTTCGTTTCGAACACAGCTCGAAGGAGTCAGATTTCAGTTTGGATTGGATCTGGACCATATATATCCAGATCCCAATCCAAACCCATGTATGGACTTGGATTTGGATTTGGATTCAAAAATCCAATCCAATATCCATATCCATGGCCCACATCACCTTCTCATAAATGGAGGTGGGGCCCACTTGAAATTCATGTGGGATTATGGGCATGAGAGAGAGTGGGGGTGGATAAGATCAAGTGTGTTGTAATTAAGCTTGACTTGTGTGTCAAGTTTGGGGTTAATCATGTGGGTTAGCCTAATTGAGTGGGTTTAAGCTTGTAATTAGCCAAAACCTAACCTAGGGCTGCACCAACATGATGTGGTTAAAGTCTATGGGCCATGCAAAGGGAGCTCCTTCACCTAAACCTAACCCAAAATACCTAATCCTAGCCTTCCACCCTAATTCGCCCCTAATCTGAACCTAATCACCTAACCTACTTCCCTAATCCCGGCCTAATCCCAACCTAATCACCTAACCCACTTCCCTAATCCTTCCCTAAACCTAGGTTAAATTCCCTAAACCTAGCCTAATCCTAGCCTAATCACCTAACCTAGCTCACTAAACCTCACCCTAGAACCCACCCACCTAACCAAACCCTAAACCCCTAAACCACCCCTAGCCCACAACCTACCCAAACCACTTGTATCTAAAATATCTGGCCCTACCCTTTCCAGCCCACCTTATCATCATACCACCCTACCTAAACCACCTAACCACTACCCCAAACCCAGCCCTAACCGACCTACCCATCCCTATATAAACCCCCCCCCTTTTGGGGCGGGTTCCATCACCAGGCCGCCTTCCCCAAGTCCAGTCGGGTCCTCCACTTCTCCAAGCTCAGCCGCCTGCTCCACCTGCTCCACCTGCTCTACTTGCTCCCCATCCCACCACCACCTGCACCACCACCTACACCACCACCTTCCAGCCGAACGCCACCGCCTGCCCAACTTCCTTCCAGCCGAGCGCCACCCTCTTCTTCACCTAGTAAGCCCCCTACATCCTATCTTGCCACCTCTTCACTCCCTCTCCACTCTAAACCACCTAATCTACTCCCCTACCACCCTAACATCAGCCCTTCCACCCACCACCACCAAACTCCCTTAGTCGGCCACTCACTTCCCTTACATCACTCCCTTAGTCGGCCACCCCAACCGACTGTTGCCCATTTATTCGGCCAGCCATCCGCCAGCCATCACCCTCTCCTTGCTAGCTCATTCCCTTAGTGCCATATTCCCTTAGTGACCTTACTTAGGTCCTTTAACCCAACACACCAAAAACAACCCATCTCTAGTGGCCGGCCACCTTCAAGGCGCCTCTTCCGTGCACCAAGGACACTCGGCCACCTCCTCTTGCCGTTCAACCTCGCGGAGCTCCCTTTTGAAGCCCAAGGCGAAGGTCAAGCCCACGCTCAAGCAAGGCATCTACGGACCAGCTACTAGTAAGTGCCTAACTTGGTCTTTAGTTGTATACTTGCTTGAGATTCAATTCGATATGTAGTCTCCCCCCGCTTGTCATAACGTGGCTTGGCACACCCACACACGTGCACTCTCTTAATGTGCACGATTTTGAACACACACGGGCCTAATCAGCCCCTAATACATAAATATATATATATATATATATATATATATATACTTTGATTTTGTAGGGTTTTGCTTAAGTTGGGTGCGTTGTCTTTCAATTTAAGCACTCACACACATTGAGCCTTCGCTCTTATTTGAAAGACCCAAGTAAGGGCCGACCTATACTATTTGGGTTTCATTTCATGTCGTGTGTGTAAGTCTTTCAATTCAAGCACTCTCACACACATTGAGCCTTCGCTCTTATTTGAAAGACCCAAGTAAGGGCCGACCTATACTATTTGGGTTTCATTTCATGTCGTGTGTGTAAGTCTTTCAATTCAAGCACTCTCACACACATTGAGCTTTCGCTCTTACTCCCAAGACCTTAGTCAAGGCCTACTGCAGTTATATTTGGGTTTCATTTCATGTTGTGTGCATAGTACTTCAATTCAAGCACTCTCACACACATTGAGCTTTCGCTCTTACTCCCAAGACCTTAGTTAAGGCCATACTGCAATTCATATTTGGGTTTAATTTCATGTTGTGTGTGTAAGTCTTTCAATTCAAGCACGCACCCACATTGAGCCTTCGCTCTTATTTGCAAGACCCGAGTAAGGGCCCATATACCTACTCTATATACATATCTCCCTTCGGCATTTTACTTTACAAGTCATTTCCCTTCGGTTATTTCCCTTCGGCTATTTCACTTCAGTATTGTCTTTACATTCGGGTTTTCCCTTTGGAGTAGCGTGAGTTTGCATTGCATCTACGCCATACCACGAGGTAGGACGCATATTGCATCAATGCAAGCCTCGCTCGAATTCGCCCATGTAGTGGAGTGTTCATAACACACAAACTAGGTGGCCCGAAAAGGGATAAAAGGAAAGACTTAGGCACGTGCAAATCCACGTGATCTAAAATATGCAATCGCATCTAAAAGACCCCAATTAGACACCTCGAACCGCTTCGTAAGCTTTCTATCCCAAAAACTCGATTTTTTGCAAAGCGTACAGACTGACCCTTGCGCATCGGTACAAGAAGGTCTGCGATGACAAGAGCTCACTTGCTCACAGTCGCCACGTTAGAAGTCAGTTTAGAATATATCTTCGCTAGCTTAAGTAAGCTAGCTGGCACGCCCTGTTTACATAAATAGGCCTTAGACGCACGAGAGGATCCACTCCAAGCCCAGAAAAGGTAGGGGAGGCGTGGGGATTTTTCGTGCGTCTACAACATGATCCCATTTTAGGACCAGATTCCATAGTATACCCTATGGCGTGATATCTCCTCCTACCAGAGTTTTAAATTGAGATTTTGTTAAAAGATTGGGGCGATCCCATATTCTTCGTGGCTAGATCTAGGGAAACATTGAAAGGGGTGTTTGTCATCTTTGCCCTTATCCAAATCGATTTGGACAAGGCCAAAGAGGGGCATCTGTAAACACCTCGAAATCCCACGAATTCCTCGAAACAATCTGGTTTTGTAAAAGCAGCCCCAAAGGGCTATTTTGAGTCTAGAAACAAAGGAGCCTTCCAGGCAACCCTGTACATATATTTTGAACTTTATATTTCAAAAATATATAATATGACTTCGAAAACCTTTTTAAAACATGTTTTGAAACCCCGAAGCAGCTTGGCCTAATCCAGACAGGACCAGAAAGCTAAGGAGAGCCCGAAACCGGAGCACATGTCGAGCCCGGCACAGCAACTCTCGTATCAAATCCACACCCGCAGGATCTTGAACGTCCAAGACCCTGTTATCATCGAAACTTTGTTTGAAGTCATCTCCGGAAGGCGAAAACAGAGGCGGACGATCATGTTGGCGAAGACCCAACGCAGACAGAGCACTGATGCTGTCAGGCCCCGCACAAACCGTTCGTTTCGAACACAGCTCGAAGGAGTCAGATTTCAGTTTGGATTGGATCTGGACCATATATATCCAGATCCCAATCCAAACCCATGTATGGACTTGGATTTGGATTTGGATTCAAAAATCCAATCCAATATCCATATCCATGGCCCACATCACCTTCTCATAAATGGAGGTGGGGCCCACTTGAAATTCACGTGGGATTATGGGCATGAGAGAGAGTGGGGGTGGATAAGATCAAGTGTGTTGTAATTAAGCTTGACTTGTGTGTCAAGTTTGGGGTTAGTCATGTGGGTTAGCCTAGTTAAGTGGGTTTAAGCTTGTAATTAGCCAAAACCTAACCTAGGGCTGCACCAACATGATGTGGTTAAGGTCTATGGGCCATGCAAAGGGAGCTCCTTCACCTAAACCTAACCAAAAATACCTAATCCTAGCCTTCCACCCTAATCCGCCCCTAATCTGAGCCTAATCACCTAACCTACTTCCCTAATCCCGGCCTAATCCTAACCTAATCACCTAACCCACTTCCCTAATCCTTCCCTAAACCTAGGTTAATTTCCCTGAACCTAGCCTAATCCTAGCCTAATCACCTAACCTAGCTCACTAAACCTCACCCTAGAACCAACCCACCTAACTAAACCCTAAACCTCTAAACCACCCCTAGCCCACAACCTACCCAAACTACTTGTATTTAAAATATCTGGCCCTAGCCTTTCCAGCCCACCTTATCATCATACCACCCTACCTAAACCACCTAACCACTACCCCAAACCCAGCCCTAACCGACCTAACCCAGCCCTATAGAAACCCCCCCCCCCTTGGGGGCTGGTTGGATGATCTAGAAGCCCACCCACCTTCAGTCGGGTCCTCCACTTCCCCAGCTCAGCCGAATCTCCACCAGCTCCACATCCCGCCACCACCTACACCACTACCTTCCAGCCGAACGCCACCAACACCACCACCATCATCCGACTAATTTCCTTCCACCCGCCACCCTCTCTTCACCCGGTAAGTCCCCTACATCCTACCTTACTACTTCTTCACTCCCTCTCCACTCTCAGCCACCTAATCCACTCCCATAACACCCTAACACCAGCCCTTCCACTTGTTGCCACCAACCCCACTCAGCCCATCCCATAGTACCCTAACTACCCGCCACCACCTGGACCTTTTAGCTCCATTCGGGCACCCTATCCGACTCCCTAAAACCTGCCCATATCATCCCAATACAACTACTACAACCACTACCACCCGGCCCCATCTCCTAGCTAGTTCCCCTACCTTACATCACTCTTAGCCACCTAATCCACCACCAAACTCCCCCAGTCGGCCACTCCAACCGACTGTCATCCCCTTCATTCGGCCAACCATCTGCCAGCCATCACCATCTCCTAGCTAGTTCCTTCTTCTTAGTGCCATACTCCCTTAGTGACCCTACTTAGGTCCTTTAACCCAACTGTAGACACGCGAAAAATCCCCGCCTCTCACATTTTTCAGGGCTCGGAGCGGATCCTCTCGTGCGTTTAAGGCCTTATTTATGCAAACAGGGCGTGCCAGCTAGCTTACCTAAGCTAGCGAAGATATATTTAACACTGACTTCTAAACGTGGCGACTGTGAGCAAGTGAGCTCTTGTCGTCGCAGACCTTCTTGCACCGATGCACAAGGGTCAGTTTGTACGCTTTGCAAAAATCGAGTTTTGGGAGAGAAAGTCTACGAAGCGGTTCGAGGTGTCTAATTCGGGTCTTTTAGATGTGATTGCATGTTTTAGATCACGTGGATTTGCACGTGCCTAAGTCTTTTCTTTTATCCCTTTTCGGGCCACCTAGTTTGTGTGTTATGAACACTCCACTACATGGGCGAATTCGAGCGGGGCTTGCTTTGATGCAATATGCGTCCTACCTCGTGGTGTGGCGTAGATGCAATGCAAACTCACGCTACTCCAAAGGGAAAACCCGAATGTAAGGACAATACTGAAGGGAAATAACCGAAGGGAAATAACCAAAGGGAAATGACTTGTAAAGTAAGTGCCGAAGGGAGATATGTATATAGAGTATGTATATGAGCCCTTATGTAGACACCGAAAATTTTTACTTACGGGTTCTTAGGCCTGAAGTGAACCTTTTCGCAATCTACATTCGCTTTATGGGCGTGCCAGCTAGTTTACTTTAACTAGCAAAGTATGTTTTGAAAATAATCTGACTTTTGAAAGGCAATTGTAGGCAAGTGGGATTTTTACATCGCAGACCTTCTTGCACCGATGCGCAAGGGTCAGTCTGTACGCTTAGAGACTTCGTTTTGAAACAAGTTTAACTCAAAATATATTTTGAATGAAGAAGTGTTTTAAAACATTTTGAAAACCATGCATTTGGGCGATTTTGATTTTGTAAGGGTTGGACGACCCTAAGTCTTTCAAATTTTAATCTACTTAGGCATGATGTGCATGCATCGAAATAGCCTAAGTCTTGGCATATTTGCACGATTGATTCGGGTCTGTACGATTTTCAGATTTTAGATCACGTGGATTTGCACGTGCCTAAGTCTTTTTTTTTATTCCTTTATGGGCCACCTAGGTGTGTGTTATGAACACTCCACTACATGGGGCGAATTTGAGCGGGAGTACGGGGCTTGCTTCGATGCAATATGCGTCCTACCTCGTGGTATGGCGTAGATGCAATGCAAACTCACGCTACTCCAAAGGGAAAACCCGAAATGTAAAGACAATGCCGAAGGGAAATAATCGAAGGGAAATGACTTGTAAAGTAAATAGCCGAAGGGAAATGACTTGTAAAGTAAATAGCGGAAGGGGAAATATGGCTATATCTTAAGAGCAGAAAGGCTCAATTGTGTAAGTGTGTGTCGTGTATATATTGAAAGACAACGCACACGACTTGAACCTTAAAACCCGAATCTTAAAGACATAGCCGAAAGAAATACTTTATATAGAGTATATGTAGGGGCCCTTACTTGGGTCTTGCAAATAAGAGCGAAGGCTCATTGTGTGTGCGTGCTTGAATTGAAAGACTTACACACACGACATGAAATGAAACCCAAATATAAATTGCAGTATGCCTTGACTAAGGTCTTGGGAGTAAGAGCGAAGGCTCAATGTGTGTGCGTGTGGGAATGTAAAGACAACTCACACGACATAAATGAAACCCAAATATAACTGCAATAAGGCCTTTACTAAGGTCTTGGGAGTAAGAGCGAAGGCTCAATGTGTGTGCGTGTGGAAAATGGAAAGACAACACACACGACTTAATTAAAAACCCCCTTGACTTAAAATATATAAATATAACTATATATTAAGGGCTTGTTAGGCCCGTGTGTGTGCAAGAAGTGTACGACTAAGAGCGAAAAGGCTCAAGTGCGTGTGTGTGTGGGTGTGTCAAACCACGTTATTACAATCGGGGGGAGACGAAGCTCCTTTACTACAACCCTGTATCAAAATTTAATTGAATATAAAGCAAGTTAATGTAATAGACCAAGTTTAGACACTTACAAATAGCTGGTCCATGTTCAACTTGCTTGCATGTGGGCTCACGGTTCACCTTGGGCAGCCAAGAGGGGGTTATCCTAGGTGGCTTTGAGGGAGGTTCTATGGGGCATGGTTAGGGCCTTAGGGAAGCTTAGGTTTGGCCAAGACAGGGGCTGTGTAGGGTCTGTCCTAGGGTGCAGTTCACGGCCAAGGGGGTGGACAGGTCGGCAAGGAGGTGGACAGGTCGGCAGGGAGGCAGTCGGGTCGGCAGGGAGGCGTCTGGTGCCTGGCGCTGGGCGCTGGGCGCTAGCGGGCGTCTGGCGCTAGGAGGGGTCCTGGCACTAGAGGGACGGCAAGGCGCTGAGGGGCACCGCAGTGGCGCGGGATGGCATCAGGGCGCGGGGTGCACGGCAGGAGCGGTCCGGTGAGATTTAGGTTGGTTCAAGTCTAGGGTTAGGTTTGGTCAAACCTAGGTTGGGTTAGGGCTAGGTTTAGTTAGGGTTAGGTTCAGTTGGGGTTAGGTAGGTTCGAACTTAGGCTAGGTTGGGGTTAGGTTTAGAGGGGTGTAGAGAGAATGGCTAGGTTAGGTTAGGCTTACCTCTTGGAGCCGGCCCTTCATGGCTTGAGCCCACGTCTCCACGGTTGTAGCCACTTGGTCCAGCCCACCTTGGTTGCAACCCCTTGGTCTAGACCCACTTAGCCCACATGGCTTGAACCCACCTCACCCAATGAGCCCACATGGCTAGGTCTATCACTCCCTCTCTCTCCTCCCAAATATTTGCATGAACCCTTTACATGGACCCCCTCACCTCTATTTATAGAGATTTGAGGTGGGTCTTGGATTTGGGTTTGGGTTTGGATCCATACCCAAATCCAAACACTATTTGGATCTGGATATTGGATCTCGGATATTTTGAGATCCGTATCCGATCCAAACCCAATATTTTTATGGATACGGATATGGATATTTTGGTCCAGATCCGATCCAATCCAAATCCAAACACTATTTGGATCGACCCAAACACTATTTGGATTGGCCCAAATCCAAACACTATTCATTACATGGATTTGGATCTGGATATTTATGGTCCAGATCCAAATCAAAATTTCTTCGGACAGTCCTTGGCTTCTCGAGGCGAACGATCTGTGCAGGCACTGGCTTCATCAGCACTCCGTCTGGTGCTGGGTTTTCCCCAACTTTGTCGTCTGGACTCCGTCTTGCCGTTTTGGACTCCGTTGAGCTTTTCATCAAACGGGCCCAGCTTTCTTTTGTTTTTTTTTCAGGGAGTGGCTTCTAAAGCTCTGGGCTTGAATCCTCTTCGGGCCTAGGGTCTTCTTTTTGCCTTCTGTACCTGTTTTCACATTTCAAAACAGGTTGTCGTTTTTGGCTCAAAAGATTTGGGGTGTTTACACCTTACTCGGGTCTTGCAAATAAGAGCGAAGGCTCAATGTGGGTGCGTGCTTGAATTGAAAGACTTACACACACGACATGAAATTAAACCCAAATATAAATTGCAGTATGGCCTTGACTAAGGTCTTGGGAGTAAGAGCGAAAGCTCAATGTGTGTGAATGCTTGAATTGAAGTACTACGCACACGACATAAATGAAACCCAAATATAACTACAATAAGGCCTTTACTAAGGTCTTGGGAGTAAGAGCGAAGGCTCAATGTGTGTGAGAGTGCTTGAATTGAAAGACTTATCCACACGACATGAAATGAAACCCAAATAGTATAGGTCGGCCCTTACTTGGGTCTTTCAAATAAGAGCGAAAGCTCAATGTGTGTGAGAGTGCTTGAATTGAAAGACTTACCCACACGACATGAAATGAAACCCAAATAGTATAGGTCGACCCTTACTTGGGTCTTTCAAATAAGAGCGAAAGCTCAATGTGTGTGAGTGCTTGAATTGAAAGACAACGCACCCAACTTAAGAAAAACCCTTCAAAAATGAAAGTATATGTATATACTTATGTATTAGGGGCTGATTAGGCCCGTGTGTGTTCCAAATCGTGCACAACTAAGAGAGTGCACGTGTGTGGGTGTGCCAAGCCACGTTATTACAAGCGGGGGGAGACTAGGCTCCGTTATTACAACCCTTAATCGAATTGAATCTCAAGCAAGTATACAACTAAAGACCGAGTTAGGCACTTACTAGTAGCTGGTCCGTAGAGGCCTTGCTTGAGCGTGGGCTTGGCCTTCGCCTTGGGCTGCAAACGGGAGCTCCGCGAGGTTGAGCGACAAGGGGTGCTAGCCGGCTGCAAATGGGGCGCGGGATAGGCGCCTTGAAGGTGGCCGGCTGCAAGCAAGGATGTCGCCTTGTTGTGGGGGATTAGAGGGGCTAGGTAAGGTCACTAGGGGGAGTGTAGTGTTAGGGGAGTATGGCACTAAGGGAAGTTTAAGGGAAGGTCGAATGGGACACCTAGGGGAAAAGAGATGGCTGGCCGAATGGAAGGGATAGTCGGTTGGAGTGGCCGACTAGGGGAATGTGGTGGTGGCGGGCTGCTAGGATGACTAAGGCTGGAGTATGGGAAGGAAGCTAGTTAGGTGATGGGGCTAGGTGGTAGTGGGGGTAGTGGGTGTAAGGGAGTGCTAGGGGCATGTCTTAGGCAGTCGAATAGGGTGGCTGGGTGTAGCTAGTGTAGTTAGGTAGTGGCGGGTAGCTAGGGCGACTAAGGCTTGGCCGAGTGGGAGTGGTGGCGGCGAGTGGCTGATATTAGGGTAAGGCGGTGGTGTGGTGGGTGGCTGAGAGTGGAGAGGGAGTGGAGAAGGAGCTAGGTAGAGTGTGGGGTACTTACCGAGTGAAGAGAAGGTGGCACTCGGCTGGAAGGGAGTAGGGCAGGTAGTGATGCTCGGCCGGGAGGTGGTGGAGATGGCGGTGCAAGTGGTGGTGGGATGGAAAGTAGGTGGTGGTGCAGGCGGAGCAGGTGGAGCAGGTGGAGCAGCTGGGGAAGTGGAGGATTCGGCTGGACTTGGAGGAAGCAGAGGACCCGGCTGGCTTGGGTGAGGGGTTCTAGATTAGGAAAACCTGCCCCCAAGGGGGGGGGTTTATATAGGGATGGGTAGGTCGGTTAGGGCTGGGTTTGGGGTAGTGGTTAGGTGGTTTAGGTAGGGTGGTATGAAGATAAGGTGGGCTGGAAAGGGTAGGGCCAGATATTTTAAATACTAGTGGTTTGGGTAGATTGTGTGCTAGTGGTGGTATAGGGGTTTAGGGTTTGGTTAGGTGGTTGGGTTCTAGGGTGAGGTTTAGTGAACTAGGTTAGGTGATTAGGCTAGGATTAGGCTAGGTTTAGGGAAATTAACCTAGGTTTAGGGAAGGATTAGGGAAGTGGGTTAGGTGATTAGGTTGGGATTAGGCCGGGATTAGGGAAGTGGGTTAGGTGATTAGGCTCAGATTAGGGGTGGATTAGGGTGGAAGGCTAGGATTAGGTGTTTTGGGTTAGGTTTAGGTGAAGGAGCTCCCTTTGCATGACCCATGGACCTTAACCACATCATGTTGGTACAGCCCTAGGTTAGGTTTTGGCTAATTACAAACTAAAACCCACTCAATTAGGCTAACCCACATGATTAACCCCAAACTTGACACACAAGTCAAGCTTAATTATAACACTCTTGATCTTATCCCCCCCCACTCTCTCTCATGCCCATGATCCCACGTGAAATATGGATATGGATATTGATATGGGCCATGGATATGGATATGGATATTGGATTGGATTTTTTAATCCAAATCCAAATCCAAGTCCATACATGGGTTTGGATTGGGATATGGATATATATGGTCCAGATCCAATCCAAACTGAACTCTGACTCCTTCGAGCTGGGTTCGAAACGGACGATTTGTGCGGGGTCTGACAGCATCAGCACTCCGTCTGCGTTGGGTCTTCACCAACATGATCGTCCGCCTCCGTTTCTGCCTTCCGGAGATGACTTCAAATGACATTTTGATAATAACAGGGTCTTGGACGTTCGAGATCCTGGGGGTATGGATTTGATACGAGAGTTACTGTGCCGGGCTCAACATGTGCTCCGGTTCCGGGCTCTCTTTGACTTCGCTGGTCCTGTCTTGATTAGGCCAAGCTGCTTTGGGGTTTCAAAAACGTGTTTTAAAAGGTTTTCAAAAGCCATATTATATATTTTTGAAATATGAAGTTTAAAACATATATACAGGGTTGTCTGGAAGGCTCCTGGGTTTCTAGACTCAAAATAGCCCTTTGGGGCTGCTTTTACAAAACCAGATGATTTTGAGAAATTCGTGGGATTTCGGGGTGTTTACACCAACACACCAAAAACCGCACTTTGCTAGCAGTCGGCCACCTTCAAGGCACCTCTTCCGCGCGCCAAGGACACTCGGCCAGAACCTCTTGCCATTCAACCTCGCGGAGCTCCCTTTTGCAGCCCAAGGCGAAGGCCAAGCCCACACTCAAGCAAGGCATCTTCAGACCAGCTATTAGTAAGTGCCTAACTCGGTCTTTAGTTGTATACTTGCTTGAGATTCAATTCGATACGGGGTTGTAATAACGAAGCATAGTCTCCCCCCGCTTGTAATAACATGGCTTGGCACACCCACACACGTGCACTCTCTTAGTTGTGCACGATTTTGAACACACACGGGCCTAATCAGCCCCTAATACATAAATATATACATATACTTTAATTTTGTAGGGTTTTGCTTAAGTTGGGTGTGTTGTCTTTCAATTCAAGCACTCACACACATTGAGCCTTCGCTCTTATTTGAAAGACCCAAGTAAGGGCCGACCTATACCATTTGGGTTTTCATTTCATGTCGTGTGTGTAAGTCTTTCAATTCAAGCACTCACACACATTGAGCCTTCGCTCTTATTTGAAAGACCCAAGTAAGGGCCGACCTATACTATTTGGGTTTTCATTTCATGTCGTGTGTGTAAGTCTTTCAATTCAAGCACTCTCACACATTGAGCTTTCGCTCTTATTTGAAAGACCCAAGTAAGGGCCGTGTTATACTATTTGGGTTTAATTTCATGTTGTGTGCGTAGTACTTCAATTCAAGCACTCACACACATTAAGCTTTCTCTCTTATTCCCAAGACCTTAATCAAGGCCATACTGCAAGTTATATTTGGGTTTAATTTCATGTCGTGTGTGTAAGTCTTTCAATTCAAGCACTCACACACATTGAGCTTTCGCTCTTATTTGCAAGACCCGAGTAAGGGCCCATATACATACTCTATATACATATCTCCCTTCGGCATTTACATTACAAGTCATTTCCCTTTGGTTATTTCCCTTCGGTTATTTCCCTTCGGCATTGTCTTTACATTCGGGTTTTCCCTTTGGAGTAGCGTGAGTTTGCATTGCATCTACGCCATACCACGAGGTAGCATGCATATTGCATCAAAGGAAGCCCCGCTTGAATTCGCCCATGTAGTGGAGTGTTCATAACACACAAACTAGGTGGCCCATAAAGGGATAAAAGGAAAGACTTAGGCACGTGCAAATCCACGTGATCTAAAAATCTGAAATCGTATCTAAAAGACCCGAATTAGACACCTCGAACCGCTGCGTAGGCTTTCTATCCCAAAAACTTGACTTTTGCAAAGCGTACAGACTGACCCTTGCGCATCGGTGCAAGAAGGTCTGCGACAACAAGAGCTCACTTGCTCACAGTCGCCACGATTAGAAGTCAGTTTAAATATATCTTCGCTAGCTTAGGTAAGCTAGCTGGCACGCCCTATTTACATAAATAGGCCTTAGATGCACAAGAGGACCCACTCCAAGCCCAGAAAAGGCGGGGAGGCGTGGGGATTTTTCGCGCATCTACAGTGTGCAAATCTTTGCATGAAGCAGTTCGCTAACTCTTCAAAAATAGTGAACTGGCTTAAGTCGTAGGAAGCCAGTCATTTGGCAGTTGTGCCTTTAAGGGATAAAGGGAACCAATACACCCATTTCATCGAGTCCTTTTTCTTCTTATGGGCTCGACGCGAGAAAAGCTGCAAGTGAGACCTAGGGTCTCTCATGCCGTCATACCGATGGAAGTTCGGTATTTCATCGTCACTGTCTGTTTCGTAATCCATAGGAAGGAAATCAGACAGGGCGTAGCTTCTTTTCTCTTTATTCTGCCCTTTCAGCAACTGCTGTAGGGCTTTACGGTCCTTTTGTGTGAAGGACTCGTGGTATTGGTTGCCTTCCATTACGGAGTCCTCTTTGTGCTTGCGAGGTTTTTCAGATTTTTTCTTGGGCCTTTGTTCACCGTTTGTTGAACAGGAATCACCTACTTCAGCCTCTTGGCTGAGAGCATCGATTTTGGCCTCAAACTCCCTTCTCAGGTCCTCGATCTCATCTAGCTTGACCTTGTTTTTGAAAATCCTCCTAGAGTGAGAACTTGATGCGCATGAGCCTTGGCTCGTGTAGACGAGTGAAAATCCCCGCCTCTTCGCCTTTTTCAGGGCTTTGGAGCGGATCCTCTCGTGTGTCTAAGGCCTATGTATGCAAATAGGGCGTGCCAGCTAGCTTACCTAACCTAGCGAAGATATTTTTAACACTGACTTCTAAACGTGGCGACTGTGAGCAAGTAAGCTCTTGTCGTCGCAGACCTTCTTGCACCTATGCGCAAGGGTCAGTCTGTACGCTTTGCAAAAATCGAGTTTTTTTGGAGAGAAAGTCTACGAAGCGGTTCGAGGTGTCTATTTCGGATCTTTAAAATGCGATTGCATGTTTTAGATCACGTGGATTTGCACGTGCCTAAGTCTTTTCTTTTATCCCTTTTCGGGCCACCTAGTTTGTGTGTTATGAACACTGCACTACGTGGGCGAATTCGAGCGGGGCTTGCTTTGATACAATATGCGTCCTACCTCGTGGTATGGCATAGATGCAATGCAAACTCACTCTACTCCAAAGGGAAAACCCGAAATGTAAAGACAATACTGAAGGGAAATAACCGAAGGGAAATAACCGAAGGGAAATAACCGAAGGGAGATATGTATATAGATTATGTATATGAGCCCTTACTCGGGTCTTGCAAATAAGAGCGAAGGCTCAATGTGGGTGCGTGCTGGAATTGAAAGACTTACACACACGACATAAATGAAACCCAAATATAAATTGCAGTATGGCCTTGACTAAGGTCTTGGGAGTAAGAGCGAAGGCTCAATGTGTGTGAAAGTGCTTGAATTGAAGTACTACACATGCGACATAAATGAAACCCAAATATAACTGCAATAAGGCCTTTACTAAGGTCTTGGGAGTAAGAGCGAAGGCTCAATGTGTGTGAAAGTGCTTGAATTGAAAGACTTACTCACACGACATGAAATGAAACCCAAATAATATAGGTCGGCCCTTACTTGGGTCTTTTAAATAAGAGCGAAAGCTCAATGTGTGTGAGTGTGCTTGAATTGAAAGACTTACCCACACGACATGAAATGAAAACCCAAATAGTATAGGTCGGCCCTTACTTGGGTCTTTCAAATAAGAGCGAAAGCTCAATGTGTGTGAGTGCTTGAATTGAAAGACAACGCACCCAACTTAAACAAAACCCTTCGAAAATGAAAGTATATATATACACTTATGTATTAGGAGCTGATTAGGCCCGTGTGTGTTCAAAATCGTGCACGACTAAGAGAGTGCACGTGTGTGGTTGTGCCAAGCCATGTTATTACAAGCGGGGGGAGACTATGCTCCGTTATTACAACCCCGTATCAAATTGAATCTCAAGCAAGTATACAACTAAAGACCGAGTTTAGGCACTTACGAGTAGCTAGTCCGTAGAGGCCTTGCTTGAGCGTGGGCTTGGCCTTCGCCTTGGGCTGCAAACGGGAGCTCCGCGAGGATAGGTGACCATGGGTGCTGGCCGACTGCAAGTGGGGCGCGGGATAGGCGCCTCGAAGGTGGCCGGCTGCAAATGGGTGTCGCCTCGATGTGGGGGGTTAAAGGGGCTGGACCAAGTGAGTGTTTAGGGTCACTAGGGGAGTCGAGGGTTTAGGGAAGGTGGACCTAAAAGGAGTTTAGGGGAAGGCCGAATGGGAGTCTTAGGGGAAGGCCGAATGGGATAGGATGGTTAGGTAGTGGCCGGTAGTTTAGGTTATGCTAGGTTCGGCTAAGTGAAAAGGGTGGTGGCAAAGGCTGAGAGGATGATAGGGTGGGTGGCTAGGAGTGGAGAGGTAGTAGAGAAGGGTTTAGGTAGAGTTAGAGAATGCTTACCGAATGGGGAGAGGCGGTGGATGAAGAGAGAAGCAGCCGGATGTGGGAGCTCGGCTGGTTCGGTTGGGTGAAGGTGGTGGCGTTCGGCTAGGGGATGGTGGTGGATGGAAGAGGGAAGGTGGCGGTGCAGGTAGAGTTGGTGGAGCAGGTGGAGCAGGCGGGCAGGTGGAGAGTGGTCCCGGCTGGGCAGGAAAGGATGGTCCCGGCTGGGTGAGGTGAGGGCTCTAGCTTGCAAAACCCGCCCCTAAGGGGGGGGGTTTAAATAGGGGATGGGTAGGTCGGTTAGGGCTGGGCTTGGGGTAGTGGTTAGGTGGTTTAGGTAGGATGGTATGTAGATAAGGTGGGTTGGAAAGGGTTGGGCCAGATATTTTGAAAACTAGGGGTTTGGGTAAATTGTGGGCTACGGGTGGTTTAGGGGTTTAGGGCTAGGTTAGGTGGTTGGGTTTTAGGGTGAGGTTTAGTGAGCTAGGTTAGGTGATTAGGCTAGGTTTAGGCTAGGATTAGGGAAATTAATCTAGGTTTAGGGAAGAATTAGGGAAGTGGGTTAGGTGATTAGGTTGGGATTAGGCCGGGATTAGGGAAGTGGGTTAGGTGATTAGGTTCAGATTAGGGGTGGAATAGGGGTTTAAGCTAGGATTAGGCGTTTTGGGTTAGGTTTAGGTGAAGGAGCTCCCTTAGCATGGCCCATAGACCTTGACAACCTCATGTTGGTGCAGCCCTAGGTTAGGTTTTAGCTAATTACAAGCTTAAACCCACTCAATTAGTCTAACCCACATGATTAACCCGAAACTTGACACACAAGTCAAGCTTAATTACAACACTCTTGATATTTTCCACCCCCACTCTCTCTCATGCCCAATATCCCACGTGAATTTCAAGTGGGGCCCACCTCCATTTATGAGAAGGTGATGTGGGCCATGGATATGGATATTGGATTGGATCTCTAGATCCAAATCCAAATCCAAGTCCACATATGGGTTTGGATTGGGATCTGGATATATATGGTCCAGATCCAATCCAAACTGAACTCTGACTCCTTCGAGCTGGGTTCGAAACGGACGATTCGTGCGGGGTCTGACAGCATCAGTACTCCGTCTTCGTTGGGTCTTCGCCAACATGGTCGTCCGTCTCCGTTTCTACCTTCCGGAGATGACTTCAAATGCTATTTTGATAAGAACAAGGTCTTGGACGTTCGAGATCCTGGGGGTGTGAATCAGATACAAGAGTTGCTGTGCCGGGCTCGACGTGTGCTCCGGTTCCGGGCTCTTCTTAGCTCTCCTGGTCCTGTCTTGATCGGGCCAAGCCACTTCAGGGTTTCAAAACATGTTTTAAAAGGTTTTTAAAAGCCATATCATATGTTTTTGAAAGATAAAGTTTAAAACATATATACAGGGTTGTCTGGAAGGCTCCTGGGTTTCGAGACTCAAAAATGGCCCTTTGGGGCTGCTTGTATAAAACCAGGTTGTTTTGAAGAAATTCGTGGGATTTCGGGGTGTTTACAGATGCCCCTCTTTGGCCTTGTCCAAATAGATTTGGATAAGGGCAAAGATGACAAACACCCCTTTTAATGTCTCCCTAGATCTAGCCACGAAGAATATGGGATCGTCCCATTTTTAGCAAAATCTCAATTTACAAACTCTGGTAGGAGGAGATATCACGCCAAAGGGTCACTATGGAATCTGGTCCTAAAATGGGATCATGTTCATGCAAGTACCATGCGTGGAATGCAGATGACATGGGTGTGGTGCCAAAAGTGGCAACCTCCCAGGGACCAGATGTGGTCGAACTCTAGAGACTTACAAGGCCTACTGCTCCAAGTGAGCAAATCCTATGTTGTTCGATGTTCGGTTTTCAAAACTTATTTACAAAAGCTATTTACAAAAGGGACAACTGTCTTGAGCCTCGATCCTAAGGATTTCGAGCTCTTCGTGCTTGCCCTTGTTTGAGTCTTAACACTCGCTTATCTAGCGGAGATTTTATAAGAAGACAAGTTTCATTTCAAATTCCTACGCCTTACTCGAAACGTCGAATTCTCAAACAAGATGAAATTCAAGTAAGTAAATCCTATTTTTACTTTAGGATTCCTCGAAATGAACCATGCTTCAGCTTGGGATAAGCCAGGGATGGGAAAGAGATACCACGGTCCCTTCTGAAGCGTCCTGTGGATTGAGGCATAGAAGGCGGAAAACTACTCTTTTTGAGCTTTTTGGCCTTTTTTTTTTTTCTTTTTTCATAGAGGGTCTCCCTTTGGGAGTATTTTTTCTTTAATCCCTCTTTTTCATAAGAGAATCGATTTTTCTTTTTAAAGTCTGGTTTCTTTCTTTCGGAAAGAGACTTTGAATGGGAAATTCCCTTTTGTTTTGGGCCTTTGTTTTCCTTTTGGAAGAAGAAGAGAAGAGGGGAGGACTTATCCCAAGCCTACACTCGATCCATTCCAGATCAGCCTATTTAGAAATAGCACGTACCACTTGCAAGTATCTTGCTATGTTGAACTAGGCCTTTCTTTGTAAGAAGAAGGATTTTGAAATGTAACCACGATTTTGAAGACTCCGCTCTTTCACAAGTGCGAATTCTCTCACTTAGGTTCACATGAGTTTGCCTTTGCACCTAATTCACATGTCTCAAGGCAGCTATCCCCGCAAATTTTCGAAAAATGGAATTTAATCCAGATCCTACACATGATACTTCTTTAAGTATTGAATATTGATAGGATCTGCTAAATTCCTACCTTCTACATCGATCAACCAATACGAATTGTTCGTAGTGGTTGCTCGTACAACATAGGGTCCATCCCAGTTGGGGCGCCACTTGCCTAGGGGGTGTGGGCCGCGATGGTGGATGGTTTTTAAGACCAGATCTCCCACCTCAAAGTGGCGAGGTCTCATGTGTTTGCTATAATGTCGGGCTATCCTTTGCCGGTATGCACGAGCATGATCCATGGCAAGAAGTCGCCTCTCATCTAGCAAATCTAGTTCGGCCATCCTAGCATGCTGAAGCGTCTCTAGGGGGAGGTCGAGTGCTAGAGATGTATGGAATGAATGCAGTTGGGTATGAATGGGAAGAATGACATTTGTGCCATAGACCAATTCAAATGGTGTGGCATTTGTGGGAGTCCGGATGGAAGTCCTATAAGCCCATAAGGCTTCATCCATCTTCTCGTGCCACGTCCTACCCTTCTCTAAGGTTTTCTCAATAATACTAATGAGAGTCTTGTTTGTGGCTTCAGCTTGGCCGTTGCCTTGAGGGTAGTAGGGCGAGGAGAAGTGGTGAGTTATGCCATACGTGTCGCACAACTTAACCATCCGCTCGTTCTTGAATGGGTACCATTATCAGACACAAGGTCTCGTGGAACCCCAAATCGAGCCAAGATATTCCTCCGGATGAAAGCCACCACATGTTGCCCCATTACATTGGTTAGGGAAATGGCTTCCACCCACTTGGAGAAATACTCCGTGGCAGCTAAAATAAATCGATGCCCATTCGAAGCCTTTGGAAATATTGGGCCTACAATGTCAAACGCTCACATGGTAAATGGCCAGGGGCTGACCACGGAATGCAATGCAGATGAAGGGATATGAATGGCGTGCCCATGCACTTGACACGGATGACACTTCCTAACATGATCGTGACAATCCTTTTTCAGGGTGGACCAAAAATAGCCCCCTCTAAGTATTTTCATCGTCATCATGTTGGCATTAACATGACCTCCACACTCTCCATCATGGAACTCGTGCATCACTATCCTAGCCTCCTCTAGGTCAATACACCTAAGCAGAATGCCGGTAAAACTCTTTTTGTATAAGACCCCACCCAGAATGGTGTATCGGGTCGAAATCTTACGAATGAATGCCTTATCTTTGGATGTGGCATCCTCGGTAAATCCCCCATTTTCTAAAAATTGTTTTATGTCATAGAACCAGGGTTTTTCAATAGACTCTGGGTTGTTTTGGTAAATATCCAAGTCGTGTGTGGATGGATGGGGCGCATGCCATATTTCCAAAGACCTGGTCCCTGAAATGGGATCAACCTTCAGGGCTGAACCCAAGGAGGAGAGGGCATCGGCGATGCCATTGTCCTCTCTTCCTACGTGTGTGAGCTTACACGACTGGAAGGATTGGACCAATCGATACTTGCCAAATTTTTAAAACCTGGTTTATGACAAGGAGCGAATCTCCAAAGACCTCGATGCTTGATGCCCCTAGAGTTTTCGAAATCCTTAAGCCTTGTATGAGTGCTTCATACTCAGCTATGTTGTTGGAACATTCGAAATCTAAGCGGACTGCTATGGGAATCTCGCCCTTTTCAGGGGAGATTAGGATGACCCTAGCACCAGCCCCTCGTTGGTTTCGTGCCCCATCAAAGTGCATCTTCCACACTTGGTTTTCGAAAGAATTCGCCAAAATGTGGTTTTGAACATGGTTTTGCAATATGCCTTCATCAGGCATTTCGACAAGGGTGGGATATGCGTCCTCTAAGGGGAATTCAGCCACGTAATCTGCTAGGGCTTGCCCCTTAATGGGGATCTGGTGATGGTATTTCATATCATACTCCATTAGAAGGAGCTGCCATTTGCCCAATCTACCCGTGAGAATGGGTTTTTCGAACAAGTGCTTGATTGGATCAAGCTTGGACACTATCCAGATCTCATGATCTAGGAAATAGTGTCTGAACTTTTGGCAGGCCCAGACTAGGGCCAAGCACGTTTTCTCCATGGCCTGATAATTTCGTTCATAAGCCAAGAGAGTTTTCGAAATATAGTAGATGGCATACTCCTTATGGGTGTCATCCTCGTATTGAGCCAACAGGGCTCCTAAAGCATTTACATGCACGGAGATGTATAATAAAAGCGGTTTTCCTTGTTTTGGAGGATTCAAAACGGGGGGATTAACCAAGTATGCCTTCAGTCTCTCGAAGGACTTTTGGCATTCGTCATCCCATAAGAATTTCGTACCCTTCCTCAACAGTTTGTTGAACGGTTCACATCTAGTTGCCAGATTCGATATGAATCGGCGCACGGATTGTAATCGACCCTGGAGGGTACGGATTTGGGTGAGATTGGATGGTGGAGCCATGTCTATGATGGCTCGACACTTAGAGGGGTCGACTTCAATTCCCCTTTGGCTCACCATAAAGCCTAGAAGCTTCCCTGATTCTACCCCGAACACACATTTTTGAGGGTTTAGCTTTACTTTGTAAAGCCTGAGCCTTTCGAAAATCTTTTGTAAACATTCGATGTGGGTGCATCGGGTTTTGGATTTCGCCAAGAGATCATATACATACACTTCTACAAGCTCATGAATTTGATCATGGAAGATCGTGTTCATGGCTCGTTGGTATGTTGCGCCGGCATTTTTCAAACCAAAGGGCATGACTGTATAGCAGTACGTGCCCCATGGGGTTGTGAAGGCGGTCTTATCCTGATCTCGTGGACTTAGTTTGATTTGATTATAGCCTGAATAGCCATCCATGAATGAAAACATTTCATGATTTGTAGTACTATCGACTATCAAATCTATGTTTGGTAAAGGGTAATTATCCTTTGGAGTGGCTTTATTCAGGTTTCTGAAATCGATGCATATTTGAATTTTCCCATTGGTTTTTCGAACCACAACGATATTTGACAACCAATCAGAATACGCAATGGGTTTTATAAATCCGGCTTTTAGCAGATCTTCTAAACCCTCTTTGACTTGCATGTGTACATTCGGGTATATTTTCCTAAGCTTCTGCTTTATGGGTTTTACACCTGCATCTAAGGGAAGACGATGCTCGACTATGCTGGGATCTATGCCTGGCATGTCTTCATACATCTGTAAACACCCCGAAATCCCACGAATTTCTCAAAATCCATCTAGTTTTATACAAGCAGCCCCAAAGGGCCATTTTGAGTCTGGAAACCCAGGAGCCTTCCAGACAGCCTTGTATATATGTTTTAAACTTTATCTTTCAAAAACATATGATATGGCTTTTGAAAACCTTTTAAAACATGTTTTGAAACCTCGAAGTGGCTTGGCCCGATCAAGACAAGACCAGGAGAGCTAAGAAGAGCCCGGAACCGGAGCACACGTCGAGCCCGCCATAGCAACTCTTGTATCTAATTCACACCCCCAGGATCTCGAATGTCCAAGACCCTATTCTTATCAAAATATCCTTTGAAGTCATCTCCGGAAGGCAGAAACGGAGGCAGACGACCATGTTGGCGAAGACCCAACGCAGACGGAGTACTGATGCTGTCAGGCCCCGCACAAATCGTCCGTTTCGAACCCAGCTCGAAGGAGTCAGAGTTCAGTTTGGATTGGATCTGGACCATATATATCTAGATCCCAATCCAAACCCATATGTGGACTTGAATTTGGATTTGGATCCAGAGATCCAATCCAATATCCATATCCATAGCCCACATCACCTTCTCAGAAATGGAGGTGGGGCCCACTTGAAATTCACGTGGGATATTGGGCATGAGAGAGAGTGGGGATGGAAAATATCAAGAGTGTTGTATTAAGCTTGACTTGTGTGTCAAGTTTGGGGTTAATCATGTGGGTTAGCCTAATTGAGCGGGTTTAAGCTTGTAATTAGCTAAAACCTAACCTAGGGCTGCACCAACATGAGGTGGTCAAGGTCTATGGGCCATGCTAAGGGAGCTCCTTCACCTAAACCTAACCCAAAACGCCTAATCCTAGCCTAAACCCCTATTCCACCTAATCTGAACTTAATCACCTAACCCACTTCCCTAATCCCGGCCTAATCCCAACCTAATCACCTAACCCACTTCCCTAATCCTTCCCTAAACCTAGATTAATTTCCCTAATCCTAGCCTAAACCTAGCCTAATCACCTAACCTAGCTCACTAAACCTCACCCTAAAACCCAACCACCTAACCTAGCCCTAAACCCCTAAACCACCCCTAGCCCACAATCTACCCAAACCCCTAGTTTCCAAAATATCTGGCCCAACCCTTTCCAGCCCACCTTATCTACATACCACCCTACCTAAACCACCTAACCACTACCCCAAGCCCAGCCCTAACCGACCTACCCATCCCCTATTTAAACCCCCCCCCTTGGGGGCGGGTTTTGCAAGTTGGAACCCTCACCTCACCCAGCCGGGCCCTCTCCTTCTCCCATTTCCTCACCTAGCCGGGACCACTCTCCATCACCTCCGCCTGCTCCACCTGCTCCACCAGCTCTACCTGCACCGCCACCTTCCCTCTTCCATCCACCACCATCCCCCAGCCGGACGCCACCACCTTCACCCAATCGAACCAGCCAAGCTCCCACATCCGGCTACTTCTCTTTGCCTTCCACCACCTCTCCCCATTCGATAAGTACCCTGCACTTCACCTAGCTCCTTCTCTACTCCCTCTCCACTCCCAGCCACCCACCATACCATCACCTTACCTACACAACAGCCCCTCGCCGCCACCACTCCCACTCGGCCAAACCTTAGCCGCCCCAGCCATTTGCCCCTACCTAACTCCCCTCAACTAAACCCGACTACCCTATTAGATTTCCTAAGACCTGCCCATAACACTCCCTTATACCTACTATCCCCACTATCACCTAGCCCCATCACCTAACTAGCTACCTTTCCATACTCCAACCTTAGTCATCCTAGCAGCCCGCCACCACCACATCTTCCTAGTCGGCCACTCCAACCGGCTATTCCTTCATTCGGCCAGTCATCACCATTCCCCTAGGGGTCCCATTCGGCCTTCCCATAAACTCCCCTTTAGGTCCACTTTCCCTAAACCCTCGACTTTCCTAGTGACCCTAAAAACTCACTTGGTCCAGCCCCTTTAAACCCCCACATCGAGGCGACACCCATTTGCAGCCGGCCACCTTCGAGGCGCCTATCCCGCGCCCCACTTGCAGCCGGCCAGCACCCTTGGTCACCTACCCTCGTGGAGCTCACGTTCGCAGCCCAAGGCGAAGGCCAAGCTCACGCTCAAGCAAGGCCTCTACGGACCAGCTACTTGTAAGTGCCTAAACTCGGTCTTTAGTTGTATACTTGCTTGACGTTAGTCAGCTACTTGCTTGCCTAAACCGGGCTCAACATGTGCTCCGGTTCCGGGCTCTCTTTGACTTCGCTGGTCCTGTCTTGATTAGGCCAAGCTGCTTTGGGGTTTCAAAAACGTGTTTTAAAAGGTTTTCAAAAGCCATATTATATATTTTTGAAATATGAAGTTTAAAACATATATACAGGGTTGTCTGGAAGGCTCCTGGGTTTCTAGACTCAAAATAGCCCTTTGGGGCTGCTTTTACAAAACCAGATGATTTTGAGAAATTCGTGGGATTTCGGGGTGTTTACACCAACACACCAAAAACCGCACTTTGCTAGCAGTCGGCCACCTTCAAGGCACCTCTTCCGCGCGCCAAGGACACTCGGCCAGAACCTCTTGCCATTCAACCTCGCGGAGCTCCCTTTTGCAGCCCAAGGCGAAGGCCAAGCCCACACTCAAGCAAGGCATCTTCAGACCAGCTATTAGTAAGTGCCTAACTCGGTCTTTAGTTGTATACTTGCTTGAGATTCAATTCGATACGGGGTTGTAATAACGAAGCATAGTCTCCCCCCGCTTGTAATAACATGGCTTGGCACACCCACACACGTGCACTCTCTTAGTTGTGCACGATTTTGAACACACACGGGCCTAATCAGCCCCTAATACATAAATATATACATATTGTAAACACCCCGAAATCCCACGAATTTCTTAAACAAATCTGGTTTTGATACAAGCAGCCCCAAAGGGCCGTTTTTGAGTTTGGAAACCCAGGAGCCTTCCAAACAACCCTGTATATATGTTTTAAACTTTATCTTTCAAAAACATATGATATAGCTTTTGAAAACCCTTTTAAAACATGTTTTGAAACCCCGAAGTGGCTTGGCCTGATCAAGACAAGACCAGGAGAGCCAAGAAGAGCCCGGAACCGGAGCACCTGTCGAGCCCGGCGCAGCAACTCTTGCATCTGATTCACACCCCAGGATCTCGAACGTCCAAGACCCTGTTCTTACCAAAATATCATTTGAAGTCATCTCCGGAAGGCAGAAACGGAGGCGGACGACCATGTTGGCGAAGACCCAACGCAGACGGAGTACTGATGCTGTCAGGCCCCGCACGAATCGTCCGTTTCGAACCCAGCTCGAAGGAGTCAGAGTTCAGTTTGGATTGGATCTGGACCATATATATCCAGATCCCAATCCAAACCCATATGTGGACTTGGATTTGGATTTGGATCCAGAGATCCAATCCAATATCCATATCCATGGCCCACATCACCTTCTCATAAATGGAGGTGGGGCCCACTTGAAATTCACGTGGGATATTGGGCATGAGAGAGAGTGGGGGTGATAAATATCAAGAGTGTTGTATTAAGCTTGACTTGTGTGTCAAGTTTGGGTTTAATCTTGTGGTTTAGCCTAATTAAGTGGGTTTAAGCTTGTAATTAGCTAAAACCTAACCTAGGGCTGCACCAACATGGGGTGATCAAGGTTTATGGGCCATGCTAAGGGAGCTCCTTCACCTAAACCTAGCCAAAAATGCCTAAACCTAGCCTAAACCCCTAATCCACTCCTAATCTGAACCTAATCACCTAACCCACTTCCCTAATCCCGGCCTAATCCCAACCTAATTACCTAACCCACTCCCCTAATCCTTCCCTAAACCTAGATTAACTTCCCTAATCCTAGCCTAAACCTAGCCTAAACCACCTAACCTAGCTCACTAAACCTCACCCTAAAACCCAACCACCTAACCTAGCCCTAAACCACCCTTAGCCCACGATTTTCCCAAACACCTAGTTTTAAAATATCTGGCCCAATCCCATCCAGCCCACCTTATCCACATACTACCCTACCTAAACCACCTAACCACTACCCACAACCCAGCCCTAACCGACCTACCCTTCCCCTATTTAAACCCCCCTCATTGTGGGCGGGTTTTCCAAGGGGGAACCACTTTCCACTCCCAGCCGGGCCCTCTTCCTCTCCCATCTCTCACCCGTCTTCCCAGCAGCTCCAGCCCCACCAGCCGCCACCTGCTCCGCCACTCTCCCTCCTCCATCCACCATCACTGCCCCACCAGCCGGACGCCACCACCTCCCAGCCGGGCCCTCTCCTTCTCCCATCTTCCACCAGCCGACAGCCACCTTTGCCGCCACTCCTTCCCATTCGGTAAGTCCCCCTAACTCCCTCAAAACCACTCTCTACCACCTCCCCACTCTTAGCCACCCATCTTCCCCTTAGCTCAGCCTCTTTGCCACCACCACCTAAGCCTAGCCGAACCTAGGATAACCCAAGTGGCTGGCCACTACTCAGCCACCACCTCCCATTCGGCCGAACCCCCCTAGGTGTCCTATTTGACCTTCCCACTAGCTCACCTTCTAGGTCCAGTTTCCCTAAGTCCCTAACTTCACTAGTGACCCTAAGACCCACTTAGTCAGCCACTCTAAACTCCCTACTTGGAGGCGCCGCCCACTTGCCACCGATCCCCTTCAAGGCGTCCATCCCGCGCCCCATTTGCAGCCGGCCAGCACTCTTGGTCACATACCTTCGCGGAGCTCCCGTTTGCAGCCCAAAGCCAAGGCCACGCTCAAGCAAGACCTCTACGGACCAGCTACTTGTAAGTTTCTAAACTCGGTCTTTAGTCATACGCTTGCTTGAAATTCAATTTGATACGGGGTTGTAATAACGGAGCCTAGTCTCCCCCCGCTTGTAATAACGTGGCTTGGCACAACCACACACGTGCACTCTCTTAGTCGTGCACAACTTTGAACACACACGGGCCTAATCAGCCCCTAATATATAAGTATACGTATATATTTCATTCCCGAAGGGTTTTGTTTAAGTTGGGTGTGTTGTCTTTTAATTTAAACACTCTCACACACATTGAGCTTTCGCTCTTATTTGAAAGACCCAAGTAAGGGCCGACCTATACTATTTGGGTTTTATTTCTTGTCGTGTGAGTAAGTCTTTCAAATTAAACACTCTCACACACATTGAGCTTTCGCTCTTACTCCCAAGACCTTAGTAAAGGCCTTATTGCAGTTATATTTGGGTTTCATTTATGTCGTGTGTGTAGTACTTCAATTCAAGCACTCTCACACACATTGAGCCTTCGCTCTTACTCCCAAGACCTTAGTCAAGGCCATACTGCAATTTATATTTGGGTTTAATTTCATGTCGTGTGTGTAAGTCTTTCAATTCAAGCACGCACACACATTGAGCCTTCGCTCTTACTCCCAAGACCTTAGTAAAGGCCTTATTGCAGTTATATTTGGGTTTCATTTATGTCGTGTGTGTAGTACTTCAATTCAAGCACTCTCACACACATTGAGCCTTCGCTCTTACTCCCAAGACCTTAGTCAAGGCCATACTGCAATTTATATTTGGGTTTAATTTCATGTCGTGTGTGTAAGTCTTTCAATTCAAGCACGCACCCACATTGAGCCTTCGCTCTTATTTGCAAGACCCGAGTAAGGGCTCATATACATAAGATATATACATATTTCCCTTCGGTTATTTCCCTTCGGTTATTTTCCCTTCGGTTATTTCCCTTCGGTTATTTCCCTTCTGTTATTTCCCTTCAGCATTGTCTTTACATTTCGGGTTTTCCCTTTGGAGTAGCGTGAGTTTGCATTGCATCTACGCCATACCACGAGGTAGGACGCATATTGCATCGAAGCAACCCCCGCTCGAATTCGCCCATGTAGTGGAGTGTTCATAACACACAAACTAGGCGACCCAAAAAGGGATAAAAGAAAAGACTTAGGCACGTGCAAATCCACGTGATCTAAAACATGCAATCGCATCTTAAAGACCCGAAATAGACACCTCGAACCGTTTCGTAGGCTTTCTCCCCAAAACTCGATTTTTGCAAAAGCGTACAGACTGACCCTTGCGCATCGGTGCAAGAAGGTCTGCGACGACAAGAGCTCACTTGCTCACAGTCGCCACGTTTAGAAGTCAGTGTAAAATCTTCGCTAGCTTAAATAAGCTAGCTGGCACGCCCTATTTGCATACATAGGCCTTAGACGCACGATAAGATCCACTCCAAGCCACAAAAAGGGGCGAAGAGGCGGGGATTTTTGCGCGTCTACAGAGATTGGCACGCCCGGTGGGACGTGAGCCTTTTCAAAAAGTCGAGTTTACTTGTAGAAGTCTTGCGAAAATTTTATAAAGGTGTCGTTTTAACTTGTTTTCTTTGCTTTTACTTAGGAAATTTTGAAAAAGCTTGAAAAGCATGTCAAAATCCAATCCAAGTGAAGTGTCGAGCCAAGGCTCATGCGCATCAAGTTCTCACTCTAGGAGGATTTTCAAAAACAAAATAAAACTAGATGAAATCGAGGACTTGAGAAGGGAATTTGAGGCCAAAATCGATGCTCTCAGCCAAGAGGCTGAAGTAGGCGATTCGTGTTCATCAAACGGTGAACAAAGGCCTAAAAAGAAAATTGAAAAACCTCGCAAGCAAAAAGAGGCCTCCGTAATGGAAGGCAACCAATACCACGAGTCCTTCACACAAAAGGACCGTAAAGCCCTACAGCAACTGCTGAAAGGGCAAAATAAAGAGAAAAGAAGCTACGCCCTGTCTGATTTCCTTCCTATGGATTACGAAACAGACAGTGACGATGAAATACCGAACTTCCATCGGTATGATGGCATGGGAGACCCTAGGTCTCACTTGCAGCTTTTCTCACGTCGAGCCCATAAAAAGAAAAAGGACTCGATGAAATGGGTGTATTGGTTCCCTCTATCCCTTAAGGGCACAGCTGCCAAATGGCTGGCTTCCTACGACTTAAGCCAGTTCGCTACTTTTGAAGAGTTAGCGAACTGCTTCATGCAAAGGTTTGCACACAACGTGGAAGTCACGCCAACCTTGAATACCTTAAGGGATACAAAGCAAGGCATGAACGAAGACGTGCATGCCTTCATTATAAGATGGAGGTCTCTTTTAGGCCAAGTGCGAGAGCCTATATCCGAAGGATGCGCAGTAATGCTCATCCTGGATAACTTCAAAAGCGAGTTAAAAACCCTTCTCTCGCTCCATGAGATTTCAACTTTCCATAAGTTGATCAAAAAGGCCTCCCTTTTCGAAACCAACTTGCGAAAAGGGACATACGACCACTTATGGAAAGGAAGTGCCGTTCCCAAAACACGTGTGGAAAAACCCATCGCATATGGGCTGCCCACAACGGACAAAGGGGCAAAGCCCCATAAAATCGCCAATGTCCGGGTGGATCCAGGCATGGCGGGCACTTATAAAAATTTTGAAAAAATAGAAAATAAGAGAGAACGCAATTTTTCAAAACCAATTGAAAAACGGGAGTACACTCCGCTGGGGCAACCTGTGTCGGAGGTCCTAGACCTCTTACTTGCCCAGGGCATGATCGAACTCCCTGAAATCCCCGAAGGAGTCACGTCCAAAGGGGGGTATTTGAACCGATTTTGCAAGTATCATCGGCTCAAAGGCCATGATACCAAACGGTGCTTCTCTCTTCTAAATAAAATTGAGAACTTGATAGCGGAGGGCCGGCTCCAGGTCACTGCGGAATCTGAGCCACCTCAAGCTATCTTCAAGGAACCCTTTCCCAAACACGCCAGTGGCAGTGGGAAAGGAAAAGAGGTATGTACCCTCACCATTTCCAAGGAACTAACGCGAAAACCCGAACCTGGTCGACCTGCTTGTGCGCCCATCCTTGTACTATACAAGAGGCCCGCCCAAGTCGTCATTCGGGGACCATCAAAAGTGGAAACCCCGGCAAAACCAGTTTTGAAAATCCAAGGTTCTCCTCAGCTCATCCTTAGAGCCAAGTTTAGCGCGAACCCTAGGCTGGTCGTGGGGGAAGTCACTAGATCCGGGAGGATCTACCAACCCCCGCACCTTCAAGGTGCTCAAAAGGTGGTCAGTGTGCCTGGCCCCTCAAAAGCATGTATCCCTAGTGGTCCGCCAAAAGCAGATAAGGACAAAATCATCCTAAATCCTTATGATTTCGAAAACCACCTTTCAAAGATTCCTATTCACATGTCTATCCTAGAGCTTATCAAAACCTCGCCTAGGCATAGACTTGTCTTAGAGAAAATTCTAGAAAGGGCCAAGGTTGATTCGAACATAAGTCCGAAGTCCTTGTCTGCCCAAGTGGCTTTGTTAGGAGCAAAATCGCCCATCACCTTTTCGGAAGATGATGTAGATAGACCCTACGAAACCCATAACCAGGCCCTGCATATCGAGGTGGTTCTAAACAACCACTCTCTGGACAGGTGCCTAGTCGATGGTGGAGGAGGGCTCAACATCCTTCCACTTCACGTGGCGTACAAAATCGGAGTCACCTTGACTTCAGTGAACCCAAGCCCCATCGTTATCACTGGATACGATGGGAATGCGTCTAGGCCTTTAGGATCCATCGAACTCCCAATGGAAACGGGAGGGATCGAACACACGGGGGTGTTCCATGTCTTGGACATCCACCCCCATTATAACCTGTTGCTGGGAAGACCCTGGATACACAGTTTGTGCGCTGTGCCATCCACCTTCCACAAGTGTGTCAAGATCCCTTTTAGGGACCAAGTCGTAGTGATCCTAGGTGAGAGTCACCCACAGCTTCAGGGGATCATAAACTCCCCTTGTTTATCGAGCTCCCAGGCCCACGAGGCTAACCTGGGGCAAATTATGGTTGAGCCACCTCGGCTCGTGTTGAACAACCCTAGGAAGGTTGTATGTGTGAAGGGGCCGCCCAAAGCAGGCCCCCTCCCGACTCTAATCCTCCTAGGAAAACCAAAGCATTCCCTATTTCCAAAACCCCTGGACAAAAGGCCATACGAGCCTAATATGGACGATAGCATGTTCCAGGACCACGACTTATATCCCATCTTTTCAAAAAACAAAAGGTCGTGGAACATGTTATTGAACATGGGCTACACGCCCTACAAAAGTCTAGGGGCGCAAAACCAGGGTCTCCTAGAGCCCATCCTTCCTAGGGCCAACCCAAGCCGATATGGGATCGGCTATACTCCCCAAATACCGCCGGAACCACCCCCTGTGACCACCTGGGTCAAGGGTGCCCCGGAGCCTGTCTTAGAAGAGACCTATGGTTTAGACCTCCTATTCCAAGTCTAACCCATAGTGTTTTCCCTTTGTAGGTATGACGGAAGATCCCTTTTTTCTAAAAATACCAAAAACATTTGAAAACTTAAAATCAAAAAAATCGAAAAACAAGAAAAACCAAAAACAATGGAAAAACAAAAACTCGAAAAAAGTGTGCTTTGTATAGTTCCCAAAGTTCTTGTTTTACAAAAACCCAAAAAAATCGAAAATTTGGAAAATACCAAAAAGATTTTGTACATAGCCGCTCCTGGTAGGACTTTGACAAAAGAAAAGGATTTCGAAAGAAACGTCGTCTGCATAGCCAGACCAAAAATTTCGAAATCACTTGAAAATCTAAGTACAAAACCAGGTTATTTTGAAAATCACGCATCAAGTTCCCTCGGGTCTATAGCCCACGAGAATGATCAAAGCCCAGAAGTGGATCCCCTTGAGGAAGATCCCACTTCTGAGCTCCCAGAATTTCATAGAATTCTCGATTTTGAAAAACCTTCCCAATCAGTAGGAGGAGATTTCGTAGAGGTGAACCTAGGGGATGATTCCAATCCCAAAACCATCAAAATAGGTGCATGCTTGCATGAAACTGAAAAGATAGCATTCATTGCATCTCTACGAACCTATTTAGATGTGTTTGCATGGACGTATGAAGACATGCCGGGCATAGATCCCAGCATAGTCGAGCATCGTCTTCCCTTAGATGTAGGTGTAAAACCAATAAAGCAGAAGCTTAGGAAAATACACCCGAATGTACACACGCAAGTCAAAGAGGGTTTAGAAGATCTGCTAAAGGCCGGATTTATAAAACCCATTGCGTATTCTGATTGGTTGTCAAATATCGTTGTAGTTCGAAAAACCAATGGGAAAATTCGAATATGCATCGATTTCAGAAACCTGAATAAAGCCACTCCAAAGGATAATTATCCTTTACCAAACATAGATTTGATAGTCGATAGTACTGCAAATCATGAAATGTTTTCATTTATGGATGGCTATTCAGGCTATAATCAAATCAAACTAAGTCCACGAGATCAGGGTAAGACCGCCTTCACAACCCCATGGGGCACGTACTGCTATACAGTCATGCCCTTTGGTTTGAAAAATGCCGGCGCAACATACCAACGAGCCATGAACACGATCTTCCATGATCAAATTCACGAGCTTGTAGAAGTGTATGTAGATGATCTCTTGGTGAAATCCAAAACCCGATGCACCCATATCGAATGTTTACAAAAGATTTTCGAAAGGCTTAGGCTTTACAAAGTAAAGCTAAACCCTCAGAAATGTGTGTTCGGGGTAGAATCAGGAAAGCTTCTAGGCTTTATGGTGAGCCAAAGGGGAATAGAAGTCGACCCCTCTAAGTGTCGAGCCATCATAGACATGGCTCCACCCTCCAATCTCACCCAAGTCCGTAGCCTCCAGGGTCGATTACAATCTGTGCGCCGATTCATATCGAATCTGGCAACTAGATGCGAACCCTTCAACAAACTGTTGAGGAAGGGTACGAAATTCTTATGGGATAACGAATGCCAAAAGTCCTTCGAGAGACTAAAGGCATACTTGGTTAATCCCCCCGTTTTGAATCCTCCAAAGCAAGGAAAACCGCTTTTATTATACATCTCCGTGCATGTAAACGCTTTAGGAGCCCTGTTGGCTCAATACGAGGATGACACCCATAAGGAGTATGCCATCTACTATATTTCGAAAACTCTCTTGGCTTATGAACGAAATTATCAAGCCATGGAGAAGACGTGCTTGGCCCTAGTCTGGGCCTGCCAGAAATTCAGACACTACTTCCTAGATCATGAGATCTGGATAGTGTCCAAGCTTGATCCAATCAAGCACTTGTTCGAAAAACCCATTCTCACGGGTAGATTGGGCAAATGGCAACTCCTTCTAATGGAGTATGATCTGAAATACCATCACCAGATCTCCGTTAAGGGGCAGGCCCTAGCAGATTACGTGGCTGACTTCCCCTTGGAGGACGCATATCCCACTCTTGTCGAAATGCCTGATGAAGGCATATTGCAAAACCATTTTCAAAACCACATTTTGGCAAATTCTTTTGAAAACCAAGTGTGGAAGATGCACTTCGACGGGGCACGAAACCAACGAGGGGCTGGTGCCGGGATCATCCTAATCTCCCCTGAAAAGGGCGAGATTCCCATAGCAGTCTGCTTAGATTTCGAATGTTCCAACAACGTAGCTGAGTATGAAGCACTCATACAAGGCTTAAGGATTTCGAAAACTCTAGGGGCATCATGCATCGAGGTCTTTGGAGATTCGCTCCTTGTCATAAACCAGGTTTTAAAAATTTGGCAAGTACGTAATGAGAAACTACTTCCATATCACGAGTTGGCCACTCGATTGGTCCAATCCTTCCAGTCGTGTAAGCTCACACACGTGGGAAGAGAGGACAATGGCATCGCCGATGCCCTCTCTTCCTTGGGTTCAGCCCTGAAGGTCGATCCCATCTCAGGGACCAGATCTTTGGAAATATGGCATGCGCCCCATCCATCCACACACGACTTGGATATTTGCCAAAACAACCCAGAGTCTATTGAAAAACCCTGGTTCTATGACATAAAACAATTTTTAGAAAATGGGGGATTCACCGAGGATGCCACATCCAAAGATAGGGCGTTCATTCGTAAGATTTCGACCCGATACACCATTCTGGGTGGGGTCTTATACAAAAAGAGTTTTACCGGCATTCTGCTTAGGTGTATCGACCTAGAGGAGGCTAGGATAGTGATGCACGAGTTCCACGATGGAGAATGTGGAGGTCATGTTAATGCCAACATGATGGCAATGAAAATACTTAGAGGGGGTGATTTTTGGTCCACCCTGAAAAAGGATTGTCACGATCATGTTAAGAAGTGTCATCCATGTCAAGTGCATGGGCACGCCATTCATATCCCTTCATCCGCATTGCATTCTGTGGTCAGCCCCTGGCCATTTACCATGTGGGCGTTTGACATTGTAGGCCCCATATTTCCAAAGGCCTCGAATGGGCATCGTTTTATTTTAGCAGCCACGGAGTATTTCTCCAAGTGGGTGGAAGCCATTTCCCTAATGAATGTGATGGGGCAACATGTGGTGGCTTTCATCCGGAGGAATATCTTGGCTCGATTTGGGGTTCCACGAGACCTTGTGTCTGATAATGGTACCCCATTCAAGAACGAGCGGATGGTTAAGTTGTGCAACACGTATGGCATAACTCACCACTTCTCCTCGCCCTACTACCCTCAAGGCAACGGCCAAGCCGAAGCCACAAACAAGACTCTCATTGGTATCATTGAGAAGACCTTAGAGAAGGGTAGGAGGTGGCATGAGAAGCTGGATGAAGCCTTATGGGCTTATAGGACTTCCATCCGGACTCCCACGAATGCCACACCATTCGAATTGGTCTATGGCACAAACGCCATTCTTCCCATTCATACCCAACTGCATTCATTCCATACATCCATTGCACTCGACCTCCCCCTAGAGACGCTTCAGCATGCTAGGATGGCCGAACTAGATTTGCTAGATGAGAGGCGACTCCTTGCTATGGATCATGCTCGTGCATACCGGCAAAGGATAGCCCGACATTATAGCAGACGCATGAGACCTCGCCACTTTGAAGTGGGAGATCTGGTCTTGAAAACCATCCACCATCGTGGCCCACACCCCCTAGGCAAGTGGCGCCCCAACTGGGATGGACCCTATGTTGTGCGAGCAACCACTACGAACAATTCGTATTGGTTGATCGATGTAGAAGGTAGGAATTTAGCAGATCCTATCAATATTCAATACTTAAAGAAGTATCATGTGTAGGATCTGGATTAAATTCCAGTTTTCGAAAATTTGATAGGGATAGCTGCCCTGAGACGTGTGAATAAGGTGCAAAAGCAACTCGTGTGACCCTAAGTGAGAGAATTCGCACTTGTGAAAGAGTGGAGTTTTCAAATCGTGGTTGCATTTCAAAATTCTTCATCTTACAAAGAAAGGCCTAGTTCAACATAGCAAGATACTTGCAAGTAGTACGTGCTATTTCTAAATAGGCTGATCTGGAATGGATCGAGTGTAGGCTTGGGATAAGTCCTCCCCTCTTCTCTTCTCCTTCCAAAAGGAAAACAAAGGCCCAAATCAAAAGGGAATTTCCCATTTAAAGTCTCTTTCCAAAAGAAAGAAACCAGACTTCAAAAAGAAAAATCGATTCTCTTATGAAAAAGAGGGATTAAAGAAAAAATACTCCCAAAGGGAGACCCTCTATGAAAAAAAGGAAAAAGAGGCCAAAAAGCTCAAAAAGAGCAGTTTTCCGCCTTCTATGCCTTAAACCACGGGACACTTCAGAAGGGACCGTGATATCTCTTTCCCATCCCTGGCTTATCCCAAGCTAAAGCATGGTCCATTTCAAGGAATCCTAAAGTAAAAATAGGACTTACTTACTTGAATTTCATCTTGTTTGAGAATTCGACATTTCGAGTAAGGCGTAGGAATTTGAAATGAAGCTTGTTTTCTTATAAAACCTCCGCTAGATAAGCAAGTGTTAAGACTCAAACAAGGGCAAGCACGAAGAGCTCGAGATCCTTAGGATCGAGGCTCAAGACAGTTGTCCCTTTTTGTAAATATCTTTTGTAAATAAGTTTTGAAAACCGAACATCGAACAGCCTAGAGTTTTTTGCTCACTTGGAGCAAGAGGCCTTGTAAGTCTCTAGAGTTCGACCACACCTGGTCTCTGGGAGGTCGCCACTCTTGGCACCACACCCATGTCATCTGCATTCCACGCATGGTACTTGCATGAACATGATCCCATTTAGGACCGGATTCCATAGTAAAACCCTTTGGCGTGATATCTCCTCCTACCAGAGTTTGTAAAATTGAGATTTTGTTAAAATGGGACGATCCCATATTCTTCGTGGCTAGATCTAGGGAGACATTAAAAAGGGGTGTTTGTCATCTTTGCCCTTATCCAAATCTATTTGGACAAGGCCAAAGAGGGGCATCTGTAAACACCCCGAAATCCCACGAATTTCTTAAACAAATCTGGTTTTGATACAAGCAGCCCCAAAGGGCCGTTTTTGAGTTTGGAAACCCAAGAGCCTTCCAAACAACCCTGTATATATGTTTTAAACTTTATCTTTCAAAAACATATGATATAGCTTTTGAAAACCCTTTTAAAACATGTTTTGAAACCCCGAAGTGGCTTGGCCTGATCAAGACAAGACCAGGAGAGCCAAGAAGAGCCCGGAACCGGAGCACCTGTCGAGCCCAGCGCAGCAACTCTTGCATCTGATTCACACCCCAGGATCTCGAACGTCCAAGACCCTGTTCTTACCAAAATATCATTTGAAGTCATCTCCGGAAGGCAGAAACGGAGGCGGACGACCATGTTGGCGAAGACCCAACGCAGACGGAGTACTGATGCTGTCAGGCCCCGCACTAATCGTCCGTTTCGAACCCAGCTCGAAGGAGTCAGAGTTCAGTTTGGATTGGATCTGGACCATATATATCCAGATCCCAATCCAAACCCATATGTGGACTTGGATTTGGATTTGGATCCAGAGATCCAATCCAATATCCATATCCATGGCCCACATCACCTTCTCATAAATGGAGGTGGGGCCCACTTGAAATTCACGTGGGATATTGGGCATGAGAGAGAGTGGGGGTGATAAATATCAAGAGTGTTGTATTAAGCTTGACTTGTGTGTCAAGTTTGGGTTTAATCTTGTGGTTTAGCCTAATTAAGTGGGTTTAAGCTTGTAATTAGCTAAAACCTAACCTAGGGCTGCACCAACATGGGGTGATCAAGGTTTATGGGCCATGCTAAGGGAGCTCCTTCACCTAAACCTAGCCAAAAATGCCTAAACCTAGCCTAAACCCCTAATCCACTCCTAATCTGAACCTAATCACCTAACCCACTTCCCTAATCCCGGCCTAATCCCAACCTAATTACCTAACCCACTCCCCTAATCCTTCCCTAAACCTAGATTAACTTCCCTAATCCTAGCCTAAACCTAGCCTAAACCACCTAACCTAGCTCACTAAACCTCACCCTAAAACCCAACCACCTAACCTAGCCCTAAACCACCCTTAGCCCACGATTTTCCCAAACACCTAGTTTTAAAATATCTGGCCCAATCCCATCCAGCCCACCTTATCCACATACTACCCTACCTAAACCACCTAACCACTACCCACAACCCAGCCCTAACCGACCTACCCTTCCCCTATTTAAACCCCCCTCATTGTGGGCGGGTTTTCCAAGGGGGAACCACTTTCCACTCCCAGCCGGGCCCTCTTCCTCTCCCATCTCTCACCCGTCTTCCCAGCAGCTCCAGCCCCACCAGCCGCCACCTGCTCCGCCACTCTCCCTCCTCCATCCACCATCACTGCCCCACCAGCCGGACGCCACCACCTCCCAGCCGGGCCCTCTCCTTCTCCCATCTTCCACCAGCCGACAGCCACCTTTGCCGCCACTCCTTCCCATTCGGTAAGTCCCCCTAACTCCCTCAAAACCACTCTCTACCACCTCCCCACTCTTAGCCACCCATCTTCCCCTTAGCTCAGCCTCTTTGCCGCCACCACCTAAGCCTAGCCGAACCTAGGATAACCCAAGTGGCTGGCCACTACTCAGCCACCACCTCCCATTCGGCCGAACCCCCCTAGGTGTCCTATTTGACCTTCCCACTAGCTCACCTTCTAGGTCCAGTTTCCCTAAGTCCCTAACTTCACTAGTGACCCTAAGACCCACTTAGTCAGCCACTCTAAACTCCCTACTTGGAGGCGCCGCCCACTTGCCACCGATCCCCTTCAAGGCGTCCATCCCGCGCCCCATTTGCAGCCGGCCAGCACTCTTGGTCACATACCTTCGCGGAGCTCCCGTTTGCAGCCCAAAGCCAAGGCCACGCTCAAGCAAGACCTCTACGGACCAGCTACTTGTAAGTTTCTAAACTCGGTCTTTAGTCATACGCTTGCTTGAAATTCAATTTGATACGGGGTTGTAATAACGGAGCCTAGTCTCCCCCCGCTTGTAATAACGTGGCTTGGCACAACCACACACGTGCACTCTCTTAGTCGTGCACAACTTTGAACACACACGGGCCTAATCAGCCCCTAATATATAAGTATACGTATATATTTCATTCCCGAAGGGTTTTGTTTAAGTTGGGTGTGTTGTCTTTCAATTTAAACACTCTCACACACATTGAGCTTTCGCTCTTATTTGAAAGACCCAAGTAAGGGCCGACCTATACTATTTGGGTTTTATTTCTTGTCGTGTGAGTAAGTCTTTCAAATTAAACACTCTCACACACATTGAGCTTTCGCTCTTACTCCCAAGACCTTAGTAAAGGCCTTATTGCAGTTATATTTGGGTTTCATTTATGTCGTGTGTGTAGTACTTCAATTCAAGCACTCTCACACACATTGAGCCTTCGCTCTTACTCCCAAGACCTTAGTCAAGGCCATACTGCAATTTATATTTGGGTTTAATTTCATGTCGTGTGTGTAAGTCTTTCAATTCAAGCACGCACACACATTGAGCCTTCGCTCTTACTCCCAAGACCTTAGTAAAGGCCTTATTGCAGTTATATTTGGGTTTCATTTATGTCGTGTGTGTAGTACTTCAATTCAAGCACTCTCACACACATTGAGCCTTCGCTCTTACTCCCAAGACCTTAGTCAAGGCCATACTGCAATTTATATTTGGGTTTAATTTCATGTCGTGTGTGTAAGTCTTTCAATTCAAGCACGCACCCACATTGAGCCTTCGCTCTTATTTGCAAGACCCGAGTAAGGGCTCATATACATAAGATATATACATATTTCCCTTCGGTTATTTCCCTTCGGTTATTTTCCCTTCGGTTATTTCCCTTCGGTTATTTCCCTTCTGTTATTTCCCTTCAGCATTGTCTTTACATTTCGGGTTTTCCCTTTGGAGTAGCGTGAGTTTGCATTGCATCTACGCCATACCACGAGGTAGGACGCATATTGCATCGAAGCAACCCCCGCTCGAATTCGCCCATGTAGTGGAGTGTTCATAACACACAAACTAGGCGACCCAAAAAGGGATAAAAGAAAAGACTTAGGCACGTGCAAATCCACGTGATCTAAAACATGCAATCGCATCTTAAAGACCCGAAATAAACACCTCGAACCGTTTCATAGGCTCTCCCCAAAACTCGATTTTTGCAAAAGCGTACAGACTGACCCTTGCGCATCGGTGCAAGAAGGTCTGCGACGACAAGAGCTCACTTGCTCACAGTCGCCACGTTTAGAAGTCAGTGTAAAATCTTCGCTAGCTTAAATAAGCTAGCTGGCACGCCCTATTTGCACACATAGGCCTTAGACGCACGATAAGATCCACTCCAAGCCACAAAAGGGGCGAAGAGGCGGGGATTTTCGCGCGTCTACAGAGATTGGCACGCCCGGTGGGACGTGAGCCTTTTCAAAAAGTCGAGTTTACTTGTAGAAGTCTTGCGAAAATTTTATAAAGGTGTCGTTTTAACTTGTTTTCTTTGCTTTTACTTAGGAAATTTTGAAAAAGCTTGAAAAGCATGTCAAAATCCAATCCAAGTGAAGTGTCGAGCCAAGGCTCATGCGCATCAAGTTCTCACTCTAGGAGGATTTTCAAAAACAAAATAAAACTAGATGAAATCGAGGACTTGAGAAGGGAATTTGAGGCCAAAATCGATGCTCTCAGCCAAGAGGCTGAAGTAGGCGATTCGTGTTCATCAAACGGTGAACAAAGGCCTAAAAAGAAAATTGAAAAACCTCGCAAGCAAAAAGAGGCCTCCGTAATGGAAGGCAACCAATACCACGAGTCCTTCACACAAAAGGACCGTAAAGCCCTACAGCAACTGCTGAAAGGGCAAAATAAAGAGAAAAGAAGCTACGCCCTGTCTGATTTCCTTCCTATGGATTACGAAACAGACAGTGACGATGAAATACCGAACTTCCATCGGTATGATGGCATGGGAGACCCTAGGTCTCACTTGCAGCTTTTCTCACGTCGAGCCCATAAAAAGAAAAAGGACTCGATGAAATGGGTGTATTGGTTCCCTCTATCCCTTAAGGGCACAGCTGCCAAATGGCTGGCTTCCTACGACTTAAGCCAGTTCGCTACTTTTGAAGAGTTAGCGAACTGCTTCATGCAAAGGTTTGCACACAACGTGGAAGTCACGCCAACCTTGAATACCTTAAGGGATACAAAGCAAGGCATGAACGAAGACGTGCATGCCTTCATTATAAGATGGAGGTCTCTTTTAGGCCAAGTGCGAGAGCCTATATCCGAAGGATGCGCAGTAATGCTCATCCTGGATAACTTCAAAAGCGAGTTAAAAACCCTTCTCTCGCTCCATGAGATTTCAACTTTCCATAAGTTGATCAAAAAGGCCTCCCTTTTCGAAACCAACTTGCGAAAAGGGACATACGACCACTTATGGAAAGGAAGTGCCGTTCCCAAAACACGTGTGGAAAAACCCATCGCATATGGGCTGCCCACAACGGACAAAGGGGCAAAGCCCCATAAAATCGCCAATGTCCGGGTGGATCCAGGCATGGCGGGCACTTATAAAAATTTTGAAAAAATAGAAAATAAGAGAGAACGCAATTTTTCAAAACCAATTGAAAAACGGGAGTACACTCCGCTGGGGCAACCTGTGTCGGAGGTCCTAGACCTCTTACTTGCCCAGGGCATGATCGAACTCCCTGAAATCCCCGAAGGAGTCACGTCCAAAGGGGGGTATTTGAACCGATTTTGCAAGTATCATCGGCTCAAAGGCCATGATACCAAACGGTGCTTCTCTCTTCTAAATAAAATTGAGAACTTGATAGCGGAGGGCCGGCTCCAGGTCACTGCGGAATCTGAGCCACCTCAAGCTATCTTCAAGGAACCCTTTCCCAAACACGCCAGTGGCAGTGGGAAAGGAAAAGAGGTATGTACCCTCACCATTTCCAAGGAACTAACGCGAAAACCCGAACCTGGTCGACCTGCTTGTGCGCCCATCCTTGTACTATACAAGAGGCCCGCCCAAGTCGTCATTCGGGGACCATCAAAAGTGGAAACCCCGGCAAAACCAGTTTTGAAAATCCAAGGTTCTCCTCAGCTCATCCTTAGAGCCAAGTTTAGCGCGAACCCTAGGCTGGTCGTGGGGGAAGTCACTAGATCCGGGAGGATCTACCAACCCCCGCACCTTCAAGGTGCTCAAAAGGTGGTCAGTGTGCCTGGCCCCTCAAAAGCATGTATCCCTAGTGGTCCGCCAAAAGCAGATAAGGACAAAATCATCCTAAATCCTTATGATTTCGAAAACCACCTTTCAAAGATTCCTATTCACATGTCTATCCTAGAGCTTATCAAATAATATAGGTCGGCCCTTACTTGGGTCTTTTAAATAAGAGCGAAAGCTCAATGTGTGTGAGTGTGCTTGAATTGAAAGACTTACCCACACGACATGAAATGAAAACCCAAATAGTATAGGTCGGCCCTTACTTGGGTCTTTCAAATAAGAGCGAAAGCTCAATGTGTGTGAGTGCTTGAATTGAAAGACAACGCACCCAACTTAAACAAAACCCTTCGAAAATGAAAGTATATATATACACTTATGTATTAGGGGCTGATTAGGCCCGTGTGTGTTCAAAATCGTGCACGACTAAGAGAGTGCACGTGTGTGGTTGTGCCAAGCCACGTTATTACAAGCGGGGGGAGACTATGCTCCGTTATTACAACCCCGTATCAAATTGAATCTCAAGCAAGTATACAACTAAAGACCGAGTTTAGGCACTTACGAGTAGCTAGTCCGTAGAGGCCTTGCTTGAGCGTGGGCTTGGCCTTCGCCTTGGGCTGCAAACGGGAGCTCCGCGAGGATAGGTGACCATGGGTGCTGGCCGACTGCAAGTGGGGCGCGGGATGGGCGCCTCGAAGGTGGCCGGCTGCAAATGGGTGTCGCCTCGATGTGGGGGGTTAAAGGGGCTGGACCAAGTGAGTGTTTAGGGTCACTAGGGGAGTCGAGGGTTTAGGGAAGGTGGACCTAAAAGGAGTTTAGGGGAAGGCCGAATGGGAGTCTTAGGGGAAGGCTGAATGGGATAGGATGGTTAGGTAGTGGCCGGTAGTTTAGGTTATGCTAGGTTCGGCTAAGTGAAAAGGGTGGTGGCAAAGGCTGAGAGGATGATAGGGTGGGTGGCTAGGAGTGGAGAGGTAGTAGAGAAGGGTTTAGGTAGAGTTAGAGAATGCTTACCGAATGGGGAGAGGCGGTGGATGAAGAAGAGAGCAGCCGGATGTGGGAGCTCGGCTGGTTCGGTTGGGTGAAGGTGGTGGCGTTCGGCTTGGGGATGGTGGTGGATGGAAGAGGGAAGGTGGCGGTGCAGGTAGAGTTGGTGGAGCAGGTGGAGCAGGCGGGCAGGTGGAGAGTGGTCCCGGCTGGGCAGGAAAAGGATGGTCCCGGCTGGGTGAGGTGAGGGCTCTAGCTTGCAAAACCCGCCCCTAAGGGGGGGGGTTTAAATGGGGATGGGTAGGTCGGTTAGGGCTGGGCTTGGGGTAGTGGTTAGGTGGTTTAGGTAGGATGGTATGTAGATAAGGTGGGTTGGAAAGGGTTGGGCCAGATATTTTGAAAACTAGGGGTTTGGGTAAATTGTGGGCTAGGGGTGGTTTAGGGGTTTAGGGCTAGGTTAGGTGGTTGGGTTTTAGGGTGAGGTTTAGTGAGCTAGGTTAGGTGATTAGGCTAGGTTTAGGCTAGGATTAGGGAAATTAATCTAGGTTTAGGGAAGAATTAGGGAAGTGGGTTAGGTGATTAGGTTGGGATTAGGCCGGGATTAGGGAAGTGGGTTAGATGATTAGGTTCAGATTAGGGGTGGAATAGGGGTTTAAGCTAGGATTAGGCGTTTTGGGTTAGGTTTAGGTGAAGGAGCTCCCTTAGCATGGCCCATAGACCTTGACAACCTCATGTTGGTGCAGCCCTAGGTTAGGTTTTAGCTAATTACAAGCTTAAACCCACTCAATTAGTCTAACCCACATGATTAACCCGAAACTTGACACACAAGTCAAGCTTAATTACAACACTCTTGATATTTTCCACCCCCACTCTCTCTCATGCCCAATATCCCACGTGAATTTCAAGTGGGGCCCACCTCCATTTATGAGAAGGTGATGTGGGCCATGGATATGGATATTGGATTGGATCTCTAGATCCAAATCCAAATCCAAGTCCACATATGGGTTTGGATTGGGATCTGGATATATATGGTCCAGATCCAATCCAAACTGAACTCTGACTCCTTCGAGCTGGGTTCGAAATGGACGATTCGTGCGGGGTCTGACAGCATCAGTACTCCGTCTTCGTTGGGTCTTCGCCAACATGGTCGTCCGTCTCCGTTTCTACCTTCCGGAGATGACTTCAAATGCTATTTTGATAAGAACAAGGTCTTGGACGTTCGAGATCCTGGGGGTGTGAATCAGATACAAGAGTTGCTGTGCCGGGCTCGACGTGTGCTCCGGTTCTGGGCTCTTCTTAGCTCTCCTGGTCCTGTCTTGATCGGGCCAAGCCACTTCAGGGTTTCAAAACATGTTTTAAAAGGTTTTTAAAAGCCATATCATATGTTTTTGAAAGATAAAGTTTAAAACATATATACAGGGTTGTCTGGAAGGCTCCTGGGTTTCGAGACTCAAAAATGGCCCTTTGGGGCTGCTTGTATAAAACCAGGTTGTTTTGAAGAAATTCGTGGGATTTCGGGGTGTTTACAGATGCCCCTCTTTGGCCTTGTCCAAATAGATTTGGATAAGGGCAAAGATGACAAACACCCCTTTTAATGTCTCCCTAGATCTAGCCACGAAGAATATGGGATCGTCCCATTTTTAGCAAAATCTCAATTTACAAACTCTGGTAGGAGGAGATATCACGCCAAAGGGTTTTACTATGGAATCCGGTCCTAAATGGGATCATGTTCATGCAAGTACCATGCGTGGAATGCAGATGACATGGGTGTGGTGCCAAGAGTGGCGACCTCCCAGAGACCAGGTGTGGTCGAACTCTAGAGACTTACAAGGCCTCTTGCTCCAAGTGAGCAAAAAACTCTAGGCTGTTCGATGTTCGGTTTTCAAAACTTATTTACAAAAGATATTTACAAAAAGGGACAACTGTCTTGAGCCTCGATCCTAAGGATCTCGAGCTCTTCGTGCTTGCCCTTGTTTGAGTCTTAACACTTGCTTATCTAGCGGAGGTTTTATATGAAAACAAGCTTCATTTCAAATTCCTACGCCTTACTCGAAATGTCGAATTCTCAAACAAGATGAAATTCAAGTAAGTAAATCCTATTTTTACTTTAGGATTCCTCGAAATGGACCATGCTTTAGCTTGGGATAAGCCAGGGATGGGAAAGAGATATCACGGTCCCTTCTGAAGTGTCCCGTGGTTTAAGGCATAGAAGGCGGAAAACTGCTCTTTTTGAGCTTTTTGGCCTTTTTTTTTTTTCTTTTTTCATAGAGGGTCTCCCTTTGGGAGTATTTTTTCTTTAATCCCTCTTTTTCATAAGAGAATCGATTTTTCTTTTTAAAGTCTGGTTTCTTTCTTTCGGAAAGAGACTTTGAATGGGAAATTCCCTTTTGTTTTGGGCCTTTGTTTTCCTTTTGGAAGAAGAAGAGAAGAGGGGAGGACTTATCCCAAGCCTACACTCGATCCATTCCAGATCAGCCTATTTAGAAATAGCACGTACCACTTGCAAGTATCTTGCTATGTTGAACTAGGCCTTTCTTTGTAAGAAGAAGGATTTTGAAATGTAACCACGATTTTGAAGACTCCGCTCTTTCACAAGTGCGAATTCTCTCACTTAGGTTCACATGAGTTTGCCTTTGCACCTTATTCACATGTCTCAGGGCAGCTATCCCCGCAAATTTTCGAAAAATGGAATTTAATCCAGATCCTACACATGATACTTCTTTAAGTATTGAATATTGATAGGATCTGCTAAATTCCTACCTTCTACATCGATCAACCAATACGAATTGTTCGTAGTGGTTGCTCGTACAACATAGGGTCCATCCCAGTTGGGGCGCCACTTGCCTAGGGGGTGTGGGCCGCGATGGTGGATGGTTTTTAAGACCAGATCTCCCACCTCAAAGTGGCGAGGTCTCATGTGTTTGCTATAATGTCGGGCTATCCTTTGCCGGTATGCACGAGCATGATCCATGGCAAGAAGTCGCCTCTCATCTAGCAAATCTAGTTCGGCCATCCTAGCATGCTGAAGCGTCTCTAGGGGGAGGTCGAGTGCTAGAGATGTATGGAATGAATGCAGTTGGGTATGAATGGGAAGAATGACATTTGTGCCATAGACCAATTCAAATGGTGTGGCATTTGTGGGAGTCCGGATGGAAGTCCTATAAGCCCATAAGGCTTCATCCATCTTCTCGTGCCACGTCCTACCCTTCTCTAAGGTTTTCTCAATAATACTAATGAGAGTCTTGTTTGTGGCTTCAGCTTGGCCGTTGCCTTGAGGGTAGTAGGGCGAGGAGAAGTGGTGAGTTATGCCATACGTGTCGCACAACTTAACCATCCGCTCGTTCTTGAATGGGGTACCATTATCAGACACAAGGTCTCGTGGAACCCCAAATCGAGCCAAGATATTCCTCCGGATGAAAGCCACCACATGTTGCCCCATTACATTGGTTAGGGAAATGGCTTCCACCCACTTGGAGAAATACTCCGTGGCAGCTAAAATAAATCGATGCCCATTCGAAGCCTTTGGAAATATTGGGCCTACAATGTCAAACGCTCACATGGTAAATGGCCAGGGGCTGACCACGGAATGCAATGCAGATGAAGGGATATGAATGGCGTGCCCATGCACTTGACACGGATGACACTTCCTAACATGATCGTGACAATCCTTTTTCAGGGTGGACCAAAAATAGCCCCCTCTAAGTATTTTCATCGTCATCATGTTGGCATTAACATGACCTCCACACTCTCCATCATGGAACTCGTGCATCACTATCCTAGCCTCCTCTAGGTCAATACACCTAAGCAGAATGCCGGTAAAACTCTTTTTGTATAAGACCCCACCCAGAATGGTGTATCGGGTCGAAATCTTACGAATGAATGCCTTATCTTTGGATGTGGCATCCTCGGTAAATCCCCCATTTTCTAAAAATTGTTTTATGTCATAGAACCAGGGTTTTTCAATAGACTCTGGGTTGTTTTGGTAAATATCCAAGTCGTGTGTGGATGGATGGGGCGCATGCCATATTTCCAAAGACCTGGTCCCTGAAATGGGATCAACCTTCAGGGCTGAACCCAAGGAGGAGAGGGCATCGGCGATGCCATTGTCCTCTCTTCCTACGTGTGTGAGCTTACACGACTGGAAGGATTGGACCAATCGATACTTGCCAAATTTTTAAAACCTGGTTTATGACAAGGAGCGAATCTCCAAAGACCTCGATGCTTGATGCCCCTAGAGTTTTCGAAATCCTTAAGCCTTGTATGAGTGCTTCATACTCAGCTATGTTGTTGGAACATTCGAAATCTAAGCGGACTGCTATGGGAATCTCGCCCTTTTCAGGGGAGATTAGGATGACCCTAGCACCAGCCCCTCGTTGGTTTCGTGCCCCATCAAAGTGCATCTTCCACACTTGGTTTTCGAAAGAATTCGCCAAAATGTGGTTTTGAACATGGTTTTGCAATATGCCTTCATCAGGCATTTCGACAAGGGTGGGATATGCGTCCTCTAAGGGGAATTCAGCCACGTAATCTGCTAGGGCTTGCCCCTTAATGGGGATCTGGTGATGGTATTTCATATCATACTCCATTAGAAGGAGCTGCCATTTGCCCAATCTACCCGTGAGAATGGGTTTTTCGAACAAGTGCTTGATTGGATCAAGCTTGGACACTATCCAGATCTCATGATCTAGGAAATAGTGTCTGAACTTTTGGCAGGCCCAGACTAGGGCCAAGCACGTTTTCTCCATGGCCTGATAATTTCGTTCATAAGCCAAGAGAGTTTTCGAAATATAGTAGATGGCATACTCCTTATGGGTGTCATCCTCGTATTGAGCCAACAGGGCTCCTAAAGCATTTACATGCACGGAGATGTATAATAAAAGCGGTTTTCCTTGTTTTGGAGGATTCAAAACGGGGGGATTAACCAAGTATGCCTTCAGTCTCTCGAAGGACTTTTGGCATTCGTCATCCCATAAGAATTTCGTACCCTTCCTCAACAGTTTGTTGAACGGTTCACATCTAGTTGCCAGATTCGATATGAATCGGCGCACGGATTGTAATCGACCCTGGAGGGTACGGATTTGGGTGAGATTGGATGGTGGAGCCATGTCTATGATGGCTCGACACTTAGAGGGGTCGACTTCAATTCCCCTTTGGCTCACCATAAAGCCTAGAAGCTTCCCTGATTCTACCCCGAACACACATTTTTGAGGGTTTAGCTTTACTTTGTAAAGCCTGAGCCTTTCGAAAATCTTTTGTAAACATTCGATGTGGGTGCATCGGGTTTTGGATTTCGCCAAGAGATCATATACATACACTTCTACAAGCTCATGAATTTGATCATGGAAGATCGTGTTCATGGCTCGTTGGTATGTTGCGCCGGCATTTTTCAAACCAAAGGGCATGACTGTATAGCAGTACGTGCCCCATGGGGTTGTGAAGGCGGTCTTATCCTGATCTCGTGGACTTAGTTTGATTTGATTATAGCCTGAATAGCCATCCATGAATGAAAACATTTCATGATTTGTAGTACTATCGACTATCAAATCTATGTTTGGTAAAGGGTAATTATCCTTTGGAGTGGCTTTATTCAGGTTTCTGAAATCGATGCATATTTGAATTTTCCCATTGGTTTTTCGAACCACAACGATATTTGACAACCAATCAGAATACGCAATGGGTTTTATAAATCCGGCTTTTAGCAGATCTTCTAAACCCTCTTTGACTTGCATGTGTACATTCGGGTATATTTTCCTAAGCTTCTGCTTTATGGGTTTTACACCTGCATCTAAGGGAAGACGATGCTCGACTATGCTGGGATCTATGCCTGGCATGTCTTCATACATCTGTAAACACCCCGAAATCCCACGAATTTCTCAAAATCCATCTAGTTTTATACAAGCAGCCCCAAAGGGCCATTTTGAGTCTGGAAACCCAGGAGCCTTCCAGACAGCCTTGTATATATGTTTTAAACTTTATCTTTCAAAAACATATGATATGGCTTTTGAAAACCTTTTAAAACATGTTTTGAAACCTCGAAGTGGCTTGGCCCGATCAAGACAAGACCAGGAGAGCTAAGAAGAGCCCGGAACCGGAGCACACGTCGAGCCCGCCATAGCAACTCTTGTATCTAATTCACACCCCCAGGATCTCGAATGTCCAAGACCCTATTCTTATCAAAATATCCTTTGAAGTCATCTCCGGAAGGCAGAAACGGAGGCAGACGACCATGTTGGCGAAGACCCAACGCAGACGGAGTACTGATGCTGTCAGGCCCCGCACAAATCGTCCGTTTCGAACCCAGCTCGAAGGAGTCAGAGTTCAGTTTGGATTGGATCTGGACCATATATATCTAGATCCCAATCCAAACCCATATGTGGACTTGAATTTGGATTTGGATCCAGAGATCCAATCCAATATCCATATCCATAGCCCACATCACCTTCTCAGAAATGGAGGTGGGGCCCACTTGAAATTCACGTGGGATATTGGGCATGAGAGAGAGTGGGGATGGAAAATATCAAGAGTGTTGTATTAAGCTTGACTTGTGTGTCAAGTTTGGGGTTAATCATGTGGGTTAGCCTAATTGAGCGGGTTTAAGCTTGTAATTAGCTAAAACCTAACCTAGGGCTGCACCAACATGAGGTGGTCAAGGTCTATGGGCCATGCTAAGGGAGCTCCTTCACCTAAACCTAACCCAAAACGCCTAATCCTAGCCTAAACCCCTATTCCACCCCTAATCTGAACTTAATCACCTAACCCACTTCCCTAATCCCGGCCTAATCCCAACCTAATCACCTAACCCACTTCCCTAATCCTTCCCTAAACCTAGATTAATTTCCCTAATCCTAGCCTAAACCTAGCCTAATCACCTAACCTAGCTCACTAAACCTCACCCTAAAACCCAACCACCTAACCTAGCCCTAAACCCCTAAACCACCCCTAGCCCACAATCTACCCAAACCCCTAGTTTCCAAAATATCTGGCCCAACCCTTTCCAGCCCACCTTATCTACATACCACCCTACCTAAACCACCTAACCACTACCCCAAGCCCAGCCCTAACCGACCTACCCATCCCCTATTTAAACCCCCCCCCTTGGGGGCGGGTTTTGCAAGTTGGAACCCTCACCTCACCCAGCCGGGCCCTCTCCTTCTCCCATTTCCTCACCTAGCCGGGACCACTCTCCATCACCTCCGCCTGCTCCACCTGCTCCACCAGCTCTACCTGCACCGCCACCTTCCCTCTTCCATCCACCACCATCCCCCAGCCGGACGCCACCACCTTCACCCAATCGAACCAGCCAAGCTCCCACATCCGGCTACTTCTCTTTGCCTTCCACCACCTCTCCCCATTCGATAAGTACCCTGCACTTCACCTAGCTCCTTCTCTACTCCCTCTCCACTCCCAGCCACCCACCATACCATCACCTTACCTACACAACAGCCCCTCGCCGCCACCACTCCCACTCGGCCAAACCTTAGCCGCCCCAGCCATTTGCCCCTACCTAACTCCCCTCAACTAAACCCGACTACCCTATTAGATTTCCTAAGACCTGCCCATAACACTCCCTTATACCTACTATCCCCACTATCACCTAGCCCCATCACCTAACTAGCTACCTTTCCATACTCCAACCTTAGTCATCCTAGCAGCCCGCCACCACCACATCTTCCTAGTCGGCCACTCCAACCGGCTATTCCTTCATTCGGCCAGTCATCACCATTCCCCTAGGGGTCCCATTCGGCCTTCCCATAAACTCCCCTTTAGGTCCACTTTCCCTAAACCCTCGACTTTCCTAGTGACCCTAAAAACTCACTTGGTCCAGCCCCTTTAAACCCCCACATCGAGGCGACACCCATTTGCAGCCGGCCACCTTCGAGGCGCCTATCCCGCGCCCCACTTGCAGCCGGCCAGCACCCTTGGTCACCTACCCTCGTGGAGCTCACGTTCGCAGCCCAAGGCGAAGGCCAAGCTCACGCTCAAGCAAGGCCTCTACGGACCAGCTACTTGTAAGTGCCTAAACTCGGTCTTTAGTTGTATACTTGCTTGACGTTAGTCAGCTACTTGCTTGCCTAAACCGGGCTCAACATGTGCTCCGGTTCCGGGCTCTCTTTGACTTCGCTGGTCCTGTCTTGATTAGGCCAAGCTGCTTTGGGGTTTCAAAAACGTGTTTTAAAAGGTTTTCAAAAGCCATATTATATACATGTTGAGATTCAATTTGATACGGGGTTGTAATAACGGAGCATAGTCTCCCCCCGCTTGTAATAACGTGGCTTGGCACAACCACACACGTGTACTCTCTTAGTCGTGCACGATTTTGAACACACACGGGCCTAATCAGCCCCTAATACATAAGTGTATATATATACTTTCATTTTCGAAGGGTTTTGTTTAAGTTGGGTGCGTTGTCTTTCAATTCAAGCACTCTCACACACATTGAGCTTTCGCTCTTATTTGAAAGACCCAAGTAAGGGCCGACCTATACTATTTGGGTTTCATTTCATGTCGTGTGAGTAAGTCTTTCAATTCAAGCACTCTCACACACATTGAGCTTTCGCTCTTATTTGAAAGACCCAAGTAAGGGCCGACCTATAATATTTGGGTTTTATTTCATGTCATGTGAGTAAGTCTTTCAATTCAAGCACTTTCACACACATTGAGCCTTCGCTCTTACTCCCAAGACCTTAGTAAAGGCCTTATTGCAGTTATATTTGGGTTTCATTTATGTCGTGTGGGTAGTCTTTCAATTCAAGCACTCTCACACACATTGAGCCTTCGCTCTTACTCCCAAGACCTTAGTCAAGGCCATACTGCAATTTATATTTGGGTTTAATTTCATGTCGTGTGTGTAAGTCTTTCAATTCCAGCACGCACCCACATTGAGCCTTCGCTCTTATTTGCAAGACCCGAGTAAGGGCTCATATACATAATCTATATACATATCTCCCTTCGGTTATTTCCCTTCGGTTATTTCCCTTCAGTCATTTCCCTTCAGTATTGTCTTTACATTTCGGGTTTTCCCTTTGGAGTAGCGTGAGTTTGCATTGCATCTACGCCATACCACGAGGTAGGACGCATATTGCATCGAAGCAAGCCCTGCTCAAATTCGCCCACGTAGTGGAGTGTTCATAACACACAAACTAGGTGGCCCGAAAAGGGATAAAAGAAAAGACTTAGGCACGTGCAAATCCACGTGATCTAAAACATGCAATCGCATCTTAAAGACCCGAAATAGACACCTCGAACCACTTCGTAGACTTTCTCTCCAAAGACTCGATTTTTGCAAAGCGTACAGACTGACCTTTGCGCATCGGTGCAAGAAGGTCTGCGACGACAAGAGCTTACTTGCTCACAGTCGCCACATTTAGAAGTCAGTGTTAAAAATATATCTTCGCTAGCTTAGGTAAGCTAGCTGGCACGCCCTGTTTGCATACATAGGCCTTAGACGCACGAGAGGATCCGCTCCAAAGCCCTGAAAAAGGCGGAAGAGGCGGGGATTTTCGCGCGTCTACAACATCCATGCAAACACATCTAAATAGGTTCGTACAAATGCAATGAATGCTAACTTTTTAGTTTCATGCAAGCATGCGCCTATTTTGATGGTTTTGGGATTGGAATCATCCCCTAGGTTCACCTCTATGAAATCTCCTCCTACTGATTGGGAAGGTCTTTCAAAATCGAGAATTCTGTGAAATTCTGGGAGCTCAGAAGTGGGATCTTCCTCAAGGGGATCCATTTCTGGGCTTTGATCATTCTCGTGGGCTATAGACCAAAGGGAACTTGATGCGTGGTTTTCAAAATGACCTGGTTTTGTACTTGGATTTTCAAGTGATTTCGAAATTTTTGGTCTGGCTATGCAGACGACGTTTCTTTCGAAATCCTTTTCTTTTGCCAAAGTCCTACCAGGAGCAGCTATGTACAAAATCTTTTTGGTATTTTCCAAATTTTCGATTTTTTTGGGTTTTTGTAAAACAAGAACTTTGGGAACTATACAAAGCACTCTTTTTTCGAGTTTTTGTTTTTCCATTGTTTTTGGTTTTTCTTGTTTTTCCATTTTTTTGATTTTAAGTTTTTCAAATGTTTTTGGTATTTTTAGAAAAAGGGATCTTCCGTCATACCTACAAAGGGAAAACACTACGGGTTAGACTCGGAATAGGAGATCTAAACCATAGGTCTCTTCTAAGACAGGCTCCGGGGCACCCTTGACCCAGGTGGTCACAGGGGGTGGCTCCGGCGGTATTCGGGGAGTATAGCCGATCCCATATCGGCTTGGGTTGGCCCTAGGCAGGATGGGCTCTAGGAGACCCTGGTTTTGCGCCCCTAGACTCTTGTAGGGCGTGTAGCCCATGTTCAACAACATGTTCCACGACTTTTTGTTTTTTGAAAAAGTTGGATATAAGTCGTGGTCCTGGAACATGCTATCGTCCATATTAGGCTCGTATGGCCTCTTGTCCAGGGGCTTTGGAAAAAGGGAACGCTTGGGTTTTCCTAAGAGGATTAAAGTTGGGAGGGGGCCTGCTTTGGGCGGCCCCTTCACGCATACAACCTTCCTAGGGTTGTTCAACACGAGCCGAGGTGGCTCAACCATAATTTGCCCCAGGTTAGCCTCATGGGCCTGGGAGCTTGATAAACAAGAGGAGTTTATGATCCCCTGAAGCTGTGGGTGACTCTCACCTAAGATCACTACGACCTGGTCCCTAAAAGGGATCTTGACACACTTGTGGAAGGTGGATGGCACAGCGCACAAACTGTGTATCCAGGGCCTTCCCAGCAACAGGTTATAATGGGGGTGGATGTCCAAGACATGGAACACCCCCGTGTGTTCGATCCCTCCCGTTTCCATTGGGAGTTCGACGGATCCTAAAGGTCTAGACGCATTCCCATCGTATCCAGTGATAACGATGGGGCTTGGGTTCACTGAAGTCAAGGTGACTCCGATTTTGTACGCCACATGAAGTGGAAGGATGTTGAGCCCTCCTCCACCATCGACTAGGCACCTGCCCAGAGAGTGATTGTTTAGAACCACCTCGATATGCAGGGCCTGGTTATGGGTTTCGTAGGGTCTATCTACATCATCTTCCGAAAAAGTGATGGGCGATTTTGCTCCTAATAAAGCCACTTGGGCAGACAAGGATTCCGGACTTATGTTCGAATCAACCTTGGCCCTTTCTAGAATTTTCTCTAATACAAGTCTATGCCTAGGCGAGGTTTTTATAAGCTCTAGGATAGACATGTGAATAGGAATCTTTGAAAGGTGGTTTTCGAAATCATAAGGATTTAGGATGACTTTGTCCTTATCTGCTTTTGGCAGACCATTAGGGATACATGCTTTTGAGGGGCCATGCACACTGACCACCTTTTGAGCACCTTGAAGGTGTGGGGGTTGATAGATCCTCCCAGATCTAGTGACTTCCCCCACGACCAGCCTAGGGTTCGCGCTAAACTTGGCTCTAAGGATGAGCTGAGGAGAACCTTGGATTTTCAAAACTGGTTGTACCGGGGTTTCCACTTTTGGTGGTCCCCGAATGACGACTTGGGCGGGCCTCTTGTATAGTACAAGGATGGGCGCACAAGTAGGTCGACCAGGTTCTGGCTTTTGCGCTAGTTCCTTGGAAATGGTGAGGGTACATACCTCCTTTCCTTTCCCACTGCCACTGGCGTGTCTGGGAAAGGGTTCCTTGAAGATAGCTTGAGGTGGCTTAGGTTCCGCAGTGACCTGGAGCCGGCCTTCTGCTATCAAGTTCTCAATTTTATTTAAAAGAGAGAAGCAGCGTTTGGTATCATGGCCTTTGAGCCGATGATACTTACAAAATCGGTTTAAATACCCCCCTTTGGAAGTGACTCATTCGGGGATTTCAGGGAGTTCGATCATGCCCTGGGCAAGTAAGAGGTCTAGGACCTCCGACACAGGTTGCCCCAGCGGAGTATACTCCCGTTTTTCAAACGGTTTTTGAAAATTGCGTTCTCTCTTATTTTCTAATTTTTCAAAATTTTTGGAAGTGCCCGCCATGCCTGGATCCACCCGGACATTGGCGATTTATGGGGCTTTGCCCCTTTGTCCGTCGTGGGCAACCCATATGCGATGGGCTTTTCCAAACGGGTTTTTGGAATGGCACTTCCTTTCCATAAGTGATCGTATGTCCCTTTTCGCAAGTTGGTTTCGAAAGGGGAGGCCTTTTTGATCAACTTATGGAAAGTTGAAATCTCATGGAGCGAGAGAAGGGTTTTTAACTCGCTTTTGAAATTATCCAGGATGAGCATCACTGCGCATCCTTCGGATATGGGCTCTCGCACTTGGCCCAAAAGCGACCTCCATCTTATAATGAAGGCATGTACGTCTTCGTTCATGCCTTGCTTTGTATCCCTTAAGGTATTCAGGGTTGGCGTGACTTCTACGTTGTGTGCAAATCTTTGCATGAAGCAGTTCGCTCACTCTTCAAAAGTAGCGAACTGGCTTAAGTCGTAGGAAGCCAGCCATTTGGCAGTTGTGCCTTTAAGGGATAAAGGGAACCAATACACCCATTTCATCGAGTCCTTTTTCTTCTTATGGGCTCGACGTGAGAAAAGCTGCAAGTGAGACCTAGGGTCTCCCATGCCATCATACCGATGGAAGTTCGATATTTCATCGTCACTGTCTGTTTCGTAGTCCATAGGAAGGAAATCAGACAGGGCGTAGCTTCTTTTATCTTTATTCTGCCCTTTTAGCAACTACTGTAGGGCTTTACGGTCCTTTTGTGTGAAGGACTCGTGGTATTGGTTGCCTTCCATTGCGGAGGCCTCTTTTTGCTTACGAGGTTTTTCAGATTTCTTTTTAGGCGTTTGTTCACCGTTTGATGAACATGAATCGCCTACTTCAGCCTCTTGGCTGAGAGCATCGATTTTGGCCTCAAACTCCCTTCTCAAGTCCTCGATTTCATCTAGTTTTATTTTGTTTTTGAAAATCCTCCTAGAGCGAGAACTTGATGCGCATGAGCCTTGGCTCAACACTTCACTTGGATTGGATTTTGACATGCTTTTCAAGCTTTTTCAAAATATCCTAAGTATAAGCAAAGAAAAATAAGTTAAAAACGACACCTTTTTATAAAATTTTCGCAAGACTTCTACTTAAAAACTCGATTTTTTTGAAAGGCTCACGTCCCACCGGGCGTGCCAATCCCTGTAGACGCGCGAAAATCCCCGCCTCTTCACCTTTTTCAGGGCTTTGGAGCGGATCCTCTCGTGTGTCTAAGGCCTATGTATGCAAATAGGGCGTGCCAGCTAGCTTACCTAAGCTAGCGAAGATATTTTTAACACTGACTTCTAAACGTGGCGACTGTGAGCAAGTAAGCTCTTGTCGTCGCAGACCTTCTTGCACCAATGCGCAAGGGTCAGTCTGTACGCTTTGCAAAAATCGAGTTTTTTTGGAGAGAAAGTCTACGAAGCGGTTCGAGGTGTCTATTTCGGGTCTTTAAGATGCGATTGCATGTTTTAGATCACGTGGATTTGCACGTGCCTAAGTCTTTTCTTTTATCCCTTTTCGGGCCACCTAGTTTGTGTGTTATGAACACTCCACTACGTGGGCGAATTTGAGCAGGGCTTGCTTTGATGCAATATGCGTCCTACCTCGTGGTATGGCGTAGATGCAATGCAAACTCACGCTACTCCAAAGGGAAAACCCGAAATGTAAAGACAATACTGAAGGGAAATAACCGAAGGGAAATAACCGAAGGGAGATATGTATATAGATTATGTATATGAGCCCTTACTCGGGTCTTGCAAATAAGAGCGAAGGCTCAATGTGGGTGCGTGCTGGAATTGAAAGACTTACACACACGACATAAATGAAACCCAAATATAAATTGCAGTATGGCCTTGACTAAGGTCTTGGGAGTAAGGGCGAAGGCTCAATGTGTGTGAAAGTGCTTGAATTCAAGTACTACACACGCGACATAAATGAAACCCAAATATAACTGCAATAAGGCCTTTACTAAGGTCTTGGGAGTAAGAGCGAAGGCTCAATGTGTGTGAAAGTGCTTGAATTGAAAGACTTACTCACACGACATGAAATGAAACCCAAATAATATAGGTCGGCCCTTACTTGGGTCTTTTAAATAAGAGCGAAAGCTCAATGTGTGTGAGTGTGCTTGAATTGAAAGACTTACCCACACGACATGAAATGAAAACCCAAATAGTATAGGTCGGCCCTTACTTGGGTCTTTCAAATAAGAGCGAAAGCTCAATGTGTGTGAGTGCTTGAATTGAAAGACAACGCACCCAACTTAAACAAAACACTTCGAAAATGAAAGTATATATATACACTTATGTATTAGGGGCTGATTAGGCCCGTGTGTGTTCAAAATCATGCACGACTAAGAGAGTGCACGTGTGTGGTTGTGCCAAGCCACGTTATTACAAGCGGGGGGAGACTATGCTCCGTTATTACAACCCCGTATCAAATTGAATCTCAAGCAAGTATACAACTAAAGACCGAGTTTAGGCACTTATGAGTAGCTGGTCCGTAGAGGCCTTGCTTGAGCGTGGGCTTGGCCTTCGCCTTGGGCTGCAAACGGGAGCTCCGCGAGGATAGGTGACCAAGGGTGCTGGCCGGCTGCAAGTGGGGCGCGGGATAGGCACCTCGAAGGTGGTCGGCTGCAAATGGGTGTTGCCTCGATGTGGGGGGTTAAAGGGGCTGGACCAAGTGAGTGTTTAGGGTCACTAGGGGAGTCGAGGGTTTAGGGAAGGTGGACCTAAAAGGAGTTTAGGGGAAGGCCGAATGGGAGTCTTAGGGGAAGGCCGAATGGGATAGGACGGTTAGGTAGTGGCCGGTAGTTTAGGTTATGCTAGGTTCGGCTAAGTGAAAAGGGTGGTGGCAAAGGCTGAGAGGCTGATAGGGTGGGTGGCTAGGAGTGGAGAGGTAGTAGAGAAGGGTTTAGGTAGAGTTAGAGAATGCTTACCGAATGGGGAGAGGCGGTGGATGAAGAGAGAAGCAGCCGGATGTGGGAGCTCGGCTGGTTCGGTTGGGTGAAGGTGGTGGCGTCCGGCTGGGGGATGGTGGTGGATGGAAGAGGGAAGGTGGCGGTGCAGGTAGAGCTGGTGGAGCAGGTGGAGCAGGCGGGCAGGTGGAGAGTGGTCCCGGCTGGGCAGGAAAAGGATGGTCCCGGCTGGGTGAGGTGAGGGCTCTAGCTTGCAAAACCCGCCCCTAAGGGGGGGGTTTAAATAGGGGATGGGTAGGTCGGTTAGGGCTGGTCTTGGGGTAGTGGTTAGGTGGTTTAGGTAGGATGGTATGTAGATAAGGTGGGCTGGAAAGGGTTGGGCAAGATATTTTGAAAACTAGGGGTTTGGGTAGATTGTGGGCTAGGGGTGGTTTAGGGGTTTAGGGCTAGGTTAGGTGGTTGGGTTTTAGGGTGAGGTTTAGTGAGCTAGGTTAGGTGATTAGGCTAGGTTTAAGCTAGGATTAGGGAAATTAATCTAGGTTTAGGGAAGGATTAGGGAAGTGGGTTAGGTGATTAGGTTGGGATTAGGCCGGGATTAGGGAAGTGGGTTAGGTGATTAGGTTCAGATTAGGGGTGGATTAGGGGTTTAGGCTAGGATTAGGCGTTTTGGGTTAGGTTTAGGTGAAGGAGCTCCCTTAGCATGGCCCATAGACCTTGACCACCTCATGTTGGTGCAACCCTAGGTTAGGTTTTAGCTAATTACAAGCTTAAACCCACTCAATTAGGCTAACCCACATGATTAACCCCAAACTTGACACACAAGTCAAGCTTAATTACAACACTCTTGATATTTTCCACCCCCACTCTCTCTCATGCCCAATATCCCACGTGAATTTCAAGTGGGGCCACCTCCATTTATGAGAAGGTGATGTGGGCCATGGATATGGATATTGGATTGGATCTCTGGATCCAAATCCAAATCCAAGTCCACATATGGGTTTGGATTGGGATCTGGATATATATGGTCCAGATCCAATCCAAACTGAACTCTGACTCCTTCGAGCTGGGTTCGAAACGGACGATTCGTGCGGGGTCTGACAGCATCAGTACTCCGTCTTCGTTAGGGCAGCTATCCCTAAAGGTTTTCAAAAATGGAATTTAGCCCAAATCCTACACATAATACTTCTTTAAGTATTGGATATTGATAGGATCTGCTAAATTCCTACCTTCTACATCGATCAACCAATACGAGTTGTTCGTGGTGGTTGCACGTACAACATAGGGTCCATCCCACCTGGGGTGCCACTTTCCAAGGGGATGTGGGCCACAATAGTGGATGATTTTCAAAACCAGATCTCCCACTTCAAAGTGGTGAGGTCTCATGTGTTTGCCATAATGTCGGGCTATCCTTTGCTGGTATGCACGAGCATGATCCATAGCAAGGAGTCGCCTCTCATATAGAAAATCTAGTTCGGCCATCCTAGTATGCTGAAGCGTCTCTAGGGGGAGGTCCAGTGCTATGGATGTATGGAATGAATGCAATTGAGTGTGAATGGGAAGAATGGTGTTTGTGCCATAGACCAATTCGAATGGTGTGGCATTCGTGGGAGTCTGGATGGAAGTCCTATAAGCCCATAAGGCTTCATCCAGCTTCTCGTGCCACGTCCTACCCTTCTCTAAGGTCTTCTCAATTATACTAATGAGAGTCTTGTTTGTGGCTTCGGCTTGGCCGTTGCCTTGAAGGTAGTAGGGCGAAGAGAAGTGGTGAGTTATGCCATACGTGTTGCACAACTTAATCATCCGCTCGTTTTTGAATGGGGTGCCATTATCAAACACAAGGTCTCATGGAACCCAAAATCGAGCCAAGATATTCCTCCTAATTAAAGCCACCACATGTTGCCCCTGTACGTTGGTCAGGGAAATGGCTTCCATCCACTTGGAGAAATACTCAGTGGCTGCTAAAATGAATCGATGCCCATTCGAGGCTTTTGGAAATATAGGGCCTACGATGTCAAACGCCCACATGGTGAATGGCTAGGGGCTGACCACGGAATGTAATGCAGATGATGGGATATGAATGGCGTGCCCATGCACTTGACATGGATGACACTTCCTAACATGATCGTGATAATCCCTTTTTAGGGTGGACCAAAAGTAAGCCGCTCTAAGTATTTTCATTGCCATCATGTTGGCATTAACATGACCTCCACACTCTCCATCGTGGAACTCATGCATCACTATCCTAGCCTCCTCTAGATCGATACACCAAAGTAGGATGCCGGTAAAACTTTTCTTATATAGAACCCCACTCAGAATGGTGTATCGGGTCGAAATTTTACGGATGAATGCCTTATCTTTGGATGTGGCAGCCTCGGCGAATCCCCCATTTTCTAAAAAATGCTTGATGTCGTAAAACCAAGGTTTTTCAATAGAATCTGGGTTATTTTGGCAAATATCCAAATCGTGTGTGGATGGGTTGGGTGCATGCCATATTTCTAAAGATCGGGTCCCTGAAATGGGATCGACCTTTAGGGCTGAACCCAAGGAGGAGAGGGCATCGGCAATACCATTGTCCTCTCTTCCTACGTGTGTGAGTTTACATGATTGGAATGACTCCACCAATCGAGTGGCCAACTCGTGATATGGAAGTAGTTTTTCATTACGTACTTGCCAAATTTTCAAGACCTGGTTTATAACAAGGAGCGAATCTCCAAAGACCTCGATGCATGATGTTCCTAGAGTTTTCAAAATCCTTAAGCCTTGTATGAGTGCTTCATACTCAGCTATGTTGTTGGAACATTTGAAATCTAGGCAGATTGCTATGGGAATCTCGCCCTTTTCAGGGGAGATGAGGATGACCCCAGCACCAGCCCCATCGAAGTGCATCTTCCATACTTGGTTTTCGAAATTGTTTGCCAAAATGTGGTTTTGGAAATGGTTTTGCAATATGCCTTCGTCAGGCATTTCATCAAATGTGGGATATGCGTCTTCCAGGGAGAACTCAGCCACGTAGTTTGGTGATGATATTTCAAGTCATACTCCATTAGAAGGAGTTGCCATTTGCCCAATCTACTAGTGAGAATGGGTTTTTCGAACAGGTGCTTGATTGGATCAAGCTTGAACACTATCCAGATCTCATGATCTAGGAAATAGTGTCTGAATTTCTGGCAGGCCCAGACTAGGGCCAAGCACGTCTTCTCCATGGCTTGATAATTTCATTCGTAAGCCAAGAGAGTTTTCGAAATATAGTAGATGGCATACTCCTTATGGGTGTCATCCTCGTATTGAGCCAATAGGGCTCCCAAAGCATTCGCATGCATGGAAATGTAAAGCAAAAGCGGTTTTCCTTGTTTTGGAGGATTCAAAACAGGGGAATTAACCAGGTATGCCTTTAGTCTCTCGAAGGACTTCTGGTAGTCGTCATCCCATAAAAATTTTGTGCCCTTCCTCAATAGTTTGTTGAAGGGTTCGCTTCCAGTCGCCAGATTTGATATAAATCGGCGAACGGACTGTAATCAACCCTGGAGGCTACGAATTTGGGTGAGATTGGAGGGTGGAGCTATGTTCGACTTCTATACCCCTTTGGCTTACCATAAAACCTAGAAGCTTCCCGGATTCTACCCCGAATACACATTTTTGAGGGTTTAGCTTTCCTTTGTAAAGCTTAAGCCTTTCGAAAATCTTTTGCAAACATTCAATATGAGTGCATCGGGTTTTGGATTTTGCCAAGAGATCATCTACATACACTTCTACGAGCTCATGAATCTGATCATGGAAGATCGTGGTCATGGCTCTCTGGTATGTTGCACCGGCATTTTTCAAACCAAAGGGCATGACTGTATAGCAATATGTGCCCCACGGGGTTGTGAATGCGGTCTTACCCTGATCTCGTGGACTTAATTTAATTTGATTATTGCCTGAATAACCATCCATAAATGAAAACATTTCATGATTTGCAGTACTATCGACTATTAAATCTATGTTTGGTAAAGGATAATTATCCTTTGGAGTGGCTTTATTCAGGTTTCTGAAATCGATGCATATTCAAATTTTCCCATTGGTTTTTCGAACTACAACGATGTTTGACAACCAATCAGAATATGCAATGGGTTTTATAAATCCAGCTTTTAACAGATCTTCTAAACCCTCTTTGACTTGCGTTTGTACATTCGGATGTATTTTCCTAAGCTTCTGCTTTATGGGTTTTACATCCGCATCTAAGGGAAGACGATGTTCGACGATACTGGGGTCTATGCCCGGCATGTCTTCATACGTCCATGCAAACACATCTAAATAGGTCCGTAGAAATGCAATGAATGCTGATCTTTCATGCTCATGCAAACATGCGCCTATCTTGATGAGTTTGGGATTGGAATCACTCCCTAGGTTCACCTCTATGAAATCTCCTCCTACTGAATTGGAAGGTCTTTCAAAATCGAGAATTTTATGAAATTTTGAGAGTTTAGAAGTGGGATCTTCCTCAAGGGGATCTACTTCTGGGTTTCGATCATTCTCATGGGTTATAGACCCAGGGGAATTTGATGCATGAGTTTTCAAAAGACCTAGTTTTATACTTGGATTTTCAATTGATTTCGACATTTTTGGTCTGGCTATGCAGACGATGTTCCTTTCGAAATCTTTTTCTTTTTCCAAATATGTACACAATCTTTTTGGTATTTTGTGGGTTTTTGATTTTTTTTGGGTTTTTGCAAAACAAGAACTTTAGGAACTATACAAACTACCCTATTTTCGGGTTTTTGATTTTCCAATGTTTTTGGTTTTTGCATTTTTCTGATTTTTTTGATTTTAAGTTTTTCAAATGTTTTTGTATTTCTATGAAAGGGATCTTCCATCATACCTACAAAGGGAAAACACTATGAGTTAGACTCGGAATAAGAGGTCTAAATCATAGGTCTCTTCTAAGGTAGGCTCCAGGGCACCCTTGACCCAGGTGGTCACAGGGGGTGGCTCTGGCGGTATTTTGGGAGTATAGCCGATCCCATATTCGCTTGGGTTGGCCCTAGGAAGGATGGGTTCTAGGAGACCTTGGTTTTGTGCCCCTAGACTTTTGTAGGGCGTATAGCCCATATTCAACAACATGTTCCACGATTTTTTGTTTTTTGAAAAATTATGATACAAATCGTCGTCTTGGAACTTGCTATCGTCCATATTGTGCTTGTATGGCTTTTTGTCCAGGGGTTTTGGAAATAAGGGATGTTTGGGTCTTCCTAGAAGGGTTAGGATTGGGAGGGGGCCTGTTTTGGGTGGCCCCTTCACATACACAACCTTCCTAGGGTTGTTTAACATGAGCTTTGGTGGCTCAATCATGGTCTACCCCAGGCTAGCCTCATGGGCCTGGGAACTCGACAAACAAGGGGAGTTTATGATCCCCTGAAGCTGAGGGTGACTCTCACCTAGGATCACCACGACTTGGTCCCTGAAAGGGATCTTGACACACCTGTGGAAGGTGGATGGCACAACGCACAAGCTGTGTATCCAGGGCCTTCCCAACAATAGGTTATAATGGGGGTGGATGTCCAAGACATGGAACACCCCCGTGTGTGTGATCCCTCCCATTTCCATCGGGAGTTCGATCGATCCTAAAGGTCTAGACGCATTCCCATCGTATCCAGTGATAACGATGGGACTTGGGTTCACAGAAGTCAAGGTGACTCCGATTTGGTACGCCACATGAAGTGGAAAGATGTTGAGCCCTCCTCCCCCATCGACTAGGCACCTATCAAGAGAGTGGTTATTCAGAACCACCTCGATATGCAGGGCCTGGTTATGGGACTCGTAGGGTCTATCTACATCATCTTTTGAGAAAGTGATGGGCGATTTTGCTCCTATTAACACCACTTGGTCAGACAGGGATTCAGGACTTATGTTCGAACTAACTTTAGCTCTTTCTAGAATTTTCTCTAGCACGAGTCTATGCCTAGGCGAAGTTTGTATAAGCTCTAGGATGGACATGTGGATAGGAATCTTTGAAAGATGTTTTTCGAAATCATAAGGGTTTAGGACGACTTTCCCATTGTCTGCTTTTGGCAGAACTCTAGGAATACCTGCTTTTGAGGGGTCAGGCACACTAACCACCTTTTTAGCACTTTGTAGGTGCGGGGGTTGATAGATCCTCCCGGATCTAGTCACTTCTCCCACGACCAACCTAGGGTTCGCACTAAAACTAGCTCTAATTGAGAGTTTAGGAGCACCTTGAAGTTTTAAAACTGGTTTAGCCAGGGATTCAGCTCTTGGTGGTCCTCGGATGACTACTTAGGCAGGCTTCTTGTAAAGTATAAGAGTAGACGCACAAATGGGTCAACCAGACTCTGATGATTGCACTAGATCTTTCGAAAAGGTGAGGGTACATACCTCATTTCCTTTCCCACTGCTACTGGTGTGCTTGGGAAAGGGTTCTTTGAAGATAGCTTGGGTTGGCTCAGGTTCCGCAGTGACCTAGAGCTGGCCCTCCACTATCAAGTTCTCGATTTTGTTTAAAAGGGAGAAACAACGCTTTGTATCATGGCCTTTGAGCCGATGATATTTACAAAAGCGGTTTAAATATCCCCCTTTGGAAGTGACTCCTTCAGGGATTTCGGGAAGTTCAATCATGCCTTGGGCAAGTAGGAGGTCTAGGACCTCCGACACAGGTTGCCCCAGCGGTGTGTACTCCCGTTTTTCAGTAGGTTTTTGAAAATTTCTCTCCCTTTTGTTTTCTAATTTTTCAAAATTCTTTGAAGTGCCCGCCAGACTTGGATCCACCCGGACATTGGCGATTTTATGGGGCTTTACCCCTTTGTCCATCATGGGTAGCCCATAAGTGATGGGTTTTTCCAAGTGGGTTTTGGAAACGACACTTCCTTTCCATAAATGATCGTATATCCCTTTTTTCAAGTTTGTTTCGAAAAGGGATGCTTTTTTTATCAACTTATGGAAAGTCGAGATTTCATGGAGCGAGAGAAGGGTCTTTAGCTCGCTTTTAAAATTATCCAGGATGAGCATGACTGCGCATCCTTTGGATATTGGCTCTCGCACTTGGCCTAAAAGGGAGCTCCATCGAATAATGAAGGCATGTACGTCTTCGTTCATGCCTTGCTTCGTATCCCTTAAAGTGTTTAAAGTTGGCGTGACTTCTACGCTATGTGCAAATCTTTGCATGAAGCAGTTCGCTAACTCTTCAAAAGTAGCGAACTGGCTTAAGTCGTAGGAAGCCAGCCATTTGGCAGCTGTGCCTTTAAGGGATAAAGGGAACCAATACACCCATTTCATCGAGTCCTTTTTCTTCTTATGGGCTCGACGCGAGAAAAGTTGCAAGTGAGACCAAGGGTCTCCCATGCCATCATACCGATGGAAGTTCGGTATTTCATCGTCACTGTCTGTTTCATAATCCATGGGAAGGAAATCAGATAGGGCGTAACTCCTTTTCTCTTTATTTTGCCCTTTTAGCAGCTGCTGTAGGGCTTTACGGTCCTTTTGTGTGAAGGACTCGTGGTATTGGTTGCCTTCCATTACGGAGGCCTCTTTGTCCTTACGAGGTTTTTCAGTTTTTTTCTTGGCCCTTTGTTCACCATTTGATGAACATGAATCGCCTACTTCAGCCTCTTGGCTGAGAGCATCGATTTTGGCCTCGAATTCCCTTCTCAAGTCTTCTATCTCGTCTAGTTTAATTTTATTTTTCAAAATCCTCCTAGAGTGAGAACTTGATGCACATGAGCCTTGGCTCGACACTTCACTTGGGTTGGATTTTGATATGCTTTCAAGCTTTTCAAAATTTCCTACGTATGAAGTAAAATAAAGAAAGAGTTAAAAACAACACCTTTTGAAAAAATGTTTTCGCAAGATTCCTAAGGTAACTCGATTTTAAAAGACTCACGTCCCACCGGGCGTGCCAAATAACTGAAGACGCAGAAAGTTTCCGCTCCTGGTTCTTAGGCCTGAAGTGAAACTTTTTCGTGTGTCTAAGTTCTAATTAAGCAAAAGGGTGTGCCAACTAGCTTACTTAAGCTAGCGAAGAGAAATTTTTAAATCTGACTCCTAATGTGGTGACTGTGAGCACGCAAGCTCTTTTCGTCGCAGACCTTCTTGCACCGATGCGCAAGGGTCAGTCTGTACGCTTTAAAAATCGAGTTTTTGAATATAAGAACCTATGAAAACGTGTTTGATTCGGGTTGTTTTTGTATGATTTTCAGATTTTATTTCACGTGGATTTGCATGTGCCTATGTCTTACTTTTTATCCCTTTTCGGGCCAACTAGGTGTGTGTTATGAACACGTAACCTAAGTGGGGCGACTTTGAGCGGGAGTATGTGGTTTGCTTTGATGCAATATGCGTCCTATCTCGTGGTATGGTGTATATTCAATGCAAACTCAGGCAACTCCAAAGGGAAAACCCGAAATTGAAAGACAATGCCGAAGGGAAATTGCGGAAGGGAAATTGCAAAAGGGAAATATGGCTATATCTTAAGAGCGGAAAGGCTCAATAGTGCAAGTGTGTGCCGTATATATATGTAAAGACTACGCACACTGCTGAACCTTAAAACCCAAATCTAAAAGACATAGCCGAAAGGGAAATACTTATAATATATATGGGCTCGAAGGTCGCCAACGTGTTGCGTGGGTGTTGTGTGTATATTTAAAGACAACTCACACGACTTAAATGAAACCCAAATATAAATTGCAATATGGCCTTAACTAAGGTCTTGGGAGTAAGAGTGAAAGCTCAATGTGTGTGAGTGCGAGAATTGAAAGGCAACACACACGACATGAAATTAAACCCAAATATAAATTGCAATATGGCCTTAACTAAGGTCTTGGGAGTAAGAGCGAAAGCTCAATGTGTGTGAGTGCGAGAATTGAAAGGCAACACACACGACATGAAATTAAACCCAAATATAAATTGCAATATGGCCTTAACTAAGGTCTTGGGAGTGAGAGCGAAAGCTCAATGTGTGTGAGTTGATATGGATCAAGCCTTAACTAAGGTCTTCGGAGAAAATTTGGATTGGATATGAACCATATATATCCAGATCCATATCCAAATAGTGTTTGGATTTGGATCGATCCAAATAGTGTTTGGATTAGATCGGATCTGGACCAAAATATCCAGATCCGTATCCATATAAATGTTTGGATTTGGGTCGGATATGGATCCAAAATATCCGAGATTCGAGATCCAGTCCCAAATAGTGTTTGGATTGGATTTGGATTCCAAGACCCAAATCCAAAACCCATATCCAAGACCCACCTCATTTGCCTATAAATAGGAGTGAGGGGGTCCCCAAATGTATACGTGAATTTGCTTGGGGAGGAGAGAGAGTGAGTGATGAACCTAGCCATGTGGGCTCAAGGGTGAGTGTGGGTCAAGCCTTGTGAGCTAAGTGGGCTGCAACCAAGGTGGGCTCAATCAAGAGAGGCTGCAACCGCGCATGGGAGTGGGCTCAACCAAGAAGGATCGGCTCCAAGAGGTAGGTCCCCTAACCCTAGCCTAATCCCCCTAAATCTTAGCCTAATCCTAGCCTAATCACCTAACCCACTTCACTAAACCTTACCCTAACTGAACCTAATCTAACCTAACCGACTCAAGAAAAGCACCTAGGCTAAACCCCAAAAACCCTCATGTACCCGACCACCCGGCAACCCTGCACGCCCTGCCTACGCGTGCCACCCAGCAACGACGCCTCAGCGCACCCTACCAACATTCAGACCCCCTGCGCGTCCAGCTCCAGATCCATATCTCACTCAAACTCTCTTAAACCCACCTAGGGAGACCCCTCTTGGCTGCCCAAGGTGGACGCAAGCTCAAGGTGGACGCAAGCCCAAGCGTGAGCAAGGAGAAGAAAAGCCCGAATCACTTGTACGTGTTTAAAATTCGAAATTTACATTACTCCTTTCATATTCAATTTAATTCGGATACAGGGTTATATTAATGGAGTGTTGTCTCCCCCCGGGATGTAATATTGGTGCTTGACACACGAGACACATGCGTGCACTTGAGCCTTAGCTCTTATCTCGTACACCAAGCACCCACGTACACAATTGAGCCTTCGCTCTTACTCCAAAGACTCTAGTAAGAGCCATATAAGCTGCAATTTCATTCGGGTTGTTACTTTAAAGTCGTGTGAGTTTGTCATTTCAGATTCCACACTTGCACCCAAGGAACACCCGAGCACTTTCTCAAGCACTCACACACCTTTTTGGCCTTGGCAGCCACTAAGATATAGGCCTTGTAGACACCCCAAAATCTCACGACTTTCTAAAACCAATACTTGGTTTGCAAATCAACCCCAAAGGGCCATTTTGAGTTCTGAAAGCCCCGAAGCCTTCAGAACCCTGTACATATTGTTTTAAAACCCTATAAATACTGCTTTAAGCCTGTAAATAGTGTTTTGAAAGCCCCGTATCCAAATACGAGTTTTTAAACTCAGGCTAAGCCCCATTTTCCCAAAAGCCAAGGATGAATAGGTGGAGCATGCGAAGACGACACCTGATCCAGAAGCAGCCCAACAAGCTGCTCGTGAAGGCCAATTCCAGAAGCAGCTTCAGAAGAATATTTTGAAACCCAAAAGAGCACCCTGGCCTGATAAAAGCTAGGTTCAAAAGGCGAAAGAAAGGCCCAGGCACGAAGCAGATTTGCAAGCCACGAGCACCAGAAAGCCAAATCAACCATTCTCATCTAAGCCTCAAGATTATAAACCAGAAAAGCTATGAATGAGCAAAAATAGAGTCCAAAAAGGTGAAAAGGAGTTCGGACAACAAAGATTGGGGAAACCCAACACCAGACGAAGCGCTGATGAAGCTAGGGCCCGCACAGATCGTCCACCTCGAGAAGCCAAGAAGGACCATCTAGAGAAATTTTGGATTGGATCTGGACCGTAAATATCCATATCCAAATCCAAATAGTGAATAGTGTTTGGATTTGGGCTTATCCAAATAGTGTTTGGGTTGATCCAAATAGTGTTTGGATTTGGATTGGATCCAAATAGTGTTTGGATTGGATGGGATCTAGACCAAAATATCCATATCCATATCCATAAAAATGTTGGATTTGGATCGGATACAGATCTCAAAATATCTGAGATCTAAGATCCAAATCCAAATAGTGTTTGGATTTGGATCCAGATCTGAAACCCAAACCCAAATCCAAGACCCACCTCACTTGCCTATAAATAGGAGTGAGGGGGTCTGTAGACGCGCGAAAATCCCCGCCTCTCACCTTTTCAGGGCTTGGAGCGGATCCTCTCGTGCGTCTAAGGCCTATTTATGCAAACAAGGCGTGCCAGCTAGCTTACCTAAGCTAGCGAAGATATATTTAACACTGACTTCTAATCGTGGCGACTGTGAGCAAGTGAGCTCTTGTCGTCGCAGACCTTCTTGCACCGATGTGCAAGGGTCAGTCTGAACGCTTTGCAAAAATCGAGTTTTGGGATAGAAAGCCTACGAAGCGGTTCGAGGTGTCTAATTCGGGTCTTTTAGATGCGATTGCATATTTTAGATCACATGGATTTGCACGTGCCTAAGTCTTTCCTTGTATCCCTTTTCGGGCCACCTAGTTTGTGTGTTATGAACACTCCACTACATGGGCGAATTCGAGCGGGGCTTGTTTTGATGCAATATGCGTCCTACCTCGTGGTATGGCGAAGATGCAATGCAAACTCATGCTACTCCAAAGGGAAAACCCGAATGTAAAGACAATACTGAAGGGAAATAACCGAAGGGAAATAACCGAAGGAAAATAACCGAAGGGAAATGACTTGAAATATAAATGCCGAAGGGAGATATTGTAAACACCCCGAAATCCCACGAATTCCTTAAAACAAACTTGGTTTTGTAAAAGTAGCCCCAAAGGGCCATTTTGAGTCTGGAAACCTAGGAGCCTTCCAAACAACCCTGTATATATGTTTTAAACTTTGTCTTTCAAAAACATATGATATGGCTTTTAAAAACCTTTTAAAACATGTTTTGAAACCCCGAAGTGGCTTGGCCTGATCAAGACAGGACCAGCAAAGTCTAAGAAGAGCCCGGAACCGGAACACATGTCGAGCCCGGCGCAGCAACTCTTGTATCGCATCCATACCCCCAGGATCTCGAACGTCCAAGACCCTGTTCTTATCAAAATATCATTTGAAGTCATCTCCGGAAGGCAGAAACGGAGGCGGACGACCATGTTGGCGAAGACCCAACGCAGACGGAGTACTGATGCTGTCAGGCCCCGCACGAATCGTCCGTTTCGAACCCAGCTCGAAGGAGTCAGAGTTCAGTTTGGATTGGATCTGGACCATATATATCCAGATTCCAATCCAAACCCATATGTGGATTTGGATCCAGAGATCCAATCCAATATCCATATCCATGGCCCACATCACCTTCTCATAAATGGAGGTGGGGCCCACTTGAAATTCACGTGGGATATTGGGCATGAGAGAGAGTGGGGATGGAAAATATCAAGAGTGTTGTATTAAGCTTGACTTGTGTGTCAAGTTTGGGTTTAATCATGTGGGTTAGCCTAATTGAGTGGGTTTAAGCTTGTAATTAGCTAAAACCTAACCTAGGGCTGCACCAACATGAGGTGGTCAAGTTCTATGGGCCATGCTAAGGGAGCTCCTTCACCTAAACCTAACCCAAAATGCCTAATCCTAGCCTAAACCCCTAATCCACCCCTAATCTGAACCTAATCACCTAACCCACTTCCCTAATCCCGTCCTAATCCCAACCTAATCACCTAACCCACTTCCCTAATCCTTCCCTAAACCTACACTAATTTCCCTAATCCTAGCCTAAACCTAGCCTAATCACCTAACCTAGCTCACTAAACCTCACCCTAAAACCCAACCACCTAACCTAGCCCTAAACCCCTAAACCACCCTTAGCCCACAATCTACCCAAACCCCTAGTTTTAAAATATCTGGCCCAACCCTTTCCAGCCCACCTTATCTACATACCACCCTACCTAAACCACCTAACCACTACCCTCAGCCCAGCCCTAACCGACCTACCCATCCCCTATTTAAACCCCTCCCCTTTGGGGGCGGGTTTTGGAGGCTAGAAGGCCCTCACCTCAGCCCAGCTGGCTCCACTCTCCACTCTCCACCTGCCTGCCTGCTCCAGTCTCCGCCTGCTCCACTAGCTCTACCTGCACCGCCACCTTCCCTCTTCCATCCACCACCATTCCCCAGCCGGACGCCACCACCTTCACCCAACCGAACCAGCCAAGAGCCCACCTGCCCGCCTGCTTCTCATTGCCTTCCACCGCCTCTCCCCCTTCGGTAAGTACCCTAACTCTATCAAAACCCTTCCCTTCCACCTCTCCACTCCTAGCCACCCACCCTATCATCATCTTAGCCCTTTTGCCACCACCCTTTTCACTTAGCCGAACCTAGCAAAACCCAAACTGCCGGCCACTACCTAGCCATCATATCCCATTCGGCCTTCCCCTAGGTGTCCTATTCGGCCTTCCCACAAACTCTTCTTTAGGTCCAGTTTTCCCTAAACACTCAACTCCCCTAGTGACCCTAAGAACTCACTTGTTCAGCCCCTTTAACCCCCAACCTCGAGGCGACATCCACTTGCCACCGGCCACCTTTGAGGCACCCATCCCGCGCCCCACTTGCAGCCGGCCAGCACCTTTGGTCACCTATCCTCGCGGAGCTCCCGTTTGCAGCCCAAGGCGAAGGTCAAGCCCGCGCTCAAGCAAGGCCTCTACGGACCAGCTACTCGTAAGTGCCTAAACTCGGTCCTTAGTTGTATACTTGCTTGAGATTCAATTTGATACGGGGTTGTAATAACGGAGCATAGTCTCCCCCCGCTTGTAATAACGTGGCTTGGCACAACCACACACGTGCACTCTCTTAGTCGTGCACGATTTTGAACACACACGGGCCTAATCAGCCCCTAATACATAATTGTGTATATATACTTTCATTTTCGAAGGGTTTTTGTTTAAGTTGGGTGCATTGTCTTTCAATTCAAGCACTCACACACATTGAGCTTTCGCTCTTAGTTGAAAGACCCAAGTAAGGGCCGACCTATACTATTTGGGTTTCATTTCTTGCCGTGTGAGTAAGTCTTTCAATTCAAGCACTCTCACACACATTGAGCTTTCGCTCTTATTTGAAAGACCCAAGTAAGGGCCGACCTATACTATTTGGGTTTCATTTCTTGTCGTGTGAGTAAGTCCTTCGATTCAAGCACTCTCACACACATTGAGCCTTCGCTCTTACTCCCAAGACCTTAGTAAAGGCCTTATTGCAGTTATATTTGGGTTTCATTCATGTCGTGTGTGTAGTACTTCAATTCAAGCACTCTCACACACATTGAACCTTCGCTCTTACTCCCAAGACCTTAGTCAAGGCCATACTGCAATTTATATTTGGGTTTAATTTCATGTCGTGTGTGTAAGTCTTTCAATTCAAGCACGCACCCACATTGAGCCTTCGCTCTTATTTGCAAGACCCGAGTAAGGGCTCCTATACATAATCTATATACATATCTCCCTTCGGTTATTTCCCTTCGGTTATTTTCCTTCGGTTATTTCCCTTCAGTCATTTCCCTTCAGTATTGTCTTTACATTTCGGGTTTTCCCTTTGGAGTAGCGTGAGTTTGCATTGCATCTACGCCATACCACGAGGTACGACGCATATTGCATCAAAGCAAGCCCCGCTCGAATTCGCCCATGTAGTGGAGTGTTCATAACACACAAACTAGGTGGCCCGAAAAGGGATAAAAGAAAAGACTTAGGCACGTGCAAATCCACGTGATCTAAAACATGCAACCGCATCTTAAAGACCCGAAATAGACACCTCGAACCGCTTCGTAGACTTTCTCTCCAAAAACTCGATTTTTGCAAAGCGTACAGACTGACCCTTGCACATCGGTGCAAGAAGGTCTGCGACGACAAGAGCTTACTTGCTCACAGTCGCCACGTTTAGAAGTCAGTGTTAAAAATATCTTCGCTAGCTTAAGTAAGCTAGCTGGCACGCCCTGTTTGCATACATAGGCCTTAGACACACGAGAGGATCCGCTCCAAGCCCTGAAAAGGACGAAGAGGTGGGGATTTTCGCACGTCTACAGAGATTGGCACGCCCGGTGGGACGTGAGCCTTTCAAAAATCGAGTTTGTAAGTAGAAAGTCTTGCGAAAATTTTGTAAAAAGGTGTCGTTTTAACTTGTTTTCTTTTGCTTGTACTTAGGATATTTTGAAAAAGCTTGAAAAGCATGTCAAAATCCAATCCAAGTGAAGTATCGAGCCAAGGCTCATGCGCATCAAGTTCTCACTCTAGGAGGATTTTCAAAAACAAAATAAAACTAGATGAAATCGAGGACTTGAGAAGGGAGTTTGAGGCCAAAATCAATGCTCTCAGCCAAGAGGCTGAAGTAGGTGATTCATGTTCATTGAACGGTGAACAAAGGCCTAAAAAGAAATCTGAAAAACCTCGCAAGCAAAAAGAGGCCTCCGTAATGGAAGGCAACCAATACCATGAGTCCTTCACACAAAAGGACCGTAAAGCCCTACAGCAGCTGCTGAAAGGGCAGAATAAAGAGAAAAGAAGCTACGCCCTGTCTGATTTCCTTCCTATGGATTACGAAACAGACAGTGACGACGAAATACCGAACTTCCATCGGTATGATGGCATGGGAGACCCTAGGTCTCACTTGCAGCTTTTCTCACGTCGAACCCATAAGAAGAAAAAGGACTCGATGAAATGGGTGTATTGGTTCCCTCTATCCCTTAAAGGCACAGCTGCCAAATGGCTGGCTTCCTACGACTTAAGCTAGTTCGCTACTTTTGAAGAGTTAGCGAACTGCTTCATGCAAAGATTTGCACACAACGTGGAAGTCACGCCAACCCTGAATACCTTAAGGGATACAAAGCAAGGCATGAACGAAGACGTGCATGCCTTCATTATAAGATGGAGGTCGCTTTTGGGTTGTTTACAGGGTCTCATAAAGTTCACGTGAAAATCAACTTTGAGGGCTTGGAGGAGAGAGAAGGTTATTAAGGTGAGTGCTTAGTGCTTTCTTAATTTTATTTAGTGAAAATCCAAGACCCACCTCCCACACGCCCTGCACGTGCCCCGCGTAGCCTGCCACTCCCGCGTGCCCTACCCGCGCCCCGCCTTAGCGCCTGCGATAAGCGCCCAACGCCTGTCGCCCTATACCAACCCTAAACCGACCTTCCGCCACCCTTCCACCTACCTGCTATCCTACCTCGTCCTTAGCCAAGAGGCTTTGAGGCCAAAATCGCTGCTCTTAGCCAAGAGGCTGAAGCAGCTGATTCATGTTCGTCACATGGCGAACCAAAGGCCAAAAAGAAAATTGATAAAACTCAGAAACACAAGGAGACCTCCGCAATGGAAGGCAACCAATACCACGAATCCTTCACTCACAAGGATCGTAAATCCCTACAATAGCTGCTGAAAGGGAAAAACAAAGAGAAAAGGAACTACGCCCTGTCTAATTTTCTTTCTTTAGACTATGAAACAGACAGTGACTATGAAATACCGAATTTCCATCGGTATGATGGCACGGGAGACCCTAGGTCTCACTTGCAACTTTTCTCTCGTCGAGCCCATAAGAAAAAGAAGGACTCGATGAAATGGGTGTATTGGTTCCCTTTATCCCTCAAAGGCACAGCTTCCAAATGGCTAGCTTCCTACGATCTTAGCTAGTTCGCTACTTTTGAAGAGTTAGCAAACTGCTTTATGTAGAGATTCTCGCATAACATAGAAGTCACGCCCACTTTAAACACATTGAGGGATACGAAGCAAGGTATGAACGAAGATGTTCATGCCTTTATTGTTCGATGGATGTCCCTCCTTGGGCAAGTCCGAGAACCAATATCCAAAGGATGCGCAGTCATGCTCATCCTGGATAACTTTAAAAATGAGTTGAACACCCTTCTCTCCCTTCATGAAATCTCAACTTTCCACAAGTTGATAAAAAAGCATCTCTTTTTGAAACGAATTTGAAGAAAGGGATTTACGACCACTTGTGAAAAGGGAATGTGGTTTCAAAAACTCGCTTGGAGAAGCCCGGCACATATGGGCTACCCACCATGGACAAAGGGGAAAAACCCACAAAGTCGCCAATGTTCGGGTGGATCCAAGCCCGGCGAGCACTTCTAAAAATTTTAAAACATTTGAAAATAAAAGGGAGAAAAATTTGCAAAAACCCTTTGAAAAATAGGAGTATAATCTGCTAGGGCAACCTGTGTCGGAGGTCCTAGACCACCTACTTGCCCAAGGAATGATCGAACTCCCCAAAATTCCTGAGAGAATCACTTCCAAAGGAGGATTTTTAAACCAATTCTGCAAGTATCATCGGCTCAAAGGCCATGATACAAAGTTGTGTTTCTCCCTACTTAATAAAATTGAGAACTTGATAGCAGAAGGCCGGCTTCAAGTCACTTAGGAACCAGAGCTTGCCTAAGCTATCTTTAAAGAACCCTTCCCCAAATATGCATGTACTAGTGGGAAGGGCAAAGAGGTATGTGCTCTCACGATTTCAAAGAGTCCGGTGCATGCATATCATTCTGGTTTTGCTACTTGTGTATTTACTCTCATCCTTCATAGGAAACTCGCCCAAGTAGTGAAACGGGGACCACCCAGAGTTCCATCCCCAGTTAAACCAATTTTAAAAATTCAAGGTGCTCCAAAGCACACAAATAGAGCCACGATAGGTGCGAGCCCAAGGTTGATCGTGGGGGAGGTGACTAGGTCTGGAAGGTTCTATCAACCCCCACATCTACAAAGTGCTAAAAAAGTGGTCAGTATACCTGGCCCTTCAAAAGCATGTATTCCTAGAGTCTCGCCAAAAGCAGACAAAGGCAAAGTAGTTTTAACCTTGTATGATTTTGAAAATCATCTTTCAAAGATTCCTATTAACATGTCCATCCTAGAGTTGATACAAACCTCGCCTAGGCATAGACTGGTTTTAGAGAAAATTCTAGAAAGAGCCAAGGTTAGCTCAAATATAACCCCAGAGTCCCTATCGACCCAAGTGGCGTCTATAGGTGCAAAAACACCCATCAGGTTCTCGTAAGATGATGTAGAAAGACCCTACGAAGCCCACAACCAAGCCCTACATATCGAGGTGGTATTGAATCACCACTCTCTGGATAGGTGCCTAGTTGATGGGGGAGGAGGGCTCAACATCCTTCCACTCCACGTGGCGTACAAAATCGGACCTTGACATCCTTGAATCCAAGCCCCATCGTAATCACTGGATACGATGGGAATACGTCAAGACCTTTAGGATCCGTAGAATTACCCATGGAAAAGGGAGGAATAGCTCACATGGGGGTGTTCCATGTCTTGGACATCCACCCCCACTATAACCTATTGTTGGGAAGGCCTTGGATACACAGCCTGCGTGCTGTACCATCCACCTTCCATAGGTGTGTTAAAAACCCTTTCGAGGATCAAGTTGTGGTAATTCTAGGTGAGTGTAGATGCAGGAAAATCCCCTCTCGTCTTGGCTTTTCAAGGCCTAGAGCGGATCCTCTCATGTGTCTAAGGCCTATTTATATAAACAGGGCGTGCTAGCTAGCTTACCTAAGCTAGCGAAGATATATTTTAATTCTGACTTCTAACGTGGCGACTGTGAGCAAGTGAGCTCTTGTCGTCGGAGACCTTCTTGCACCGATGCGCAAGGGTCAGTCTGTACGCTTTGAAAAATCAAGTTTTGGGATAGAAAAAAGCTTACGAAGCAGTTCGAGGTGTTTTTGATTCGGGTCTTTAATACGATAGCAGATTTTAGATCACGTGGATTTGCACGTGCCTAAGTCTTTCTTTTTATCCCTTTATGGGCCACCTAGTTTGTGTGTTATAAACACTCCACTACGTGGGTGAATTTTAAGCAGGGCTTGCTTTGATGCAATATGTGTCCTACCTCGTGGTACGGCGTAGATGCAATGCAAACTCACACTACTCCAAAGGGAAATCCCGAATGTAAAGACAATGCCGAAGGGAAATAACCGAAGGGAAATGACTTGTAATGTAAATGCCGAAGGGAGATATGTATATAGGGTATATACGTGCCCTTACTTGGGTCTTGCAAATAAGAGCGAAGGCTCAATGTGGGTGCGTGCTTGAATTGAAAGACTTACACACACGACATGAAATAAAACCCAAATATAACTTGCAGTATGGCCTTGATTAAGGTCTTGGGAATAAGAGCGAAAGCACAATGTGTGTGAGTGCTTGAATTGAAGTACTACGCACACGACATGAAATTAAACCCAAATAGTGTAACACGGCCCTTACTTGGGTCTTTCAAATAAGAGCGAAGGCTCAATGTGTGTGAGTGCTTGAATTGAAAGACTTACACACACAACATGAAATGAAAACCCAAATAGTATAGCTCGGCCCTTACTTGGGTCTTTCAAATAAGAGCGAAGGCTCAATGTGTGTGAGTGCTTGAATTGAAAGACTTACACACACGACATGAAATGAAAACCCAAATAGTATAGCTCGGCCCTTACTTGGGTCTTTCAATTAAGAGCGAAGGCTCAATGTGTGTGAGTGCTTGAATTGAAAGACTTACACGCACAACTTAAGCAAAACCCTACGAAAGTTAAAGTATATATATATATATATTAGGGGCTGATTAGGCCCGTGTGTGTTCAAAATCGTGCACAACTAGGAGAGTGCACGTGTGTGTGGGTGTGCCAAGCCACGTTATTACAAGCGGGGGGAGACTATGCTCCGTTATTACAACCCCGTATCGAATTAAATCTGGTTTTCGAAATCCTTGATTAAGGTCTTGGGAATAAGAGCGAAAGCTCAATGTGTGTGAGTGCTTGAATTAAAGTACTACGCACACGACATGAAATTAAACCCAAATAGTATAACACGGCCCTTACTTGGGTCTTTCAAATAAGAGCGAAGGCTCAATGTGTGTGAGTGCTTGAATTGAAAGACTTACACACACGACATGAAATGAAAATCCAAATAGTATAGCTCGGCCCTTACTTGGGTCTTTCAATTAAGAGCGAAGGCTCAATGTGTGTGAGTGCTTGAATTGAAAGACTTACACACACAACTTAAGCAAAACCCTACGAAAGTTAAAGTATATATATATATATATATATTAGGGGCTGATTAGGCCCGTGTGTGTTCAAAATCGTGCACAACTAGGAGAGTGCACGTGTGTGTGGGTGTGCCAAGCCACGTTATTACAAGCGGGGGGAAACTAGGAGAGTGCACAGGGTTGTCTGGAAGGCTCCTGGATTTCCAGACTCAAAATGTCCCTTTGTGGCTGCTTTTACAAAACCAGGTTTTGTTTTGAGGAATTCGTGGGATTTCGGGGTGTTTGCAGTGAGAGTCACCCATAGCTTTAGGGAATCCAGAATTTCCCATGTTTGTCGAGTACCCAGGCCTACGAGGCTAAATTGGGGTAGACCTTGGTTGAGCCACCAAAGCTCACACTCCAAATACCTAGGAAGGTCGTGTACATCAAGGGGTAGCCCAAGGCTAGCCCACTTAGAACACTAACCATCCCAGAAAAGGCCAAGAGTCTCCTACTTCAAAAACCCCTGGACAAAAAGCCTTAAGTGCATAACATAGATGACAACAAGTTCCAGGACCATGACTTGTATGAAAATTTTTCCAAAAACAAAAAATCGTGGAGCATGCTGTTGAATATGGGCTATATGCCATACAAGAGTCTAGGGACACAAAATCAGGGTCTCGTAGAGCCCACAGTGCCTAGGGCCAATCCAAGCCGATATGGGATCGGCTATACTCCCAAAATACCACTAGAGCCACCCCCTGCGACCACTTGGGTCAAGGGTGCCCTGGAGCCTACCCAAAGCAGAAACCTACGATTTAGACCTCTTGTTTAGAGTCTAACTCGTTATATTTTCCTTTGTAGGTATGATGTAAGATCCCTCAACCAAAAACACAAAAAAATTGGAAAAACTCGAAATTCAAAAAATAGGAAAACCCCAAAAACCAAAAACATTTGGAAAAGATGAAAACTCGAAAAAAGAGTTGTTTGTATAGTTCCTAAAGTTCTGGTTTTACAAAAACCCAAAAAAATCAAAAATTTAGAAAATATCAAAAACAAAACCCTGTATATAGCTGCTCCTGGTAAAAACTTGGAAAAAGCCAAGGATTTTGAAAGAAAAATTGTCTTCATAACAAGACCAAAAATTTCAAAACCCATAGAAACCCCAAGTCAAAAACCAGGTATTTTCAAAACCCATGCATCAAGCTCAAATTCCCTAGGATTTAGAAACCTCGAGAATGATCAAAGCCTGGAAGTGGATCCCCTTGAGGAAGATCCCACTTCTAAGCTCCCAGAATTTTATAAAATTCTCGATTTTGAAAAACCCTCGAATTCAGTGGAAGGAGATTTCGTAGAGATAAACTTAAGGAGTGATTCAAAGCCCAAACTCATTAAGGTAGGCTCATGTTTGAATGAGCATGAAAGATCATCATTCATTGCATTTTTGAAAACCTACTTAGATGTGTTTGCATGGACGTATGAAGACATGCCGGGTATAGACCCACAAGTTGTAGAGCATCGTCTTCCCTTAGATTCGGATGCAAAACCCATAAAGCAAAAGCTTAGGAAGATACATCCGAACGTACACTCACAAGTCAAGGAGGGTTTAGAAGATCTGTTAAAAGCCGGATTTATAAAACCCATTGCGTACTTTGATTGGTTGTCAAATATCGTTGTTGTTCGAAAAACCAATGGGAAAATTCGAATATGCATCGATTTCAGAAACCTGAATAAAGCCACTCCAAAGGATAACTTTCATTTGCCCAACATTGATTTGATAGTCGATAGTACTGTAAATCATAAAATGTTTTCGTTCATGGATGGCTATTCAGGATATAACCAAATCAAATTAGCCCCACAAGATCAGGCTAAAACTACTTTAACAACCCCATGGGGCATGTACTTCTATACAGTCATACCCTTTGGTTTGAAAAATGTCGGTGCCACCTACCAAAGAGCTATGACTACGATCTTTCACGATCAGATTCATGAGCTCGTAGAGGTATATGTGGATGATCTCTTGGCTAAGTTAAAAACTCGATGCACTCATCTGGAATGTTTGCAAAAGATTTTTGAAAGGCTTAGGCTTTATAAAGTAAAGCTAAACCCTCAAAAGTGCGTGTTCGGAGTAGAATCCGGGAAGCTTTTAGGATTTATGGTGAGCCAAAGGGGCATTGAAGTCGACCCCTCTAAGTGTAGAGCCATCATAGACATGGCTCCACCCTCCAATCTCACGCAGATTCGTAGCTGTAGACGCGCGAAAATCCCCGCTTCTCACCTTTTCAAGCTTTTTCAAAATGTCCTAAGTACAAGCAAAGAAAACAAGTTAAAAATGACACCTTTTAAAAATTTTCGCAAGACTTCTACTTAAAAACTCAATTTTTGAAAGGCTCACGTCCCACCGGGCGTGCCAATCTCTGCTTCTCACCATTTCAGGACTCGGAGCGGATCCTCTCGTGTGTCTAAGGCCTATTTATGCAAACAGGGCATGCCAGCTAGCTTACCTAAGCTAGCGAAGATATATTTAACACTGACTTCTAATCATGGCGACTGTGAGCAAGTGAGCTCTTGTCGTCGCAGACCTTCTTGCACCGATGCGCAAGGGTCAGTCTGTACGCTTTGCAAAAATCGAGTTTTGGGATAGAAAGCCTATGAAGCGGTTCGAGGTGTCTAATTCGGGTCTTTTAGATGCGATTGCATGTTTTAGATCACGTGGATTTGCACGTGCCTAAGTCTTTTCTTTTATCCCTTTTCGGGCCACCTAGTTTGAGTGTTATGAACACTCCACTACATGGGCGAATTCGAGCGGGGCTTGCTTTGATGCAATATGCGTCCTACCTCGTGGTATGGCGTAGATGCAATGCAAACTCACGCTACTCCAAAGAGAAAACCCGAATGTAAAGACAATACTAAAGGGAAATAACCGAAGGGAAATAACCGAAGGGAAATAACTGAAGGGAAATGACTTGAAATATAAATGCCGAAGGGAGATATGTATATAGAGTATGTTATATGAGCCCTTATTCGGGTCTTGCAAATAAGAGCGAAGGCTCAATGTGGGTGCGTGCTTGAATGGAAAGACTTACACACACGACATGAAATTAAACCCAAATATAAATTGCAGTATGGCCTTAACTAAGGTCTTGGGAGTAAGAGCGAAAGCTCAATGTGTGTGAGAGTGCTTGAATTGAAGTACTACGCACACAACATGAAAATGAAACCCAAATATAACTGCAATAGGCCTTGACTAAGGTCTTGGGAGTAAGAGCGAAAGCTCAATGTGTGTGAGTGCTTGAATTGAAAGACAACGCACCCAACTTAAGCAAAACCCTTCAAAAATGAAAGTATATGTATATACTTATGTATTAGGGGCTGATTTGGCCCGTGTGTGTTCAAAATCGTGCACAACTAAGAGAGTGCACGTGTGTGGGTGTGCCAAGCCACGTTATTACAAGCGGGGGGAGACTATGCTCCGTTATTACAACCCCGTATCGAATTGAATCTCAAGCAAGTATACAACTAAAGACCGAGTTAGGCACTTACTAGTAGCTGGTCCGTAGAGGCCTTGCTTGAGCGTGGGCTTGGCCTTCGCCTTGGGCTGCAAAAGGGAGCTCCGCGAGGGTGAACGGCAAGAGGTGCTGGCCGGCTGCAAATGGGGCACGGGAGAGGCGCCTTGAAGGTGGCCGAGTGCTAGGAATGGGGTGCCGGATGCTAAGGATGGGGTGCCTAGGGAATGTGGTAGTAAGGGAGGCTAAGGGAGTACCTAGGGGACGGATATGGCTGGCGGGTTGTTAGGGTGGCCGAGTGGAGCTAGAAAGGTCTAGATGGTGGCGGGTAGTTAGGATGCTAGGGGTTCGGCTGAGTGAGAATGGTGGCAGCAAGGGGAGTGGCTGGTGTTAGGGTGCTATGGTAGGGGGTTTAGGTGGCTGAGAGTGGAGAGGGAGTGGAGAATGTGAGATGAAGGATGGGGTACTAACCGTGCTTGAAGAGAGGCGGTGGATGGAAGAGAGAAGCCGGGTGATTGGGAAGTAGTGCAAGTGGTGGCGTTCGGCTGGGAGGTGGTGGTGTAGGTGGCGGTGCAGGTGGTGGTGGGATGGAGAGCAGGTGGTGGTGCAGGCGGAGCAGGTGGAGCAGGTGGGATTCGGCTGGACTTGGGGAAGGAGAGGACCCGACTGGGATGGGTGAGGCGGTTAGATGATGGAACCCGCCCCCAAGGGGGGGGGTTTATATAGGGATGGGTAGGTCGGTTAGGGCTGGGTTTGGGGTAGTGGTTAGGTGGTTTAGGTAGGGTGGTATGATGATAAGGTGGGCTGGAAAGGGTAGGGCCAGATATTTTGTTTTAATGGTTTTGGGGGATATGGTGTGCTAGGTTTAGATGGGGTGGTTTAGTGGTTTAGGGTTTAGTTAGGTGGGTTGGTTCTAGGGTGAGGTTTAGTGAGCTAGGTTAGGTGATTAGGCTAGGATTAGGCTAGGTTTAGGGAAATTAACCTAGGTTTAGGGAAGGATTAGGGAAGTGGGTTAGGTGATTAGGTTGGGATTAGGCCGGGATTAGGGAAGTGGGTTAGGTGATTAGGCTCAGATTAGGGGTGGATTATGGTGGAAGGCTAGGATTAGGTGTTTTGGGTTAGGTTTAGGTGAAGGAGCTCCCTTTGCATGACCCATGGACCTTAACCACATCATGTTGGTGCAGCCCTAGGTTAGGTTTTGGCTAATTACAAGCTTAAACCCACTCAATTAGGCTAACCCACATGATTAACCCCAAACTTGACACACAAGTCAAGCTTAATTACAACACACTTGATCTTATCCATCCCCACTCTCTCTCATGCCCATAATCCCACGTGAATTTCAAGTGGGCCCCACCTCCATTTATGAGAAGGTGATGTGGGCCATGGATATGGATATTGGATTGGATTTTTGAATCCAAATCCAAATCCAAGTCCATACATGGGTTTGGATTGGGATCTGGATATATATGGTCTAGATCCGATCCAAACTAAACTCTGACTCCTTCGAGCTGTGTTCGAAAGGGATGATTTGTGCGGGGTCTGACAGCATCAGCACTCCGTCTGCGTTGGGTCTTCACCAACATGATCGTCCGTCTCCGTTTCTGCCTTCCGGAGATGACTTCAAATGACATTTTGATAATAACAGGGTCTTGGACGTTCGAGATCCTGGGGGTATGGATTTGATACGAGAGTTGTTGTGCCGGGCTTGACATGTGCTCCGGTTCCGGGCTCTCTTCGACTTCGCTGGTCTTGTCTTGATTAGGCCAAGCTGCTTTGGGGTTTCAAAACGTGTTTTAAAAGGTTTTCAAAAGCCATATTATATATTTTTGAAATATGAAGTTTAAAACATATATACAGGGTTGTCTGGAAGGCTCCTGGGTTTCCAGACTCAAAATAGCCCTTTGGGGCTGCTTTTACAAAACCAGATGAATTTGAGAAATTCGTGGGATTTCGGGGTGTTTACAGTAGCCTGCAAGGTCGTCTACAATCCATTCGCAGGTTTATTTCAAACCTTGCAACTAGATGCGAACCCTTCAACAAACTTTTGAGAAAAGGGACAAAATTCTTATGAGATGACGATTGCCCAAAATCTTTTGAAAGATTAAAAGCATACTTAGTTAATCCCCTTGTTTTAAACCCTCCAAAGCAAGAAAAACCTCTTCTGCTTTACATTTCCGTGCATGCAAACGCTTTGGGTGCCTTGTTAGCTCAATACGAGGATGATACCCACAAGGAGTATGCCATCTATTACATTTCGAAAACTCTCTTGGCTTATGAAAGGAATTATCAAGCCATGGAGATGACGTGCTTGGCCTTGGTATGGGCCTACCAAAAATTTTGACACTACTTCCTGGATCACGAGATCTGGATAGTGTCCAAGCTTGACTCAATCAAGCACTTGTTCGAAAAACCCATCCTCACGGGTAGGTTGGGCAAATGGCAACTCCTCCTAATGGAGTATGACATGAAATACCATCACCAGATCTCCGTTAAGGGGCAAGCCCTAATAGACTACGTGGCTTACTTCCCCTTAAAGGATGCGTATCCCACACTTGATGAAATGTCTGATGAAGGCATATTGTTAAACCAATTTCAAAACCACATTTTGGCAAACTCTTTTGAAAACCAAGTGTGGAAGATGCACTTCGATGGGGCACGAAACCAAAGAGGGGCTGGTGTAGGGGTCATCCTCATATCCCCTGAAAAGGGAGAAATCCCCATAGCCATTCGCCTAGATTTCGAATGTTCCAACAACATAGTTGAGTATGAAGCACTCATACAAGGTTTAAAAATTTTGAAAACTCTAGGGGCATCATGCATTGAGGTCTTTGGAGATTCATTACTCGTTATAAACCAAGTTTTAAAGATTTGGCAAGTTAGAAACGAAAAGCTTCTTCCATATCACGAGTTGGCCACTCGATTGGTCGAATCCTTCCAATCGTGCACACTCACACATGTAGGAAGAGAGGATAATGGCATTGCCGATGCCCTCTCATCTTTGGGTTCAGCCGTAAGGGTCGATCCTGTTTTGGGAACCTCATCCTTAGAAATATGGCATGCACCCACTCCATCCACACACGATTTGGAAATTTGCCAAAACAACCCAGATTCTGATGAAAAACCTTGGTTTTATGACATAAAAGGCTTTTTAGAAAATGGGGGATTTGCTGAAAATGCCACATCCAAGGATAAGGCATTCATCCGAAAACTTTCTACCCAATATACAATTTTGGGTGGGGTTTTGTACAAAAAAAGTTTTACTGGCATCTTACTAAGGTGTGTCGACCTAGAGGAGGCTAGGATTATAATGCACGAATTCCACGATGGAGAATGTGGAGGTCATGTTAATGCCAATATGATGGCAATGAAAATACTTAGAGCGGGTTATTTTTGGTCCACTCTGAAAAAGGATTGCCATGATCATGTTAGGAAGTGTCATCCATGTCAAGTGCATGGGCACGCCATTCATATCTCCTCATCTTCATTGCATTCCGTGGTCAGCCCCTGGCCATTTACCATGTGGGCGTTTGATATTATAGGACCAATATTTCCAAAGGCATCGAATGGGCATCAGTTCATTTTAGCAGCCACTGAATACTTTTCCAAATAGGTCGAAGCCACCTCCCTGACCAATGTCCAGGGGCAACATGTGGTGGCTTTCATTAGGAAAAATATCTTGGCTCGATTTGGAGTTCCAAGAGACCTTGTGTCCGATAATGGCACCCCATTAAAAAACGAGCGGATGGTCAAGTTGTGCAACACTTATGGCACAACTCACCACTTCTCATCGCCCTACTACTCTCAAGGCAACAACCAAGCCAAAGCCACCAATAAGACTCTCATTAGCATTATTGAGAAAACTTTAGAGAAGGGTAGGACGTGGCATGAGAAGTTGGATGAAGCCTTATGGGCTTATAGGACTTCCATCCGAACTCCCACTAATGCCACGCCATTTGAGTTGGTCTATGGCACAAACGCCATTCTTTCCATTCATACAAGGTTATAGGACTTACACAATTGCATTCATTCCATACATCCATTGCACTCAACCTCTCCCTAGAGACGCTTCAACATGCTAGGATGGCCGAACTAGATTTGTTAGATGAGAGGCGACTCCTTGCTATGGATCATGCTCATGCATACTGGCAAAGGATAGCCCGACACTATGAGAAACATATGAAACCTTGCCACTTTGAAGTGGGAGATCTCGTTTTGAAAATCATCCACTATCGTGGCCCACATCCACTTGGAAAGTGGCGGCCCAAGTGGGATGGCCCTTATGTTGTGCGTGAAACCACCACAAACAACTCTTATTGGTTGATCGATGTAGAAGGTAGGAATTTAGCAAATCCTATCAATATTCAATACTTAAAGAAGTATCATGTATAGGATCTAAGTTAAATTCTCATTTTCGAAAATGTTTTAGGGAGATTTACTTTGAAACATCGAAAGAAAGGATCAAAGGCGAATTGTGTAACCCTGAGTGAGAGAATCAACACTTGCGAAAAAGTGGAGCTTTCCAAAATACGTGGTTACATTTCAAAATTCTTCTTCTTACAAAGAAAGGCCTAGTTCAATATAGCAAGATACTTGCAAGTAGTGCGTGCTATTTCTAAATAGGCTGATCTGGAATGGATTGAATATGACCTTGGGATAAGTCTTCCCCCCTTCTCTTCTCCTTCCAAAAGGAAAATTTGGTGAAAACAAATGGAAATCCCTACCAAAATCTCTTTTCCAAAGAAGGAAAGCTGAATCCCAAAAATAGAAAATCAATTCTTCTATTGAAAAGAGGGAATAAAGAAAAAATACTCCCAAAGGGAGATCCTCTATGAAAAAAAGAAAGAAAAGGCCAAAAAGCTCAAAAAGAGCAGTTTTCCGCCTCTCTGCCTCAAACCACGGGACGCTTCAGAAGGGACCGTGGTATCTCTTTCCCATCCCTATGACTTATCCCAAGTAAACAAGGTTTATTTCAAAGAATCCTAAAGTAAAAATAGGATTTACTTACTTGAATTTCATTTTGTTTGAGAATTCGACGTTTTGAGTAAGGCGTAGGAATTTTGAAACTTAGCTTGTTTTCTTATCAAACCTCCACTAGATTAGCGATTGTTAAGACTCAAATAAAGGCAAACACGAGGAACTAGAGGTCCTTAGGATCGAGGCTAACAAGGAGTTTCCCTTTTGAAATCAGGTTTTCCAAAACTCTAACATCGAGCGACATAAGGCCCACTCACTTAAAGCAGCAGGTCTTCATAAGACTCAAAAGTTCGACCATGCCACTTGGTCTCTAAGAGGTCGCCCTTCTTGGCGTCTCATCCATGTCATGCATTCTGCATAGTGTTTGGATTTGGGCCGATCCAAATAGTGTTTGGATTTGGATTGGATTCAAATAGTGTTTGGATTGGATCGGATCTGGACCAAAATATCCATATCCATATCCATAAAAATGTTGGATTTGGATCGAATACGGATCTCAAAATATTTGAGATCCAATATCCAGATCCAAATAGTGTTTGGATTTGGATTTGGATCCAGATCTCAAACCCAAACCCAAATCCAAGACCCACCTCACTTGCCTATAAATAGGAGTGAGGGGGTCTCAAAAAGTTCACGTGAAAATCAACTTGGAGGGCTTGGAGGAGAGAGAAGGTTATTAAGGTGAGTGCTTAGTGCTTTCTTAATTTTGTTTAGTGGGTTAATTGTGGGGTTAGTGTGGGATTAGAGTGGGCTGCCCCACCTTGATTAAAGGATGGATTTGCTTAAACAAAGAGGCTTAAGGTGGCTGATTGGAGCTTGAGCACACCCTAAACCGCCATTAAGCGGTAAGCCCTACTAAACACCCTAAACCACTCTTCCTAACCCCTTTAAACCACCTCAACCGACCTCACCTAACCCTAATCAAACCCCACCTAATTACCCCACAGCACCCTTAAGCCTAAGCTAAACCCATCTAAACCCTAACCGACCCCAACCTCAAGACCCCCGGCTGTCCCGCGCGCCCTGCATGCACCCCACTCTGGCTCCCGCGGGCCCTACACGTGCCCCACGTAGCCTGCCACTCCCGTGCGCCCTGCCCGCTCCTCGCCTTAGCGCTTGCGACAAGCGCCCAACGCCTGCCGCCCTAAACCGACCTTTCGCAGCCCTTCCACCGACCTGCTATCCTACCCTGTCCCAGTCACTACCTCTAACAACCTAGCCGAACCCATCCTAGCTAGACACTCCCATCCACCACCTTACATTCCCTAGCCGACCTTCACCTCACCACACACCTCAACCCCATACCGCACCCCACTACCACACCCCAGCCGAACCCTGTCGTGACTCCCTTGCCTTGGCCATAACCCCACAAAACCCCACAGAAACCCGTAGCATTCCCATACTACCTATCCCACACATCTCACACCACCCCACCCACTTAGTCCTGTGACCACCTTGCCTAGAACCCCCAACTCCCGTCCACCTCCATAGCATCCCATACCTTCCTATCCCATCCCACACCTAATCAAACCCGCACCCCCTTAGTGTCGTGAACCCCATAAACCCTCAAGCTCAAAGGCTCCGTTCTACCATCTTTTGCTTCAAGCTTCAAGGAAGACTCATCCGTGGGTGCGAAGCCAAGCAAGTCCGTGTAGATTGGAGTGGACAAACATCTGAATCACGTAAGTGTTTCAAATTTGGTATTTTATATCTCCTTCTACACTTAATTCAATTTGATATGGGGTTGTAATAATGGAGCATAGTCTCCCCCCAAGATGTAATATTGGTGTATGACACACAAGCACATAGGTGCACTTGAGCCTTTCCGCTCTTAGTTGCACACTTTTGCACACACATGGGCCTTGGCTGCCCCTAAGATATAGTCTTATTTATATAAATTCAGTTGTGTGGGTTTTATTTTCAAGTTGTGTGCGTTGTCTTTCAATTCCACACTCACACACATTGAGCTTTCGCTCTTACTCCTAAGACTCTAGTAAGAGCTGTATTGCAATTCAATTTTATTTTAAAGTTGTGTGTGTGGTCTTTCAATTCCACAACTCACACACATTGAGCTTTCGCTCTTACTCCCAAGACTCTAATAAGAGCCGTATTGCAATTCAATTTGGGTTTTACATTCCAAGTCTTGTGAGTTGTCTTTACATATACACACAACACCCACGCACACGTTGGCGACCTTCGGGCCCATATATATATAGTTGTATTTCCCTTCTGCTATGTCTTTAAATTTCGGGTTTTAAGGTTCAGCTGTGTGAGTTGCATTTCAATTTATACACGGCATACACTTATACAATTGATCCTTTATGCTCTTAAGATATAGCTATATTTCCATTTTGCAATTTCCCTTTTGCAATTTCCCTTCGGCTATGTCTTTCAATTCCGGGTTTTCCCGTTCAGTTGTGTGAGTTTGCATTGCATATCCGCCATACCACGAGATAGGGCACATATTGCATCAAAGTAACCTCGAACTACCCATGCAAAATTAGCCAAATTGAGCATTGGATGCGCACAACTACACACCTAAATTGGCTAAAACCCAAGACATAGGAAACGTGCAAATCCCACGTTGATAAAATCTGCGACAAGACAAACTAAACCAAATCAAACACTTTGCATATTTTCAAAAGGTCATGTTTGCTTAAAATCGAGTTTTCTAAAGCGTACAGACTGACCCTTGAGCATCGGTTCAAAAAGGTCTGCGACGAAAAGAGCCCACTTGTCCACAATCGCCCCATAAGTCTGATATTTTCAAAACTTACTTTGCTAGCTTGAGTAAGCTAGCTGGCACGCCCTTTAAGTGACTTAGACATACGAAAAGGTTAACTTCAGGCCTAAGAACCCAGAGTGGAAATTTCCACGTGTCTACAGGCCTATCTATATACTTTCAGCTGCATGAGTTTTCCCGGTTTAGCTGTGTACGTCTTTACATTCCGGGTTGTTAAATTTTAGTCGTGTGGGTTGTCTTTGTAGACACGCGAAAATTTTCACTCCGGATTCTTAGGCCTGAAGTGAACCTTTTTCATGTCTAAGTCGCTTTAAAAGGGTGTGCCAGCTAGCTTACTCAAACTAGTGAAGTAAGTTTTGAAATATCTAACTTAGTGGGCGATTGTGGACAAGTGGGCTCTTTTCGTCGCAAACCTTCTTGAACCGATGCTCAAGGGTCAGTTTGTATGCTTAGAAATCTTGATTTTAAACAAGCATGGCCTTTTTGAAAAGGTATGAAAGTATTTGATCAATTTATTTGTCTGATTGCAGATTTTATTTACGTGGGGTTTGCACGTATCTATGTCTTTGAATTTTATTTACCTAGGCGTGAAGTGTGTGCATCAAGTGCCTAAGTCTTGGTGTGTTTGCATGGGTTGTTCGGGGTTTGTTTGATGCAAGTATGTGCACTATCTCGAGTATGGCGGATATGCAATGCAACTCACACAACAGAACCTTAAAACCCAAAATTGAAATACATAGCATAAGGGAAATATAGCTATATCTTAGGAGCGAAAAGGCTAAATGTGTGCGTGTGTGTTGTGTATATATTGAAAGACAACTCACACAGCTAAACCTTAAAACATAGCTGAAAGGGAGATATAGATATAAGAGTGAAAAGGCTCAATTGTGGGCATGTGTGTTGTGTATAAATTGAAAGACAACTCACACGACTTGAATGTAAAACCCCGCTCGACTTGAATGTAAAGTGCGGAAGGGAAATACATATATATATGGGCCCGAAGGTCGCCAACGTGTCCGTGTGTGTTGTGTATAAATTATAAAGACAACTCACACGACTTGGAATGTAAAACCCAACCGAAAGGGGTATACAACTATATATATATGAGCCCGAAGGTCGTCAACGTGTGCGTGTGTGTTGTGTATATATCGAAATGCAACTCACACGACTGAAAATTAACAACTCGGAATTGAAAGACGTACACAACTGAACCGGGAAAACTCATGCAGCTGAAAATATATAGATATGGCTATATCTTAGTGGCTGCCGAGGCCAAAAGGTGCGTGAGTGCTTGAGCAAGTGCTCGGGTGTTCCTTGGGTGCGAGTGTGTAATTGAAATGACAAACTCACATGACTTGAACCTTAAAACCCGAATGAAATTGCAGCGTATATGGCTCTTACTAGAGTCTTTGGAGTAAGAGCGAAGGCTCAATGGTGTACGTGGGTGCTTGGTGTACGATATAGGAGCTAAAGCTCAAGTGCACGTATGTGTCTCATGTGCCAATTAACAATATTACATTCCAGGGGGAGACAATGCTCCATTAATACAACCCCGTATCCGAATTGAATTAAGTATAAAGCAAGTTAGCGTAAGGGACCAAGTTTAGACACTTACAAATAGCCGGTCCATCTTCACTTGCTCGCACTTGGGCTTGTGACTCACTTCGGGTAACCAAGGACATGCTCCCTTGAAGCTTGAGGTGTGAAGTGGCTGGCTGAAGGTCGAGCTTGATGGAGTTTAAGGCTTGAGAGAAGAGAGGCTCACGGTAAGGCGCTGCGGGCTTGTATAGGGTTTTGTGGGGTTACGGCCAAGGCAAGGGAGCCGCGGGTTTTAGGGTGTGGTATGGAGTCGTAAGGCGGTGGATGTGGGGTGTGGAGTGTAAGGCGGTGGGATGGAAGGCTAGGAGATGGTGTAGGCTAGGCTGTGGTGTGGAAGGGTGGCAGGGAGTCGGTTGTAGTGGTAGGGTGAAGGTCGGCTAAGGCGGGTTGAGTCGGTGGACGCCAGGCGCTAGGTGCTAGGCGGGTGGTTAGGCGACAGGCGCTAGGCGCCAGGTGGGCGCATAGGAGGCACGCGACACGGGGGAGAGAGGGAGCGGGGAGTGTGCAGGGCACACGAGGCACGCTGTGGTGTGCAGAGGGTGTTCGGGTGGTGATGGGAGATGGTTTGGGTGGTGGGGTTTGAGTCGGTTAGGGTGTTGGGCTGGTCTAATTAGGGTTAGGGGGTTGTGGGGTAGTTAGGTGGTGTTGATTAGAGTAGGTTTAAGGTGGTTTAGAGGGTTAGGAATAGAATGGTTTAGGGGGTTGATTAGGCTTACCTCTTGGAGTCGGTTTAGGGTGTGCTCAAGCTCCAAGCCAGCCACTCCAAAGCCTTCTTGTCCAAGCAAATCCAGCCCTTAATCAAGGTGGTGTAGCCCACACTAATCCCCTATTTAGCCCACAATTAACCCACTAAACAATATCAAGAAAGCACTAAGCACTCACCTTAATACACTCTCTCTCCTCCAAGCTCCTCCAAGTGGATTTCACGTGAACTTTTTGGAGACCCCCTCACTCCTATTTATAGGCAAATGAAGTGGGTCTTGAATATGGGTCTTGGGTTTGGATCGTGGAATCCATGTCTGATCCAAACACTATTTAGATCTGGATCTTGGATCTCGAATATTTTGAGATCCATATCCAATCCAATCCAAACACTATTTGGATCCAATCCAAATCCAAACACTATTTGGATCAACCCAAATCCAAACACTATTTATAGTCCTTCTTGGCTTTTTAAGGCGGACGTTTGGTGCGGGCACTGGCTTCATCAACGCTCCGTCTAGTGCTGGGTTTTCCTCAACTTTGTCGTTCAGACTCCATCTCACCATTTTGGACTCCGTTTTTGCTCAATTTTGCCATTTCTGGCTCAAGTTTATACTGCTTGGGTGGATGTACTTGATTTGGCTTCTGGTTGTGCCGAGCTTGCATTCTGCATCGAGCCTGGTCCTTCCTTTCACCCTTTGACCCTGGCTTATATCAGTTCAGGGTGCTGCTTTTGGGCTTCTGCCATTGCTTCTGAGGCTGCCTTTGATTTGGCCTTTGTGGGCTGGTTTTTGGGCTACTTTTCGATCAGGTGTCGTCTTCCCTACTTTACCTGTTCGTTGAGCCTTTCCGCTCTTATATCTATATTTCCCCATTTCACAAAGTTAAATTTCAATCGTGTGTGTGAGTTGTCTTTCCATTTACACACAAACACACACGCACATGTTTGTAAACACCCCGAAATCCAAAGATTTTGCAAAAACCAACACATGGTTCGAAAATCAGCTCAAAAAGCCAAGTTTGGAATTTTCAGTAACCTAGGAGCTCAAATAATTCAAACCTTCATTTTCCAACCCCATTTAAAACATGAAATTCTAAAAAGTGGATGAAAGTCCCATTTCTGCGAAAGCCCAGACGAACAGGTGAAGCCTAGCTCAAAGCAGCTTCAAAAAGAGATTCAAAAACTCAAAGATCAAGCCCAGCCCGATGAAAAGCAAAATTCAGAGACAAAAGGGGAGCCTAGGCCACAAGTGGACTTCAAGCCTGAAGCATCGAAGGCCAAGCCAAAAGTACCTCTGAAATCATGAGCAATCTAAGTCAAAAACAAGAAAAATCAGTTGAAATAGAGTCCAAAAAGGTGAAAAGGAGCTTGGACGACGAAATTGGGAAAAACCCAGCATAAGACGGAGTGTTGATAAACTTAGGGCCCGTGCAAAACGTTCGGCTCGGAATGCCAGGAAGGATTGAAGAAGAGAAAAATTTGGATCAAATCTGGATCCAAATATCTAGATCCAAACTCAAGATCCAGATCCAAATAAGACTTGGATTGGATCCGGATTTCAGAACCAATCTAGGATCCATATCCAATCCCCTTGCCTATAAAAGGACATGAGGGGGGGAGGTCCCAGGATTCTTTTTTTCATGTGAAAGCTTGGTTGGTGGAGAGAGAGAGAGAGAGAGAGAGAGAGAGAGAGAGAGAAAAGCAAGTCAAGAATGGTGGCTTGACTTGGCCTTTTCATTATGGGCTGATGTTGTGGGTTGAGATTGTAGGCAAAGGGGGATTTCACGCAAGTCAAGTGCTGCAACAAAGGAAATTCGGCAGCTTGGATGGCTCTCCCATTGCGTGAAGGTTGGATGTGTGGAAACCAATAGGAGCTGGTCGGTTCCCCACTAAGGTTAGTTCCTAAACACTACCCTAAGCCTTTCTTTCCCTAATCCTCTAAACTACCTAAAACCATCCACTAAATCCCACCCAAGCTCGGCCAAAGTGCTGGCCGAGCCTTGCTTAGACCCATCCTAATCTACCCAAAAACCGTTCCTACCTAAGACCATCCCAAGCTCGGCCATTAGTTGGCCGAGCTCATCCTAGACCTGTCCCATTAAGCTCCTAAATCCTAACCCTCTACCTTAGCTTAAACCCTACTTAAACCAATCCTAAAAACTACCCAGCTCGGCCATCATTGGCCGAGCTCTTTCTGTAGGATCCCATCTTAGATCTTACCTAAGACAAGTCTTCAAAGATCTGCCCAGCTCGGCCACCATTTGGCCGAGCATTCCCTTAAACCTTCCCTTAGATCCTTACCATTCAGCCTAAAAAGCCTAACCAAACCGAGTGCCTAATGCACTCGGTTCCCTTAGCCACCCACACTCACCTAGCTCGGCCACCATTTGGCTGAGCATTCCCTTAAACCTTCCCTTAGATCCTTACCATTCAACCTAAAAAGCCTAACCAAACCGAGTGCCTAATGCACTCGGTTCCCTTAGCCACCCACACTCACCTAGCTCAGCCACTAGCTGGCCAAGTATTAGCTTGAACCCATCCTAAAACCATCCACTAAATCCCACCCAGCTCGGCCACCATTTGGCCGAGCATTCCCTTAGAACCATTCCTTAGGATCTCGCCTAGGATCATCCACAAGACATCAACTAGGCTCGGCCATTAGCTGGCCGAGCATTCCTTTAAGACCATGCCTAAAACTACCCATAAAACATCACCCAAATCGGCCATCAGCTGTCCGAGTATCCCCTTAGGACCTTGGCTTAACTCTTACCCAAGACCACCCATTTAGACCTGGCCTAGATCCCTTACATCTCGCCCTAGATCTGTCCATGTCTTACCCAAACCCATAGCATATCCATATGTCGACCTAGCCTAGATCAAAAACTAGGATCAACACCCTACGCAGCTGATCGATTCGCAGTGAGAGGTCCATCCAACAGTTGTTCCCAAGGTCGGATTTCATTGATAAAGAAATCCCAAGCAGACGATGTGTAAGTGTTTGAATATGGTCTTTTACATTACTTCAAGTTCAATTAAATTCATATGGGGTTGTAATAACGGAGCTTGTCTCCCCCCAGATGTAATATATGTGCTTGATGTAAAACACACACACGTACACTCGAGCCTTTCCGCTCTTATCTGCACACTTTTGCAAACAAACAGGCCTTAACAACCCATAGGATATAGCTCTATTTATATACATTCAGCTGGGTTTTAAGGTTCAAGTCGTGTGAGTTGTCTTTCATTTTATACACTCAAAGCACTCACTCACATTAAGCCTTTCTGCTCTTACGTATATATACATATTTCCCTTTCAGCTGGGTTTTAAATTTAAGTTGCGTGAGTTGCCTTTCAATTTATACACTCAAAGCACTCACTCACATTGAGCCTTCTCGCTCTTAAGATATAGCTATATATTTTCTTTCCGCATTTAAGATATAGCCATATTTTCCCTTCTGCAATTTCCCTTCTGCTATGTCTTTAAATTCTGGGTTTTCCCTTCAAGTTGTGTGAGTTGCATTGCATATACGCCACACTCGAGATAGGGAGCATACCTGCATCGAACAATCCTAAGCAAAATCGTGTAGAATCTGCCAAAATCAAGCACTTGATGCACACAATTTCATGCCAAAATTTGCTAAAACCCAAAGACATAGGAACGTGTGGATCCCATGAATAAAACCTGTAAATTGACAAAAGCCAATTGATCAAACACTTTCATACTTTTCGAAAAGGTCGTATTTGTTCAAAATCGAGTTTTCCTAAGCGTACAGACTGACCCTTGCGCATCGGTGCAAGAAGGTCTGCGATGAAAAGAGCCCACTTGTCCACAGTCGCCCCAAAAGTCAGATATTTTCAAAATTTACTTTGCTAGTTTGAGTAAGCTAGCTGGCACGCCCTAAAAGTGAACGTAGATTGCGAAAAGATTCACTCCAAGCCTAAGAAACCGAAGTTGAAGATTTTCTGTGTCTACAGATTTGGCACGCCCGATGGGACTTGGGTCTTAAGGAAAATCGATACAAACAAAGAGATCTTTTGAAAAATTTGTTTTCAAAGAAAAGTGTTTTAACTCTTTGTCTTTTTGCATTTCATAGTTGGATTTTAAAGCATCGGAGTCATGTTGAGTTCAAACTCCTATGAAGTGTCTAGCCGTGCCTCATGTGCCTCAAGTTCTCATTCTAGGAAATCTTTGAAAACTCGAAAACAAAGAGAGGAAGAGATAAGAAGGGAGTGCGAGGCCAAAATTGCTGCTCTTAGCCAAGAGGCTGAAGCAGCCGATTCGTGTTCGTCACATGGCGAACCAATGAAGGCCAAAAAGAAGTTTGAAAAAACTCGTAGACACAAGGAGACCTCCACGATAGAAGGCAACCAATACCACGACTCCTTCACTCACAGGGATCATAAAGCCCTACAGCAGCTACTGAAAGGGCAAAACAAAGAGAAAACAACGTACGCCCTGTCTGACTTTCTCCCTTTAGACTATGAAATAGACAGTGATGACGAAATACCGAATTTCCATTGGTATGATGGCACGGGAGACCCTACGTCTCACTTGCAACTTTTCTCTCGTCGAGCCCATAAGAAAAAGAAGGTGTAGACGCGCGAAAATCCCCGCCTCTTCGCCTCTTTCGGGGGCTTGGAGTGGATCTTCTCGTGTGTCTAAGGCCTATGTATACAAATAGGGCGTGCCAGCTAGCTTACTTAAGCTAGCGAAGATATTTTTTTAACACTGACTTCTAAACGTGGCGACTGTGAGCAAGTAAGCTCTTGTCGTCGCAGACCTTCTTGCACCGATGTGCAAGGGTCAGTTTGTACGCTTTGCAAAAATCGAGTTTTGGGGAGAAAGTCTACGAAGCGATTCGAGGTGTCTATTTCGGGTCTTTAAGATGCGATTTGCATTTTTTAGATCACGTGGATTTGCACGTGCCTAAGTCTTTTCTTTTATCCCTTTTCGGGCCACCTAGTTTGTGTGTTATGAACACTCCACTACATGGGCGAATTCGAGCGGGGCTTGCTTTGATGCAATATGCGTCCTACCTCGTGGTATGGCGTAGATGCAATGCAAACTCACGCTACTCCAAAGGGAAAACCCGAAACGTAAAGACAATACTGAAGGGAAATAACCGAAGGGAAATAACCGAAGGGAAATATGTATATATCTTATGTATATGAGCCCTTACTCGGGTCTTGCAAATAAGAGCGAAGGCTCAATGTGGGTGCGTGCTTGAATTGAAAGACTTACACACACGACATGAAATTAAACCCAAATATAAATTGCAGTATGGCCTTGACTAAGGTCTTGGGAGTAAGAGCGAAGGCTCAATGTGTGTGAGAGTGCTTGAATTGAAGTACTACACACACGACATAAATGAAACCCAAATATAACTGCAATAAGGCCTTTACTAAGGTCTTGGGAGTAAGAGCGAAGGCTCAATGTGTGTGAAAGTGCTTGAATTGAAAGACTTACTCACACGACATGAAATGAAACCCAAATAGTATAGGTCGGCCCTTACTTGGGTCTTTCAAATAAGAGCGAAAGCTCAATGTGTGTGAGAGTGCTTGAATTAAAAGACTTACTCACACGACATGAAATGAAACCCAAATAGTATAGGTCGGCCCTTACTTGGGTCTTTCAAATAAGAGCGAAAGCTCAATGTGTGTGAGAGTGCTTGAATTGAAAGACTGACTCACACGACAAGAAATGAAACCCAAATAGTATAGGTCGGCCCTTACTTGGGTCTTTCAACTAAGAGCGAAAGCTCAATGTGTGTGAGTGTTTGAATTGAAAGACAACGCACCCAACTTAAACAAAACCCTTCGAAAATGAAAGTATATATGTACACTTATATATTAGGGGCTGATTAGGCCCGTGTGTGCTAAAAATCGTGCACGACTAAGAGAATGCACGTGTGTGGTTGTGCCAAGCCACGTTATTACAAGCGGGGGGAGTCTATGCTCCGTTATTACAACCCCGTATCAAATTGAATCTCAAGCAAGTATACAACTAAGGACCGAGTTTAGACACTTACGAGTAGCTGGTCCGTAGAGGTCTTGCTTGAGCGTGGGCTTGGCCTTGGGCTGCAAACGGGAGCTCCGCGAAGGTAGGTGATCAAAGGTGCTGGTCGGCTGCAAGTGGGGCGCGGGATAGGCGCTTCGAAGGTGGCCGGTGGCAAGTAGATGTCGCCTCAAAGTAGGGGGTTTAAAGGGGCTGAATGAGTGGGTTCTTAGGGTCACTAGGGGAGTTGAGAGTTTAGGGAAACTGGACCTAAAGGAGAGCTGGTGGGAAGGCCGAATAGGACACCTAGGGGAAGGCCGAAGGGAATATGGTAGCTAGGTAATGGCCGGCAGTTTGGGCTATACTAGGTTCGGCTAGGTTAAAGTGGTGGTGGCAAAGGGGCTGAGATGAAGATAGGATGGGTGGCTAGGAGTGGAGAGGTAGTAGAGAAAGGGGCTAGGTACGGTGCAGGGTACTTACGAATGGGGAGAGGTGGCGGATGAAGTGGGAAGCAGGCGGGCAGGTGGGCTGTTGGCTGGTTCGGTTTGGTGGAGGTGGTGGCGTCCGGCTGAGGGATGGTGGTGGTGGATGGAAGAGGGAAGGTGGCGGTGCAGGTGGAGCTGATGAAGCAGGTGGAGCAGTTGGGGAGTGGAGCAGGCGGACAGGTTGGAGAGTGGAGTCGGCTGGGCTGAGGTGAGGGAGATGGAGAGGGCCCGGCTGGGTGAGATGGTGGTTCCCACTTGGAAAACCCGCCCACAAAGGGGAGGGGTTTAAATAGGGAATGGGTAGGTCGGTTGGGGCTGGGCTGAGGGTAGTGGTTAGGTGGTTTAGGTAGGGTGGTATGTAGATAAGGTGGGCTGGAAAGGGTTGGGCCAGATATTTTAAAACTAGGGGTTTGGGTAGATTGTGGGCTAAGGGTGGTTTAGGGGTTTAGGGCTAGGTTAGGTGGTTGGGTTTTAGGGTGAGGTTTAGTGAGCTAGGTTAGGTGATTAGGCTAAGTTTAGGCTAGGATTAGGGAAATTAATCTAGGTTTAGGGAAGGATTAGGGAAGTGGGTTAGGTGATTAGGTTGGGATTAGGACGGGATTAGGAAAGTGGGTTAGGTGATTAGGCTCAGATTAGGGGTGGATTAGGGGTTTAGGCTAGGATTAGGCATTTTGGGTTAGGTTTAGGTGAGGGAGCTCCCTTAGCATGGCCCATAGACCTTGATCACCCCATGTTGGTGCAGCCCTAGGTTAGGTTTTAGCTAATTACAAGCTTAAATCCACTCAATTAGGCTAACCCACATGATTAACCCAAACTTGACACACAAGTCAATCTTAATACAACACTCTTGATATTTTTCACCCCCACTCTCTCTCATGCCCAATATCCCACGTGAATTTCAAGTGGGCCCCCACCTCCATTTATGAGAAGGTGATGTGGGCCATGGATATGGATATTGGATTGGATATCTGGATCCAAATCCAAATCCAAGTCCACATATGGGTTTGGATTGGAATCTGGATATATATGGTCCAGATCCAATCCAAACTGAGCTCTGACTCCTTCGAGCTGGGTTCGAAACGGACGATTTGTGCGGGGCCTGACAGCATCAGTACTCCGTCTGCGTTGGGTCTTCGCCAACATAGTCGTCCGCCTCCGTTACTGCAATTTATATTTGGGTTTAATTTCATGTCGTGTGTGTAAGTCTTTCAATTCAAGCACGCACCCACATTGAGCCTTCGCTCTTATTTGCAAGACCCGAGTAAGGGCTCATATACATAAGATATATACATATTTCCCTTCGGTTATTTCCCTTCAGTATTGTCTTTACATTTCGGGTTTTCCCTTTGGAGTAGCGTGAGTTTGCATTGCATCTACGCCATACCACGAGGTAGGATGCATATTGCATCAAAGCAAGCCCCGCTCGAATTCGCCCATGTAGTGGAGTGTTCATAACACACAAACTAGGTGGCCCGAAAAGGGATAAAAGAAAAGACTTAGGCACGTGCAAATCCACGTGATCTAAAAAATGCAAATCGCATCTTAAAGACCCGAAATAGACACCTCGAATCGCTTCGTAGACTTTCTCCCCAAAACTCGATTTTTGCAAAGCGTACAGACTGACCCTTGGGCATCGGTGCAAGAAGGTCTGCGACGACAAGAGCTTACTTGCTCACAGTCGCCACGTTTAGAAGTCAGTGTTAAAAAAATATCTTCGCTAGCTTAAGTAAGCTAGCTGGCATGCCCTATTTGTATACATAGGCCTTAGACACACGAGAAGATCCACTCCAAGCCCCCGAAAGAGGCGAAGAGGCGGGGATTTTCGCTTGTCTACAGAGATTGTCACGCCCGGTGGGACGTGAGCCTTTTCAGAAATCGAGTCTACTTGTAGAAGTCTTGCGAAAATTTTGTAAAAATGTATCGTTTTAACTTGTTTTCTTTGCTTGTACTTAGGAAAGTTTGAAAAAGCTTGAAAAGCATGTCAAAATCCAATCCAAGTGAAGTGTCGAGCCAAGGCTCATGCGCATCAAGTTCTCACTCTAGGAGGATTTTCAAAAACAAAATAAAACTAGATGAAATCGAGGACTTGAGAAGGGAGTTTGAGGCCAAAATCGATGCTCTCAGCCAAGAGGCTGAAGTAGGCGATTCATGTTCATCGAACGGTGAACAAAGGCGTAAAAAGAAATCTGAAAAACCTCGCAAGCAAAAAGAGGCCTCCGTAATGGAAGGCAACCAATACCACGAGTCCTTCACACAAAAGGACCGTAAAGCCCTACAGCAGCTGCTGAAAGGGCAGAATAAAGAGAAAAGAAGCTACGCCCTGTCTGATTTCCTTCCTATGGATTATGAAACAGACAGTGACGATGAAATACCGAACTTCCATCGGTATGATGGCATGGGAGACCCTAGGTCTCACTTGCAGCTTTTCTCGCGTCGAGCCCATAAGAAGAAAAAGGACTCGATGAAATGGGTGTATTGGTTCCCTCTATCCCTTAAAGGCACAGCTGCCAAATGGCTGGCTTCCAACGACTTAAGCCAGTTCGCTACTTTTGAAGAGTTAGCGAACTGCTTCATGCAAAGATTTGCACAAAACGTGGAAGTCACGCCAACCCTGAATACCTTAAGGGATACAAAGCAAGGCATGAATGAAGACGTGCATGCCTTCATTATAAGATGGAGGTCGCTTTTAGGCCAAGTGCGAGAGCCCATATCCGAAGGATGCGCAGTAATGCTCATCCTGGATAATTTCAAAAGCGAGTTAAAAACCCTTCTCTCGCTCTATGAGATTTCAACTTTCCATAAGTTGATCAAAAAGGCCTCCCTTTTCGAAACCAACTTGCGAAAAGGGACATACGATCACTTATGGAAAGGAAGTGCCGTTCCAAAAACCCGTTTGGAAAAGCCCATCGCATATGGGCTGGCCACGACGGACAAAGGGGCAAAGCCCCATAAAATCGCCAATGTCCGGGTGGATCCAGGCATGGCAGGCACTTCTAAAAATTTTGAAAAAATAGAAAATAAGAGAGAACGTAATTTTCAAAAACCGGTTGAAAAACGGGAGTACACTCCGCTGGGGCAACCTGTGTCGGAGGTCCTAGACCTCTTACTTGCCTAGGGCATGATCGAACTCCCTGAAATCCCCGAAGGAGTCACGTCCAAAGGGGGGTATTTAAACCGATTTTGCAAGTATCATCGGCTCAAAGGCCATGATACCAAACGCTGCTTCTCTCTTCTAAATAAAATTGAGAACTTGATAGCAGAAGGCCGGCTCCAGGTCACTGCGGAACCTGAGCCACCTCAAGCTATCTTCAAGGAACCCTTTCCCAAACATGCCAGTGGCAGTGGGAAAGGAAAGGAGGTATGTACCCTCACCATTTCCAAGGAACTAGCGCAAAAGCCAGAACCTGGTCGACCTACTTGTGCGCCCATCCTTGTATTATACAAGAGGCCCGCCCAAGTCGTCATTCGGGGACCACCAAAAGTGGAAACCCCGGCAAAACTAGTTTTGAAAATCCAAGGTTCTCCTCAGCTCATCCTTAGAGCCAAGTTTAGCGCGAACCCTAGGCTGGTCGTGGGGGAAGTCGCTAGATTCGGGAGGATCTACCAACCCCCGCACCTTCAAGGTGCTCAAAAGGTGGTCAGTGTGCCTGGCCCCTCAAAAGCATGTATCCCTAGTGGTCTGCCAAAAGCAGATAAGGACAAAGTCATCCTAAATCCTTATGATTTCGAAAACCACCTTTCAAAGATTCCTATTCACATGTCTATCCTAGAGCTTATCAAAACGTCGCCTAGGCATAGACTTGTCTTAGAGAAAATTCTAGAAAGGGCCAAGGTTGATTCGAACATAAGTCCGGAATCCTTGTCTGCCCAAGTGGCTTTATTAGGAGCAAAATCGCCCATCACCTTTTCGGAAGATGATGTAGATAGACCCATAACCAGGCCCTACATATCGAGGTGGTTCTAAACAACCACTCTCTAGACAGGTGCCTAGTCGATGGTGGAGGGGGGCTCAACATCCTTCCACTGCATGTGGCGTACAAAATCGGAGTCACCTTGACTTCAGTGAACCCAAGCCCCATCGTTATCACTGGATACGATGAGAATGCGTCTAGACCTTTAGGATCCATCGAACTCCCAATGGAAACGGGAGGGATCGAACACACGGGGGTGTTCCATGTCTTGGACATCCACCCCCATTATAACCTGTTGCTGGGAAGACCCTAGATACACAGTTTGTGTGCTGTGCCATCCACCTTCCACAGGTGTGTCAAGATCCCTTTTAGGGACCAGGTCGTAGTGATCCTAGGTGAGAGTCACCCACAACTTCAGGGGATCATAAACTCTCCTTGTTTATCGAGCTCCCAGCCCATGAGGCTAACCTGGGGCAAATTATGGTTGAGCCACCTTGGCTCGTGTTGAACAACCCTAGGAAGGTTGTATATGTGAAGGGGCCGCCCAAAGCAGGCCCCCTCCCGACTCTAATCCTCCTAGGAAAACCCAAGCGTTCCCTATTTCCAAAACCCCTGGACAAAAGGCCATACGAGCCTAATATGGACGATAGCATGTTCCAGGACCACGACTTATATCCCATCTTTTCAAAAAATAAAAGGTCGTGGAACATGTTATTGAACATGGGCTACACGCCCTACAAGAGTCTAGGGGCACAAAACCAGGGTCTCCTAGAGCCCATCCTTCCTAGGGCCAACCCAAGCCGATATGGGATCGACTATACTCCCCGAATACCGCCGGAGCCACCCCCTGTGACCACCTGGGTCAAGGGTGCCCCGGAGCCTGCCTTAGAAGAAACCTATGGTTTAGACCTCCTATTCCGAGTCTAACCCATAGTGTTTTCTCTTTGTAGGTATGACGGAAGATCCCTTTTTCTAAAAATACCAAAAACAACTGAAAAACTTAAAATAAAATAAATAAAAAAATCGAAAAACAAGAAAAACCAAAAACAATGGAAAAACAAAAACTCGAAAAAAGAGTGCTTTGTATAGTTCCCAAAGTTCTTGTTTTACAAAAACCCAAAAAAATCGAAAATTTGGAAAATACCAAAAAGATTTTGTACATAGCTGCTCCTGGTAAGACTTTGGCGAAAGAAAAGAATTTCGAAAGAAGCGTCGTCTGCATAGCCAGACCAAAAATTTCGAAATCACTTGAAAATCCAAGTACAAAACCAGGTTATTTTGAAAACCACGCATCAAGTTCCCTCGGCTCTATAGCCCACGAGAATGATCAAAGCCCAGAAGTGGATCCCCTTGAGGAAGATCCTACTTCTGAGCTCCCAGAATTTCATAGAATTCTCGATTTTGAAAGACCTTCCCAATCAGTAGGAGGAGATTTCGTAGAAGTGAACCTAGGGGATGATTCCAATCCCAAAACCATCAAAATAGGCGCATGCTTGCATGAAACTGAAAAGTTAACATTCATTGCATTTCTACGAACCTATTTAGATGTGTTTGCATGGACGTATGAAGACATGCCGGGCATAGATCCCAGCATAGTCGAGCATCGTCTTCCCCTAGATACAGGTGTAAAACCCATAAAGCAGAAGCTTAGGAAAATACACCCGAATGTACACACGCAAGTCAAAGAGGGTTTAGAAGATCTGCTAAAAGCCGGATTTATAAAACCCATTGCGTATTCTGATTGGTTGTCAAATATCGTTGTAGTTCGAAAAACCAATGGGAAAATTCGAATATGCATCGATTTCAGAAACCTGAATAAAGCCACTCCAAAGGATAATTATCCTTTACCAAACATTGATTTGATAGTCGATAGTACTGCAAATCATGAAATGTTTTCATTTATGGATGGCTATTCAGGCTATAATCAAATCAAACTAAGTCCACGAGATCAGGGTAAGACCGCCTTCACAACCCCATGGGGCACGTACTGCTATACAGTCATGCCCTTTGGTTTGAAAAATGCCGGCGCAACATACCAACGAGCCATGAACATGATCTTTCATGATCAAATTCATGAGCTTGTAGAAGTGTATGTAGATGATCTCTTGGCGAAATCCAAAACCCGATGCACCCATATCGAATGTTTACAAAAGATTTTCGAAAGGCTTAGGCTTTACAAAGTAAAGCTAAACCCTCAAAAATGTGTGTTCGGGGTAGAATCAGGGAAGCTTCTAGGCTTTATGGTGAGCCAAAGGGGAATAGAAGTCGACCCCTCTAAGTGTCGAGCCATCATAGACATGGCTCCACCCTCCAATCTCACCCAAGTCCGTAGCCTCCAGGGTCGATTACAATCTGTGCGCCGATTCATATCGAATCTGGCAACTAGATGCGAACCCTTCAACAAACTGTTGAGGAAGGGTACGAAATTCTTATGGGATGACGAATGCCAAAAGTCCTTCGAGAGACTGAAGGCATACTTGGTTAATCCCCCCGTTTTGAATCCTCCAAAACAAGGAAAACCACTTTTATTATACATCTCTGTGCATGTAAACGCTTTAGGAGCCCTGTTGGCTCAATACGAGGATGACACCCATAAGGAGTATGCCATCTACTATATTTTGAAAACCCTCTTGGCTTATGAACGAAATTATCAAGCCATGGAGAAGACGTGCTTGGCCCTAGTCTGGGCCTGCCAGAAATTCAGACACTATTTCCTAGATCATGAGATCTGGATAGTGTCCAAGCTTGATCCAATCAAGCACTTGTTCGAAAAACCCATTCTCACGGGTAGATTGGGCAAATGGCAACTCCTTCTAATGGAGTATGATCTGAAATACCATCACCAGATCTCCGTTAAGGGGCAAGCCCTAGCAGATTACGTGGCTGAATTCCCCTTAGAGGACGCATATCCCACTCTTGTCGAAATGCCTGATGAAGGCATATTGCAAAACCATTTTCAAAACCACATTTTGGCAAATTCTTTCGAAAACCAAGTGTGGAAGATGCACTTCGACGGGGCACGAAACCAACGAGGGGCTGGTGCCGGGATCATCCTAATCTCCCCTGAAAAGGGCGAGATTCCCATAGCAATCCGCTTAGATTTCGAATGTTCCAACAACGTAGCTGAGTATGAAGCACTCATACAAGGCTTAAGGATTTCGAAAACTCTAGGGGCATCATGCATCGAGGTCTTTGGAGATTCGCTCCTTGTCATAAACCAGGTTTTAAAAATTTGGCAAGTACGTAATGAGAAACTACTTCCATATCACGAGTTGGCCACTCGATTGGTCCAATCCTTCCAATCGTGTAAGCTCACACACGTAGGAAGAGAGGACAATGGCATCGCCGATGCCCTCTCTTCCTTGGGTTCAGCCCTGAAGGTCGATCCCATTTCAGGGACCAGATCTTTGGAAATATGGCATGCACCTCATCCATCCACACACGACTTGGATATTTGCCAAAACAACCCAGAGTCTATTGAAAAACCCTGGTTCTATGACATAAAACAATTTTTAGAAAATGGGGGATTCACCGAGGATGCCACATCCAAAGATAAGGCATTCATTCACAAGATTTCGACCCGATACACCATTCTGGGTGGGGTCTTATACAAAAAGAGTTTTACCGACATTCTGCTTAGGTGTATCGACCTAGAGGAGGCTAGGATAGTGATGCACGAGTTCCACGATGGAGAATGTGGAGGTCATGTTAATGCCAACATGATGGCAATGAAAATACTTAGAGGGGGTTATTTTTGGTCCACCCTGAAAAAGGATTGTCACGATCATGTTAGGAAGTGTCATCCATGTCAAGTGCATGGACACGCCATTCATATCCCTTCATCTGCATTGCATTCCATGGTCAGCCCCTAGCCATTTACCATGTGGGCGTTTGACATTGTAGGCCCAATATTTCCAAAGGCCTCGAATGGGCATCGTTTTATTTTAGCAGCCACGGAGTATTTCTCCAAGTGGGTGGAAGCCATTTCCCTAACAAATGTAATGGGGCAACATGTGGTGGCTTTCATCCGGAGGAATATCTTGGCTCGATTTGGGGTTCCACGAGACCTTGTGTCTGATAATGGTACCCCATTCAAGAACGAGCGGATGGTTAAGTTGTGCAACACGTATGGCATAACTCACCACTTCTCTTCGCCCTACTACCCTCAGGGCAACAGCCAAGCCGAAGCCACAAACAAGACTCTCATTAGTATTATTGAGAAAACCTTAGAGAAGGGTAGGACGTGGCACGAGAAGCTGGATGAAGCCTTATGGGCTTATAGGACTTCCATCCGGACTCCCACGAATGCCACACCATTCGAGTTGGTCTATGGCACAAACACCATTCTTCCCATTCATACTCAATTGCATTCATTTCATACATCCATAGCACTCGACCTCCCCCTAGAGACGCTTCAGCATGCTAGGATGGCCGAACTAGATTTGCTAGATGAGAGGCGACTCCTTGCCATGGATCATGCTCGCGCATACCGGCAAAGGATAGCCCGACATTATAGCAAACACATGAGACCTCGCCACTTTGAAGTGGGAGATCTGGTCTTGAAAACCATCCACCATCGTGGCCCACACCCCCTAGGCAAGTGGCGCCCCAACTTGGATGGACCCTATGTTGTACGAGCAACCACTATGAACAATTCGTATTGGTTGATCGATGTAGAAGGTAGGAATTTAGCAGATCCTATCAATATTCAATATTTAAAGAAGTATCATGTGTAGGATCTGGATTAAATTCCATTTTTCAAAAATTTTAGAGGGATAGCTGCCCTGAGACATGTGAATAAGGTGCAAAGGCAAACTCGTGTGACCCTAAGTGAGAGAATTCGCACTTGTGAAAGAGTGGAGTTTTCAAAATCGTGGTTACATTTCAAAATCCTTCCTCTTACAAAGAAAGGCCTAATTCAACATAGCAAGATACTTGCAAGTAGTACGTGCTATTTCCAAATAGGCTGATCTGGAATGGATCGAGTGTGGGCTTGGGATAAGTCCTCCCCTCTTCTCTTCTATTTCCAAAAGGAAAACAAAGGCCCAAATCAAAAGGGAATTTCCCATTTAAAGTCTCTTTCCAAAAGAAAGAAACCAGAGTTTAAAAGAAAAATCGATTCTCTTATAAAAAAAAGAGGGATTAAAGAAAAAATACTCCCAAAGGGAGACCCTCTATGGAAAAAAGGAAAAAGAGGCCGAAAAGTTCAAAAAGAGCAGTTTTCCGCCTTCTATGCCTTAAACCACGGGACGCTTCAGAAGGGATCGTGGAATCTCTTTCCCATCCCTGGCTTATCCCAAGCTAAAGCATGGTTCATTTCGAGGAATCCTAAAGTAAAAATAGGATTTACTTACTTGAATTTCATCTTGTTTGAGAATTCGACGTTTCGAGTAAGGTGTAGGAATTTGAAATGAAACTTGTGTTCTTATAAAACCTCCGCTAGATAAGCGAGTGTTAAGACTCAAACAAGGGCAAGCACAAAGAGCTCGAGATCCTTAGGATCGAGGCTCAAGACAGTTGTCCCTTTTGTAAATAGCTTTTGTAAATAAGTTTGAAAACCGAACATCGAACAGCATAGGATTTGCTCACTTGAGCAATAGGCCTTGTAAGTCTCTAGAGTTCGACCACATCTGGTCTCTGGGAGGTCGCCACTCTTGGCACCACACCCATGTCATTTGCATTCCACGCATGGTACTTGCATGAACATGATCCCATTTAGGACCAGATTCCATAAGTATAACCCTTTGGCGTGATATCTCCTCCTACCAGAGTTTGTAAATTGAGATTTTGCTAAAATGGGACGATCCCATATTCTTCGTGGCTAGATCTAGGGAGACATTAAAAGGGGTGTTTGTCATCTTTGCCCTTATCCAAATCTATTTGGACAAGGCCAAAGAGGGGCATCTGTAAACACCCCGAAATCCCACGAATTCCTTAAACAAACCTGGTTTTGTAAAAGCAGCCCCAAAGGGCCATTTTGAGTCTGGAAACTCAGGAGCCTTCCAGACAACCCTGTATATATGTTTTAAACTTTATCTTTCAAAAACATATGATATGGCTTTTGAAAAACCTTTTAAAACATGTTTTGAAACCCCGAAGCGGCTTGGCCCGATCAAGACAGGACCAGGAGAGCTAAGAAGAGCCCAAAACCGGAGCACATGTCGAGCTCGGCGCAGCAACTCTTGTATCTGATTCACATCCTAGGATCTCGAACGTCCAAGACCTTGTTCTTATCAAAATAGCATTTGAAGTCATCTCCGAAAGGCAGAAACGGAGGCGGACGACTATGTTGGCGAAGACCCAACGCAGACAGAGTACTGATGCTGTTAGGCCCCGCACAAATCGTCCGTTTCGAACCCAGCTCGAAGGAGTCAGAGCTCAGTTTGGATTGGATCTGGACCATATATATCCAGATTCCAATCCAAACCCATATGTGGACTTGGATTTGGATTTGGATCCAGAGATCCAATCCAATATCCATATCCATGGCCCACATCACCTTCTCATAAATGGAGGTGGGGGCCCACTTGAAATTCACGTGGGATATTGGGCATGAGAGAGAGTGGGGGTGAAAAATATCAAGAGTGTTGTATTAAGCTTGACTTGTGTGTCAAGTTTGGGTTAATCATGTGGGTTAGCCTAATTGAGTGGGTTTAAGCTTGTAATTAGCTAAAACCTAACCTAGGGCTGCACCAACATGGGGTGATCAAGGTCTATGGGCCATGCTAAGGGAGCTCCCTCACCTAAACCTAACCCAAAATGCCTAATACTAGCCTAAACCCCTAATCCACCCCTAATCTGAGCCTAATCACCTAACCCACTTTCCTAATCCCGTCCTAATCCCAACCTAATCACCTAACCCACTTCCCTAATCCTTCCCTAAACCTAGATTAATTTCCCTAATCCTAGCCTAAACCTAGCCTAATCACCTAACCTAGCTCACTAAACCTCACCCTAAAACCCAACCACCTAACCTAGCCCTAAACCCCTAAACCACCCTTAGCCCACAATCTACCCAAACCCCTAGTTTTAAAATATCTGGCCCAACCCTTTCCAGCCCACCTTATCTACATACCACCCTACCTAAACCACCTAACCACTACCCTCAGCCCAGCCCCAACCGACCTACCCATTCCCTATTTAAACCCCTCCCCTTTGTGGGCGGGTTTTCCAAGTGGGAACCACCATCTCACCCAGCCGGGCCCTCTCCATCTCCCTCACCTCAGCCCAGCCGACTCCACTCTCCAACCTGTCCGCCTGCTCCACTCCCCAACTGCTCCACCTGCTTCATCAGCTCCACCTGCACCGCCACCTTCCCTCTTCCATCCACCACCACCATCCCTCAGCAGGACGCCACCACCTCCACCCAACCGAACCAGCCAACAGCCCACCTACCCGCCTGCTTCCCACTTCATCCGCCACCTCTCCCCATTCGGTAAGTACCCTTCTAAGGCCTATTTGTATAAACAGGGCGTGCCAGCTTGCTTACCTAAGCTAGCGAAGATATATTTTAAATCTGACTTCTAACATGGCGACTGTGAGCAAGTGAGCTCCTGTCGTCGCAGACCTTCTTGCACCGATGCGCAAGGGTCAGTCTGTACGCTTTAAAAATCGAGTTTAGGGTAGGAAAAGCCTACAAGAGCGGTTTGAGGTGTTTTGATTCGGGTCTTTTCAATGCGATTGCAGATTTTAGATCACGTGGATTTGCATGTGCCTAAGTCTTTCTTTTTATCCCTTTATGGGCCACCTAGGTGTGTGTTATGAACACTCCACTACATGGGCGAATTTGAGCGGGAGTACGGAGCTTGCTTTGATGCAATATGCGTCCTACCTCGTGGTATGGCGTAGATGCAATGCAAACTCACGCTACTCCAAAGGGAAAACCCGAATGTAAAGACAATGCCGAAGGGAAATAACTGAAGGGAAATGACCGAAGGGAAATAACCGAAGGGAAATGACTTGTAATGTAAATGCCGAAGGGAGATATGTATATAAGGTATATATGGGCCCTTACTTGGGTCTTGCAAATAAGAGCGAAGGCTCAATGTGGGTGCGTGCTTGAATTGAAAGACTTACACACACGACATGAAATAAAACCCAAATATAACTTGCAATATGACCTTGATTAAGGTCTTAGGAATAAGAGCGAAAGCTCAATGTGTGTGAGTGCTTGAATTGAAGTACTACGCACACAACATGAAATTAAACCCAAATAGTATAACACGGCCCTTACTTGGGTCTTACAAATAAGAGCGAAGGCTCAATGTGGGTGCGTGCTTGAATTGAAAGACTTACACACATGACATGAAATAAAACCCAAATATAACTTGCAATATGGCCTTGATTAAGGTCTTGGGAATAAGAGCGAAAGCTCAATGTGTGTGAGTGCTTGAATTGAAGTACTACGCACACAACATGAAATTAAACCCAAATAGTATAACACGGCCCTTACTTGGGTCTTACAAATAAGAGCGAAGGCTCAATGTGGGTGAGTGCTTGAATTGAAAGACTACACACCCAACTTAAGCAAAACCCTACGTAAGCAAGTATACAACTAAGGACCGAGTTAGGCACTTACTTATAGCTGGTCCGAAGATACCTTGCTTGAGTGTGGGCTTGGCCTTCGCTTGGGCTGCAAGAGGGAGCTTCGCGGAGTTGAACGGCAAAGGGGTTGCTGGCCGGCTGGGAATGGCATGCGGGAGGGGCGCCTTGAAGATGGTCGGCTGCTTAGCAAAAGGGTTGGCTTTGTGTGTTGGGCTAAAGTGACTAAGTAGGGTCACTAAGGGAGGTTGTAATGTTAGGAAGTATGGCACTAAATGGGAGCCTAAGGGAGTGTCTAAGGGAGTGCCTAGGGGAGGTATATGACTAGCGGGTGGCTGGCCGAGTGAATGTATGCAGTCGGTTGGAGTGGCCGACTAAGGGAGACTCGGTGGTGGTGGTTGCTAAGGTAGCTAGGGTTGTCGTAGATGGGAAGGGAGCTAGGTAGGATATGGGGTAAGGTGGTGGCCGGCTGTAGTGAAGTGATATGGGTAGGTCTTAGGGAGTTAAGTGGAGTGGCCGGGTGTAGCTAGGGTGGCTAGGTAATGGCGGGTGTTTGAAGTGGCTAAGGTCTGGCCGAATGGAAGTGGTGGCGACAAGTGGCTGATGTTAAGGTAAGGTGGTGGTGGTGCAAGTGGCTGAGAGTGGAGGGGGAGTGGAGAAGAAGTAGGTTAAAGGATGGGGTACTAACCGAATGAAGAGGCGGTGGATGGAGGAGGAGCAGCCGGGTGGTTGAAGTGGATGGTTCGGCTGGATGGAAGTGGTGGCGACAGGTGGTTGGCTGGCTGGGGTGTGGTGGAGTAGGTGGAGCAAGGTGGTGGCTGGCTGTGGTGCAGGTGGAAGACCCGGCTAGGCTCGGTTGGAGTTGGCTGGGCTCGGTTGGGCTGGAAAGGGCATGAGAGAAGATGGGAAACCCGCCCCTTGGGGGGGGGGTTTATATAGGGCTGGGATAGGTCGGTTGGGGGCTGGTATTAGGGTAGTGGTAAGGTGGTCTAGGGCTGGTGGTAGGGTGATAAGGTGGGCTGGTATTGGGGTAGGGCCAGATATTTTCATACAAGGGGTTTTGGGTAGATTGTGTGCTAGGTTTAGGTGGGGTGGTTTAGAGGTTTAGGGTTTAGCAAGGTGGGTTGGTTTTGGGGTGAGGTTTAGTGAGGTGGGTTAGGTGATTAGGCTAGGATTAGGTTAGGTTTAGGGAAATTAACCTAGGTTTAGAGAAGGATTAGGGAAGTGGGTTAGGTGATTAGGTTGGGATTAGGCCGAGATTAGGGAAGTGGGTTAGGTGATTAGGCTAGGATTAGGACAGGATTAGGGTAAAAGGCTAGGATTAGGTGTTTTTGGTTAGGATTGGATTAAGGAGCTCCCTTTGCATGACCCATAGATCTTAATCACATCATGTTGGTGCAGCCCTAGGTTAGGTTTTGGCTAATTACAAGCTTAAACCCATGTTAACTAGGCTAACCCACATGATTAACCCCAAACTTGACACACAAGTCAAGCTTAATTACAACACTCCCAAATCTTATCCTCCCCCACTCTCTCTCATGCCCATAATCCCACGTGAAATTCAAGTGGGCCCCACCTCCATTTATGAGAAGGTGATGTGGGCCATGGATGTGGATATTGGATTGGATCTCTGGATCCAAATCCAAATCCGAGTCCACACATGGGTTTGGATTGGGATCTGGATATATATGGTCCAGATCCAACCCAAACTGAATTCTCACTCCTTCGGGCTGTGTTCGAAACGAACGGTTTGTGCGGGGTTTGACAGCATCAATACTTTGTCTGCGTTGGGTCTTCGCCAACATGATCGTCCACTTCTGTTTTCGTCCTCCGGAGATGACTTCAAATGATGTTTTGATGATAATAGGGTCTTGAACATTCGAGATCCTAGGGGTGGATTCAACATGAGAGTTGCTGTGCCGGGCTCGACTTATGCTCCGGTTCCGGGCTCGACTTATGCTCCGGTTCCGGGCTCTCTTTGGCTTTTCTGGTCCTGTCTTGATCAGGCCAAGCTGCTTCGGGGTTCCAAAAAGTATTTTTAAAGGTTTTTAAAGCCATATTATACATTTTTGAAATATATAAAGTTTAAAACATATGTACAGGGTTGCCTGGAAGGCTCCTGGGTTTCCAAACTCAAAATGGCCCTTTGGGGCTGCTTTTACAAAACCAGGTGTGTTTGAGAAGTTCGTGGGATTTCGGGGTGTTTACACATATCACGAGTTGGCGACTCGACTGGTCTAGTCATTCCAATCATTTACACTCACACACGTAGGAAGAGAGGATAATGGCATCGCTGATGCCCTCTCTTCCCTGGGTTCAGCCCTAAGGGTCGATCCCACTTTGGGAACCAGACCCCTTGAAATATGGCACGCACCCACTCCTTCCATACACGATTTACAAATTTGCCAAAATAACCCTGATTCTAATGAAAAACCTTGGTTTTATGACATAAAGTGTTTTCTAGAAAATGGGGGATTCGCTGAAGATGCCACATCTAAAGATAAGGTACTCATCCGAAAAATTTCTACCCGATACACGATTTTGGGTGGGGTTCTGTACAAAAAGAGTTTTACCGGCATCTTACTAAGATGCATCGACCTAGAGGAGGCTAGGACTGTTATGCACAAATTCCACGATGGAGAATGTGGATGTCATGTCAATGCCAACATGATGGCGATGAAAATACTTAGAGCGGGTTATTTTTGGTCCACCCTGAGAAAAGATTGCCACGATCATGTTAGGAAGTGTCATCCATGTCAAGTACATGGGCACACCATTCATATCCCCTCATCATCATTGCATTCCGTGGTCAGCCCCTGGCCATTCACCATGTGGGCGTTTGATATTGTAGGACCAATTTTTCCAAAGGCATCGAATGGTCACAGATTCATTTTAGCAGCCACTGAGTATTTTTCCAAGTGGGTCGAAGCCACCTCCCTGACCAATGTCCAGGGGCAACATGTGGTGGCTTTCATTAGGAAAAACATCTTGGCTCAATTTGGAGTTCCAAGAGATCTTGTGTCTGATAATGGCACCCCGTTCAAAAACGAGAGGATGGTCAAGTTATGTAACACATATGGCATAACTCACCACTTCTCATCGCCTTACTACCCTCAAGGCAACGACCAAGCCGAAGCCACGAATAAGACTCTCATTAGCATTATTGAGAAGACTTTAGAAAAGGGTAGGACGTGGCATGAGAAGCTGGATGAAGCCTTATGGGCTTATAGGACTTCCATCTGAACTCCCACGAATGCCACGCCCTTTGAGTTGGTCTATGGCACAAACGCCATTCTCCCCATTCATACACGACTGCATTCATTTCATACATCCATTGCACTCGACCTCCCCCTAGAGACGCTTCAGCATGCTAGGATGGCCGAACTAGATCTATTAGACGAAAGGCGACTCCTTGCTATGGATCATGCTCATGCTTACCGGCAAAGGATCGCCCGACACTATGAGAAACATATGAAACCTTGCCATTTTGAAGTAGGAGATCTCATTTTAAAAATCATCCACCATCGTGGCCCACATCCACTTGGAAAGTTGCGGCCCAAGTGGGATGGCCCTTATGTTGTGCGTGGAACCACCAAGAACAATTCTTATTGGTTAACCGATGTCGAAGGTAGGAATTTAGCGGATCCTATCAATATTTAGTATTTGAAAAAGTATCATGTGTAGGGTCTGAGTTTAAATTCCCATTTTGCAAAAATGTTTTTAGGGAAAGCTACTTTGAAACCTCAAAAGAAAGGATCAAAGGCGAATTGTGTGACCCTGAATAAGAGAATCGACACTTGTACAAAAGTGGAGCTTTCCAAATACGTGGTTACATTTCAAAATTCTTCTTCTTACAAAGAAAGGCCTAGTTCAATATAGCAAGATACCTGCAAGTAGTACGTGCAATTTCTAAATAGGCTGATTTGGAATGGATCGAGTATGATCTTGGGATAAGTCCTCCCCTCTTCTCTTCTCCGTCCAAAAAGGAAAATTTGGCCAAAACAAAGGGAAATCCCTATCTTAATCTCTTTCCCAAAGAAAGAAAGCTGAATCAAAAATAGAAAATTGATTCCTATATGAAAAAGAGGGAATAAAGAAAAAATACTCCCGAAGGGAGACCCTCTATGAAAAAAAGAAAGAAAAGGCCAAAAAGCTCAAAAAGAGCAGTTTTCCGTTTCTTTGCCTCAAACCACGGGACACTTCAAAAGGGACTGTGGTATCTCTTTTCCCCATCCTTGTGACTTATCCCAAGTAAAACATGGTTCATTTCAAGGAATCCTAAAGTAAAAATAGGATTTGCTTACTTGAATTTCATCTTGTTTGAGAATTCGACGTTTTGAGTAAGGCGTAGGAATTTTGAAATTTAGCTTGTTTTCTTATAAAAACCTCTGCTAGATTAGTGAGTGTTAAGACTCAAGTAAAGGCAAATACAAAGAGATAAAGGTCCTTAGAATCGAGGCTAAAAGGAGTTTCCCTCTTGAAATGAATTTCAAAACCTCGAACGTCAAGCAACATAAGGCCCGCTCACTTGAAGCAGCAGGTCTTCATAAGACTCAAGGGTCCGACCATTTGATCAAGTCTCTAGGAAGTCGACCTTCCTAAATGTCTCATCCATTCACTTGCATGTTCAAGCATAAACACTTCATACATGATCTCAATTAAGACTAGAACCCATAGGAAAGTCCCCTTTGGTGAAAATCTCCTCCTACCAGGCTTAAAAGGAAATGTTTTTCTCAAAATTTTGGGACAATCCCATATTCCCGAGATCAAATCCAGGGAGAAAACAAATAGGTGTGTTATCTTCTTCATCATTATCCAAATCAATTTGGATAATGCCAAAGAGGGGCATCTGTAAACACCCCGAAATCCAAAGATTTTGGAAAAACCAACACCTGGTTCGAAAATCAGCTCAAAAAGCCAAGTCTAGAATTTTTGGAAACCCATGAGCTCAAATAATTCAAACCTTTGTTTTCCAACCCCGTTTAAAACATGAAATTCTAAAAAGTGGACGAAAGTCCCATTTCTGCCAAAGCCCAGACGAACAGGTGAAGCCTGGCTCAAAGTAGCTTCAAAAAGAGATTCAAAAACTCAAAGATCAAGCCCAGCCCGATGAAAAGCAAAATTCAGAGACAAAAGGGGAGCCCAGTCCACAAGTGGACTTCAAGCCTGAAGCATCGAAGGCCAAGCCAAAAGCACCTCTGAAATCATGAGCAATCCAAGTCAAAAACAAGAAAAATCAGTTGAAACAGAGTCCAAAAAGGTGAAAAGGAGCTTGGACGATGAAATTGGGAAAGACCCAGCATAAGACGGAGCGTTGATGAACTCAAGGCCCGTGCAAAACATTCGGCTCAGAATACTAGGAAGGACTGAAGAAGAGAAAAATTTGGATCAAATTTGGATCTAAATATCCAGATCCAGACCCAAGATCCAGATCCGAATAAGACTTGGATTGGATCCAGATTTCAGAACCAATCCAGGATCCATATCCAATCCCCTTGCCTATAAAAGGACGTGAGGGGGGGAGGTCCCAGGATTCTTTTTTTCACGTGAAAGCTTGGTGGGTGGAGAGAGAGACAAAGAGAGAAAAGCAAGTCAAGAATGGTGGCTTGACTTGGCCTTTTCATTGTGGGCTGATGTTGTGGGTTGAGATTGTGGGCAAAGGGGGATTTCACGCAAGTCAAGTGCTACAACAAAGGAAATTCAGCAGCTTGGATGGCTCTCCCATTGCGTGAAGGTTGGATGCGTGGAAACCAATAGGAGCTGGTTGGTTCCCCACTAAGGTTAGTTCCTAAACACTACCCTAAGCCTTTCTTTCCCTAATCCTCTAAACTACCTAAAACCATCCACTAAATCCCACCCAAGCTCGGCCAAAGTGCTGGCCGAGCCTTGCTTAGACCCATCCTAATCTACCCAAAAACCGTTCCTACCTAAGACCATCCCAAGCTCGACCATTAGTTGGCCGAGCTCATCCTAGACTTGTCCCATTAAGCTCCTAAATCCTAACCCTCTACCTTAGCTTAAACCCTACTTAAACCAATCCTAAAAACTACCCAGCTTGGCCACCATTGGCCGAGCTCTTTCTGTAGGATCCCATCTTAGATCTTACCTAAGACAAGTCTTCAAAGATCTACCCAGCTCGGCCACCATTTGGCCGAGCCATTTCCTTAGGATCTCGCCTTAGATCCTACCTAAAACCACCTCCTAAACCTACCCAGCTCGGCCACCATTTGGCAGAGCATTCCCTTAAACCTTCCCTTAGATCCTTACCATTCAGCCTAAAAAGCCTAACCAAACCGAGCGCCTAATGCACTCGATTCCCTTAGCCACCCACACTCACCTAGCTCGGCCACCATTTGGCCGAGCATTCCCTTAAACCTTCCCTTAGATCCTTACCATTCAGCCTAAAAAGCCTAACCAAACCGAGTGCCTAATACACTCGGTTCCCTTAGCCACCCACACTCACCTAGCTCGACCACTAGCTGGCCGAGTATTAGCTTGAACCCATCCTAAAACCATCCACTAAATCCCACCCAGCTCAGCCACCATTTGGCCTAGCATTCCCTTAGAACCATTCCTTAGGATCTCGTCTAGGATCATCCACAAGACATCAACTAGGCTCGACCATTAGCTGGCCGAGCATTCATTTAAGACCATGCCTAAAACTACCCATAAAACATCACCCAAATCGGCCATCAGCTGGCCGAGTATCCCCTTAGGACCTTGGCTTAACTCTTACCCAAGACCACCCATTTAGACCTGGCCTAGATCCCTTATATCTCGCCCTAGATCTGTCCATGTCTTACCCAAACCCATAGCATATCCATATGTCAACCTAGCCTAGATCAAAAACTAGGATCAACACCCTACGCAGCTGATCGATTCACAACGAGAGGTCCATCCAACAGCTGTTTCCAAGGTTGGATTTCATTGATAAAGAAATCCCAAGCAGACGACGTGTAAGTGTTCGAATCTGGTCTTTTACATTACTTCAAGTTCAATTAAATTCATATGGGGTTGTAATAACGGAGCTTGTCTCCCCCCGGATGTAATATATGTGCTTGATGCAAAACACACACACGTACACTCGAGCCTTTCCGCTCTTATCTGCACACTTTTGCACACAAACGGGCCTTAACAGCCCATAGGATATAGCTCTATTTATATACATTCAGCTGGGTTTTAAGGTTCAAGTCGTGTGAGTTGTCTTTCATTTTATACACTCAAAGCACTCACTCACATTGAGCCTTTCCGCTCTTACGTATATGTAAACACCACAAAATCCCACGATTTTCCCAAATCACCTAGTTTTGCAAAAGCTGCCCCAAAGGGCTATTTTGAGTCTGGAAACCCAGGAGCCTTCCAGGCAAACCCTGTACATATGTTTAAATTATATATGTTTTAAAATATGTATAATATAGTTTTAAAACCTTTTAAAAGATGTTTTGAAACCCCACAAAGCAACTTGGCCTGATGAAAGCAGGACCAGAAGAGCAAAAGAGAGCCCAGAATCGGAGCACATGTCGAGCCCGGCACGTCAACTCTCGTATTAGATTCATCCCCAGATTCTCGAACATCCAAGCCCCTGTTATCAACAAAACTGTTTGAAATCATCTCCGAAAGGTGAAAACAGAAGCGAACGACAATGTTGGCGAAGACCCAACGCAAGACGGAGTATTGATGTTGTTAGTCCCCGCACAAACCGTTCGTTTCGAACATACCCCGAAGGAGTCAGAATTCAGCTTTGGCTTGGATCTGTACCACATATATCCAGATCAAAACCCAAACATATATGTAGATTTGGATTTGGATCCAAAGATACAATTCAATATCCACCTCCAGGGCCCACATCACCTTCTCATAAATGGAGGTTGGGCCCACAAGAAATTCACGTGGAATCTTGGGTATGAGAGAGAATGGGGAGGATTAAATATGAGTGAAATGTGTTAAGCTTGACTTGTGTGTCAAGTTTTGGGTTAATCATGTGGGTTAGCCTAATGAGTGTGGGTTTAAGCTTGTATGCACCTACACCTAACCTAGGGCTGCACCAACTTGATGCAACTAGGTCCATGGGCTATGCAAAGGGATGCTCCTAACCCTAATCATAAGCTTAATCCCCTTTACCTAGCCATTTCTCCCTAATCCTGACCTAATCCTAGCCTAATCACCTAACCTACTTCCCTAATCCTTCCCTAAACCTAACCTAATCACCTAACCCACTTCCCTAATCCTTTCCTAAACCTAGCCTAATTCTCCTAATCCCGACCTAATCCTAGCCTAAACACCTAACCCACCTCACTAAACCTCACCCTAAGCCCAACCCACCTAGCTAAGCCCTAAACCACTAAACCAGCCCACCTAAATCCCTAGCACACCATATCCCTAAAACCACCTAAGACAAATATCTGACCCACCTAAATCCCTAGCCCACCATATCCCCAAACCACCACCACCATACCCCTAAACCAGCCCCCCAATACCAGCCCAACCGACCCCACTAAAAACCTATAAACCCCCCCCCCCTAGTGGGCGGGCTTTTCATGCAATTCTTGGGCAATTCAACCCTTCCTCTCCTCTCTCATCCCTTTCTCTCTTCTCTCACCTGCTCCCCCTTGGAACCCAGCCAGCTCCACTCCACGCCACCTCCATCCTCCAGCCAACTCAACTCCACGCCATCGGCTGCACCTGCCACCTTCCATTCGGATGCCTCCCTTTGACACCCGCCACCTTCACCCTTCATCCAACCTTCCACTCCGGTTAGTATCCCAACTCAACGCCACCCTTTCTTCACTCTCCCTCCACTCTTAGCCACCACCACACCACCCTTCCTCAGCCTTGCCAACACCTTATACAACCGGCCACCATCTGCCACCCTCCATCCATTCGGCCAGCATCACCCGGCTCCACCACCCACCACCTTACCTCTCCCTTAGACAGCCCCTAGCTAATCACCCTCAGCCTTACCTCTCCCTAAGACTTCCCCCACACCTTAGTGACACATCTTAGCTCCCCTTTCCTTCCCTAAGCACCCCAAACTACCCCAGTCAAGGCAGCAACCTAGCCCATCACTCGGCTAGCGCCAAGACGCCACCCGCCTGCACCCTTGCCATCCGGCCAGCACCCTCCTTTGTCGCACCCTTCCAAGGAGCTCCCTCTTGCAGCCCAAGGCGACTCACCAGCCCAAGAGCAAGCAAGTCACTCCCGGACCAGCTATATGTAAGTGCCTAACTCGGTCCTTGTTATATAGACTTGCTTATGCTTAATTAAATTTGATACGGGGTTGTAATAATGGAGCGTTGTCTCCCCCCGCTTGCAATAACGTGGTTTGGCACACCTACACACACGTGCACTTGAGCCTATTCTACTCTTAGCTGCACACAATTTTGACACACACATGGGCCTAATCAGCCCTTAAGATATAGCTATACGTATATAATTTAAGTTGCGTGGGATTTTGTTTAAGTTGTATGTGTCGTCTTTCAATTTTCACACTCACACACATTGAGCTTTCGCTCTTATTTTTAAGACCCAAGTGAGGGCCTATTACAATTTCGTTTTGGGTGTTTTACTTCATGTCGTGTGCGTAGTATTTCATTTCTACACTCACACACATTGAGCTTTCGCTCTTACTCCCAAGACCTTAGTCAAGGCCTATTGCAATTATATTTGGGTTTAATTTCATGTCGTGTACGTAGTGCTTCAATTCTACACTCACACACATTGAGCTTTTGCTTTAGTTAAGGCCATATTGCAATTTATATTTGGGTTTCATTTAAGTCGTGTGAGTTGTCTTTCAATATACACACAACACCCACGCACACGTTGGCAACCTTCGGGCCCATATATATTATAAGTATTTCCCTTTCGGCTATGTCTTTAAGATTTGGGTTTTAAGGTTCAGCAGTGAGCGTAGTCTTTACATATATACACGGCACACACTTGCACAATTGAGCCTTTCCGCTCTTAAGATATAGCTATATTTCCCTTTTTGCAATTTCCCTTTTGCAATTTACATTAAGTCCTTTCCCTTCCGCATTGTCTTTCAAATTCGGGTTTTCCCTTTGGAGTTGCGTGAGTTTGCATTGCATATATGCCATACCATGAGTTAGGATGCATATTGCATCAAAGCAAACCCCACACTCCCACTCAAAGTCGCCCCACTTTGGTCACGTGTGCATACACACGCCTAGTTGGCCCGAAAAGGGATAAAAAGAAAGACATAGGCGCGTGCAAATCCACGTGAAATAAAACTTGAAAACCATACAAAAATAGCCCGAATCGACCTCAAACATTTTCCTAGGTTATCATGTCAAAAACTCGATTTTCTAAGCGTACAGACTAACCCTTGCGCATCGGTGCAAGAAGGTCTACGACAAAAAGAGCTTGCTTGCTCACAGTCGCCACGATAGGAGTCAGATTTTAAAATATCTCTTCGCTAGCTTAAGTAAGCTAGCTGGCACGCCCTTTTGCTTAAATAGGACTTAGACACACAAAAAGATTTGCTTCAGGCCTAAGAACCAAAAGCAGGGATTTTCTAGCGTCTACAGTATATATACGTATTTCCCTTTCAGCTGGGTTTTAAATTTAAGTTGCGTGAGTTGCCTTTCAATTTATACACTCAAAGCACTCACTCACATTGAGCCTTCTCACTCTTAAGATATAGCTATATATTTTCTTTCCGCATCTAAGATATAGCCATATTTTCCCTTCTGCAATTTCCCTTCTGCTATGTCTTTAAATTCTGGATTTTCCCTTCAAGTTGCATGAGTTGCATTGCATATTCGCCACACTCGAGATAGGGAGCATACCTGCATCGAACAATCCTAAGCAAAATCGTGTAGAATCTACTAAAATCGAGCACTTGATGCACACAATTTCACGCCAAAATTTGCTAAAACCCAAAGACATAGGAATGTGTGGATCCCATGAATAAAATCTGTAAATTGACAAAAGCCAATTGATCAAACACTTTCATACTTTTCAAAAAGGTCGTATTTGTTCAAAATCGATTTTTCCTAAGCGTACATACTGACCCTTGCGCATCGGTGCAAGAAGGTCTGCTACGAAAAGAGCCCACTTGTCCACAGTCACCCCAAAAGTCAGATATTTTCAAAATTTACTTTGCTAGTTTGAGTAAGCTAGCTGGCACGCCCTAAAAGCAAACGTAGATTGCAAAAAGATTCACTCCAGGCCTAAGAAACCGGAGTCGAAGATTTTTCGTGTCTACAATGTTGAAGACATTCGGGCTCATATATATACGTATTTCCCATTTCCGTACTTTATATTTAAGTCGGGTGGCTTTTAAATTCAAGTCGTGTGAGTTGTCTTTCAATATATACACAACACACACTCACACATTGAGCCTTTTCGCTCTTATGATATAGCTATATCTCCCTTCCGCAATTTCCCTTTAGCTATGTCTTTCAATTTCGGTTTTTACATTCAAGTTGTGTGAGTTGCATAGCATATCCGCCAAACTCGAGATATTGCGCATACTTGCATTCAAAGAAGCCCCAAATACCCTGTACAAACACACCAATCTTAGGCCACTTGGTGCACACACATCTCGCCTAAGTAGATAAAACTTGGAAGACTTAGATACGTGCAACCCACATAATAAAATCTGCAAATAGGCATACAAATCGATCAAATACTTTTGTATTCTTTTCAAAAGTCCATGCTTGTTCAAAATCAATATTTTCTAAGCATTTAAACCGACCCTTGAGCACCGGTTCAAGAAAGTTTACAACGAAAAGATCCCACTTGTCCACAGTCGCCCCATAAGTCAGGTATTTCAAAAAAATACTTTGCTAGTTTGAGTAAGCTAGCTGGCATGCCCTAAAGCGACGTAGATACGAAAAGGTTCACTTCAGGACTAAGAACCCAAAGTGAAAATTTTTGCATGTCTACAGAAATTGGCATGCCCGATGGGACCTGGGTCTTAAGAAAAATCTATAAAAACAAGCAAAGCTCTTGAAAAATTTTCCAAAAAAGTATTTAACACTTTGCCTTTTTGTGCATTTCATAGTTGGTTTTTGAAAAGCATCGGAGTCATGTCGAGTTCACACTCCAATGAGGTGACCAGCTAGGTCTCGTGCACATCAAGTTCTCACTCAAAGAGATTTTTGAAAACTAGAAATAGGAGAGGAAATCAAGGATTTGCGAAAAGATTTTGAAACCAAAATCGCTGCACTTAGCCAAGAGGCCGAGGCAGCTGATTCATGTTCGTCTCATGGTAAACCAGTAAAGGCTAAAAAGAACGTGGATAAATTTCGAAAACTCAAGGAAACCTCCGCTATGGAGGGATACCAATACCACAAGTCCTTCACTCACAAGGACCGTAAAGCCCTATAGTAGCTGTTAAAAGGGCAAAATAAAGAGAAAAGAACATACGCCCTATCTGATTTCCTTCCTCTAGACTATGAAACAGATAGTGACGACGAAATACCGAATTTCCATCGGTATGATTGCACGGAAGATCCTAGATCTCACTTGCAACTCTTTTCTCGTCGAGCCCACAAGAAAAAGAAGGCTCGACGAAGTGGATTTATTGGTTTCCCCTTTCCCTCAAAGGAACTACTTCAAAATGGCTTGCTTCTTACGATTTGAGTCAGTTCACAAACTTTGAAGAGTTAGTGAACTGCTTTATGCAAAAAAATTTGCATAACGTAGAAGTGATGCCAACTTTAAATACTTTGACAGATACAAAACAAGCAGCAAACGAGGATGTACACGCGTTCATCATTCGATGGAGGTCCCTCCTAGGGCAAGTAAGAGAACCCATCTCAAAAGGATGCGCAGTGATGCTCATCCTTGATAATTTCAAAAATGATTTAAAAACCCTTCTCTCCCTACATGAAATCTTGACTTTTCACAAATTGATTAAGAAAGCTTTCCTTTTCGAAACAAATTTAAAGAAGGGAGTCTACGATCATCTGTGTAAAGGGAGTGTTTTACCCAAGACTCGATTGGAAAAACCTGGCACATACGGGATGCCCACGATGGACAAAGGGGCAAAGCCCATAAAAATTGCCAACGTCTGAGTGGAAACAAACCCGACCGGCACTTCAAAAAAAATTGAGCAAAAAAAGGAAAATTTACAAAAAAGTTTTGAAAAATGGGAGTACACGCCCTTAGGACAACCTGTTTCGGAGGTCCTGGACCTCCTACTCGCACAAGAGATGATTACACTCCCGAAAATGCCAAAGGGGACACCCCCAAAAGGAAAATTTCTAAATAGATTTGTAGACACGAAAAATTCTCACTTCTGGTTCTTAGGCCTGAAGTGAACCTTTTCGTGTGTCTAAGTCATTTTTATAACAAAAGGGCGTGCCAGCTAGTTTACTCAAGCTAGCGAAGTAAGTTTTGAAATCTGACTCTATCGGGGCGGTTGTGAGCAAGTGAGCTCTTTTCGTCGCAGACCTTCTTGCACCGATGCGCAAGGGTCAGTTTGTACGCTTGGCAAAGTCTTTTAAACCTCTTTGAAAATACCCAAAGTGTTTGTGCTTTGTTTGTACGATTGCAAGATTTATTTCACGTGGGATTTGCACGTGCCTATGTCTTTCTTTTTATGCTTTTTAAGGCCAACTAGGTGTGTGCGCAAGAGACCTAAGTTGGGCGATTTTTGCATGGGAGTCTGGGGCTTGCTTTGATGCAATATGCATCCTAACTCGTGGTATGGCGAATATGCAATGCAAACTCACACAACTCCAAAGGGAAAACCCGAATTGAAAGACAATGCTTAAGGGAAATGACTTAATGTAAATTGCAAAAGGGAAATATGGCTATATCTTAAGAGCGGAAAGGCTCAATTGTGCAAGTGTGTGTTGCGTATATATGGAAAGACTACTCACACAATTGAACCTTAAAACCCAAATCTTAAAGACATAGCGGAAGGGAAATATGGCTATATCTTAAGAGCGGAAAGGCTCAATTGTGCAAGTGTTTGTTGTGTATATATGGAAAGACTACTCACACAATTGAACCTTAAAACCCAAATATAATTGCAATATGGCCCTTATTAGGGTCTTGGAATAAGAGCGAAAGCTCAATGTGTGTGAGTGTGGAATTGAAAGACCACGCACACAACTTGAATGAAACACCCAAATAAAATTGCAATATGACCCTTACTAGGGTCTTGGGTGTAAGAGTGAAAGCTCAATGTGTGTGAGTGTGGAATTGAAAGACAACACTCACGACTTAAGTTAAAACCCATGCAGCTAAATATATATAAGTATAACTATATCTTAGGGGCTGTTTAGGCCCATGTGTGTGCCAAAATGGTGTGCATCTAAGAGCGGAATGGCTCAAGTGCATGTGTGTGTTGGTGTGCCAAACCACATTATTACAACTGGAGGGAGACAACGCTCCATTATTACAACCCCGTATCAAATTTAATTAAATATAAGCAAGTTCATATCAAGGACCGAGTTAGGCACTTATGTGTAGCTAGTCCGTGTTCAACTTGCTTGGCTTTGGCCTAGTGAGTCACCTTGGACAGCTGAAGGGGAGCTCCTTGGATGTAGGTTGGCGACAGGTAGGGGTGCTAGCCAGGTGGAGTCCTTGATGCTGGCCGGGGGATGGAGTGGCGAGGTGCGGCAGGTTAGGGTGATGTTGGGCTGGGAAGTGGGTGACTAAGGGAGAAGGTCCAGCTAGAAGCTAAGGTGAGTGGTGCTAAGGGAAGGTAGTGGGGTATGGTATAGGTGAGCCGGGTGTAAGGGAGAAGGGAAGGATGTAAATTGGTGGGCGATGGAGTGCGCAGCTGGGAAAGAAAGGGGTGAAAGGCTAGATGGGGTTGATGTGGGGTACTAACCGTGGGTGGCAGGGGTGCTGGTGGATGAAGGTGGTGGCCGGCTGGTGGTGGAAGAAGGTGGCAGCCGAAGGTGGCAGCCGGGTGATGAAGTGGGAAGGTGGCAGCCGGGTGATGAAGTGGCGGTGGAAGTGGTGCAGCTTGGAGGGAGTGAGGGGGGATGAGTGTGGAAGAGAGAGAGTGAAACCCGCAAGAAAGGGGGGTTTTATAGGCTGGAAAAGGGGTTGGGTCGGTTGGGGTGGTATAGGCTAGATATTTGTAATAAGGTGGGCATGTGGGGTGGTTTGGGGTAGGTCGGTTAGGGTGGCTGGTTGGTGGTTTAGGGTAGGTCGGTTAGGTGGGCTGGGACTTAGTGGTTAAGGGTTTAATTAGGTGCACTAAGGTGGGTTTAGGCTTAGTTTGGTTAGGGTCTAGGTGGTCTAGCTGGGTGAGGTGAGCTAGGTGAGGTTGGGGCGGTTTCGGTTGAGAGTGGCTAGGTTTGGGTCAGGTTTAGAGGAGAGTGGCTAGGTGAGGTGGGCTAGCTTAGGGCTAGGTTTTAGGAACCTCCCCTTGGCACCGGTCCATGGACCCAGTTGCAGCCATGTCCAAGTTGGGGCAGCCCCAGGTTAGGTGTAGGTGCATACAAGCTCAAACCCACACTCTGGGCTAAACCCACACGGTTAACCCACTATAGACACGGAAAATTCCCACTTCTGGTTCTTAGGCCTGAAGCGAACCTTTTCGTGTGTCTAAGTTGTATTTAGCAAAAGGGCATGCCAGCTAGCTTGCTTAAGCTAGCGAAGAAAGTTTTAAAAATCTGACTGTGAGCAAGTGAGCTCTTTTTGTTGCAGACCTTCTTGCACCGATGCGCAAGGGTCAGTCTGTACGCTTGGCAAAGTCTTTTAATTAAACCTCTTTGAAAATACCTGAAGTGTTTGGTTTTGTGTGTACGATTGCAAATTTTATTACACGTGGGATTTGCACGTGCCTATGTCTTTCTTTTTAAGCTTTTTAGGGCCAACTAGGTGTGTGCACAAGTGACCTAAGTTGGGCAATTTTTGCACCGGAGTATGGGGTTTGCTTTGATGCAATATGCATCCTAACTCATGGTATGGCGTATATACAATGCAAGCTCACACAACTCCAAAGGGAAAACCCGAATTGAAAGACAATGCGGAAGGGAAATGACTTAATATAAATTGCAAAAGGGAAATTGCAATAGGGAAATACTTATAATATATATGGGCCCGAAGGTCGCCAACGTGTGCATGGGTGTTGTGTGTATATGGAAAGACAACTCACACGACTTGTAATGTAAACCCAAATATAATTGCAATATGGCCTTGACTAAGGTCTTGGGAGTAAGAGCGAACGCTCAATGTGTGTTAGTGTAGAATTGAAATGCTACGCACACAACTTGAATTTAAACACCCAAAACGAAATTGCAATACGGCCCTTACTATGGTCTTGGGAGTAGGAGCGAAAGCTCAATGTGTGTGAGTGTGGAAATTGAAAGACCGCGCGCACAACTTGAATTAAAACACCCAAGGGAAATTGCAATACGGCCCTTACTAGGGTCTTGGGAGTAAGAGCGAAAGCTCAATGTGTGTGAGTGTGGAAATTGAAAGACCACGCACACAAATTGAATTTAAACACCCAAGGGAAATTACAATACGGCCCTTACTAGGGTCTTGGGAGTAAGAGCGAAAGCTCAATGTGTGTGAGTGTGGAAATTGAAAGACCACGCACACAACTTGAATTAAAACCCACACAACTTAAAACATATAGGTATTACTATATCTTAAGGGCTGGTTAGGCTCGTGTGTGTGCTAAAATTGTGTTTAAGTAAGAGCGGAATGGCTCAAGTGCACGTGTGTGTGGGTGTGCCAAACCACATTATTACAAGCGGGGGGAGACAAGGCTCCATTATTATAACCCTGTATCAAATGTAATTAAATGTAAGCAAGTTCATAACAAGGACCAAGTTAGGCACTTACGTGTAGCTGGTCCGGGTGTAACTTGCTTGGCTTTGGCCTACGTGAGTCGCCTTGGACAACCGAAGGGGAGCTCCTTGGGTGTGTGTGGGTGGCAAGTAGGGTGAGAGCCGAGTGGGTGTCATGATGAAGGCCGGGTGGTAGGCGCAGCAAGTAGGGATGTTGGGTGGTGTTGTGGTAGGTTAGGGTGTTAACTAGGTGGGGGCAGGTTAAGGGTGAAGGCTTAGCTAGGGGCTGAAGGGGATAATGCTAGGGAAAGATGGTGAGGTAGGGTGTGATGTGGCCGGGTGTAAGGGAGATGGCTAGGTGGTGGGTGATGAAGTGTGTGGCTGGGTAAGAAGGGGAGAGGAAGATAGGTTAGATGGGGCTGAGATGGGGGTACTAACCATGTGTGGTGGATGTTGGTGGTGGCCAGAGGTGGTGGAAGGAGGTGGCAGCCGAATGGAGTTGGAGGAAGGTGGCAGCCGGGTGGAAATGTGCAGTCGGGTAGAGTAGCGGTGGAGGTGGAATGGCAGCCGGGTGGAATGGCAGTGGAGGTGGTGCAGCTGGGGGTGATGGGAGTGAAGTGGGGTGGAAGAGAGGGCAGGTGAGAGAGGAGAGAGAGTGATCTAAAACCCGCCCAAAAAGGGGGGTTTTTATAGGCATGGGCTGGGGTTGGTTGATGAGGTGGTATGGGGTAGATATTTAGGATATGGTGGGCTGGTGGGGTGGTTTGGGTAGGTCGGCTAGGGGGGAGTGGTATAAACGGAGTACTGATGCTGTCAGACCCCGCACAAACAATTCGTTTCGAACATACCCTGAAGGAGTCAGAATTGAGCTTTGGATTGGATCTGTACCATATATATCCAGATCCCAATCCAAACGTATATGAAGATTTGGATTTGGATTTGGATCCAAAGATCCAATCCAATATCCACATCCATGGCCCACATCACCTTCTTATAAATGGAGGTGGGGCCCACTTGAAATTCATGTGGGATCTTGGGCATGAGAGAGAATGGGGAGGGTTAAATGTGAGGGAAATGTATTAAGCTTGACTTGTGTGTCAAGTTTTGGGTTAATCATGTGGGTTAGCCTAATTAGTATGGGTTTAAGCTTGTATGAACCTACACCTAACCTAGGGCTGCACCAACATGATGCAATGAAGTCCATGGGCCATGCAAAGGGATGCTCCTAACCCAATCCCAAGCTAAACCCCCTAATCCTAGCCATTTACCCTAATCCCAGCCTAATCCTAACCTAATCACCTAACCTACTTTCCTAACCCTTCCCTAATCGCAACCTAATCACCTAACCCACCTCCTTAATCCTTCCCTAAACCTAGCCTAATTCCCCTAATCCTGACCTAATCCTAGCCTAAACACCTAACCCACCTCACTAAACCCCACCCTAAAACCAACCCACCTAGCTAAGCCCTAAACCACTAAACCACCCCACCTAAAACCCTAGCACACCATATCCCTAAAACCACCTAACATAAATATCTGGCCCCCCCTAAATATCTAGCCCACCTTATTCCTAAACCACCACCACCTAACCACTAAACCACCCCCCCAAAACCAGCCCAACCGACCCTATCAAAATCCTATAAAAAACCCCCCTAGTGGGCGGGTTTTTCAAATTTTTGGGAACTCCCCTTGGGCCAGCCGAGCCCTTCCTCTCCTCTCTCATCCCTTGCTCTCCTCTCTCACCTGCTCCACCTTGGACCTCCGGCCAGCTCCACTCCACGCCACCCGACTGCACCCACCTTCCACCCGGCTGCCTCCCTTGGACACCCGCCACCTTCACCTTCCTCTCCGGTTAGTACCCCATCCTAACACTACCCTTTCTTCACTCCCCCTCCACTCTCAGCCACCACATATCACCTTCCCTTAGTATAGCCCTCCCCTTCATCTAGCCGGCCACCACCTGCCACCGTTTTTTCCTAAACCCGCCACATCCTCCCTTGCCACACCCGTAGCTTTACATCCTCTCCCTTAGACAGCCCCTAGTCAAGACCCTTAGCTCTACCTTCCCTAGGACCTTCCCTACACCTTAGTGACACCCCCTAACTACCCCAGCTAAGGCGCCACAGCAGCAACCCCTCCTATCACCCGGCTAGCGCCAAGGTGCCACATCCGCAGCACCTTGCTTCCCAGCCGGCCAGCACCCCTTTGTCGCGCCCTTTCGAGGAGCTCCCTCTTGCAGCCCAAGGCGACGCTCAAGCCCAAGCTCAAGCAAGTCACCTCCGGACCAGCTATACGTAAGTGCCTAACTTGGTCCTTGTTTATAGACTTGCTTAAGCTTAATTAAATTTGATATGGGGTTGTAATAACGGAGCATTGTCTCCCCCCGCTTGTAATAATGTGGCTTGGCACACCCACACACACGTGCACTTGAGCCTATCTCGCTCTTAGCTGCACACGATTTTGAACACACATGGGCCTAATCAGCTCTTAAGATATAGACTTATTTATATAATTTAAGTTGCGTGGAGTTTTGCTTAAGTTGTGTGTGTTGTCTTTCAATTCTTGCACTCACACACATTGAGCTCTCGCTCTTATTTGCAAGACCCAAATAAGGGTCGTGTTATATTTTTCCTTGGGTGTTTTACTTCATGTTGTGTACGTAGTACTTCAATTCTACACTCACACACATTGAGCTTTCGCTCTTACTCCCCAAGACCTTAGTCAAGGCCTATTGCAATTTATACTTGGGTTTAATTTCATGTCGTGTGCGTAGTACTTCAATTCTACACTCACACACATTGAGCTTTCGCTCTTACTCCCAAGACCTTAGTTAAGGCCATATTGCAATTTATATTTGGGTTTCATTTAAGTCGTGTGAGTTGTCTTTCAATATACACACAACACCCACGCAACACGTTGGCGACCTTTGGGCCCATATATATTATAAGTATTTCCCTTTCGGCTATGTCTTTAAGATTTGGGTTTTAAGGTTCAGCAGTGTGCATAGTCTTTACATATATACACGGCACACACTTGCACTATTGAGCCTTTCCGCTCTTAAGATATAGCCATATTTCCCTTTTGCAATTTACATTTCAAGTAATTTCCCTTCCGCATTGTCTTTCAAATTCGGGTTTTCCCTTTGGAGTTGCATGAGTTTGCATTGCATATACGCCATACCACGAGTTAGGACGCATATTACATCAAAGCAAACCCCATACTCCCGCTCAAAGTCGCCCCACTTAGGTCACGTGTTCATAACACACACCTAGTTGGCCCGAAAAGGGATAAAAAGAAAGACATAGGCACGTGCAAATCCACATGAATTAAAACTTGAAAATCATACAAAAACAACCCGAATCGAACACCTCAAACATTTTCGTAGGTTCTCATATTCAAAAACTCGATTTCTTAAGCGTACAGACTGACCCTTGCGCATCGGTGCAAGAAGGTCTGTGACGAAAAGAGCTTTCTTGCTCACGGACGCCACGTTAGGAGTCAGATTTAAAAATATCTCTTCGCTAGCTTGAGTAAGCTAGGTGGCACACCCTTTTGCTTAAATAGGACTTAGACACACGAAAAGATTCGCTTCAAGCCTAAGAACCAGAAGCAAGAACTTTCTGCGTCTACAGAAAGATCGGGCCTATAATATCAAACGCCCACATGGTAAATGGCCAGGGGCTGACCACGAAATGCAATGAAGATGATGGGATATGAATGGCGTGCCCATGCACTTGACATGGATGACACTTTCAAACATGACCGTGGCAATCCTTTTTCAGGCTGGACCAAAAAGAGCCCGCTCTAAGTATTTTCATTGCCATCATATTGGCATTAACATGACCTCCACATTCTCTATCATGGAATTCATGCATAACAGTCCTAGTCTCCTCTAAGTCGACACATCTTAGTAAGATGTCTATAAAACTTTTTTTATACAAAACCCCACCCAGAATGGTGTATCGGGTAGAAATTTTCTGGATGAATGCCTTATCTTTGGATGTGGCATCCTCAGTGAATCCCCCATTTTCTAGAAAACATTTGATGTCATAAAACCAAGGTTTTCAACAGAATCTGGATTATTTTGCCAAATATCCAAATCATGTGTGGATGGAGTGGGCGCGTGCCATATCTCTAAGGATCGGGTTCCCAAAGTGGGATCGACCTTTAGGGCTGAACCCAAGGAGGAGAGGGCGTCGGCAATGCCATTATCCTCTCTTCCTACATGTGTGAGTCTACACGATTGGAATGACTCAACAATCGAGTGGCCAACTCGTGATATGGAAGAAGTTTTTCATTTCGCACTTGCCAAATTTTCAAAACTTGGTTTATAACGAGGAGCGAATCTCCAAAGACCTCGATGTATGATGCCCCTAGAGTTTTCGAAATCCTTAAACCTTGTATGAGTTCTTCATACTCAGCTATGTTGTTGGAACATTCAAAATCTAGGTGAATTGCTATGGGGATCTCACCCCTTTCAGGGGATATGAGGATGACCCCAGCACCAGCCCCTCATTGGTTTCGTGCCCCATCGAAGTGCATCTTCCACACTTGGTTTTCCAAATAATTTGCCAAAATGTGGTTTTGAAAATGATTTTGCAATATGCCTTCATCAGGCATTTCACTAAATGTGGGATATGCGTCCTCCAGGGGGAACTAAGCCAAGTAGTCAGCTAGGGCTTGCCCCTTAATGGAGATCTGATGATGGTATTTTAGGTCATACTCCATTAAAAGGAGTTGCCATTTGCCCAATCTACCAGTGAGAATGGGTTTTCTGAATAAATTCTTGATTGGATCAAGCTTGGACACTATCGAGATCTCATGATCTAGGAAATAGTGTCGAAATTTCTGGCCGGCCCAAACTAGGGCCAAGCACGTCTTCTCCATGGCTTGTAATTCCTTTCGTAAGCCAAGAGAGTTTTCAAAATATAATAGATGGCATACTCCTTGTGGGTGTCATCCTCGTATTGAGCTAACAACGCTCCCAAGGCATTCGTATGCACGGAAATGTAAAGCAAAAGAGGTTTTCTGTGCTTTGGAGGATTTAAAACAGGGGGATTAACTTGGTATGCCTTTAGTCTTTCAAATGACTTTTGGTAGTCGTCATCCCATTGTAGATGCAGAAAGTTCCTGCTTCTGGTTCTTAGGCCTGAAGCGAATCTTTTCGTGTGTCTAAGTCCTATTTAAGCAAAAGGGGCATGCCAGCTAGCTTACTTAAGCTAGCGAAATCTGACTCCTAACGTGGCGACTGTGGGCAAGCAAGCTCTTTTCCTCACAGACCTTCTTGCACTGATGCGCAAGGGTCAGTCTGTATGCTTAAAAATCGAGTTTTTAAATATGAGAACCTACGAAAACGTTTGAGGTGTTCGATTTAGGTTGTTTTTTGTATGATTTTCAAGTTTTATTTCACGTGGATTTGCACGTGCCTATGTCTTTCTTTTTATCCCTTTTTGGGCCAACTAGGTGTGTGTTATGAACACGTGACCTAAGTGGGGCGACTTTGAGAGGGAGTATGGGGTTTGCTTTGATGCAATATGCATCCTAACTCGTGGTATGGCGTATATTTAATGCAAACTCACGCAACTCCAAAGGGAAAACCCGAATTGAAAGACAATGCGGAAGGGAAATGACTTAATGTAAATTGCAAAAGGAAAATTGTAAAAGGGAAATATGGCTATATCTTAAGAGCGGAAAGGCTCAATTGTGCAAGTGTGTGCCATGTATATATGTAAAGACTACGCACACTGCTGAACCTTAAAACCCAAATCTTAAAGACATAGCCGAAAGGGAAATACTTATAATATATATAGGCCCGAACGTCGCCAACGTGTTGCGTGGGTGTTGTGTGTATATTGAAAGACAACTCACACGACTTAAATGAAACCCAAATATAAATTGCAATATGGCCTTGACTAAGTTCTTGGGAATAAGAGCGAAAGCTCAATGTGTGTGAGTGTAGAATTGAAAGACTACGCACACGACATGAAATTAAACCCAAATATAAATTGCAACAGGCCTTGACTAAGGTCTTGGGAGTAAGAGCGAAAGCTCAATGTGTGTGAGTGGATAATTGAAATACTACACACACGACATGAAATTAAACCCAAGGGAAAATATAACACGGCCCTTACTTGGGTCTTGCAAATAAGAGCGAAAGCTCAATGTATGTGAGTGCGAGAATTGAAAGACAATACACACAACTTAAGCAAAACCCCACGCAACTTAAATTATATAAATAAGTTTATATCTTAAGGGCTGATTAGGCCCGTGTGTGTTCAAAATCGTGCACAACTAAGAGCGAGATAGGTTCAAGTGCACGTGTGTGTGGGTGTGCCAAGCCACGTTATTACAAGCAGGGGAAGACAATGCTCAGTTATTACAACCCCGTATCAAATTTAATTAAGCTTAAGCAAGTCTATAAACAAGGACCGAGTTAGGCACTTACGTATAGCTGGTCCGGAGGTGACTTGCTCGAGCTTGGGCTTGGGCGTCGCCTTGGGCTGCAAGAGGGAGCTCCTCGGAAGGGCGCGGCAAAGGAGGGTGTTGGCTGGGTGACAAGGTTGCAGCGGATGTGGCGCCTTGGCGCTAGCCGGGTGATGAAAGGGGGGTGCTGCTGTGGCGTCTTGGGCTGGGGTAGTTACGGGGGTGTCACTAAGGTGTAGGGCAGGTCCTAGGGAAGGTAGAGCTAAGGGGTGACTAGGGGCTTTCTAAGGAAGAGGATGTAAGGCCGCGGGTGTGGCAAGGTGCAGTTAGTTGTGGCTGGCCGACTAGTGGCAGGTTAGGTGGTGGCCGGCTGGGGTAACTAGGGGCGCTTAGGAATGGCAAAGGGGAGCTAGCTAGGGTGTTAACTAAGGGTTGGTTTAAGGGAAAGGAGGGGCAGGTCCTAGGGGGAAAAGGTAAGGTGGCTGGGGACTAGTTAGGGGCTATCTAATGGGAAGGTAGGGCAGCGGGTAGTGTGGTCGGGTATGGTTGAATGGTGGCAGGTAGCTAGGTGGTGGCCGGCTGGCTGAAGCGGAGGTTAGACTAGGGAAGGGTTTCATGTGGTGGTTGAGAGTGGAGGGGGAGTGAAGAAAGGGTAGTGTTAGGATGGGGTACTAACCAGAGAGGAAGGGGAGGTTGGCGGGTGTGGCAAGGTGCAGCTGGACGGAAGGTGGGTGCAGCTGGGTGTCAAGGAAGGGAGCTAGCCGGGAGGTTGTGGTGGAGTTGGCCGGGAGGTAGCGGTGGCGTGGAGTGGTGCAAGCCGGGATTCCAAGGTGGAGCAGGTGAGAGAAGAGAGCAAGGGGTGAGAGAGGAGAGGAAGGGCTCGACTGGCCCAAGGTGGTTGGAAAAATCTCCAAAAACCCGCCCACTAGGGGGGGTTTTATAGGATTTTAAGAGGTCAGTTGGGCTGGTTTTGAAGGGGTGGTTTAGTGGTTAGGTGGTGTAAACACCCCGAAATCCCACGAATTTCTCAAATCAACCTGGTTTTGTAAAAGCAACCCCAAAGGGCCATTTTGAGTCTGGAAACCCAGGAGCCTTCCAGGCAACCCTGTACATATGTTTTGAACTTTACATATTTCAAAAATGTATAATATGGCTTTAAAAACCTTTTAAAACACGTTTTTGAAACACCGAAGCAGTTTGGCCGAATCCAAACAGGACCAGAAAAGCTAATGAGAGCCCAGAACCGGAGCACAAGTCGAGCCCGGCACAACAACTCTCGTGTTGAATCCACCCCCAGGATCTCGAACGTCCAAGACCCTGTTATCATTAAAACATTACTTGAAATCAGCTTCAGAAGGTGAAAACAAAAGCAGACGATCATGTTGGCGAAGACCCAACGCAGACGGAGTACTGATGCTGTCAGACCCCGCACAAACCGTTCATTTCGAACACAGCCCGAAGGAGTCAGAATTCAGTTTGGATTGGATCTGGACCATATATATCCAGATCCCAATCCAAACCCATGTGTGGACTTAGATTTGGATTTGGATCCAGAGATCCAATCCAATATCCATATCCATGGCCCACATCACCTTCTCATAAATGGAGGTGGGGCCCACTTGAATTTCACGTGGGATTATGGGCATGAGAGAGAGTGGGGGAGGATAAGATTTGAGAGTGTTGTAATTAAGCTTGACTTATGTGTCAAGTTTGGGGTTAATCATGTGGGTTAGCCTAAGTAAAGTGGGTTTAAGCTTGTAATTAGCCAAAACCTAACCTAGGGCTGCACCAACATGATGTAATTAAGGTCTATGGGTCAAGCAAAGGGAGATCCTTAATCCAATCCTAACCAAAAACACCTAATCCTAGCCTTTTACCCTAATCCTGTCCTAATCTTAGCCTAATCACCTCACCCACTTTCCTAATCCTGGCCTAATCCCAACCTAATCACCTAACCCACTTCCCTAATCCTTCCCTAAACCTAGGTTAATTTCCCTAAACCTAACCTAATCCTAGCCTAATCACCTAACCCACCTCACTAAACCTCACCCCAAAACCAACCCACCTAGCTAAACCCTAAACCTCTAAACCACCCCACCTAAACCTAGCACACAATCTACCCAAAACCCCTTGTATGAAAATATTTGGCCCCTCCCCAAAACCAGCCCACCTTACCACCATACCACCACCCCTAGACCACCTTGCCACCTTCCTAATACCACCCCCAACCGACCTCTTCAGCCCTATAAACCCCCCCCAAGGGGCGGGTTTTCCAAGCTCTCACATCCAAGCCAACCCAGCCGACTCCATCCCCCATTGCCAACCGAGCCCAGCACAGCCCAGCCACTCCCAGCCAGGTCTTCCACCTGCACCACAGCCGGCCACCACCTTGCTCCACCTGCTCCACCACACCCCAGCTGGCCAACCACCTGTCGCCACCACTTCCTTCGGCCGAACCATCCACCTCACCTGCTCGGCTGCTCCTCTTCCATCCGCCGCCTTCCATCACCATCGGTTAGTACCCCATCCTTCACTCCACCTCTTCTTCGCTCCCCCTCCACTCCCAGCCACCTACACCACCACCACATCACCCTAACACCAGCCACCCTCCATCCTACACATTCGGCCAGACCTTAGCCACCCCAACCACCCGCCATTATCTAGCCACCCTAGCTACACCCAGCCATTCCACTTAACTCCCTAAGACCTACCCATATCACTTCACCACAGCCGGCCACCACCTTACCCCATACCCTAGCTAGCTCCCTTCCTATCTACAACAGCCCTAGCTGCCTTAGCAACCACCACCACCTTACCCCATACCCTAGCTAGCTCCCTTCCTATCTACAACAGCCCTAGCTACCTTAGCAACCACCACCACCGAGTCTCCCTTAGTCGGCCACTCCAACCGACTGTCACATATCCATTCGGCCAGCCACCCGCCAGCCACATACCTCCCCTAGACACTCCCCTAGACACTCCCTTTGACACTCCTTTAGGCTCCCATTTAGTGTCACATTTCCTAACACTACACCCTCCCTTAGTCACCCTATTTAGTCACTTTAGGCCAACACGCCAAGGCAGCCCCCTTCATAACAGCCGGCCACCTTTGAGGCACCCCTCCCGCGCACCTAAGGCATTCGGCTAGCAGCCCCCCTTGCCGTTCAACTCCGCGGAGCTCCCTCTTGCAGCCCAAGGCAAAGGCCAAGCCCACGCTCAAGCAAGGCATCTTCGGACCAGCTATAAGTAAGTGCCTAACTCGGTCCTTAGTTGTATACTTGCTTAAATTTAATTCAATACAGGGTTGTAATAACGGAGCATAGTCTCCCCCCCTTGTAATAACGTGGCTTGGCACACCCACACACACGTGCACTCTCTTAGTCGTGCATGATTTTGAACACACACGGGGCTAATCAGCCCCTAAGATATAAATATCTATATATACTTTAACTTACGTAGGGTTTTGCTCGAGTTGAGTGTGTTGTCTTTCCATTCAAGCACGCACGCACATTGAGCCTTCGCTCTTATTTGTAAGACCCAAGTAAGGGCCGTGTTATACTATTTGGGTTTAATTTCATGTTGTGTGCATAGTACTTCAATTCAAGCACTCACACACATTGAGCTTTCGCTCTTATTCCCAAGACCTTAGTTAAGGCCATACTGCAATTTATATTTGGGTTTTATTTCAAGTCGTGTGTGTAGTCTTTCAATTCAAGCACTCACACACATTTAGCCTTCGCTCTTATTTGTAAGACCCAAGTAAGGGTTGTGTTATACTATTTGGGTTTAATTTCATGTTGTGTGCATAGTACTTCAATTCAAGCACTCACACACATTGAGCTTTCACTCTTATTCCCAAGACCTTAGTTAAGGCCATACTGCAATTTATATTTGGGTTTTATTTCATGTCGTGTGTGTAGTCTTTCAATTCAAGCACTCACACACATTGAGCCTGCGCTCTTATTTGTAAGACCCAAGTAAGGGCCATGCTATACTATTTGGGTTTAATTTCATGTTGTGTGTGTAGTACTTCAATTCAAGCACTCACACACATTGAGCTTTCGCTCTTATTCCCAAGACCTTAATCAAGGCCATATTGCAAGTTATATTTGGGTTTCATTTCATGTCATGTGTGTAGTCTTTCAATTCAAGCATGCACCCACATTGAGCCTTCGCTCTTATTTGCAAGACCCGAGTAAGGGCCCATATATACCCTATATACATATCTCCCTTCGGCATTTACATTACAAGTCATTTCCCTTCACTTATTTCCCTTCGGCATTGTCTTTACATTCGGGTTTTCCCTTTGGAGTAGCGTGAGTTTGCATTGCATCTACGCCATACCACGAGGTAGGACGCATATTGTATCAAAGCAAGCCCCGTACTCCCGCTCAAATTCGCCCCATGTAGTGGAGTGTTCATAACACACACCTAGGTGGCCCATAAAGGGATAAAAAGAAAGACTTAGGCACGTGCAAATCCACGTGATCTAAAAATCTGCAATCGCATTAAAAAGACCCGAATCAAACACCTCGAACCGCTTTCGTAGGCTTTTCCTACCCTAAACTCAATTTTTAAAAGCATACAGACTGACCCTTGCGCATCGGTGCAAGAAGGTCTGTGACGACATGAGCTCACTTACTCACAGTCGCCACGTTAGAAGTCAGGATAAAATATATCTTTGCTAGCTTAGGTAAGCTAGCTGGCACGCCCTGTTTATACAAATAGGACTTAGACACACGAAAGGATCCACTCCAGGCCCTAAGAAGCCAAGGGAGGCGGGGATTTTCCTGCGTCAACAGAGATTGGCACGCTCGGTGGGACGTGAGTCTTTCAAAAATCGATTTGGTCTAGAAACTTGCGAAAACTTTTCAAAGAGGTCGTTTTTAACTTTGTTTTCTTTGCTTGTACTTAGGAAATTTTGAAAAAGCTTGAAAAGCATGTCAAAATCCAATCCAAGTGAAGTGTCGAGCCAAGGCTCATGTGCATCAAGTTCTCACTCTAGGAGGATTTTCAAAAACAAAAACAAACTAGATGAAATCAAGGACCTGAGAAGGGAATTTGAGGCCAAAATCGATGCTCTTAGCCAAGAGGCTAAAGTAGGTGATTCGTGTTCATCAAACGGTGAACAAAGGCCTAAGAAAAAATCTGAAAAACCTCGCAAGCACAAAGAGGCCTCCGTAATGGAAGGCAACCAATACCACGAGTCCTTCACACAAAAGGACCGTAAAGCCCTACAGCAGTTGCTGAAAGGGCAGAATAAAGAGAAAAGAAGCTATGCCCTGTCTGATTTCCTTCCTATGGATTACGAAACAGACAGTGACGATGAAATACCGAATTTCCATCGGTATGATGGCATGGGAGACCCTAGGTCTCACTTGCAGCTTTTCTCGCGTCGAGCCCATAAGAAGAAAAAGGACTCGATGAAATGGGTGTATTGGTTCCTACGACTTAAGCCAGTTCGCCACTTTTAAAGAGTTAGCGAACTGCTTCATGCAAAGATTTGCACACAACGTAGAAGTCACGCTGACTCTTAATACCTTAAGGGATACGAAGCAAGACATGAACGAAGATGTACATGCCTTCATTATACGATGGAGGTCACTTTTGGGCCAAGTGCGAGAGCCCATATCCGAAGGATGCGCAGTAATGCTCATCCTGGATAACTTTAAAAGCGAATTAAAAACCCTTCTCTCGCTCCATGAGATCTCAACTTTCCATAAGTTGATCAAAAAGGCATCCCTTTTCGAAACCAACTTGAGAAAAGGGACATACGATCACTTATGGAAAGGAAGTGCCGTTTCTAAAACCCGCTTGGAAAAGCCCATCACTTATGGGCTACCCACGATGGACAAAGGGGCAAAGCCCCACAAAATCGCCAATGTCCAGGTGGATCTAGGCGTGGCAGGCACTTCCAAAAATTTTGAAAAACTAGAAAATAAAAGGGAGCGAACCTTTCAAAAACCGGTTGAAAAACGGGAATATACACCGCTGGGGCAACCTGTGTCGGAGGTCCTAGACCTCCTACTTGCCCAAGGCATGATAGAGCTTCCTGAGATCCCCGAAGGAGTCACTTCCAAAGGGGGGTATTTAAATCGATTTTGTAAGTATCATCGGTTCAAAGGCCATGATACCAAATGTTGTTTCTCCCTTTTAAATTAAATTGAGAACTTGATAGCGGAGGGTCGGCTCTAGGTCACTGCGGAACTTGAGCCACCTCAAGCTATTTTCAAAGAACCCTTTCCCAAACACGCCAGTGGCAGTGGGAAAGGAAAGGAGGTATGTACCCTCACCTTTTCTAAGGAACTAGCACAAAAACCAGAGTCTGGTCGACCCACTTGTGCGCCCATTCTTGTACTATACAAGAAGCCCGCCCAAGTCATCATTCGGGGACCACCAAAAGTGGAATGCCCGGCAAAACCAGTTTTGAAACTCCAAGGTTCTCCTCAACTCATCCTTAGAGCTAAATTTAGCGCGAACCCTAGGCTGGTCGTGGGGGAAGTGACTAGATTCGGGAGGATCTATCAACCCCCGCACCTACAAGGTGCTAAAAAGGTGGTTAGTGTGCCTGGCCCCTCAAAAGCATGTATCCCTGGTGTTCTGCCAAAAGCAGACAAGGATAAAGTTATCCTAAATCCTTATGACTTCGAAAACCACCTTTCAAAGATTCCTATCCACATGTCTATCCTAGAGCTTATACAAACCTCGCCTAGGCATAGACTCGTGCTAGAGAAAATTCTAGAAAGGGCCAAGGTTGATTCGAACATAAGTCCAGAATCCCTGTATGCCCAAGTGGCTTTATTAGGAGCAAAATCGCCCATCGCTTTTTTGGAAGATGATGTAGATAGACCCTACGAGTCCCACAACCAGGCCCTGCATATCGAGGTGGTTTTGAATAACCACTCTCTGGACAGGTGCCTAGTCGATGGGGGAGGAGGGCTCAACATCCTTCCACTTCAGTGAACCCAAGCCCCATCGTTATCACTGGATACGATGGGAATGCGTCTAGGCCGTTAGGATCAATCGAACTCCCAATGGAAACGGGAGGGATCACACACACGGGGGTGTTCCATGTCTTGGACATCCACCCCCATTATAACCTATTGTTGGGAAGGCCCTGGATACACAGTTTGTGCGCTGTGCCATCCACCTTCCACAGGTGTGTCAAGATCCCTTTCAGGGACCAAGTTGTAGTGATCCTAGGTGAGAGTCACCCACAGCTTCAGGGGATCCTAAACTCCCCTTGTTTATCGAGCTCCCAGGCCCATGAGGCTAACCTGGGGCAGATTGTGATCGAGCCATCAAGGCTCGTGTTAAACAACCCTAGGAAGGTTGTATGTGTGAAGGGGCCGCCCAAAGCAGGCCCCCTCCCGATCTTAACCCTTCTAGGAAAACCCAAGCGTTCCCTATTTCCAAAGCCCCTGGACAAAAAGCCGTATGAGCACGATATGGACAACAGCAAGTTCCAGGACCACGACCTGTACCAACACTTTTCAAAAAACAAAAAGTCGTGGAACATGTTGTTGAACATGGGCTACATGCCCTACAAAAGTCTAGGGGCACAAAACCAAGGTCTCCTAGAGCCTATTCTTCCTAGGGCCAACCCAAACCGATATGGGATCGGCTATACTCCCAGAATACCGCCGGAGCCACCCCCTGTGACCACCTGGGTCAAGGGTGCCCTAGAACCTGCCTTAGAAGAAACCTACGACTTAGATCTCCTATTCCGAGTCTAATCTGTAGTGTTTTCCCTTTGTAGGTATGACGGAAGATCCCTTTTATAAAAATACAAAAACATTTGGAAAACTTAAAATCAAAAAAATCAAAAAAGAAGAAAAGCCAAAAATAATGGAAAAACAAAAACTCGAAAATAGAGTGCTTTGTATAGTTCTCAAAGTTCTTGTTTTACAAAAACCCAAAAAAATCGAAAATTTGGAAAATACCAAAAAGATTTTGTATATAGCTGCTCCTGGTAGGACTTTGGCAAAAGAAAAGGATTTCGAAAGAAACGTCATCTGCATAGCCAGACCAAGAATTTCGAAATCACTTGAAAATATGAGTACAAAACCAGGTCCTTTTGAAAACCATGCATCAAATTCCCTCGGGTCTATAGCCCATGAGAATGATCGAAGCCCAGAAGTGGATCCCCTCGAGGAAGATCCCACTTCTGAGCTCCCAGAATTTCATAAAATTCTCGATTTTGAAAGACCTTCCCAATCAGTAGGAGGAGATTTCATAGAGGTGATCTTAGGGGATGATTCCAATCCCAAAATCATCAAAATAGGCGCATGCTTTCATGAACATGAAAGATTAGCATTCATTGCATTTCTACGAACCTATTTAGATGTGTTTGCATGGACGTATGAAGACATGCCGGGCATAGACCCTAGCATTGTCAAGCATCGTCTTCCCTTAGATGCGGATGTAAAACCCATAAAGCAGAAGCTTAGGAAAATACACCCGAATGTACACACCCAACTCAAAGAGGGTTTAGAAGATCTGCTAAAAGCCGGATTTATAAAACCCATTGCGTATTCTGATTGGTTGTCAAACATCGTTGTAGTTCGAAAAACCAATGGGAAAATTTGAATATGCATCGATTTCAGAAACCTGAATAAAGCCACTCCAAAGGATAATTATCCTTTACCAAACATAGATTTGATAGTCGATAGTACTGCAAATCATGAAATGTTTTCGTTTATGGATGGCTATTCAGGCTATAATCAAATCAAACTAAGTCCACGAGATCAGGGTAAGACCGCCTTCACAACCCCATGGGGCACGTACTGCTATACAGTCATGCCCTTTGGTTTGAAAAATACCGGTGCAACATACCAACGAGCCATGACCATGATCTTCCATGATCAGATTCATGAGCTCGTAGAAGTATATGTAGATGATCTCTTGGTGAAATCCAAAACCCGATGCACCCATATCGAATGTTTGCAAAAGATTTTCGAAAGGCTTAGGCTTTACAAAGTAAAGCTAAACCCTCAAAAATGTATATTCGGGGTAGAATCAGGAAAGATTCTGGGCTTTATGGTAAGCCAAAGGGGTATAGAAGTCGACCCCTCTAAGTGTCGAGCCATCATAGACATGGCTCCACCCTCCAATCTCACCTAAATCCATAGCCTCCAGGGTCGTTTACAATCCGTTCGCCAATTCATATCGAATCTGGCGACTAGATGCGAACCCTTCAACAAGTTGTTGAGGAAGGGCACGAAATTCTTATGGAATGACGAATGCCAGAAGTCCTTCGAGAGCCTAAAGGCATACTTGGTTAATCCCCCCATTTTGAATCCTCCAAAACAAGGAAAACCGCTTTTACTCTACATCTCTGTGCATGCGAATGCTTTAGGAGCCCTGTTGGCTCAATACGAGGATGACACCCATAAGGAGTATGCCATCTACTATATTTTGAAAACTCTCTTGGCTTATGAATGAAATTATCAAGCCATGGAGAAGACGTGCTTGGCCCTAGCCTGGGCCTGCCAAAAATTCAGACACTATTTCCTAGATCACGAGATCTGGATAGTGTCCAAGCTTGATCCAATGAAGCACTTGTTCGAAAAACCCATTCTCACAGGTAGATTGGGCAATTGGCAACTCCTTCTAATGGAGTATGACCTAAAATACCATCACCAGGTCTCCATTAAAGGGCAAGCCCTAGTAGACTACGTGGCTGAGTTCCCCTTAGAGGACGCATATCCCACGCTTGCTGAAATGCCTGATGAAGGCATATTGCAAAACCATTTCCAAAACCACATTTTGGCAAACAATTTCGAAAACCAAGTGTGGAAAATGCACTTTGATGGGGCACGAAACCAACGAGGGGCTGGTGCTGGGGACATCCTCATCTCCCCTGAAAAGGGTGAGATTCCCATAGCAGTCCGCCTAGATTTCGAATGTTCCAACAACATAGCTGAGTATGAAGCACTCATACAAGGCTTAAGAATTTCGAAAACTCTAGGGGCATCATGCGTCGAGGTCTTTGGAGATTCACTCCTTGTCATAAACCAGGTTTTGAAATTTTGGCAAGTACGTAATGAAAAACTACTTCCATATCATGAGTTGGCCACTCGATTGGTCCAATCCTTCCAATCGTGTAAACTCACACACGTAGGAAGAGAGGACAATGGCATCGCCGATGCCCTCTCCTCCTTGGGTTCAGCCCTAAAGGTCGATCCCACTTCAGGGACCAGATCTTTAGAAATATGGCATGCACCCAACCCATCCACACACGACTTGGATATTTACCAAAATAACCCTAATTCTATTGAAAAACCCTGGTTTTATGACATAAAACAATTTCTAGAAAATGGGGGATTCATCGAGGATGCCACATCCAAAGATAAGGCATTCATTCGTAAGATTTCGACCCAATACACCATTCTGGGTGGGGTTTTATACAAAAAGAGTTTTCCCGGCATTCTGCTTAGGTGTATCGACCTAGAGGAGGCTAGGATAGTGATGCACGAGTTCCACGATGGAGAATGTGGAGATCATGTTAATGCCAACATGATGGCAATGAAAATACTTAAAGGGGGCTATTTTTGGTCCACCCTGAAAAAGGATTGTCACGATCATGTTAGAAAGTGTCATCCATGTCAAGTGCATGGGCACGCCATTCATATCCCTTCATCTGCATTGCATTCCGTGGTCAGCCCCTGGCCATTTACCATGTGGGAGTTTGACATCGTAGGCCCAATATTTCCAAAAGCCTCGAATGGGCATCGATTTATTTTAGCAGCCACGGAGTATTTCTCCAAGTGGGTGGAAGCCATTTCCCTAACCAACGTGCTGGGGCAACATGTGGTGGCTTTCATCCGGAGGAATATCTTGGCTCGATTTGGGGTTCCACGAGACCTTGTGTCTGATAATGGCACCCCATTCAAGAACGAGCGGATGGTTAAGTTGTGCAACACGTATGCATAACTCACCACTTCTCTTCGCCCTACTACCCTCAAGGCAACGGCCAAGCCGAAGCCACAAACAAGACTCTCATTAGTATAATTGAGAAAACTTTGGAGAAGGGTAGGACGTGGCACGAGAAGCTGGATGAAGCCTTATGGGCTTATAGGACTTCCATCCGGACTCCCACGAATGCCACACCATTCGAATTGGTCTATGGCACAAACGTCATTCTTCCCATTCATACTCAGCTACATTCATTCCATACATCCATTGCACTCGACCTCCCCCTAGAGACGCTTCAGCATGTTAGGATGGCCGAACTAGATTTGCTAGATGAGAGGCGACTCCTTGCCATGGATCATGCTCGTGCATACCGGCAAAAGATAGCCCGACATTATGGCAAACACATGAGACCTCGCCACTTTGAAGTGGGAGATCTAGTCTTAAAGACCATCCACTATCGTGTCCCACATCCACTCGGAAAGTGGCGCCCCAAGTGGGATGGACCCTATGTTGTACGAGCAACCACCACGGACAATTCGTATTAGTTGATCGATGTAGAAGGTAGGAATTTAGCAGATCCTATCTATATTCAATACTTAAAGAAGTATCATGTGTAGGATTTGGATTAAATTCCAGTTTTCGAAAATTTTGGGGATAGCTGCCCTGAGACATGAAAATAAGGTGCAAAGGCAAAATCGTGTGACCTTGAGTGAGAGAATTCACACTTGTGAAAGAGTGGAGTCTTAAAAAATCGTGGTTACATTTCAAAATCTTTCTTCTTACAAAGAAAGGCCTAGTTCAACATAGCAAGATACTTGCAAGTAGTACGTGCTATTTCTAAATAGGTTGATCTGGAATGGACCGAGTGTGAGCTTGGGATAAGTCCTCCCTTCTTCTCTTCTCCTTCCAAAAGGAAAACAATGGCCCAAACAAAGGGAATTTCCCATTCAAAAGTCTCTTTCCAAAAGAAAGAAACCAGAATTCAAAAAGAAAAATCGATTCTCTTGTGAAAAAAAAGAGAGGGATTAAAGAAAAAATACTCCCAAAGGGAGACCCTCTACGAAAGAAAGGAAAAAGAGGCCAAAAAGCTCAAAAAGAGCAGTTTTCCGCCTTCTATGCCTTTAACCACGGGACGCTTCAGAAGGGACCGTGGTATCTCTTTCCCATCCCTGGCTTATCCCAAGCTAAAGCATGGTTCACTTCGAGGAATCCTAAAGTAAAAATAGGATTTACTTACTTGAATTTCATCTTGTTTGAGAATTTGACGTTTCAAGTAAGGTGTAGGAATTTGAAATGTAGCTTGTTTTCTTATAAAACCTTCGCTAGATAAGCGAGTGTCAAGACTCAAACGAGGGTAAACACGAAGAGCTCGAGATCCTTAGGATTGAGACTCAAGACAATTGTCCCTTTTGTAAATAGTTTTGTAAATAGATTTTGAAAAATCGAACATCGAACAACATAGGATTTGCTCACTTGGAACAGTAGGCCTAGTAAGTCTCTAGAGTTCGACCACATCTGGTCTCTACGAGGTCGCCACTCTTGGCACCACACCCATGTCATCTGCATTCCACGCATGGAACTTGCATAAACCCAATCCCATTCTAGGACGAGAAACAATTTTGCAGATCCCTTTGGCGTGATATCTCCTCCTACCCAGGTTTTAAAACTAAAATTCGCTAAAGATTGGGACGACCCATATTTTCGTGGTTAGATCTAGGGAGACATTGAAAGGGGTGTTTGTCATCTTTGCCCTTATCCAAATCAATTTGGACAAGGCCAAAGAGGGGCATCTACAAACACCCCGAAATCCCACGAATTTCTCAAATCAACCTGGTTTTGTAAAAGTAGCCCCAAACGGCCATTTTGACTCTGGAAACCCAGGAGCCTTCCAGGCAACCCTGTACATATGTTTTGAACTTTACATATTTCAAAAATGTATAATATGGCTTTAAAAACCTTTTAAAACACGTTTTTGAAACCCCGAAGCAGCTTGGCCTAATCCAGATAGGACCAGCAAAGCTAAAGAGAGCCCGGAACCGGAGCACAAGTCGAGCTCGGCACAGCAACTCTCGTGTTGAATCCACCCCCAGGATCTCGAACGTCCAAGACCCTGTTATCATCAAAACATTATTTGAAATCAGCTTTAGAAGGCGAAAACAGAAGCGGATGATCATGTTGGCGAAGACCCAACGTAGATGGAGTATTAATGCTGTCAGACCCCGCACAAACCGTTCGTTTCGAACACAGCCCGAAGGAGTCAGAATTCAGTTTGGATTGGATCTGGACCATATATATCCAGATCCCAATCCAAACCCATGTGTGGACTTAGATTTGGATTTGGATCCAGAGATCCAATCCAATATCCATATCCATGGCCCACATCACCTTCTCATAAATGGAGGTGGGGCCCACTTGAATTTCACATGGGATTATGGGCATGAGAGAGAGTGGGGGAGGATAAGATTTGGGAGTGTTGTAATTAAGCTTGACTTGTGTGTCAAGTTTGGGGTTAATCATGTGGGTTAGCCTAAGTAAAGTGGGTTTAAGCTTGTAATTAGCCAAAACCTAACCTAGGGCTGCACCAACATGATGTAATTAAGGTCTATGGGTCATGCAAAGGGAGCTCCTTAATCCAATCCTAACCAAAAACACCTAATCCTAGCCTTTTACCCTAATCCTGTCCTAATCTTAGCCTAATCACCTAACCCACTTCCCTAATCCCGGCCTAATCCCAACCTAATCACCTAACTCACTTCCCTAATCCTTCCCTAAACCTAGGTTAATTTCCCTAAACCTAACCTAATCCTAGCCTAATCACCTAACCCACCTCACTAAACCTCACCCCAAAACTAACCCACCTGGCTAAACCCTAAACCTCTAAACCACCCCACCTAAACCTAGGACACAATCTACCCAAAACCCCTTGTATGAAAATATCTGGCCCCTCCCCAAAACCAACCCACCTTGCCACCATACCACCACCCCTAGACCACCTTACCACCTTCCTAATACCACCCCCAACCGACCTCTTCAGCCCTATAACCCCCCCCCCCCCAGGGGCCGGTTTTCCAAGCTCTCACATCCAAGCCAGCCCAGTCGACTCCATCCCCCATTGCCAACAGAGCCCAGCACAGCCCAGCCACTCCCAGCCAGGTCTTCCACCTGCACCACAGCCGGCCACCACCTTGCTCCACCTGCTCCACCACACCCTAGCCGGCCAACCACCTGTCGCCACCACTTCCTTCGGCCGAACCATCCACCTCACCTGCCCGACTGCTCCTCTTCCATCCGCCGCCTTCCATCACCATCGGTTAGTACCCCATCCTTCACTCCACCTCTTCTTCGCTCCCCCTCCACTCCCAGCCACCTACACCACCACCACATCACCCTAACACCAGCCACCCTCCATCCTACACATTTGGCCAGACCTTAGCCACCCCAACCATCCGCCATTATCTAGCCACCCTAGCTACACCCGGCTATTCCACTTAACTCCCTAAGACCTACCCATATCACTTCACCACAGCCGGCCACCACCTTACCCCATACCCTAGCTAGCTCCCTTCCTATCTACAACAGCCCTAGCTACCTTAGCAACCACCACCACCTTACCCCATACCCTAGCTAGCTCCCTTCCTATATACAACAGCCCTAGCTACCTTAGCAACCACCACCACCGAGTCTCCCTTAGTCGACCACTCTAACCGACTGTCACATATCCATTCGGCCAGCCACCCGCCAGCCACATACCTCCCCTAGACACTCCCCTAGACACTCCCTTAGACACTCCTTTAGGCTCCCATTTAGTGTCACATTTCCTAACACTACACCCTCCCTTAGTGACCCTATTTAGTCACTTTAGCCCAACACGCCAAGGCAGCCCCCTTCATAACAGCCGGCCACCTTCGAGGTGCCCCTCCCGCGCACCTAAGGCATCCGGCCAGCAGCCCCCCTTGCCGTTCAACTTCGCGGAGCTCCCTCTTGCAGCCCAAGGCAAAGGCCAAGCCCACGCTTAAGCAAGGCATCTTCGGACCAGCTATAAGTAAGTGCCTAACTCGATCCTTAGTTGTATACTTGCTTAAATTTAATTCGATACGGGGTTATAATAACGGAGCATAGTCTCCCCCCGCTTGTAATAACGTGGCTTGGCACACCCACACACACGTGCACTCTCTTAGTCGTGCACGATTTTGAACACACACGGGCCTAATTAGCCCCTAAGATATAAATATCTATATATACTTTAACTTACGTAGGGTTTTGCTCGAGTTGAGTGTGTTGTCTTTCCATTCAAGCACGCATGCACATTGAGCCTTCGCTCTTATTTGTAAGACCCAAGTAAGGGCCGTGTTATACTATTTGGGTTTAATTTCATGTTGTGTGCGTAGTACTTCAATTCAAGCACTCACACACATTGAGCTTTCGCTCTTATTCCCAAGACCTTAGTTAAGGCCATACTGCAATTTATATTTGGGTTTTATTTCATGTCATGTGTGTAGTCTTTCAATTCAAGCACTCACACACATTGAGCCTTCGCTCTTATTTGTAAGACCCAAGTAAGGGCCGTGCTATACTATTTGGGTTTAATTTCATGTTGTGTGCGTAGTACTTCAATTCAAGCACTCACACACATTGAGCTTTCGCTCTTATTCCCAAGACCTTAATCAAGGCCATATTGCAAGTTATATTTGGGTTTCATTTCATGTCGTGTGTGTAGTCTTTCAATTCAAGCACGCACCCACATTAGCCTTCGCTCTTATTTGCAAGACCCGAGTAAGGGCCCATATATACCCTATATACATATCTCCCTTCGGCATTTACATTACAAGTCATTTCCCTTCGGTTATTTCCCTTCGGCATTGTCTTTACATTCGGGTTTTCCCTTTGGAGTAGCGTGAGTTTGCATTGCATCTACGCCATACCACGAGGTAGAACGCATATTGCATCAAAGCAAGCCCCGTACTCCCGCTCAAATTCGCCCCATGTAGTGGAGTGTTCATAACACACACCTAGGTGGCCCATAAAGGGATAAAAAGAATGACTTAGGCACGTGCAAATCCACGTGATCTAAAAATCTGCAATCGCATTAGAAAGACCCGAATCAAACACCTCGAACCGCTTTCGTAGGCTTTTCCTACCCTAAACTCGATTTTTAAAAGCATACAGATTGACCCTTGCGCATCGGTGCAAGAAGGTCTGCGACGACAAGAGCTCACTTGCTCACAGTCGCCACGTTAGAAGTTAGGATAAAATATATCTTCGCTAGCTTAGGTAAGCTAGCTAGCACGTCCTGTTTATACAAATAGGACTTAGACACACGAAAGGATCCACTCCAGGCCTTGAGAAGCCAAGGGAGGCGGGGATTTTCCTACGTCAACAGGTGGTGGTGGTGTGGTGATAAGGTGGGCTAGATATTTAGGGGGGCCAGATATTTAATTTAGGTTGTTTTAGGGATATGGTGTGCTAGGGTTTAGGTGGGGTGGTTTAGTGGTTTAGGGCTTAGCTAGGTGGGTTGGTTTTAGGGTGAGGTTTAGTGAGGTGGGTTAGGTGTTTAGGCTAGGATTAGGTTAGGATTAAGAGAATTAGGCTAGGTTTAGGGAAGGATTAGGGAGGTGGGTTAGGTGATTAGGTTGTGATTAGGGAAGGATTAGGGAAGTAGGTTAGGTGATTAGGCTAGGATTAGGCCGGGATTAGGGCAAATGGCTAGGATTAGGGGTTTTGGCTTAGGATTGGGTTAGGAGCATCCCTTTGCATAGCCCATGGACTTCATTGCATCATGTTGGTGCAGCCCTAGGTTAGGTGTAGGTTCATACAAGCTTAAACCCACACTAATTAGGCTAACCCACATGATTAACCCAAAACTTGACACACAAGTCAAGCTTAATACATTTTCCTCATACTTAATCCTCCCCATTCTCTCTCATGCCCAAAATCCCACGTGCATTTCAAGTGGGCCCCACCTCATTTATGAGAAGGTGATATGGGCCATGGATGTGGATATTGGATTGGATCTTTGGATCCAAATCTAAATCCAAATTCACATATACGTTTGGATTGGGATCTGGATATATATGGTCCAGATCCAATCCAAAGCTGAATTCTGACTCCTTCAGGGTATGTTCGAAACAAACGGTTTGTGCGAGGTCTGATAGCATCAGTACTCCGTCTTGAGTTGGGTCTTCACCAACATAGTCGTTCGCTTCTGTTTTCACCTTTCAGAGATGATTTCAAAGGATTTTTGTTGATAACAGGGGCTTAGACGTTCAAGATTCTAGGGATGAATCTAACACGAGAGTTGTTGTGCCGGGCTCGACATGTGCTCCGATTTCGGGCTCTCTTTTGCTCTTCTGGTCCTGCTTTTATCAGGTCAAGCCGCTTTATGGGGTTTCAAAATGTATTTTAAAAGGTTTTAAAACTATATTATACATATTTTAAAATATATACAGTTTAAACATATGTACAGGGTTTGTCTGGAAGGCTCCTAGGTTTCCAGACTCAAAATAGCCCTTTGGGGCAGCTTTTGATAAAACTAGGTTTATTTGAGAAGTTCGTGGGATTTTGGGGTGTTTACACCCATGAAAAATTCGTGCCCTTCCTCAACAATTTGTTGAAGGGTTCAAAAATTTCATGCCAAGTTTGGGATAAACCTGCGAATGGATTGTAATCGACCTTGGAGGCTACGAATCTGTGTGAGATTAGAGGGTGGAGCCATGTCTATGATGGCTCGACACTTAGATGGGTCGACTTCTATACTCCTTTGGCTTACCATAAAGCCTAAGAGCTTTCCAGACTCTACTCCGAATACACACTTCTGAGGGTTTAGCTTTACTTTGTAAAGTCTAAGCCTTTCGAAAATCTTTTGCAAGCATTCGATATGAGTGCATCGAGTTTTGGATTTTGCCAAGAGATCATCCACATACACTTCTACGAGCTCATGAATGTGATCATGGAAGATCGTGGTCGTGGCTCTCTGGTATGTTGCACCGGCATTTTTCAAACCAAAGGGCATGACTGTATAGCAGTACGTGCCCCATGGGGTTGTGAACGCGGTCTTACCCTGATCTTGTGGACTTAATTTGATTTGATTATACCCTGAATAGCCATCCATAAACGAAAACATCTCATGATTTGCAGTACTATCGACTATCAAATCTATGTTTGTTAAAGGATAATTATCCTTTGGAGTGGCTTTATTCAGGTTTCTGAAATCGATGCATATTCGAATCTTCCCATTGGTTTTTTGAACAACAACGATATTGGATAACCAATCAGAATACGCAATGGGTAGCAGATCTTCTAAACCCTCTATGACTTGTGCGTGTACATTCGGATGTATTTTCCTAAGCTTTTGCTTTATGGGTTTCACATCCGCATCTAAGGGAAGACAATGTTCGACAATACTGGGGTCTATGCCCAGCATGTCCTCATACGTCCATGCAAACACATCTAAGTAGGTTTGTAGAAATGCAATGAATGCTGATCTTTCATGCTCATGCAAACATGCACCTACCTTACTAGGAGCTCCTATTTGAATCACTCCCTAGGTTTACCTCTATGAAATCTCCTACTGAATTGGAAGGCTTTTCAAAATCGAGAATTTTATGAAATTCTGGGAGCTCAGAAGTGGGATCTTCCTCAGGGGGATCCACTTTTGGGCTTCGATCATTCTCGTGGTTTATAGACACGAGGGAATTTGATGCATGGATTTTCAAAAGACCTTGTTTTACATTTGGAATTTCTATTGATTTCGAAATTTTTGGTCTGGTTATACAGACAACGCTTCTTTCGAAATCCTTTCCCTTTTCCAAAGCCTTACTAGGAGCAGCTATGTACAAAATCTTTTTGGAATTTTGTAAATTTTTTATTTTTTTGTGCTTTTGCAAAATGAGTACCTTGGAAACTATACAAACTACTCTTTTTTCGAGTTTTTGATTTTCCAATGTTTTTGGTTTTTGCAATTTTTCCATTTTTTCGATTTTGAGTTTTTCAAATGTTTTTGTATTTTTGATAAAGGGACCTTCCATTATACCTACAAAGGGAAAACACTACAGGTTAGACTTTGAATAGGAGGTCTAAATCGTAGGTTTCTTCTAGGGTAGGTTCCAGGGCACCCTTGACCCAAGTGGTCACAGGGGGTGGCTCTGGTGGTATTTTGGGAGTATAGCCGATCCCATATCGGCTTGGATTGGCCCTAGGAAGTATGGGTTCTAGGAGACCCTGATTTTGTGCCCCTAGACTTTTATAAGGGAAATAGCCCATGTTTAACAGCATGTTCCACGATTTTTTGTTTTTGGAGAAGTTTGAATACAAATCGTGGTCCTGGAACTTGCTGCCGTTTATGTTGTGCACATAGGGCTTCTTGTCCAGGGGTTTTGGAAATAAGGGATTCTTGGGTCTTCTTAGAAGGGTCAAAACCTTGAGGGGGCCAGCCTTGGGCAGTCCCTTCACATACACGACCTTCCTAGGGTTGTTTAATATGAGCCTTGGTGGCTCGAGCATGGTTTGCCCCAGTTTTACCTCATGGGTCTGGGAGCTTGACAAGCAGGGGGAATTTATGACCCCCTGAAGTTGAGGGTGACTCTCTCCTAGGATCACTACGACTTTGTCCCTGAAAGAGATCTTTACACACCTGTGGAAGGTGGATGGCACAGTGCACAAGATATGTATCCAGGGCCTTCCCAACAACAGGTTATAATGGGGGTGGATGTCCAGGACATGGAACACCCTCGTGTGTGCTATCTCTCTCATTTCCATGGAGAGTTCGATAGATCCTATTGGTCTAGACGCATTCCCATCGTATCTAGTAATAACGATGGAACTTGGATGAACGGATGTCAAGGTGACTCCGATTTGATTCGCCACATGAAGTGGAAGGATGTTGAGCCCTCCTCCCCCATCGACAAGGCACCTATCCAAAGAGTGGTTATTCAGAACCACCTCAATATGTAGGGCTTGGTTATGGGACTCGTAGGGTCTATCTATATCATCTTCCGAGAATATGATGGGCGTTTTTGCTCCTATGGAGGCCATTGGTTTGGATAAAGATTTAGGGGTAATGTTCGAACTAACCCTTGCTCTTTCTAGAATTTTCTCTAACACTAGTCTATGGCTAGGCGAAGTTTGTATTAGCTCTAGGATGGACATATTCATAGGAATCTTTGAAAGATGGTTTTCAAAATCATACACCTTTAAAACAACATTTCCTTTATCCGTTTTTTACGGAACTCTAGAAATACATGCTTTTGAGGGGCCAGGCACACTGACCACCTTTTTAGCACTTTGTAGATGTGGGGGTTAGTAGATCCTCCCGGACCTTGTCACCTCCCCCATGATCAACCTAGGTTTCGTACTAATCATGGCTATAATCGAGAGATTTGGAGCACCTTGAATGGTTAAAACTGGTTTGACCGGGGACGAAACTCTTTGTGGTCCTCGGATGACTACTTGGTCGAGTTTTTTATAAAGTATGAGAGTAGACGCACAAGTAGATGAACCAGACTCACATGCATGCGCTAGATTCTTTGAAATCGTAAGAGCACATACCTCTTTTCCCTTCCCACTGGTACTTGCATGCTTGGGAAAGGGTTCTTTGAAGATAGCTTGGGCAGCTGGGTGATGAAGTGGCGGTGGAAGTGGTGCAGCTTGGAGGGAGTGAGGGGGGATGAGTGTGGAAGAGAGAGAGTGAAACCCGCAAGAAAGGGGGGTTTTATAGGCTGGAAAATGGGCTGGGTTGGTTGGGGTGGTATAGGCTAGATATTTGTAATAAGGTGGGCATGTGGGGTGGTTTGGGGTAGGTCGGTTAGGGTGGCTAGTTGGTGGTTTAGGGTAGGTCAGTTAGGTGGGCTGGGACTTAGTGGTTAGGGATTTAATTAGGTGCACTAAGGTGGGTTTAGGCTTAGTTTGGTTAGGGTCTAGGTGGTCTAGCTAGGTGAGGTGAGCTAGGTGAGGTCGGCTAGGTGAGGTTGGGGCGGTTTTGGTTGAGAGTGGCTAGGTTTGGGTCAGGTTTAGGGGAGAGTGGCTAGGTTTGGGTCAGGTTTAGGGGAGAGTGGCTAGGTGAGGTGGGCTAGCTTAGGGCTAGGTTTTAGGAACCTCCCCTTGGTGCCGGTCCATGGACCCAGTTGCAGCCATGTCCAAGTTGGTGCATCCCCAGGTTAGGTGTAGGTGCATACAAGCTGAAACCCACACTCTAGGTTAAACCCACAAGGTTAACCCACTATAGACACAGAAAATTCCCACTTCTGGTTCTTAGGCCTGAAGCGAACCGTTTCGTGTGTCTAAGTCGTATTTAGCAAAAGGGCATTCCAGCTAGCTTGCTTAAGCTAGCGAAGAAAGTTTTAAAAATCTAACTCTATCAGGGCGACTGTGAGCAAGTGAGCTCTTTTCGTCGCAGACCTTCTTGCACCGATGCGCAAGGGTCAGTCTGTACGCTTGGCAAAGTCTTTTAATTAAACCGCTTTGAAAATACCTGAAGTGTTTGGGCTTTGTGTGTACAATTACAAATTTTATTACACGTGGGATTTGCACGTGCCTATGTCTTTCTTTTTAAGCTTTTTAGGGCCAACTAGGTGTGTACACAAGTGACCTAAGTTGGGCGATTTTTGCACGGGAGTGTGGGGTTTGCTTTGATGCAATATGCATCCTAACTCGTGGTATGGCATATATGCAATGCAAACTCACACAACTCCAAAGGGAAAACCCGAATTGAAAGACAATGCGGAAGGGAAATGACTTAATGTAAATTGCAAAAGGAAAATACTTATAATATATATGGGCCCGAAGGTTGCCAACTTGTGCGTAGGTGTTGTGTATATATGGAAAGACAACTCACACGACTTGTAATGTAAACCCAAATATAATTGCAATATGGCCTTGACTAAGGTCTTGGGAGTAAGAGCGAAAGCTCAATGTGTATGAGTGTAGAATTGAAATGCTATGCACACAACTTGAATTTAAACACCCAAAACGAAATTGCAATACGGCCCTTACTAGGGTCTTGGGAGTATGAGCGAAAGCTCAATGTGTGTGAGTGTGGAAATTGAAAGACCATGCACACAACTTGAATTAAAACACCCAAGGGAAATTGCAATACGGCCCTTACTAGGGTCTTGGGAGTAAGAGCGAAAGCTCAATGTGTGTGAGTGTGGAAATTGAAAGACCACGCACACAACTTGAATTAAAACACCCAAGGAAAATTGCAATACGGCCCTTACTAGGGTCTTGGGAGTAAGAGCGAAAGCTCAATGTGTGTGAGTGTGGAAATTGAAAGACCACGCACACAACTTGAATTAAAACACCCAAGCGAAATTGCAATACGGCCCTTACCAGGGTCTTGGGAGTAAGAGCGAAAGCTCAATGTGTGTGAGTGTGGAAATTGAAAGACCACGGACACAACTTAAATTAAAACCCACACAACTTGAAACATATAGGTATAACTATATCTTAAGGGCTGGTTAGGCCCGTGTGTGCTAAAATTTTGTGCAGCTAAGAGCGGAATGGCTCAAGTGCACGTGTGTGTGGGTGTGCCAAACCACATTATTACAAGCGGGGGGAGACAATGCTCTGTTATTACAACATCGTATCAAATTTAATTAAATATAAGCAAGTTCATAACAAGGACCGAGTTAGGAACTTACGTGTAGCTGGTCCGGGTGTAACTTGCTTGGCTTTGGCCTATGTGGGTCGCCTTGGACAGCCGAAGGGGAGCTCCTTGGGTGCGTGTGGGCGGCAAGTAGGGTGAGAGCCGAGTGGGTGTCTTGTTGAAGGCCGGGTGATAGGTTCAACAAGTAGGGATGTTGGGTGGTGTTGTGGTAGGTTAGGGTGTTAGCTAGGTGGGGGCAGGTTAAGGGTGAAGGCTTAGCTAGGGGCTGAAGGGGATAATGGTAGGGAAAGGTGGTGAGGTAGGGTGTGATGTGGCCAGGTGTAAGGGAGATGGCTAGGCGGCGGGTGATGAAGTGTGTGGCTGGGTAAGAAGGGGAGAGGAAGATAGGTTAGATGGGGCTGAGATGGGGGTACTAACCATGTGTGGTGGATGTTGGTGGTGGCCAGAGGTGGTGGAAGGAGGTGGCAGCCGAATGGAGTTGGAGGAAGGTGGCAGTCAGGTGGAAATGTGCAGCGGGGTGGAGTGGCGGTGGAGGTGGAATGGCAGCCGGGTGGAATGGCGGTGGAGGTGGTGCAGCTGGGCGGTGATGGGAGTGAAGTGGGGTGGAAGAGAGGGCAGGTGAGAGAGGAGAGAGAGGGATCTAAAACCCGCCCCAAAAGGGGGGTTTTTATAGGCATGGGCTGGGTCGGTTGATGAGGTGGTATGGGGTAGATATTTAGGATATGGTGGGCTGGTGGGGTGGTTTGGGTAGGTCGGCTAGGGGGAGTGGAATGGTGGTTTAGGGTAGGTCGGTTAGGGTGGCTGGGAATTAAGGGTTAGGGTCTAATTAGGTGGGTTAAGGTGGGATTAGGTTTAGTCTAGCTAGGGTCTAGGCGTTCTAGTTGGGTGGGGTGAGCTAGGTGAGGTCGGCTTGGTATGGTTGGGGTGGTTTTGGGTGAGGGTGGCTAGGATGGGGTCAGGTTTAGGTGGGAGTGGCTAGGTGAGATGGGTTAGCTTAGGGCTAGGTTTTAGGAGCATCCCCTTGGCATCGATCCATAGACCTAGTTGCAGCCAGGTTCATGTTGGTGCAGCTCGAGGTTAGGTGTAGGTGCATACAAGCTTAATCCCACACTCTTAGGCTAAACCCACATGGTTAACCCAACCTTAACAAAAGTCAAGCCCACCAACTTTCTCACTCGTACTTTATCATCCCATTCTCTCTCTACCCAAGCTTTTCATGTGAATTCTCTGTGGGCCCCACCTCCATTTATGAGAAGGTGATGTGGGCCATAGATGTGGATATTGGATTGGATCTTTGGATCCAAATCCAAATCCAAATGCATGTTTGGGTCTGGATCTAGATATATATGGTCCAGATCCGGCCCAAATCTGATTTTCTGACTCCTTCATGGTATTTCAAAACGAATGGTTTGTGCAGGGCCTGACAGCATCAGTACTCCATCTTGCGTTGGGTCTTTGCCAACATTGTCGTTCGCTCTTCTTCTCACCTTCTGGAGATCATTTTCAACAATTTTGTTGATATCAGGGGCTTGGATGTTCGAGATTTTGGGGATGATTCTAATATGAGAGTTGATGTGCCGGGCTTGACATATGCTCCGGGTCCGGGCTCTCTTTCGCTTCTTCGGTCCTACTTTCATTAGGCCAAGTTGCTTTTTCGGGGTTTCAAAACACCTTTTTAAGGTTTTAAAAGTTGTATGTATATATTTTAAAACATATATAGTTTTAACATATGTACAGGGTTGTCTGGAAGGCTCCTGGGTTTCCATACTCAAAATAGCCCTTTGGGGCTGCTTTTGCAAAACCAGGTATTTTGAGAAAATCGTGGGATTTTGGGATGTTTACACCCACTCTTAACCAAAAGTCAAGCCTACCAACTTTCTCACTCATACTTTATCACCCCTTTTTCTCTCTCTACCCAAGCTTTTCATATGAAATATCTATGGGCCCTACCTCCATTTATGAGAAGGTGATGTGGGCCATGGATGTGGATATTGAATTTGGATCTTTGGATTCAAATCCAAATGCATGTTGGGTTTGGATATGGATATATATGATCCAGATCCAGCCCAAATCTGATTTTCTGATTCCTTCATGGCGTTTCGAAATGAATGGTTTGTGCAGGGCCTGACTGTATCAGTACTCCGTCTTGTGTTGGGTCTTCGCCAATATTGTCGTCCGCTCTTCTTCTCACCTTCCAGAGTTCATTGTGAATAAATTGCTGATATCTGGGGCTTGGATGTCCGAGAATCTGGGGATGATTCTGATACGAGAGTTGATGTGCCGGGCTTGAAATATGCTCTTGGTCTGGGCTCTCTTTTACCTCTTCGGTCCTGCTTTCATCAGGCCAAGCTGCTTTTTTAGGGTTTCAAAACACCTTTTTAAGGTTTTAAAACTATATGTATACATTTTTAAAACATATATATGGTTTTAACATATGTACAGGGTTGTCTGGAAGGCTCCTGGGTTTTCAAACTCAAAATAGCCCTTTGGAGCTGCTTTTGCAAAACCAGGCATATTTGAGAAAAATCGTGGGATTTTGGGGTGTTTACAAGATTTTACAAGTATCATCGACTGAAAGGTCATGATACCAGCAAGTGTTTTTCCCTTTTAAACAAGATTGAGAAGTTGATAGCACAGGGCCGGCTCCAAGTCATGGAGGAACCAGAGCCTGCCCAAGCTATTTTCAAAGAACCCTTCCCCAATCACGCAAGCACTAGTGGGAAGGGCAAAGAGGTATGTGCTTTCTCGACTTCAAAGAGTCTAGTGCATTCATCTCATTCTGGTTTTGCTACTTGTGCACCATCTCTCATCCTTCATAGGAAAATCACCCAAGTAGTAATCCGGGGAGCGCTTAGAATCCCGCCCCCGGTTAAAACCATTTTACAAATTCAAGGTTAGCTCAAGTATAACCCCTGAGTCCTTGTCAATCCAAGTGGCACCTATATGTGTAAAAACGCCCATCGTGTTCTCGGAAGAGGATATCGAAAGACCATATGAAACCCACAACCAAGCCCTACATATTGAGGTGGTATTGAATCACCATTCTCTCGACAAATGCTTAGTTGATGGGGGAGGAGGTCTCAACATCCTTCCGCTCCATGTAGCATATCAAATGGGAGTCACCTTGACTTTTGTAAACCCAAGCCCCATCGTAATCACTGGATACGATGGGAATGCATCTAGACTACTAGGAGCCGTGGAATTACCCATGAAAATGGGGGCATAGCCCACTTGGAGGTGTTCCATGTCTTAGACATCCAGCCCCACTACAACCTATTGCTGGGAAGACCCTGGATACACAGCCTGCGAGTTGTGCTATCCACCTTCCATAGGTGTGTCAAAATCCCCCACGAAGACCATATAGTGGTAATTCTAGGTGAGAGTCACCCTCAGCTTCAAGGAATTCAAAATTTCCCGTGCTTGTCAGCTTCCCAAGACCACGAGGACAACCTTGGTGAGACTTTGGTCGAGACAACCAAACTCGTCCTCCCAAAGCCTAGGAAGGTCTTGTGTATCAAGGGGCAGCCCAAGGCTTGCCCACTCAAAACCTTAACCATCCTAGGAAAGACCAAGTGTCGCCTATTCCCTAAATCCCTAGACAAGAAACCGTTCATGCATAACATGGACGATAGCAAGTTCCAAAGCCATGAATTATATCCAAACTTTTCAAAAAACAAAAAGACATGGAACATGCTATTGAACATGGGATACATGCCCTATAAAAGTCTAGGGAAACAAAACCAAGGTTGCCTCGAGCCCATACTGCCTAGAGCCAACCAAAGCCGATATGGGATCGGCTATATTCCAAAAATACCACCAGAACCACCACCTATGACCACCTGGGTCAAGGGTGCCCTGGAGCCTAGTGAAGCAGAAACCTATGATTTAGACCTCTTGTTTAGAGTCTAACTTGTGGCATTTTCCTTTGTAGGTATTGTAAACACCCGAAAATCCCCTGATTTTAGGAAAACAAATCCCTGGTTTGCAAATCAACCCAAAAGGCCATTTTTGCATTTTCGAAAACCCAGGAGCTTCCAAAAGCTTTAAAAACTCTGTTTTGAAACCCCATATCTAGTAGGAATGCCTTAAACTCTGGTAAAGCCCCATTTTTTCAAAAAAGCAAAAGACGAACAGGTGAAGCAAGGAAGACGACACCTGATCGAGAAGCAGCCCAAAAGGCCAAAAGCAACACCCTAGCCTGATGAAGGCCAGGGTCAAAAGGTGAAAGAAAGGCCCAGGCCCGATGCAGAATGCAAGCTCGGCACACCTAGAAGCCAAATCAAATACATCCACCCAAGCAGCATGAATCTGAGCCAGAAATGGCGACATTAAGTAGAGATGGAGTCTATAATGGCGAGATGGAGTCCGGACGACAAAGTTGGGGAAAACCTAGCACCAGACGGAGTGCTGATGAAGCCAGTGCCTGCACGAAACGTCCGCCTCAAAAATCCAAGAAGGACCATCCAGAGAAAATTTGGATTGGATCTGGACCATAAATATCCAGATCCATATCTAAATAGTGTTTGGATTTGGGTCGATCAAAATAGTGTTTAGATTTGGATTGGATCCAAATAGTGTTTGGATTGGATTGGATCTGGACCAAAATATCCAGATCCATATCCATAAAAATGTTGGATTTGGATCGAATATGGATCTCAAAATATCTGAGATCCAAGATCCAGATTATAGACATGGAAAATTCTCACTTCTGGTTCTTAGGCCTGAAGTGAACCTTTTCGTGTGTCTAAGTCATTTTTATAACAAAAGGGTGTGCCAGCTAGCTTACTCAAGCTAGCAAAGTAAGTTTTGAAATCTGACTCTACGGGGCGACTGTGAGCAATTGTGCTCTTTTCGTCGCAGACCTTCTTGCACTGATGCGCAAGGGTTAGTCTGTACGCTTGGCAAAGTCTTTTAAAACAAACCTCTTTGAAAATACCAAAAGTGTTTGGGCTTTGTTTGTATGATTGCAAGTTTTATTTCACGTGGGATTTTGCACGTGCCTATGTCTTTCTTTTTATGCTTTTTAAGGCCAACTAGGTGTGTGCACAAGTGACCTAAGTTGGGCGATTTTTGCACGGGAGTGTGGGGCTTGCTTTGATGCAATATGTGTCCCAACTCGTGGTATGGCGAATATGCAATGCAAACTCACACAACTCCAAAGGGAAAACTTGAATTGAAAGATAATGCTTAAGGGAAATGACTTAATGTAAATTGCAAAAGGGAAATATGGCTATATCTTAAGAGCGGAAAGGCTCAATTGTGCAAGTGTGTGTCATGTATATATGGAAAGACTACTCACACAGCTGAACCTTAAAACCCAAATCTTAAAGACATAGCGGAAGGGAAATACTTATAATATATATGGGCCCGAAGGTCGCCAATGTGTGCGTGGGTGTTGTGTGTATATGTAAAGACAACTCACACGACTTGTAATGTAAACCCAAATAGAATTGCAATATGGCCCTTACTAGGGTCTTCGGGAGTAAGAGCGAAAGCTCAAGTGTGTGAGTGTGGAATTGAAAGACCACGCACACAACTTGAATTGAAACACCCAAATGAAATTGCAATATGGCCCTTACTAGGGTCTTGGGAATAAGAGCGAAAGCTCAATGTGTGTGAGTGTGGAATTGAAAGACCACGCACACAACTTGAATTTAAAACACCGAAATGGAATTGCAATATGGCCCTTACTAGGGTCTTGGGAATAAGAGCGAAAGCTCAATGTGTGTGAGTGTGAAATTGAAAGACCACGCACACAACTTGAATTTAAACCACCCAAATGGAATTGCAATATGGCCCTTACTAGGGTCTTGGGGATAAGAGCGAAAGCTCAATGTGTGTGAGTGTGAAATTGAAAGACAACACCCACGACTTAAGTTAAAACCCATGCAACTGAATATATATAAGTATAATGATATCTTAGGGGCTGGTTAGGCCCGTGTGTGTGTGCCAAAATGGTGTGCAACTAAGAGCAGAATGGCTCAAGTGCACGTGTGTATTGGTGTGCCAAACCACATTCTTACAACCGGGGGGAGACAACGCTGTAGACGCAAAAAATTCTCGCTCCTGGTTCTTAGGCCTGAAGCGAACCTTTTCGTGTGCCTAAGTCCTAATTAAGCAAAAAGGGACGTGCCAACTAGCTTACTTAAGCTAGCGAAGATATATTTTAAACCTGACTTCTAACGTGGCGACTGTGAGCAAGCAAGCTCTTGTCGTCGCAGACCTTCTTGCACCGATGCGCAAGGGTCAGTCTGTACGCTTTTAAAATCGACTTTTTGAGTATAAGAACCTACGAAAGCAGTGAGGTGTTTGATTCGGGTTCTTTTGTATGACTTTTAGATTTTATTTCACGTGGATTTGCACGTGCCTAAGTCTTTCTTTTTATCCCTTTTTGGGCCAACTAGGTGTGTGTTATGAACACTCAACCTAAGTGGGGCGACTTTTGAGTGGGAGTATGGGGTTTGCTTTGATGCAATATGCGTCCTAACTCGTGGTATGGCGTATATGCAATGCAAACTCATGCAACTCCAAAGGGAAAACCCGAATTTAAAAGACAATGCCGAAGGGAAATGACTTATAATGGAAATTGCCGAAGGGAAATGACTTGTAAATGTAAATTGCCGAAGGGAAATTGCAAAAGGGAAATATGGCTATATCTTAAGAGCGGAAAGGATCAATAGTGCAAGTGTGTGCCGTGTATATATGTAAAGACTACGCACACTGCTGAACCTTAAAACCCAAATCTTAAAGACATAGCCAAAAGGGAAATACGTATATAATATATATGGGCCCTTACTTGGGTCTTGCAAATAAGAGCGAATGCTCAATGTGGGTGCATGTGAAAATGTAAAGACAACACACACGACTTTAAATGAAACCCAAATATAAATTGCAATATGGCCTTAACTAAGGTCTTGGGAGTAAGAGCGAAAGCTCAATGCATGTGAGTGCTAGAATTGAAGTACTACGCACACAACATGAAATTAAACCCAAATATAAATTGCAATATGGCCTTAACTAAGGTCTTGGGAGTAAGAGCGAAAGCTCAATGTGTGTGAGTGCTAGAACTGAAGTACCACGCACACAACTTGAAATTAAACCCAAATATAAATTGCAATATGGCCTTAACTAAGGTCTTGGGAGTAAGAGCGAAAGCTCAATGTGTGTGAGTGCTAGAATTGAAGTACTACACACACGACATGAAATTAAACCCGAGGAGAGTATAACATGGCCCTTACTTTGGTCTTGCAAATAAGAGCGAAAGCTCAATGTGTGTGAGTGCGAGAATTGAAAGACAACACACACAACTCAAGCAAAACCCTATGCAACTTAAAGTATATAAATAAACTTATATCTTAAGGGCTGATTAGGCCCGTGTGTGTTCAAAATCGTGTACAACTAAGAGCATGGTAGGCTCAAGTGCACGTGTGTGTGGGTGTGCCAAGCCACGTTATTACAAGCGGGGGGAGACAATGCTCCGTTATTACAACCCCGTATCAAATTTAATTTAGCTTAAACAAGTCTACAAATGAGGACCGAGTTAGGCACTTACTTATAGCTGGTCCAGAGGTGACTTGCTTGAGCTTGGGCTTAGGCGTCGCCTTGGGCTGCAAGAGGGAGCTCCTCGGAATGGCACGGCAAAGGGGTGTGCTGGCCGGGTGACAAGGGAGCGCGGGTGTGGCGCCTTGGAGCTTGCCGGCTGCTAGGAGGGTGCTGCCGTGACGTCTAGGGCTGAAGTGACTAAGGAGGGTCACTAAGGTATAGGGCTGGTGCTAGGGAAGGTGGCGCTAAGGGGTGACTAAAGGGAAGATGTCTAAGGAAGAGGGTGTGGCTGGCCGGGTGACTTGGGTGCAGTTGGCTATGACTGGCCAACTAGGGGTGGTTTAAATGGTGGCCGGCTAGGGTAGCTAGGGGATGTCACGTATAGGGAGGTAGGGAGCTATGGAAGGTGGAGCTAAGGGTTGGTTGAAAGTGGAAGGAGCAAGTCCTAGGGAGCAAGGTAGGGTGGCTGGGGTGTCACTAAAGGGAAAGGTAGAGGATCGGGTGGTGTATGGTTGTGGTGTATGGCCGAATGGGTAAGGGTGGCGGGAAGGCTATGATGGAGCTTTGTGGTGGTATGGATGGATGAGAGTGGTGGAGGAGAGAAGAGAAGATGGAGTTGGGTTGAGGTACTAACCAGATGGGTGGGGGAAGTTGGTGTCCAAGGAGGGCAGCCAGGTGATGAAGGTGGATGGAGCTGGCCGGGTGGTTGGTGGCAGCGTGGAGTGGAGCAGGCCAGGAGGTAGTGGTGGCACGAGGTGGAGCTGGCCGGGGGTAGTGGTGGTGCAGGTCAAAGAAGAGAGCCAGGTGAGAGAGGGTTCGGCTGGCCCAAGGGCTAGCTGGAAAAAGTTGAAAAACCCGCCCACTAGGGGGGGGGTTTATAGATTTTTCCAAGGTCGGTTGGGGGTGGTTTTGAGAGGGTGGTAAGGTGGTTAGGTGGTGGTGGTGTGGTGATAAGGTTGGCTGGTTTTGAGGAGGGGCCAGATATTTTGTTTTAGGGGGTTTTAAGGATATGGTGTGCTAGGTTTTAGGAGGGGTGGTTTAGTGCTTTGCTAGGTGGGTTGGTTTTGGGGTGAGGTTTAGTGAGGTGGGTTAGGTGTTTAGGCTAGGATTAGGTTAGGATTAGGGGAATTAGGCTAGGTTTAGGGAAGGATTAGGGAGGTGGGTTAGGTGATTAGGTTGGGATTAGGCCGGGATTAGGGAAGTGGGTTAGGTGATTAGGCTAGGATTAGGCTGGGATTAGGGTAAAAGGCTATGATTAGGGGTTTTGGCTTAGGATTGGGTTAGGGAGCTCCCTTTGCATAACCCATAGACTTCATTGCATCATGTTGGTGCAGCCCTAGGTTAGGTTTTGGCTTATACAAGCTTAAACCCACACTAATTAAGCTAACCCACATGATTAACCCCAAACTTGACACACAAGTCAAGCTTAATACAATTCCCCTCATGCTTATCCTCCCCATTCTCTCTCATGCCCATAATCCCACGTGAATTTCAAGTGGGCCCCACCTCCATTTATGAGAAGGTGATGTGGGTCATGGATGTGGATATTGGATTGGATCTTTGGATCCAAATCCAAATCCAAATCCACACATATGTTTGGATTGGGATCTGGATATATATGGTCCAGATCCAATCCAAACTGAATTCTGACTCCTTCAGGGTATGTTCGAAACGAACGGATTATGCGGGGTCTGACAGCATCATTACTCTGTCTGCGTTGGGTCTTCGCCAACATGGTCGTCCGCATCTGTTTTCACCTTCCAAAGATGATTTCTCATGATTCTTGTTGATAATAGAGACTTGGATGTTCGAGATCCTAGGGGTGGATCTAACATGAGAGTTGCTATGCTGGGCTCGACATGTGCTTTGATTCCGGGCTCTCTTTAGCTCTTCGGGTCCTGCTTTCATCAGACCAAGTCGCTTCGTGGGGTTTCAAAAACGTGTTTTAAAAGCATATTATACATATTTTAAAGCATATACAGTTTTAAACATATGTACAGGGTTGCCTGGAAGGCTCCTGGGTTTCCAGACTCAAAATAGCCCTTTGGGGCTGCTTTTATATAATAAAAAAAACCAGGTTCATTTGAGAAATTCGTGGGATTTTGGGGTGTTTACAAACGCTCCATTATTACAACCCCGTATCAAATTTAATTAAATTTAAGCAAGTTCATATCAAGGACCGAGTTAGGCACTTACGTGTAGCTGGTCCGTATTAAACTTGCTTGGCTTTGGCCTAGTGAGTCGCCTTGGACAGCCGAAGGGGAGCTCCTTGGATGTAGGTTGGTGATAGGTTGGGCGCTAGCCGGGTGGAGTCCTTGATGCTGGCCGGGGGATGGAGTGGTTAGGTGCGGCGAGTTAGGGTGATGTTGGGGCTGGGAAGTGGCAGGTTAAGGGTGTTGGCTAGGTGGTGGATGACTAAGGGAGAAGGTTCAGCTAGGAGCTAGGGTGGTTAGTATTGAGGGTAGGTAGTAAGGTAGGGTGCAGGTTGGCTGGGTGTAAGGGAGAAGGATGGGCTATTGTGGTGGGTGATGGAGTGTGCAGCTGGGTAAGAAAGGGCTAAAGGCTAGATGGGGTTGAAGTGGGGTACTAACCGTGGGTGGTAGGGGTGTTGGTGGAGGAAGGTGGTGGCCGGATCGTGGTGGAAGGAGGTGGCAGCCGAAGGTGGAAGGTGCCGGAATTTGGTTGAAGCGAAGAGGTGGAAGCCAGTTGATGAAGTGGCGGTGGAAGTGGTGCAGCTAGGAGGGAGTGAGGGGGGATGTGGGTGGAAGAGAGAGAGAGAGAAAAACCCGCAAGATAGGAGGGTTTTTATAGGCCAAAGAGGGCTAGGTCGGTTAGGGTGGTATAGGCTAGATATTTGTAATAAGGTGGGCTTGTGGGGTGGTTTGGGGTAGGTCGGTTAGGGTGGCTGTTTGGTGGTTTAGGGTAGGTCAGTTAGGTGGGTGTAAACACCCCGAAATCCCACGAATTTCTCAAATTCATTTGGTTTTGTAAAAGCAGCCCCAAAGGGTTATTTTGAGTCGGGAAACCCAGGAGCCTTCCAGACAACCCTATACATATATTTTGAACTTTATATTTCAAAAATATATAATATGACTTCGAAAACCTTTTTAAAACATGTTTTGAAACCCCGAAGCAGCTTGGCCCAATCTAGACAAGACCAGAGAGCTAAGGAGAGCCCGGAACTGGAGCACATGTCAAGCCCGACACAGCAACTCTTGTATCAAATTCACACCCCCAGGATCTCGAACGTCCATGACCCTGTTATCATCAAAACATCCTTTGAAGTCATCTCCGGAAGGCGAAAATAGAGGCGGACGATCATGTTGGTGAAGACCCAACGTAGACGGAGCACTGATGCTGTCAGGCCCCGCACAAACCGTTCGTTTCGAACACAGCTCGAAGGAGTCAGAGTTCAGTTTGGATCGGATCTAGACCATATATATCCAGATCCCAATCCAAACCCATGTATGGACTTGGATTTGGATTTGGATTCAAAAATCCAATCTAATATCCATATCCATGGCCCACATCACCTTCTCATAAATGGAGGTGGGGCCCACTTGAAATTCACTTGGGATTATGGGCATGAGAGAGAGTGGGGATGGATAAGATCAAGTGTGGTTGTAATTAAGCTTGACTTGTGTGTCAAGTTTGGGGTTAATCATGTGGGTTAGCCTAATTGAGTGGGTTTAAGCTTGTAATTAGCCAAAACCTAACCTAGGGCTGCACCAACATGATGTGGTTAAGGTCTATGGGCCATGCGAAAGGAGCTCCTTCACCTAAACCTAACCAAAAATACCTAATCCTAGCCTTCCACCCTAATCCGCCCCTAATCTGAGCCTAATCACCTAACCTACTTCCCTAATCCCGACCTAATCCCAACCTAATCACCTAACCCACTTCCCTAATCCTTCCCTAAACCTAGGTTAATTTCCCTAAACCTAGCCTAATCCTAGCCTAATCACCTAACCTAGCTCACTAAACCTCACCCTAGAACCAACCCACCTAACCAAACCCTAAACCCCTAAACCACCCCTAGCCCACAACCTACCCAAACCACTAGTATCTAAAATATCTGGCCCTACCCTTTCCAGCCCACCTTATCATCATACCACCCTACCTAAACCACCTAACCACTACCCCAAACCCAGCCCTAACCGACCTACCCATCCCTATATAAACCCCCCCCCCCTTGGGGGCGGGTTCCATAATCAAACCGCCTCACCCATCCTAGTCGGGTCCTCCACTTCCCCAAGCTCAGCCGCCTGCTTCACCTGCTCCCCATCCCACCACCACCTGCACCGCCACCTACACCACCACCTTCCAGCCGAACGCCACCGCCTGCCCAACTCCCTTCCACTCGAGCGCCACCCTCTTCTTCACCCGGTAAGCCCCCTACATCCTATCTTGCCACCTCTTCACTCCCTCTCCACTCTAAACCACCTAATCCACTCCCCTACCACCCTAACATCAGCCCTTCCACTCGCTGCCTCCCTTCTCACTCAGCCGAACCCATAGCTCCCTAACTACCCACCACCAAGCTCCTAGTCGGCCACTCCAACCGACTGTCACCTTGTCATTTGGCCAGCCACCTGCCAGCTGTAAACACCCCGAAATCCCACGAATTTCTTAAACAAATCTGGTTTTGTACAAGCAGCCCCAAAGGGCCATTTTGAGTCTGGAAACCCAGGAGCCTTCCAGACAACCCTGTATATATGTTTTAAACTATATCTTTCAAAAACATACAATATAGCTTTTAAAACCTTTTTAAAACATGTTTTGAAACCCCGAAGCGGCTTGGCCCGATCAAGATAGGACCAGGAGAGCTAAGAAGAGCCCGGAACCGGAGCACACGTCAAGCCCGGCGCAGCAACTCTTGTATCTGATTCACACCCTCAGGATCTCGAACGTCCAAGACCCTGTTCTTATCAAAATATCCTTTGAAGTCATCTCCGGAAGGCAGAAACGGAGGCGGACGACTATGTTGGCGAAGACCCAACGCAGACGGAGTACTGATGCTGTCAGGCCCCGCACAAATCGTCCGTTTCGAACCCAGCTCGAAGGAGTCAGAGTTCAGTTTGGATTGGATCTAGACCATATATATCCAGATTCCAATCCAAACCCATATCTGGACTTGGATTTGGATTTGGATCCAGAGATCCAATCTAATATCCATATCCATGGCCCACATCACCTTCTCATAAATGGAGGTGGGGCCCACTTGAGTTTCACGTGGGATATTGGGCATGAGAGAGAGTGGGGGTGAAAAATATCAAGAGTGTTGTATTAAGCTTGACTTGTGTGTCAAGTTTGGGTTTAATCATGTGGGTTAGCCTAATTGAGTGGGTTTAAGCTTGTAATTAGCTAAAACCTAACCTAGGGCTGCACCAACATGGGGTGATCAAGGTCTATGGGCCATGCTAAGGGAGCTCCCTCACCTAAACCTAACCCAAAATGACTAATCCTAGCCTAAACCCCTAATCCACCCCTAATCTGAGCCTAATCACCTAACCCACTTCCCTAATCCCAGCCTAATCCCAACCTAATCACCTAACCCACTTCCCTAATCCTTCCCTAAACCTAGATTAATTTCCCTAATCCTAGCCTAAACCTAGCCTAATCACCTAACCTAGCTCACTAAACCTCACCCTAAAACCCAACCACCTAACCTAGCCCTAAACCCCTAAACCACCCTTAGCCCACAATCTACCCAAACCCCTAGTTTTAAAATATCTGGCCCAACCCTTTCCAGCCCACCTTATCTACATACCACCCTACTAAACCACCTAACCACTACCCTCAGCCCAACCCTAACCGACCTACCCATCCCCTATTTAAACCCCCCCCCCTTGGGGGCGGGTTTTCCAAGTGGGAACCCTCACCTCACCCAGCCGGGCCCTCTCCTTCTCCCACTTCCTCACCTAGCCGGGACCACTCTCCATCACCTCCGCCTGCTCCACCAGCTCCACCTGCACCGCCACCTTCCCTCTTCCATCCCTCACCACCTCACCCAGCCGGACGCCACCACCTTCATCCAACCGAACCAGCCGAGCTCCCATCAACACCCGGCTTCTCTCTTCATCCACCCGCCACTTCTCCCCATCCGGTAAGCCTTCTCTAACCCTACCAAAACCCTTCTCTTCCACCTCTCCACTCTTAGCCACCCACCCTATCATCATCTCAGCCCCTTTTCCACCACCCTTTTCACTTAGCCGAACCTAGCAAAACCCAAACTGCCGTCCACTACCTAGCCATCATACTCCATTCGGCCTTCCACTAGGTGTCCCATTCGGCCTTCCCACAAACCCTCCTTTAGGTCCAGCTTCCCTAAACTCTCAACTCCCCTAGTGACCCTAAAAACCCACTTATTTAGCCCCTTTAAACCCCCTACCTTGAGGCGACATCTACTTGCCACCGGCCACCTTCGAGGCGCCTATCCCGCGCCCCACTTGCAGCCGGCCAGCACTTTGGTTCATCCATCTTCGAGGAGCTCCCGTTTGCAGCCCAAGGCCAAGCCCACGCTCAAGCAAGACCTCTACGGACCAGCTACTCGTAAGTGTCTAAACTCGGTCTTTAGTTGTACACTTGCTTAAGATTCAATTTGATACGGGGTTGTAATAACGGAGCATAGTCTCCCCCCGCTTGTAATAACGTGGCTTGGCACAACCACACACGTGCACCCTCTTAGTCGTGCACGATTTTGAACACACACGGGCCTAATCAGCCCCTAATACATAAGTGTATATATATACTTTCATTTTCGAAGGGTTTTGTTTAAGTTGGGTGCGTTGTCTTTCAATTCAAGCACTCACACACATTGAGCTTTCGCTCTTAGTTGAAAGACCCAAGTAAGGGCCGACCTATACTATTTGGGTTTCATTTCATGTTGTTTGAGTAAGTCTTTCAATTCAAGCACTCTCACACACATTGAGCTTTCGCTCTTATTTGAAAGACCCAAGTAAGGGCCGACCTATACTATTTGGGTTTTATTTCATGTCGTGTGAGTAAGTCTTTCAATTCAAGCACTTTCACACACATTGAGCCTTCGCTCTTACTCCCAAGACCTTAGTAAAGGCCTTATTGCAGTTATATTTGGGTTTCATTTATGTCGTGTGTGTAGTACTTCAATTCAAGCACTCTCACACACATTGAGCCTTCGCTCTTACTCCCAAGACCTTAGTCAAGGCCATACTGCAATTTATATTTGGGTTTAATTTCATGTCGTGTGTGTAAGTCTTTCAATTCAAGCACGCACCCACATTGAGCCTTCGCTCTTATTTGCAAGACCCGAGTAAGGGCTCATATACATAAGCTATATACATATCTCCCTTCGGTTATTTCCCTTCGGTTATTTCCCTTCTGTTATTTCCCTTCAGTATTGTCTTTACATTTCGGGTTTTCCCTTTGGAGTAGCGTGAGTTTGCATTGCATCTACGCCATACCACGAGGTAGGACGCATATTGCATCAAAGCAAGCCCCGCTCGAATTCGCCCATGTAGTGGAGTGTTCATAACACACAAACTAGGTGGCCCGAAAAGGGATAAAAGAAAAGACTTAGGCACGTGCAAATCCACGTGATCTAAAATATGCAATCGCATCTTAAAGACCCGAAATAGACACCTCGAACCGCTTCGTAGACTTTCTCTCCAAAACTCGATTTTTGCAAAGCGTACAGACTGACCCTTGCGCATCGGTGCAAGAAGGTCTGCGACGACAAGAGCTTACTTGCTCACAGTCGCCACGTTTAGAAGTCAGTGTTCAAAATATCTTCGCTAGCTTAAGTAAGCTAGCTGGCACACCCTATTTGCATACATAGGCTTTAGACACACGAGAAGATCCACTCCAAGCCCCGAAAGAGGCGAAGAGGCGGGGATTTTCGCACGTCTACACCAGCCGTATCCTTCCCCTATCTAGTTCCCTTCCCTTAGTGCCATATTCCCCAACACTACACTCCCCCTAGTGACCCTCGTTAAGCCCTTTAACCCAACCCACCAAAGACAGCCCTTTGCTAGCCACCGGCCACCTTCGAGGCGCCTCTTCCGCGCACCCAGGGCACTCGGCCAGCACCTCTTGCCGTTCACCCTCGCGGAGCTCCCTTTTGCAGCCCAAGGTGAAGGCCAAGCCCACGCTCAAGCAAGGCATCTATGGACCAGCTACTAGTAAGTGCCTAACTCGGTCTTTAGTTGTATACTTGCTTGAGATTCAATTTGATACGGGGTTGTAATAACGGAGCATAGTCTCCCCCCGCTTGTAATAACGTGGCTTGGCATACCCACACACTGGCACTCTCTTAGTTGTGCACGATTTTGAACACACACGGGCCCAATTAGCCCCTAATACATAAATATATATATATATATATATACTTTGATTTTGTAAGGTTTTGCTTAAGTTGGGTGCGTTGTCTTTCAATTCAAGCACTCACACACACTGAGCCTTCGCTCTTATTTGAAAGACCCAAGTAAGGGCCGACCTATACTATTTGGGTTTCATTTCATGTCGTGTGGGTAAGTCTTTCAATTCAAGCACTCACACACATTGAGCCTTCGCTCTTATTTGAAAGACCCAAGTAAGGGCCGACCTATACTATTTGGGTTTCATTTCATGTCGTGTGTGTAAGTCTTTCAATTCAAGCACTCTCACACACATTGAGCTTTCGCTCTTACTCCCAAGACCTTAGTCAAGGCCATATTGCAGTTATATTTGGGTTCAATTTCATGTCGTGTGCGTAGTACTTCAATTCAAGCACTCTCACACACATTGAGCTTTCGCTCTTACTCCCAAGACCTTAGTCAAGGCCATACTGCAATTTATATTTGGGTTAAATTTCATGTCGTGTGTGTAAGTCTTTCCATTCAAGCACGCACCCACATTGAGCCTTCGCTCTTATTTGCAAGACCCGAGTAAGGGCTCATATACATACTCTATATACATATCTCCCTTCGGCATTTATATTTCAAGTCATTTCCCTTCGGTTATTTCCCTTCGGTTATTTCCCTTCAGTATTGTCTTCACATTCGGGTTTTCCCTTTGGAGTAGCGTGAGTTTGCATTGCATCTATGCCATACCACGAGGTAGGATGCATATTGCATCAAAGCAAGCCCCGCTCGAATTCGCCCATGTAGTGGAGTGTTCATAACACACAAACTAGGTGGCCCGAAAAGGGATAAAAGGAAAGACCCGAATTAGACACCTCGAACCGCTTCATAGACTTTCTATCCCAAAACTCAATTTTTGTAAAGCGTACAGACTGACCCTTGCGCATCAGTGCAAGAAGGTCTGCGACGACAAGAGCTCACTTGCTCATAGTCGCCACGATTAGAAGTCAGTTTTAAATATATCTTCGCTAGCTTAGGTAAGCTAGCTGGCACGCCCTGTTGGCATAAATAGGCCTTAGACGCACGAGAGGATCCACTCCAAGCCCTGAAAAGGTGAGAGGCGGGGATTTTTTTCGTGCGTCTATAGTGGGCTGGGACTTAGTGGTTAGGGGTTTAATTAGGTGTATTAAGGTGGGTTTGGGCTTAGTTAGTTAGGGTCTAGGTGGTCTAGTTAGGTGAGGTGAGCTAGGTGAGGTCGGCTAGGTGAGGTTGGGGTGGTTTTGGGTAGGAGTGGCTAGGTTTGGGTCAGGTTTATGGGAGAGTGGCTAGGTGAGGTGGGCTAGCTTAGGGCTAGGTTTTAGGAACCTCCCCTTGGTGCCGGTCCATGGACCCAGTTGCAGCCATATCCAAATTGGTGCAGCCCCAGGTTAGGTGTAGGTGCATACAAGCTCAAACCCACACTCTAGGCTAAACCCACAAGGTTAACCCACCCTTGACCAAAAGTCAAGCCTACCAACTTTCTCACTCATACTTTATCACCCCTTTTTCTCTCTCTACCCAAGCTTTTCACGTGAAATATCTATGGGCCCCACCTCCATTTATGAGAAGGTGATGTGGGCCATGGATGTGGATAATTACATTTGGGGTTTACATTACAAGTCGTGTGAGTTGTCTTTACATATACACACAACACCCACGCACACGTTGGCGACCTTCGGGCCCATATATATTATAAGTATTTCCCTTCTGCTATGTCTTTAAGATTTGGGTTTTAACGTTCAGTTGTGTGAGTAGTCTTTCCATATATACACGACACACGCTTGCACAATTGAGCCTTTCCGCTCTTAAGATATAGCCATATTTCCCTTTTGCAATTTACATTAAGTCATTTCCCTTAAGCATTGTCTTTCAATTCGGATTTTCTCTTTGGAGTTGTGTGATTTTGCATTGCATATTCGCCATACCACGAGTTAGGACGCATATTGCATCAAAGCAAGCCCCACACTCCCGTGCAAAAAAAATTGCCCAACCTAGGTCACTTGCGCACACACCTAGTTGGCCCTAAAAAGCATTAGGCACGTGCAAATCCCACGTGAAATAAAACTTCAATCATACAAACAAAGCCCAAACACTTTGGGTATTTTTTTCAAAGAGGTTTGTTTTAAAAGACTTTGCCAAGCGTATAGACTGACCCTTGCACATCGGTGCAAGAAGGTCTACGACGAAAAGAGCTCACTTGCTCACAGTCGCCCCGATAGAGTCAGATTTCAAAACTTACTTCGCTAGCTTGAGTAAGCTAGCTGGCATGCCCTTTTGTTATAAAAACGACTTAGACACATGAAAAGTTTCACTTCGGGCCTAAGAACCAGAAGTGAGAATTTTTCGTGTCCACAGGGATTGGCACGGCCGGTGGGACCTGGGCCTTGTGCAGAGTCAGTTCATGTAGAACAACCTCATGAAAAATTTTCAAAGAAATTGTTTTTAACTTTGTTTGTTACATTTTCATACTTAAGATTTTGAAAAAAAAAAAAGCATATTGAAGCATGTCAAGTCTAAGCTCCCAAGAGGTATCTAGCCACGGCTCATGCGCATCAAGTTCTCAATCTAGGAAGTTTTCGAAAAAACAAGAGATTGAAGACTTGAGAAGGGATTTCGAGGCCAAGATCGCCGCTCTTAGCAAAGAGGCTGAAGCAGGCGATTCATGTTCATCAAACGGCGAACCAAAGGCTAAGAAAAAATTTGAAAAACCTCGCAAACACAAAGAGACTTCCTCAATAGAAGGTAACCAATACCACGAGTCCTTCACACACAAGGACCGTAAAGCCCTACAGCAGCTGTTGAGAGGGAAAAATAAAGAGAAAAGAAGTTATGCCCTGTCTGATTTCTTGCCTGTGGACTATGAAACAGACATTGACGATGAAATACCGAACTTCCATCGATATGATGGCATGAGAGACCCTAGGTCTCACTTACAGCTTTTCTCTCATCGAGCCCATAAGAAAAAGAAGGACTCGACGAAATGGGTGTATTGGTTCCCTTTATCCCTCAAGGGCACAGCTGCCAAATGGCTGGCTTCCTACGACCTTAGCCAGTTCGTAACTTTTGAAGAGTTAGCGAACTGCTTTATGCAGAGATTCTCACATAACGTACAAGTCACGCCAACTTTAAACACCTTGAGGGATACAAAACAAGGTGTGAACGAGAACTTGCATACGTTCATCATTTGTTGGAGGTCTCTCCTAGGTCAAGTGCGAGAGCCCATATCTGAAGGATGTGCAGTCATGCTCATCCTAGATAATTTTAGAAACGAGTTGAAAACCCTTCTCTTGCTTCATGAAATCTCAACTTTCCATAAGTTGATAAAGAAAGCATCCCTTTTTGAAACAAATTTGAAAAAGGGAGTGTATGATCACTTATGGAAAGGAAATTCAATTTCAAAAACTCGCTTGGAGAAGCCTAACACTTATGGGCTACCCACCATGGACAAAGGGGCAAAATCCCACAAGATCGCCAATGTCCGGGTGGATCCAAGCCCGGCAAGTGTTTCAAGGAATTTTGAAAAGTTAAGAGAATAAAAAGGAGAGGAGTTTTCAAAAACCCTTCGAAAGATGGGAGTACACTCCGCTGGGGCAACCTGTATCAGAGGTCCTAGACCTCCTACTTGCCCAAGGTATGATTGAACTCCCCGAGATTCCCGAGGGAGTCACTTCGAAGGGAGGGTTTTTAAACAAATTCTACAAGTATCATCGGCTCAAAGGCCATGATACAAGGCGGTGTTTCTCCCTCCTAAATAAAATTGAGAACTTGATAGCAGAAGGCCGACTCCAGGTCGCTGAAGAACCTGAGCCTACCCAAGCTATCTTCAAAGAACCCTTCTCCAAGCACGCAAGTACCAATGGAAAGGGAAAAGAGGTATGTGCTCTCACGATTTCAAAGAATCTAGTGCATGCATGTGAGTCTGGTTTGTCTACTTGTGCATCTACTCTCATACTTTTAAAAAAACGCGCCCAAGTAGTCATCCGGGGACCACCAAGAGTTCCGTCCCTGGTTAAACCAGTTTTAACCATTCAATGTGCTCCAAATCTCTCGATTAGAGCCATGTTAAGTGCGAAACCTAGGTTGATCGTGAGGGAGGTGACAAGATCCGGGAGGATCTACCAACCCCCACATCGGCAAAGTGCTAAAAAGGTGGTCAGTGTGCCTGGCCCCTCAAAAGCATGTATTCCCAGAGTTCTGCCAAAAACGGACAAAGGAAATGTCGTTTTAAAGGTATATGATTTCGAAAACCATCTTTCAAAGATTCCTATCAACATGTCCATCCTAAAGCTAATACAAACTTCGCCTAGGCATAGACTAGTGTTAGAGAAAATTCTAGAAAGAGCAAAGGTTAGTTCGAACATTTCCCAAGAATCTTTTTCCAAACAAGTAGAAAGACCCTACAAGTCCCATAACCAGGTCCTACATATCAAGATGGTTCTGAATAACCACTCTTTGGATAGGTGCCTTGTCGATGGGGGAGGAGGCTCAACATCCTTCCACTTCATGTGGCGAACCAAATCAGAGTTACCTTAACATCCATGAATCCAAGTCCCATCGTCATCACTGGATATGATGGGAATGCATCTAGACCACTAGGATCTATCAAACTCCCCATGGAAACGGGAGGGATAGCACACACGGGGGTGTTCCATATCTTGGACCCATTATAACCTGTTGTTGGGAAGGCCCTTGATACACAGCTTGTGCGATGTGCCATCCACCTTCCACAGGTGTGTCAAAATCCCTTTCGAGGATAAAGTTATAGTAATCCTAGGTGAGAATCATCCTCAGCTTCAGGGGGTCATAAATTCCCCTTGCTTCTCAAGTTCTCAGACCCATGAGGTAAAACTGGGACAAACCATGCTCGAGCAACCAAGGCTCACCTTATACAACCCTAGGAAGGTCGTATATGTGAATGGGCCACCCAAGGATGGCCTCCTCAAAGTTCTGACCATTCTAGGAAAACCCAAAAACCCCTTATTTTCGAAACCCCTAGACAAGAAGCCCTGTGTACACAACATAGACGACAGCAAGTTCCAGGACCACGATTTATACCAAACCTTTTCTAAAAACAAAAAATCGTGGAACATGCTGTTAAACATGGGCTATTTGCCATATAAGAATCTAGGGGCACAAAATTAGGGTCTCCTAGAACCTATACTGCCTAGGGCCAATCCAAGATGATATGGGATCGGCTATACCCCCAAAATACCACCAGAACCACCCCCTGTGACCACCTAGGTCAAGGGTACCCTGGAGCCTACCCTAGAAGAAACCTACGATTTAGACCTCTTATTCAGAGTCTAACCTGTAGTGTTTTCCCTTTGTAGGTATGATGGAAAATCCCTTTATCAAAAATACAAAAACATTTGTACGATTGCAAGTTTTATTACACGTGGGATTTGCACGTGCCTATGTCTTTCTTTTTAAGCTTTTTAGGGCCAACTAGGTGTGCACAAGTGACCTAAGTTGGGCGATTTTTGCACGGGAGTGTGGAGCTTGCTTTGATGCAATATGCGTCCTAACTCGTGGTATGGCGAATATGCAATGCAAACTCACACAACTCCAAAGGGAAAACCCGAATTGAAAGACAATGCGGAAGGGAAATGACTTAATGTAAATTGCAAAAGGGAAATATGGCTATATCTTAAGAGCGGAAAGGCTCAATTGTGCAAGTGTGTGCCGTGTATATATGGAAAGACTACGCACACAGCTGAACCTTAAACCCCAAATCCTAAAGACATAGCCGAAGGGAAATACTTATAATATATATGGGCCCGAAGGTCGCCAAAGTGTGCGTGGGTGTTGTGTGTATATGGAAAGACAACTCACACGACTTGTAATGTAAACCCAAATATAATTGCAATATGGCCTTTACTAAGGTCTTGGGAGTAAGAGCGAAAGCTCAATGTGTGTGAGTGTGGAAATTGAAAGACCGCGCACACAACTTGAATTAAAACACCCCAAATGAAATTGCAATACGGCCCTTACTAGGGTCTTGGGAATAAGAGCGAAAGCTCATTGTGTATGAGTATGGAAATCGAAAGACCATGCACACAACTTGAATTAAAACACCCCAAATGAAATTGCAATACGGCCTTTACTAAGGTCTTGGGAGTAAGAGCGAAAGCTCAATGTGTGTGAGTGTCGAATTGAAATGCTATGCACACAACTTGAATTTAAACACCCAAACAAAATTGCAATATGGTCTTTACTAAGGTCTTGGGAGTAAGAGCAAAAGCTCAATGTGTGTGAGTGTGGAAATTGAAAGACCACGCACACAACTTGAATTTAAACACCCATGCAGCTTAATATGTATAAGTATAAATATATCTTAGGGGCTGGTTAGGCCCGTGTGTGTGCAAAAATAGTGTGCAGCTAAGAGCGGAACGGCTCAAGTGCACGTGTGTGTTGGTGTGCCAAACCACATTATTACAACCGGGGGGAGACAACGCTCTATTATTACAACCCCGTATCAAACTTAATTAAATGTAAGCAAGTTCATAATAAGGACCGAGTTAGGCACTTACGTGTAGCTGGTCCGAGCTCAACTTGCTTGGCTTTGGCCTAGTGAGTCGCCTTGGACAGCCGAAGAGGAGCTCCTTAGATGTGTGTGGGTGGCAAGTAGGGTGCTAGCCGGATGATGGAATGGGAAGATGGCAGCCGGGTGGAGTGGCAGCCGGGTGGAGTGGCGATGGGGGTGGTACAACTGGGGGAGAGTGAGAGGGAGATGGGGTGGAAGAGAGGGCAAGAGAGAGAGGAGAGAGAGTCCCCAAACCCGCCCAAAAGAGGGGGTTTTTATAGGCCCAAAAGCTGGGTCGGTGGGAAGTGGTTTAGGCTAGATATTTATGATAAGGTGGGCTTTATGATAAGGTGGGCTTGTGGGGTGGTTTGGGTAGGTCGGTTAGGGTGGGTAGTATGGTGGTTTAGGGTAGGTCAGTTAGGGGGGCTGGGAATTGGTGGTTAAGGGATTAATTAGGTGTATTAAGGTGGGATTAGGTTTAGTCTAGTTAGGGTCTAGGTGGTCTAGTTAGGTGGGGTGAGCTAGGTAAGTTCGGCTAGGTGAGGTTGGGGTGGTTTTGGTGAGGACGGCTAGGATTGGGTCAGGTTTAGGGGGGAGTGGCTAGGTGAGGTGGGTTAGCTTAGGGCTAGGTTTTAGGAACATCCCCTTGGCATCGACCCATGGACCTAGTTGCAGCCATGTTCATGTTGGTGCAGCCCCAGGTTAGGCGTAGGTGCATACAAGCTTAAACCCACACTCTAGGCTAAACCCACATGGTTAACCCACCCTTGACTAAAAGTCAAGCCCACCAACTTTCTCACTCATACTTTATCACCCCATTTCTCGCTCTATCCAAGCTTTTCACATGAAATCTCTGTGGGCCCCACCTCCATTTATGAGAAGGTGATGTGGGCCATGGATGTGGATATTGGATCAGGATCTTTGGATCCAAATCCAAATCCAGATCCAGATGCATGTTTGGGTTTGGATCTGAATATATATGGTCCAGATCCGACCCAAATCTGATTTTCTGATTCCTTCATGGCGTTTCGAAATGGACGGTTTGTGCGGGGCCTGACTGCATCAGTACTCCGCCTTCTGTTGGGTCTTCGCCAACATTGTCGTCCGCTCTTCTTCTCACCTTTCGGAGATCATTTTGAACAAATTTTTGATATCAGGGGCTTGGATGTCTGAGAATCTAGGGATGATTCTGATATGGGAGTTGATGTACCGGGCTCGAAATATGCTCTAGGTTCGGGCTCTCTTTTGCTTTTTCGGTCCTGCTTTCATCAGGCAAAGCTGTTTTTGGGGTTTCAAAATACCTTTTTAAGGTTTTAAAAGCTGTATGTATATAATTTTAGAACATATATTGTTTCAACAAATGTACAGGGTTGTCTAGAAGGCTCTTGGGTTTCCAGACTCAAAATAGCCCTTTAGGGCTGCTTTTGCAAAACCAGGTAATTTGAGAAAATCATGAGATTTTGGGGTGTTTACAAGGATATAATCAAATCAATCTAAGCCCACGAGATCAGGGTAAGACCACTTTCACAACCCCATGGGGCACGTACTGCTATACAGTCATGCCCTTTGGTTTGAAAAATGCCAGTGCCACATACCAGAGAGCTATGACCATGATCTTCCATGATCAGATTCATGAGCTCGTAGAGGTATACATGGATGATCTCTTGGCAAAATCCAAAACTCGATGCACTCATATCGAATGCTTACAAAAGATTTTCGAAAGGCTTAGACTTTACAAAGTAAAGCTAAACCCTCAGAAGTGTGTGTTCGGTGTAGAATCCGGAAAGCTCTTAGGCTTTATGGTGAGCCAAAGGGGTATAGAAGTCGACCCATCTAAGTGTCGAGCCATCATAGACATGGCTCCACCCTCCAATCTCACACAGATTCGTAGCCTCCAAGGTCGATTACAATCCATTGGCAGGTTTATCTCAAACCTGACGACTAGATGCGAACCCTTCAACAAATTGTTGAGAAAGGGCACGAAATTTTCATGGGATGACGACTGCCAAAAGTCATTTAAAAGACTAAAGGCATACCTAGTAAATCCCCCTGTTTTAAATCCTCCAAAGCAAGGAAAACCTCTTTTGCTTTACATTTCCGTGCATGCGAATGCCTTGGGAGCTTTGTTAGCTCAATACGAGGATGACACCCACAAGGAGTATGCCATCTATTATATTTCGAAAACTCTCTTCGCTTACGAAAGGAATTACCAAGCCATGGAGAAGACGTGCTTGGCCCTAGTTTGGGCCTGTCAGAAATTTAGACACTATTTCCTAGATCATGAGATCTGGAAGTGTCCAAGCTTGATCCAATCAAGCATTTGCTCGAAAAATCCATTCTCACTGGTAGATTGGGCAAACGGCAACTCCTTCTAATGGAGTATGACCTAAAATACCATCATCAGATCTCCATTAAGGGGCAAGCCCTAGCTGACTACGTGGCTGGGTTCCCCCTAGAGGACGCTCTAGACATGGAAAATCCTCACTTCTGGTTCTTAGGCCTGAAGTGAATCTTTTCGTAGAAGTCGTATTTTAGCAAAAGGGCATGCCAGCTAGCTTGCTTAAGCTAGCGAAGAAAACTTTTGAAATCTGACTTCTATCGGGGCAACTGTGAGCAAGTGAGCTCTTTTCGTCGCAGACCTTCTTGCACTGATGCGCAAGGGTCAATCTGTACGCTTGGCAAAGTCTTTTAATTAAACCTCTTTGAAAATACCCTAAGTGTTTGGGGTTTTGTATGTATGATTTTTAGATTTTATTACACGCGGGATTTACACATGCCTATGTCTTTCTTTTATCTTTTTCGGACCAACTAGGTGTGTGCACAAGTGACCTAAGTTGGGCGATTTTTGAGCGGGAGTGTGGGGTTTGCTTTGATACAATATGCGTCCTAACTCGTGGTATGGCGTATATGCAATGCAAACTCATGCAACTCCAAAGAGAAAACCCGAATTGAAAGACAATGTGGAAGGGAAATGACTTAATGTAAATTGCAAAAGGGAAATTGCAAGAAGGGAAATATGGCTATAACTTAAGAGTGCAAAGGCTCAATTATGCAAGTGTATGTCGTGTATATATGTAAAGACTACGCACACTGCTAAACCTTAAAACCCAAATCTTAAAGACATAACCGAAGAGAAATACTTATAATATATATGAACCCGAAGGTCGCCAACGTGTGCATGGGTGTTGTGTGTATATTGAAAGACAACTCACACGACTTGTAATGAAACCCAAATATAATTGCAATAGGCATTGACTAAGGTCTTGGGAGTAAGAGCGAAAGCTCAATGTGGGTGAGTGTAGAATTGAAATGCTACGCACACGACATGAATTTAAACACCCCAAAACGAAATTGCAATAGGCCTTTACTAAGGTCTTGGGAATAAGAGCGAAAGCTTAATGTGTGTGAGTGTGGAAATTGAAAGACCACTGTAGACGCACGAAAATCCCCGCCTCTCGCCTTTTTCAGGGCTCGGAGCGGATCCTCTCGTGTGTCTAAGGCCTTATCTATGCAAACAGGGCGTGCCAGCTAGCTTACCTAAGCTAGCGAAGATATTTTTAATACTGACTTCTAAACGTGGCGACTGTGAGCAAGTAAGCTCTTGTCGTCGCAGACGTTCTTGCACTAATGCGCAAGGGTCAGTCTGTACGCTTTGCAAAAATTGAGTTTTTGGAGAGAAAGTCTACGAAGCGGTTCGAGATGTCTATTTCGGGTCTTTAAAATGCGATTGCATGTTTTAGATCACGTGGATTTGCACGTGCCTAAGTCTTTTCTTTTATCCCTTTTCGGGCCACCTAGTTTGTGTGTTATGAACACTCCACTACGTGGGCGAATTCGAGCGGGGCTTGCTTTGATGCAATATGCGTCCTACCTCGTGGTATGGCGTAGATGCAATGCAAACTCACGCTACTCCAAAGGGAAAACCCGAAATGTAAAGACAATGCTGAAGGGAAATAACCGAAGGGAAATAACCGAAGGGAGATATGTATATAGAATATGTATATGAGCCCTTACTCGGGTCTTGCAAATAAGAGCGAAGGCTCAATGTGGGTGCGTGCTTGAATGGAAAGACTTACACACACGACATGAAATTAAACCCAAATATAAATTGCAGTATGGCCTTGACTAAGGTCTTGGGAGTAAGAGCGAAAGCTCAATGTGTGTGAGAGTGCTTGAATTGAAGTACTACGCACACGACATGAAATTGAACCCAAATATAACTGCAATATGGCCTTGACTAAGGTCTTGGGAGTAAGAGCGAAAGCTCAATGTGTGTGAGAGTGCTTACGAGTGTGTGTTCAATGAATTGAAAGACAACACACCCAACTTAAGCAAAACCCTACAAAAATTAAAGTATATGTATCTATTTATGTATTAGGGGCTGATTAGGCCCGTGTGTGTTCAAAATCGTGCACAACTAAGAGAGTGCACGTGTGTGGGTGTGCCAAGCCACGTTATTACAAGCGGGGGGAGACTATGCTCCGTTATTACAACCCCGTATCAAATTGAATCTCAAGCAAGTATATAACTAAAGACCGAGTTTAGGCACTTACGAGTAGCTGGTCCGTAGAGGCCTTGCTTGAGCGTGGGCTTGGTCTTCGCCTTGGGCTGCAAACGGGAGCTCCGCGAGGGTGGATGACAAAGGGTGTTGGCCGGCCGCAAGTGGGGCGCGGGATAGGTGCCTCGAAGGTGGCCGGCTGCAAATGAGTGTCGCCCATATGTGGGTGATTAAAGGGCTGGGCCAAGTAAGTGTGTAGGGTCACTAGGAGAGTCTAGAGTATTGGGGAGTATGGACCTAAAGGGGGTTTAAGGGAAGGCCGAATGGGAGTCTTATAGGGTAGCCGGATGTAGATGGGATGGTTAGGTAGTGGCCGGTAGTTTAGGTTGTGCTAGGTTCGGCTAAGGGAGAATGGTGGCAGCAAAGGGCTGATGTGTAGGTGAGATGATAGTATGGTGGGTGGCTAGGAATGGAGAGGGAGTAGAGAAGGATTTAGGTAGAGTTGGGGGGTGCTTACCGAATGGGGGGAAGGTGGTACCCGGCTGGGAGAAAGGTGGGCAGGCTGTGAAGCTCGGCTGGGAGGTGGTGGAGATGGCGGTGCGAGCTGTGGTGGGATGGAGGGATGGTGGTGGTGCGAGCTGTGGTGGGATGGAGGGATGGTGGTGGTGCAGGCGGCGCAGGTGGAGCAGCTGGGCAGGTTCGGCTGAGCTGGGAAGTGGGGGAAGAGAGGGTCCGGCTGGGATTGGTGAAGGGTTCCAGCTTGAAAACCCGCCCCCAAGGGGGGGGGGGGAAATAGGGATGGGTAGGTCGGTTAGGGCTGGGTTTGGGGTAGTGGTTAGGTGGTTTAGGTAGGTGGGTGGTATGTAGATAAGGTGGGCTGGAAAGGGTTGGGCCAGATATTTTGAAAACTAGTGGTTTGGGTAGATTGTGGGCTAGGGGTGGTTTAGGGGTTTAGGGCTAGGTTAGGTGGTTGGGTTTTAGGGTGAGGTTTAGTGAGCTAGGTTAGGTGATTAGGCTAGGTTTAGGCTAGGTTTAGGGAAATTAACCTAGGTTTAGAGAAGGATTAGGGAAGTGGGTTAGGTGATTAGGTTGGGATTAGGCCGGGATTAGGGAAGTGGGTTAGGTGATTAGGCTCAAATTAGGGGGGTAGGCTAGGATTAGGTGTTTTGGGTTAGGTTTAGGTGAAGGAGCTCCCTTTGCATGGCCCATAAACCTTAACCACCTCATGTTGGTGCAGCCCTAGGTTAGGTTTTGGCTAATTACAAGCTTAAACCCACTCAATTAGGCTAAACCACATGATTAAACCCAAACTTGACACACAAGTCAAGCTTAATTACAACACTCTTGATATTTTCCATCCCCACTCTCTCTCATGCCCATGATCCCACGTGAATTTCAAGTGGGCCCCACCTCCATTTATGAGAAGGTGATGTGGGCCATGGATATGGATATTGGATTGGATCTCTGGATCCAAATCCAAGTCCACATATGGGTTTGGATTGGGATCTGGATATATATGGTCCAGATCCAATCCAAACTGAACTCTGACTCCTTCGAGCTGGGTTCAAAACGGACGATTCGTGCGGGGCCTGACAGCATCAGTACTCCGTCTGCGTTGGGTCTTCGCCAACATGGTCGTCCGTCTCCGTTTCTGCCTTCCGGAGATGACTTCAAATGATATTTTGATAAGAACAGGGTCTTGGACGTTCGAGATCCTAGGGGTGTGAATCAGATACAAGAGTTGTTGTGCCGGGCTCGACGTGTGCTCCGGTTCCGGGCTCTTCTTAGCTCTCCTGGTCCTGTCTGGATTAGGCCAAGCTGCTTTGGGGTTTCAAAAACGTGTTTTAAAAGGTTTTTTAAAAGCTATATTATATATTTTTGAAATATGAAGTTTAAAACATATATACAGGGTTGTCTGGAATGCTCCTGGGTTTCCAGACTCAAAATAGCCCTTTGGGGCTGCTTTTACAAAACCAGGTTTGTTTAAGAAATTCGTGGGATTTCGGGGTGTTTACAACCACGCACACAGCTTGAATTAAAATGCCCAAGGGAAATTGCAATACGGCCCTTACTAGGGTCTTGGGAATAAGAGCGAAAGCTCAATGTGTGTGAGTGTGGAAATTGAAAGACAACACACACAACTTAATAAAATCCACGTAACTTAAATATACATAAGTATAGCTATATCTTAAGGGCTGATTAGGCCCGTGTGTGTATCAAAATCGTGTGCAGCTAAGAGCGGAATGGGCTCAAGTGCACGTGTGTGTGGGTGTGCCAAACCACATTATTACAAGCGGGGGGAGACAACGCTCCATTATTACAACCCCGTATCAAATTTAATTAAGCATGAGCAAGTTTATAACAAGGACCGAGTTAGGCACTTACGTATAGCTGGTCCGAGTGTGACTTGCTTGGCTTTGGCCTAGTGAGTCGCCTTGGGCTGCAAGAGGGAGCTCCTTGGGTGGCTACGGCAGGTGGATGTGCTGGCCGAATGATGAAGGTGCAGGTCCTGGCCGAGTGGAAGGGTTGGTGTCTTGGCTGAGCTTGAAGTGCTTAGGGAAGGTAGGTTGAACTAGGGAAGATGGTGTTGAGCTAAGGGAAGAGGGGTAGTTATCTTAAAAATATCTCTTTCACCCTCTTTTGAGTTGAGTTTTTTATATAAGTCCTTCCAAATCTTAGCTTTTACTTCACTAACAGCCTTTTTCGCTTCCTTCTTTGCTTTCTTATAAGCTTCTAAAGTTTCACTAGTTTTCTTAGCATAATGTAATTTATAACATGCCCTCTTTGCCTTGATTTTATTGTGTACTACTTCACTCCACCACCACGCTTCTTTTTGTGCCGGTACACCTCCCTTAGATACCCCTAACACATCTTTCGCCACTTTCCTAATATGTATAGCCATGTTGTTCCACATATCATAGGGTGTACTAACATAATTCCAAACATCTCCTTGAAGGACTCTGTTTAAATATATCTTCTTTCTCGCTTTTGAGGTTCTACCATTTAGTCCGAATAGCTCAATGCACTCTTTTCTTCTTTGTCCATTTTTTTATTTGTAAATCCATAACTAAACTTCGATGTTGGGTGGTTAAGCTTTCTCCTGGAATTACCTTACAATCTTTACAACACGCTCTATCTTTTTTTCTACAAATAAAGTAATCAATTTGTGTTTGTGATAAGCCACTCTTATAAGTAATTAAATGTTCATCTCATTTTTTGAAGATTGTATTGACTTTAAAGAGATCAAATGACATAGCAAAATTTAAAATCTCCCTACCTTCCTCGTTTATATCCCCAAAACCAAAGTTTCCATGAATCCCTTGATATCCTAATGCCTCTTTACCGACATGTCCATTTAAATCTCCTCCTAAACAAATCATCTCCCTTTGTGGAATCTTTTGAAACACCTTATCTAACTCTTCCCAGAAAATTGTCTTTATACTATCTTCTAGTCCTACTTGGGGTGCGTAAGCACAAACTATATTCAAAACCTTTGCTCCTAACACTAATTTCAACGTCATGATTCGGTCACCATATCGTTGTATGTCTACTACACTCTCCTTTAAATCTTTATTTATGATAATACCAACTCTGTTTTGAGCCTTTTCTTTACCTGAGTACCATAATTTAAAAGTTGTATCCTCTATCTCCTTTGCTTTTTCTCCAACCCATTTTGTCTCTTGTAAACATAAAATATGAATCTTTCTCCGAATCATAGTATCTACCACCTCCATTAGCTTACCCAATAATGTTCCGATATTCCAAGAACCAATACGAATCTTATTATCTAGGACTAGCTTCCTTACCCCCCGCATCCGTCCATAATCAAAATGCGGAGACCCTCACTACATTCGGGCGACAATGTAGCGGGACTAACTTCTTTACCCATGGGAACCCTCTCTGCAATTGATTCACTACATTCCGACGAAAATGTAGTGGCCCTTGCTTACTTCTTACTTCATTCGGGCTCTGCAGCACGTCGCTAGGCGGGGACGCCCCAAAGCAATGCTCATAATTTTTGTAATCCATGTTGTAAAAATCCGTCGAAGTTTTACGCTGGCTGTCTGTAAACACCCCAAATCTTCTATTTTTCAAAAACTCTCAAAACACCAAAAAGCTCGTTTGAGCCAAAACGACGACCTGTTTTGAAATGTGAAAACAGGTACAGAAGGCAAAAGAAGACCCTAGGCCCGAAGAGGATTCAAGCCCAGAGCTTCAGAAGCCACTCCCTGATAAAAAAACAAAAGAAAGCAGAGCCCATTTGATGAAAAGCTCAACGGAGTCCAGAACGGCGAAACGGAGTCCGAACGACAAAGTTGGGGAAAACCCAACACCAGACGGAGCGCTGATGAAGCCAGTGCCCGCACAGATCGTTCGCCTCAAGAAGCCAAGAAGGACTGTCCGAAGAAATTTTGATTTGGATCTGGACCATATATATCTAGATCCAAATCCATGTAATGAATAGTGTTTGGATTTGGGCCAATCCAAATAGTGTTTGGGTCGATCCAAATAGTGTTTGGATTTGGATTGGATCCAAATAGTGTTTGGATTGGATCGGATTTGGATCAAAATATCCAGATCCGTATCCATAAAAATATTGGGTTTGGATCGGATACAGATCTCAAAATATCTGAGATCCAATATCCAGATCCAAATAGTGTTTGGATTTGGGTATGGATCCAAACCCCAAACCCAAACCCAAATCCAAGACCCACCTCAAATCTCTATAAATAGAGGTGAGGGGGTCCATGTAAAGGGTTCATGCAAATATTTGGGAGGAGAGAGAGGGAGTGATAGACCTAGCCATGTGGGCTCATTGGGTGAGGTGGGTTCAAGCCATGTGGGCTAAGTGGGTCTAGACCAAGGGGCTGCAACCAAGGTGGGCTGGACCAAGTGGCTGCAACCGTGGAGACGTGGGCTCAAGCCATGAAGGATCGGCTCCAAGAGGTAAGCCTAACCTAACCTAGCCATTCTCTCTACACCCCTCTAAACCTAACCCCAACTGAACCTAACCCTAACTGAACCAACCTAACCCTAACTGAACCCTAACTAGACCTAACCTAACCCCAACCGCCTCAAACCATCCCTAACAAACCCCAAAAACTTCACCCCGGCCGGCCGTGAGCAACCAGCGCCTGCCGCGCGCCCCTTCTGCTGCCGCGCGCCCTGCTTCCTGCCGCGCGCCCCCTCTGTCGCCTGCACGCCCCGTGCTGCAGCCGTCCCGCGCTACTGCGCGCCCTGCACCCCAGCGCGCCCAGCGCCAGGCGCCCGTCTGCTGCGCCAGGCGCCAGACGCCTCCCTGCCGACCCGACTGCCTCCCTGCCGCCCTGTCCACCTTCCTGCCGACCTAACCTACACCCTGGCCGTGACCTGCACCTTTTCCAGCCACCTAGGACAGACCCTAGACAGCCCCATCTTTGCCGAACCTTAGTTCCCCTAAGGCCCTAACCGTGCCTCATAGAACCTCTCTCAAAGCCACCTAGGATAACCCCCTCTTGGCTGCCCAAGGTGAACCGTGAGCCCACGTGCAAGCAAGTTGAACATGTACCGGCTATTTGTAAGTGTCTAAACTTGGTCTATTACATTAACTTGCTTTATATTCAATTAAATTTTGATACGGGGTTGTAGTAAAGGAGCTTCGTCTCCCCCCGATTGTAATAACGTGGTTTGACACACCCACACACACACGCACTTGAGCCTTTCCGCTCTTAGTCGTACACTTCTTGCACACACACGGGCCTAACAAGCCCTTAATATATAGTTATATTTATATATTTTAAGTCATGGGGATTTTTAATTAAGTCGTGTGTGTTGTCTTTCCATTTTCCACACGCACACACATTGAGCCTTCGCTCTTACTCCCAAGACCTTAGTAAAGGCCTTATTGTAGTTATATTTGGGTTTCATTTATGTCGTGTGCGTAGTACTTCAATTCTACACTCACACACATTGAGCTTTCGCTCTTAATCCCAAGACCTTAGTCAAGGCATACTGCAATTTATATTTGGGTTTCATTTCATGTCGTGTGTGTAAGTCTTTCAATTCAAGCACGCACACACATTGAGCCTTCGCTCTTATTTACAAGACCCAAGTAAGGGCCCCTACATATACTCTATATAAAGTATTTCTTTCGGCTACGTCTTTAAGATTCGGGTTTTAAGGTTCAAGTCGTGTGCGTTGTCTTTCAATATATACACGACACACACTTACACAATTGAGCCTTTCCGCTCTTAAGATATAGCCATATTTCCCCTTCCGCTATTTACTTTACAAGTCATTTCCCTTCGGTTATTTCCCTTCGGCAATTTCCCTTCGGCATTGTCTTTTAATTTCGGGTTTTCCCTTTGGAGTAGCGTGAGTTTGCATTGCATCTACGCCATACCACGAGGTAGGACGCATATTGCATCGAAGCAAGCCCCGTACTCCCGCTCAAATTCGCCCCATGTAGTGGAGTGTTCATAACACACACCTAGGTGGCCCATAAAGGGATAAAAAGAAAGACTTAGGCACGTGCAAATCCACGTGATCTAAAATCTGAAAATCGTACAAACCCGAATCAAATCGTGCAAGACTTAGGCTATTTTGATGCACGCCCATCGTGCCTAAGTAGATTAAAATTTGAAAGACTTAGGGTCGTCCAACCCTTACAAAGTCAAAATCGCCCAAATGCATGGTTTTCAAAAGATTTCAAAACACTTCTTCATTCAAAATATATTTTGAGTTAAACTTGTTTCAAAACGAAGTCTCTAAGCGTACAGACTGACCCTTGCGCATCGGTGCAAGAAGGTCTGCGACATAAAAATCCCGCTTGCCTACAATCGCCTTTCAAAAGTCAGATTGTTTTCAAAACATACTTTGCTAGTTAAAGTAAACTAGCTGGCACGCCCATAAAGCGAAGTAGATTGCGAAAAGGTTCACTTCAGGCCTAAGAACCCGTAAGTGAAAATTTTCGGTGTCTACACTATCGAAAGCCTAACACAACCCTCCTCCTTTATCCGAGCTTGGGACCGGCAATGCAAGGGTAATCCCTTACATGGGCGGAGTGAAGTAAATAATTTTCGACATAATAATCCACAATAATGTAAGATGCAACTTAAATATGAAAATAAACAATTTACTTGGACGCATCGTAGTGCGGTTGTGAATTGCAACAGGGAAACCCATCAAGTGAAGAGCATTATCATATATCTCTATCTCTCGATGTATTGTATCTGTTATGCTCTCATCAGGGATTAATCTGTCAATACAATCAATGATTCCTCGATTAACCTCACCATCCCTTTTGAAGGTTCCTAAGTACCTGAATGATGGGTTTAGATAATATGTTACTGCATAAATAGGCTGATGCAATTTTTATTCCATCTACTATCAATTATTTTCCACACGGGCACATAATCTCTCTTTTTTCCATTAAAATTATTTTTGATAGCTTCTTTTGCCTTGTCCATGGCTTCATAAAGGTGGCCCATAGATGGTTTCTCCTCGCTATCAGCCAATCTCAAAACTTTCACTAAAGGACAAGTAATTTTCAATAATCTAACACATGCATTCCAAAATGAACTTCTAAAAACTGTTTCTACAATCTCATTCAACTTTTTATTTCTTCTATTTTGAGGCAACTCTGCAAATTATTGCCACTCATCTGAGGAGAACATTCTCTTCAAAGCTTGCTTTTGTCTCACAATACTTTGTACTGATAAGAAGTTTGTTGCAAACCGAGTTATAGTTGTGCAAAGAAGCTCTGCACCTTCTCTATTTCTCCTCATCATACACAAAACAAAGGCATGGTTGTAAATAAATTTTGTAATATCTTGGCAACACTCAGTTGCTGCCTTTATTTCATCCATCTCACCAATGTCCTCGAGGATGAGATCTAAACAATGGGTTGCACATGTTGTCTAGTAGAAAGTCCCATAAATATCAGCTAACTCCTTCACAGCTGGTTTGTAGTTAGCTGCATTATCTGTAATCAATTGGACCACATTCTGTAGCCCAACCTCCTGTATAATCTTATCAAATTCTTCTCGTAGGATCTCTACAGTGTGCCTCTCCTCTGACATGTCTAGAGATCTCATAAACATGAGTCCTTTAGGACAATATATAAGAAAGTTTAGTAATGTCCTTCCTCGCCTATCGGTCCATCTATCTGCCATAATAGTGCATCCTGTTTCCTTCCACGACTGTCTTAAAGTCGAACAGTATTGTTGCACTTCAATTACGATCTGATCTAATATCTTCCCTCTCAACTTCTGATAAGAGGGCATCTTATATCTTGGACCAATGTTTGCAATTGCATCTGCCATTGCTTGAAAATAAAAACTGTTTGCTGCATTAAATGGAATGCATGCATCATAAAACCATCTTCCCACTGCAAGGTCTGCCTGATCATGCAGTTGTTCTGAAGCCATAGCAACACGAATTCCTGATTATGCACTAGGTGTAGTGGAAGGAGGAAAGAACGAATGTATGCTAGAAGAAGAAGCTCTTCCTCTACTCCTTCCTGAACTTCCTCTTCTGTCACTTCCAAAGTCTTCAGCTGCAACCCTCTTTCCTCTAATAGGTGCTCGTGAACTGCTACTACCAATCTCTGATCTAGCATCTAAAAGCAAACTATCAGTGAATCCAAATCCAGTGGCAGTAGCATCATCAGCTTCTTCATACATCTGAAAATCATCCTTTTGTTGTCTCCGTTCTTGTATGTTCTCAATCATCTGCAGGCATTGCCATTTAATACCTTCTGGCAAACTTCTAACTCTGCCTGTGTATGGAGCAATATCTTTTCTGGTTCTTGATAGGTGGTGTTTCAACCTTGAAATTCCACCACTAACCACCTTTTCACAAAATAAGCATATGATTTTTAACCTTGAACCCTCAACTGGTATACCCCACTACCATGCCGGATCATCAGACTTTGAATGAGAGTTTCTACCACCCTTTCCTGCCATCTCAATGGAATACTTTAATTCAAAAAAAAAACTGAAAATAAAAGCACTTCGTAAATCCCCCAATCTTCAAATAACACTCAAATCGAGTGTCTCCCACTTCATGAATGCAATAAAAATCATATACACACACTTAATAACTTCATATTTTGTCATTCAAAAAAAAAAACTGAAATAACTCAAAAAACAACAAATATAAAGGAAAAAAATGAAAAAAACATTAAAAATATACCAAAATACTAGTTTGGAGGCTTGCATGGACACCGTAGGAAACGATTTTGGAGCTTTGAACACTATGAAGGTAAAAACCAGCTCTTAGGGAGCTTAAGAAACCCAAGAAGAGAGAGGAAACCCACTAAAAATCACGAGTTTCAGTCGGCCTCCCAGGGCGTATGATACGAGCGATACGCACCGTATCGCATGATACGGTGCGATACTCTGGGTTTCACGATACGGACCCTCGTATCGTATCGTGGTGGCCCACGATACAGATGACACTGGTTAGGGAAAGAAAGGTTAGGTTATGGGATTAGGCTTACCTTATGGAGTCATGGTTAGGTCTAGGTCATGCCCCGGTCCAGCCAACCTCACACCCTTCATGCGCAGCAAGTTCCACCTTGGTGTAACCCATGTCTAGACCCACTTAGCCAACATGGCTTGAACCCACCCTTTTTACTAAGCCCACATGGTTAGCCCAAAAGGTCAAAACCACTCACCTTCTCTTTCTCTCTCCTCCAAGGCCCTCCCTTCAAATTCACGTGAACCCCCCTCTTGGACACCCCCTCACCTCTATTTATAGGCAAATGAGGTGGGTCTTGGATTTGGATCTTGGAATCCAAATCCGATTCAAACACTATTTGGGTCTGGATCTCAGATCTTGGGTATTTTAGGATCCAAATCTGACCCAAATATTTAATTGGGTTTGGATCTCGGATATTTGGGATCTAGATCCAATCCAAACACTATTTAGATTTGGATCTTGATTTTGGGTCTAGATTCAGTCCAAATTTCTTTTCCTCAGTCCTTCTTGGCATTTCGAGACGGACGTTTTGTGCGAGCCCTAACTTCATCAACGCTCCGTCTTGTGCTGGGTTTTCCCCAGCTTTGTCATCCAAACTCCTTCTCACCTTTCTGGACTTTATTTCAGCTCATTTCTGTCGTTTTCGGCTTGGATTTCTGCTGATTGGATGGATGCTCTTGGCTTGGCTTTTGGTGCTCCGGGCTTGTAGTCTACTTCAGGCTTGGGCTTTCCTTTTGCCTTTTGACCCTGGCTTTTATCAGGTCAGGGTGCTTTCTTTGAGATTCTAAACCTGCTTCTGAGGCTGCTTTTGATTCAAGCTTCACCTGTTGGATTTGGGCTTTTTACAAAATTGGGACTTGACCCATGTTTGAGGGATTTTCAATTTGAACGGGATTTAAACCAAAATTTTCAAGCCTTTATAATTCCTGGGTTTTCGAAAACTCCAGAATCTGGTTTTAAAATAAATTTTCAAACTAGGTGATTGCTTTTGAAATTCGTTTGATTTTGGGATGTTTACACTTGGGTGTATCGCCCTATGATACGTGCAATACGCACTGTATAGTGCGATACAGCCCGTATCGCACGATACGGTTCGATAACCTTTAAATCGCGATATACTTAGGTGTATTGTATCGTGTATGCGATACAGATAACATTGACACTGACACTTCTAAGAGGTGGAGTGTCGACCTCGACACGGGTGCGACACCGACATCGTGTCGGTGCGGCATGACAAAAAAAAACACTTTTTTTTTGTAACGCACGATTCTGCTGTCTATGGTGTATTTATCCTGGAGAACTCGATCAAAGGGAGAGTAATTTGTGAAGACAATGAAGCCGAAGCCTCTTAGTCGACTCGTGACCTTATCTCCCATGATGACCACCTGAGTTACCTCACCATAGTTTTTCAAAATGCTCCTTTAGCTTGTCTTTCATCATTTCCCATGAAACTCTGCCGATGAACGTAGAAAATATCTCAACGCGGACCTTCTTCACTTCATTTTATGCGGATATTTCACGCTTCAAAATCTGGTATCGATTTTGAAGTTTGGGTCTTTTTGGATAAATGGGTTTGGATAGTGAAGATTGATTTGTGTATTATGATTAAATTAGTAGTTGATTACAGTTTATTTGTTTTTCTTTAATATAAAATTGTGTACTTGCTATTGTCATATACTTATGTTAATTGATGTCTCACTTGTTGTAGCATGAATATTATATATAATATATTATATTATATACCCTAGCCGTGTCGTCGCACCCAAAAATTTTGAAATTTGTCGTATCCCGCACCCGTGTGACATAGGTCTACGTAGAGTCATTAATCCATTATGTTTAGATTTAAATAATATCGGTGCACCAAAAGGAGCTTTAGAAGGTCGAATGATCCCTGAAGTAGCATCTCGTCTAATTATCTTTTTAGCTCTTTTAATTATGAAGGAGTCATGCGATATTGAACCATAGCGAGTGGTTTTACACCTGACACTAACTCGATTTGATGATCTGCCTCTTGACAAACTTTTTTAGTACATCATCTATCTCAAAGAGTGTTGCCTTGGTAGACGCCTCTTGTTCAACCTCCTACAAAATCACCAAGATATCTCTTTATCCTCTTTTAAGCTCTTCTTCAACTATAGGGTTGAGACCCTTGCATTTGTTCATTGCCAATAGCTTGAATTGAACGATGTAGGGGTCAGACTATCTATGATACCCATAGCATTACAATAGGGTTGAAGTTCTCACTTACTGTCGCGCATGAATTCCAGTCTTAAAATGACTTTGTAATCTTCCATAGTACTCATGGTAAAGCTGGTGACACTTGTCCAACTTCCTATCTTGATCGGCACGATAATTTCTTCACCCTTAATAGGCTTAACTTTTAAATTCACAACTTTTATCTGACAATCCTTTGGCACCACTCGCAACCCTAAATGCCTTAGCTCTTCAGAGCTTATAAAAATGTGCGAAGCCCTGTAGTCTGCCAAGGCCATTGTAACTTTTCCATTCAGCATCACATCTAAGTACATGAGTCCCTTACACATCATGGATGAGGAGGTTTGATCAACGAACACAACAACGTTCAATAGTCTTAGTGCTCCCATCCACAGTTCTTCAATTGCTGGCTTCATACTTTGAACAATGTTGTTAATGCACCTAAAGTCATCCTTTTTATATTGATACTTGATAGAGTAATGTAGTCCACTACAATACCAACATTTTTTCTTGAAGATTCATTTTCCTTTTCCCCTTTATTGTTTTTGTTGTTTTGTCTGTCTTTGTCTTTGTTAGAGATTATAATGGGTCTCATAGAAGACCCGTTATTATCTATATCCATACTTTAGGTTATTCAATTGTACTTAATTTAAGTTGGGGGTAAATTAGTCATTTAAGTTAGATTGTACTTATATATTGTGATTAGGGTTAGTGTAGGTTAAGGAAGTGAGAGAAGCAAGGGGAATGATAGCACGCCAAAAGTCTGCTCAGGCAGATTGGAAGGGATGCCTCCAATCTGCCATTTTCTGTAAGTTCGTTATTATTGCTTAATGATAGATTATTTCTTAGATGGTATCAAAGCCTATAAGGCATTTATATTGAGTATTTTATGAAGAAAGAAGCTTAACATTGAGTCACATCAGCATGTGAAACAATCAGAGAGGCGAGGCATACGTTTATGTTATCTTGCAACCAAACTTTACTCCAATAGGTACAAGTAAAGCACGATAGAAGATAAACCCACAAATAGGAACCATAGTAGTAGTGGTATGATTGATGGTCAGTTTGATAAGGGCCGACTTGGTGGGTCGAAGTTAGATGTGGAGTACTCTTTTGCAGTAAGCCTAACACATATTGAAACTGTAAATTAACATGATCTGCTAGAGAAGAAACGAGTCAGATTATTGTCAGAAACACATAGAGAAGTCCTTTCCTTTGCACTACGAAGGGTTGTGGGTTCACATGTGTTACGAACAGTAGATCTGGGGATTTCTCATTAAGTGTCCTAAAACCTAGAAGTATATTGTGCTTGCTTTCCCTTTTTGATTCATTTATGATCTTAGATTGGTGAAGCAATATGCAATAATGGAATCATGGAGTGCGTATGAAAAACCTTCAAAACAACATCCGCTAATTCAGAACTATACAGTGAACAGATTATGTGTATGACTGCAGAAGTAAAGATCATTTCACGGTGAATATTGTAGATGTGAATTTATTTCAAATCGTTTGGGATTCGAAATCAAACCCTCGAACTACGTCGGGTTGCGCGAGCATGCCAGTTAGTTTACCAAAACTAACAAATTCTGATTTCCTGACTTCTAAGAACGATTGTGGACAAGTGAGATCTTTTCAACTTAGGCCTTCTTGAACCGGCGCTCAAGGGTCATCCTAGATGCTTGAAAAATTGTTTGAATCCGTTGAATTTGAGAAAGGAAAAACCAGAATTTTCAGATTTGTATCTAAGTTCTTGATTTCTGAAAAATTTTAGATTCTGAAAATTATAGAATCTGTTCAGTTTTAGAGACCTGTTCTCTGAATTTTTAAAAATATTTCTGATTCTCTAAAAATACTAAACATTTTACAAAAGTAAGACACACGTGTATAGAATTAGAATATATTTTTATTTTATGATTTTATTCTGTAATTCCTGAGAATTAAATCCAGAACCAGAGACTCTTATGAAAATCGGAACAGTCTTATTTCTGTGAGTCAGAGGCTCAAAAAAAAGCCATATCTCCGCACTCAGACATCCAAATTAGACAAAATTTATTTTGTTAGAAAGATACGGATGTTATATTTCCAGAGAATCAAATTTGATCAAATTTTATTCAACGGTTACAGAGATATGAGCAAAAGAACCGAGGTCTGTTACTGAACGTTCTGTTTCTGTAAAACGCAATCTGAATTTTGTATAAACTTCACAGATTTAATTGACTAGAAAAACGTTCATGAAAATTCCTTAAAATTTTATCTAATAAGGCCTGATATGTCTAGATTATTCAGGAAGAATTTCGAAGCAATTGGCTTATCTGTTTGTCCCCAATAATTTCGTGATCAGACGTGTATGCACAGACAGTTTCAGAAATCAGTTTTTGCAGAAAATTTCAGAAGGTTCCTAACATGCTCCTAAAACGAAATTCAACTTGTATCAGTCCTAATAATGCATGGAAATCACCTAAACATGGATCTTAAGTTCAATCATGAAGGAATCATGCATGTTTATATCGATTCAAAGGAAGAACATGGGCTCGAGGCCTTGATTTGCATACAAATTTCCAGAATCTGTAAATTTTAGATTCTCATGAAACAAAACGAACTTGTGCAAGGATTCCAACCTGTGTGAGCGAAGAGAGGACATAGGAGCCTCGTCGGACGATCGTCGGACGTCGGAAATAAGTCGGACCTCCTCCTTCTCCTTCTTCTCCTCCTTTCTCTCTTCCTCTCTCTCTCTTTTTCTCAAATTCGGAACTGAATGTTCTGGGATGCTGGTTGAATTCGGATTTTATGCTTTGTGGTCAGTGAAGGATTGATTTTCAGACTGATTCTTGGCTTGGGCTGGTTGATCCTCGGATTGATGCTTTGTGGTGACTGGAGGATCGATTTTGGGACTGATTCTTGGCTTGGGCTGGTTGATCCTCAGATTGATGCTTTGTGGTGACGGAGGATCGATTTTCGGACTGATTCTTGGCTTGGGCTGGTTGATCCTCGGATTGATGCTTTGTGGTGATGGAGGATGCCTTTGCAGCATACTTGAGGCTCCTTTTATAGGCCAAAGGATGCCTCTTGGGTGTAGAATTGGGCAAGGCAAGTTTCCTTGCCGAGCAAAGTGGCTTTTGGCAAGTGATTGCTGTAAAATTCAGAGTTTGGAAAGTGCTGCTCGTTTTGGCAACTGTTTGTTGTAGTTAGTTGCTAAATTCAACAGCATGGAATCGGATGAGGTAAGTTGGTGGATTAATTCAGATCTCAGAGAATTGGATGACTTTCCCAATCGCAATATTTATTGAGCTCGTTTGGCATTAGGCAAGAGGGCACAGCATCTTCATTCATTTATGGAAGGAACAGGTGCTGACCATTCTTGTCGATCTTGCTGCTGTCATCTTGCATGGTTTAGTGGAGCTGGGATTGGCAAGTGGAGTTGTTGTGCAGTCATGGTGTTCCTCGCAGAAATCGATGGGAGCTGACAAGGACTTTCCAAATGGAAGTAAGCTGCAACTTTGGCAAGATGTTGACTACTTGCTAAACTCAATACGGTTGACTGCTTTAAAAGGCAAGGTGCTCCTTTGGGGTTTGACCAGGCTCATGTTGATTCTTGTAGATATCAGATTTATTTAGAACGAATACAACTATTTTCTTCCATTGCTTGACATAGCGGATAAAAGCCACCTCACTTTCAATGAATGGGTTGTCAGCAGAAATAACAAAAGGCAGCATATCGGAACGTGGCATAAACTCTTCTGTGAGACGTTGTTGTCTTTGCAGAATAACAGGTTTGGAAGGCCTTCCAAACTTCCAACTCCACTCTTTGGGCAAGTATTTTACTATGCACAGCCTTCCAAGCTAGCTGCCCATCGTATTGGGTAAGTCTTTGGACAATGTACAGATGTATATCACCTCCCAAATCAGTCACTTCTTGCGTTAGGAAAGTCCTGAACCGTGTATAGAGCCTTCCTCCTTTCTACGTTGATGAAAACACGCTGGCCTACTTCTTTCCGTGTTGATGGTAATGTGCTGGCCCTTTTAGTGACATAGCATCCTTTACATGGTCAACAACAACCCATGACTTTTCAATGTATTTTATTTCAGAGTTTGGACTGACCTTATGTCGTTTGCTATATATATAGAAACCTTTGCATATTCCTCTCTTCAAACATGTGGAGAATAAGCCTCGACTTGTAAACTCTTATTAGGGAAGTTCTCAAGATATTGGAGACCAGTAGCAACTGCTATTTCAAACCCTGCTGAATCAGGCCAAGGTTGAGAAACGCAAGTAGGCTTATCCATTTGCTAAAATCGGCCAGTTGTTGTGAAAGGCGAGTTTCTTGCACGGTCGGGCCAGCTTTTAAATATGGTAAGTTGACTTGATGGCTTACCAGATTGTGAGCCAATGTTACCAAATCGAGCACGACTTTCCTCTCTTCAACGATGACTTTCTATTTTTAACACCAGCCTGCTTCTTTCACTCCTTCAACTACAAATGACAAGTTACTTGATCCAGCTATGCCAAATTTGGCAGGTGTTCGATTGCTGCCTTTTTGGTCGTCCATTCTCTCCTGAATGTGAGTTTTCCTTCCTTGGAAGCTCCCTTTCCTTCTTGGTTGTCCCTTTCCCGAGTGTCGGCTTTCCTTTCTAGGCGCCGACCTTCCTTTTTAAGAACCTAAGACTAAAAATGACAGGTTGACTTGCCAAACAACGCAGAAATTGGCAGGTTTCAAATATTTTATAAAAAAACATTTATATTTGAAAACATCAAATTTAATGAAATTCTCAAATATTACTTTAGAAAAACATTGGGTTTCATTCTCAGTTTTTGTTTGCAAAGGTGACCTACTTTTGCTCCGTGAGTCAGTCTATAACCACCTTGACCATTTAACCCTTCTTATGGGTGTGGGGTATCGAATCACTTTAGCCACTTCAACGGGTGTACGGTGTCGTACCACTTTAACCCTGGGTAGCAGGTCTTGGAATGAGACCCTTCTCAATCGGGTGAATTTATGAGGTCTGGTTTAAATTTAACTTGTTTTTGAATATCAGGGGTTTTTAAATTTCATAAATTTATAATTTGCAGACATTTTTGGGTTTGATTCCCAATGTTACCTTTTTCATTTGTTTATGAAAAGGAATTGTTTGAAATCATGCTTTCTTTGAAGGCAATTGCTTAAAAAGGCAAAATCCTGCCAATTTGGTCTTGAGGGCAAAATCGTCATTTTCATAAAATTTTGTCCAAATTCAAAATTTTCTGAAAGGGAAGCAACATTCCATTATTTTTAGGCTTCCATAAAATTTTGATGTCAAAAGAAGCTCATTTAGTGCCTTTTTCATTCGAAAACCCGAAATTACCAAAAATAAATACTTTCCTAAAAAGGTAAAAGTTTTTTAAAAAAAATTGGGTGTTTACAATTATAAAACTGGTTTTATTTAATTAGTTTAAGTATATTATTTGATAAATGGCTGGAAAAGGAAAAATGATTGAAAACTCTCTTCTAATATCTAAACACTCCTTAAACAAAAAATTGAAAAACTTTTAGATTACCACAATAAAGTTAGATGGCAAAAATTACTTGGAATGATCAAGGTCTGTAGAACTAACCCTTATAGTAAGGGGGAGATGGACTCACCTAATGGGTTAGATTCCGAGGTTAGAATCTCATGACGCACAGTTTCGAGTTGGAGAAGAGAAGATGCCTTGAAATCGTCAGGCTACTTCAATCTATGATCCCTTCTATTGCCAAAACATTTATGTTTCTTGAATCTGCCCATGAAGTCTAGTGTGTAGTTTTAGAAGCATATTTGAGGGAAAAAATGTAACAAAAGAGTACGAAATATTAGAAAGAATCAGAAAATACAAACAAGGAATTTGCTCTGTTAGTGAGTATTATATAGATTTTCGAGGATTATGAGATGAACTTCTCTTCTATACAAATATCAAGTGTTCATTATATTACAAAGAAAGGAACATTGAAATTGAAAAGAAGAAAGTTTTTGACTTCCTATGGGACGTAAATCCAAAATTTGAACTTATAAAGATCAATATTTTAGGGAGAGAAGAACTTCTTTCACTTGGCATTGTATATTCTTTATTGATTCAAGAAGAAGATCGCAGAAACCTTGAAAAGAACAACTCCATGACTACTGAACAACATGCACTTCAAACTAAAGGAGAAAACTCACATTATCGTAGAAGAGGTGAACAACACAATCATGGACGTGGGCGAGGTCGTTTCTATTCTGATGAGAAGGATAAAATTGTGTGTTCTCATTGTAAAAAGTCAAGACACTCGAGAGAAAATTATTGAGAATTACATAGTTGACCTAACTTTACTAGACTCTAAAACAACTTTGCTCATGTTGCTGAGAATTCTATGTCCAATATAAATGACATCCAAGAACTTATTAAGAGGATCGAGGGCCTAGAAACAAAATTATGTTAAAATTCTCATTCTTCTACTTCTCAGGCTACTTTAGCAAAGGCAACACATACTGTTAAGGGTCACAAACTTCTTCTTTTTTATTTGAAAACTTGGATTATTGATTCTAGTGCTACAGATCACATGGTAGGAGAGTCATCATATTTTTCAGAATATCGTCTTCTACAAAAAAGGGAGTCAATCAAGTTGGTCGATGGCTCACATTCTTATATAATTGGAGAGGAAAGTGTACCCACATGTTTTACAGATTTAAAATTAGTCTATCATGTGCCTAGTTTTTCTATAAATCTTCTTTCAGTCAGTTCATTGACACGTACACTGAATTGTAGTGTAACTTTTAATATAATTGGTTGTATTTTTCAGGATCTGAACACGGAAAAAATCTTTGGTCATGATAGTATCCCTCATCGGCAGGAGGCCATTTTCGGGGTTAAGATACCCGTTGTTCGTCGGATGAAGACTTAGTAGTCCATCAATGGAATTCCAGTTAGATCTGTCTTTAGGAACCATGTGTATGATAAGACTGAACCTTAGCAGTTGATATCAAACAAAGGAACAAACAAAACATGAAAACACTATGCAGAAAGTCTAGGATAAGACAGAAGTCTTATAAAGATTTGAAGCTTAGGATAAGACGAAGGGAAATTTGGAAAAATAGTCTAAGAGATTAATACAAATGTCTTTTGTCATGAAAGCCATCAGTATAGAACTTAACCAACAAGACCAAGATAGGAATGAAATTTATATTCTAGAAATGAGAATTAAGATAAATAACACAAGACCTTCTACAACTCATATTGAAAATATAGAAGCAATTAGGGTCAGTTGTCCCGTAGAAACAACCCCCATCAAGTTGGTGGGATTTATATATCCTAAAAGACAAAGTACAACATATTGCTTCTTATAGTACTTCTACTCTCATGACACGGAGATCCACCTTTGGCATTATCGCCTCAGTCATTTGCCTATCCAAGCTCTAATATGTTTTACCTCATCTTAGAGTTGAATCAAATAATTTTCATTTTGAATGTGAAGTGTGTCAACTTGGTAAACACCAACGAGCACCTATCTCCCAAGTGAGTCTAGGAGATCCCAACCTTTTGAGCTTCTTCATTCTGATATATGGGGTCCAAGTCCAGTTACTTCCTTATTTGATAAGAAATATTTTGTCTCCTTTATTGATGATTGTACATGTCTTACAATTGTTTACTTAATGAAATCAAAATCAGAAGTTTCTTCTATCTTTCCTATTATTCATAAATTTATTCTCACTCAATTTAATACATGCAAAGGTAAACGTTCTTGTGTACGATATCCTATCTCTTATTGTGTTTCCTATGCTAATACTGTTGTAGATTGCGAAAAGGTTCACTTCAGGCCTAAGAACCCGTATAGGCCTGAAGTGAACCTTTTCGCAATCTACAACTGTAGACACGGAAAATTTCCACTTCTGGTTCTTAGGCCCGAAGTGAACCTTTTCGTGTGTCTAAGTCGTTTTTATAACAAAAGGGCGTGCCAGCTAGCTTACTTAAGCTAGCGAAGTAAGTTTTGAAATCTGACTCTATCGTGGCGACTATGAGCAAGTGAGCTCTTTTTGTCACAGACCTTCTTGCACCGATGCGCAAGGGTCAGTCTGTACACTTGGCAAAGTCTTTTAAATCAAACCTCTTTGAAAAATACTCGAAGTTTTTGGGCTTTGTTTGTACGATTGCAAGTTTTATTTCATGTGGGATTTGCACGTGCCTATGTCTTTATTTTTATGCTTTTTAAGGCCAACTAGGTGTGTGCACAAGTGACCTAAGTTGGGCGATTTTTGCACTGGAGTGTGGGGCTTGCTTTCATGCAATATGCGTCCTAACTCATGGTATGACGAATATGCAATGCAAACTCACACAACTCCAAAGGGAAAACCCGAATTGAAAGACAATGCTTAAGGGAAATAACTTAATGTAAATTGCAAAAGGGAAATTGCAAAAAGGGAAATTGCAAAAGAGAAATATGGCTATATCTTAAGAGCAGAAAGGCTCAATTGTGCAAGTGTGTGTCATGTATATATGGAAAGACTACTCACACAGCTGAACCTTTGAAATCCAAATCTTAAAGACATAGCGGAAGGGAAATACTTATAATATATATGGGCCCGAAGGTCGCCAACGTGTGCGTGGGTGTTGTGTGTATATGTAAAGACAACTCACATGACTTGTAATGTAAAACCCAAATATAATTGCAATATGGCCCTTACTAGGGTCTTGGGAGTAAGAGCGAAAGCTCAATGTGTGTGAGTGTGGAATTGAAAGACCACGCACACAACTTGAATTTAAAACACCCAAATGAAATTGCAATACGGCCCTTACTAGGGTCTTAGGAGTAAGAGCGAAAGCTCAATGTGTGTGAGTGTGGAATTGAAAGACCACGCACACAACTTGAATTTAAAACACCCAAATGAAATTGCAATACGGTCCTTACTAGGGTCTTGGGAGTAAGAGCGAAAGCTCAATGTGTGTGAGTGTGGAATTGAAAGACAACACCCACGACTTAAGTTAAAACCCACACAGCTGAATATGGCTAAGTATAACTATATCTTAGGGACTGTTTAGGCCCGTGTGTATGCCAAAATGGTGTGCTAAGAGCGGAATGGCAAGTGCACGTGTGTGTTGGTGTGCCAAACCACATTATTACAACCGGGGGGAGACAACGCTCCATTATTACAACCCCGTATCAAATTTAATTAAATGTAAGCAAGTTCATATCAAAGACCGAGTTAGGCACTTACGTGTAGCTGGTCCGTGCTCAACTTGCTTGGCTTTGGCCTAGTGATTCGCCTTGGACAGCCGAAGGGGAGCTCCTTGGATGTAGGTTGGCGGCAAGTAGGGGTGCTAACCGTATGGAATCCTTGATGCTGGCCGGGGAATGGAGTGGCTAGCTGGGAGGGAGTGAGGGGGGATGTGGGTGGAAGAGAGAGAGAGAGAGAGAGAGAGAGAGAGAGAGAGAGAAAAAAACCCACAAGATAGGGGGTTTTTATAGGCCAAAGGGCTGGGTCGGTTGGGATGGTTTTTGGGTAGATATTTGTAATAAGGTGGGCTTGTGGGGTGGTTTGGGGTAGGTCGGTTAGGGTGGGCTGGTTAGTGGTTTAGGGTAGGTCGGTCTGGTTAGGGTTTAATTAGGGTGGTTTAGGTTTAGTTAGTTAGGGTCTAGGTGGTCTAGTTAGGTGAGGTGAGCTAGGTGAGGTTGGGGTGGTTTTGGGTGAGAGTGGCTAGGTTTGGGTCAGGTTTAGGGGAGAGTGGCTAGGTGAGGTGGGCTAGCTTAGGGCTAGGTTTTAGGAACCTCTCCTTAGCGCCGGTCCATGGACCCAGTTGCAGCCATATCGAAGTTGGTGCATCCCCAGGTTAGGTGTAGGTGCATACAAGCTCAAACCCACACTCTAGGCTAAACCCACAAGGTTAACCCACCCTTGACCAAAAGTCATGCCTACCAACTTTCTCACTCATACTTTATCACCCCTTTTCTCTCTCTACCCAAGCTTTTCACGTGAAATATCTGTGGGCCCCACCTCCATTTATGAGAAGGTGATGTGGGCCATAGATGTGGATATTGGATTTGGGTCTTTGGATCCAAATCCAAATGCATGTTGGGTTTGGATCTGGATATATATGGTCCAGATCCGACCCAAATCTGATTTTCTGATTCCTTCATGGCGTTTCGAAATTGACGATTTATGCGGGGCCTGACTGCATCAGTACTCCTTCTTGCGTTGGGTCTTCGCCAACATTGTCGTCCGCTCTTCTTCTCACCTTCCGGAGTTCATTTCGAGCACATTATTGATATCAGGGGCTTGGATGTCCGCGAATCTGGGGATGATTCTGATACGAGAGTTGATGTGCCGGGCTTGAAATATGCTCTGTGTTTGGGCTCTTTTTCGCTTCTTCGGTCCTGCTTTCATCAGGCCAAGTTGCTTTTTGGGGTTTCAAAATACCTTTTTAAGGTTTTAAAACTATATGTATACATTTTAAAACATATATAGGTTTTAAATATGTACAGGGTTGTCTAGAAGGCTCCTGGGTTTCTAGACTCAAAATAGTCCTTTGGAGCTGCTTTTGCAAAACCAGGCATATTTGAGAAAAATCATGGGATTTTGGGATGTTTACAAATACCTCTAAGAATTATCAAACCTTTGTTATGAATGTTGAGAAACACAAAATTCTTATAAAATTTGAAGCAAACAGGTGTCCATTAGGGAGAGCTGCAATAGAAGAAGAGCTAAATGCACTTGCAAAAAATAATACTTGGTTCTTCATAAGACTTCCTCCAAACAAAAATATAGTGGGTTGCAAATGGGTTTTCATAATCAAATATAAAGCAAATGACACTATTGAAAGGTATAAGGCAAGACTTGTTGCCAAGGGCTACAGTCAATCATATGGAATTGACTACAATGAGACCTTTGCACCTGTTGCAGCACATGTTGCAAAGCTTACCTTCATAAGGATACTTTTGAGTATGGTAATGAATTTTGAATGGGATCTATGGCAACTAGATGTAAAAAATGGTTTCTTATAAGAAGACTTGAACGAAGAAGTTTTTATGGAACTTCCACCTTGAATGAATATTAAGGCACATGATACAGTTTACAAATTAAACAAAGTCATAGATGAGCTAAAACAATCACCAAGAGTCTGGTTCTCAAAATTCAGAGAGGCAGTATGCGGCTTGGGATATCAAAGGAGTATAAATTACCATACCTTGTTCTTTAAGAAAGGTACTAAATTATCTATTATTGTTTATGTTGATGATCTTATTGTAACAGGTGATGATGTTGAAGAAATATCAAAATTGAAAAGGAATTTTCACAAATTATTTAAATTAAAAGACTTGGGCCTCCACTATTTCTTGAGAATCGAGGTGTTGTATTTCAATCAAGGTATATTTCTAACTAAGAGAAAATATACTATGGACCTACTACAATAAACAAATATGCTTGACTATAAATAGAGTGATACTCCTATGAAGGTGAATAAAAAATTATTCATTTGAGATAGTGAAGATTTCAGGGATATTTATAAATATCAAAAACTGGTGGGCAAACTTATATACTTGACTATTACCACGTCCACTATGGGCATTGTGAGCAGATTTATGCATTTACCAACCAAGAATCACATGAAAGTTGTATATAGAATTCTCATATATCTTAAATTAACACTTGGAATGGGTCTTCTTTATTTGAAATCCTGCAAATTCAATATTGAACTTTATTATGATGCAGACGGGGTTGGATCTCAAGATGACCGAAAATCAACTACATGACACTACTTGATGGTAATATTATATTTTGGAAGAGCAAAAAATAAACAGTTGTTGCCATATGTACAATAGAAGTTGAATACAAAGCGGTAGCTTATGCAATGTGTGAAGGAAAGTGGGTTTCTTCCTTGTTGTATAAGTTGGGATTTAAGTTTCCTCAGCCTATTCCGTTATATTGTAACAACAGTGCAGTTATACAGATAGCTTCCAATCCAGTATATCATGAAATAACTAAGCACATAGAAATAGATTTTCACTTTATAAGAAAGAAGATTTCAAATCAGGAATTCAAACTAGAGTACGTTAAATCAGAAAAGCAGAGAGCTGATTTCCTAACCAAAGCCATCACCAACAAACAACTCAATGATATTTTGTCTAAGTTAGGTGTTCTCATATCTTTCACCTAACTTGAGGGGAAATGTTACAAATTGTAATGGGTCTCATAGAAGACCTATTATTATCTATATCCATACTTTAGGTTATTCAGTTGTACTTAATTTAAGTTAGGGGTAAATTAGTAATTCAAGTTAGATTGTACTTATATATATTATGATTAGGGTTAGTGTAGGTTAAAGAAGTGAGAGAAGCAAGGGAGACGACAACATGCCGAAAGCTTGCTCAGGCAGATTGGAAGGGATGCCTCCAATCTGTCATTTTCTATAAGTTTGTTATTATTTCTTAATGATAGAATATTTCTTACAGTCTTTACGTATGTCTAAAGTGTTAGCCGAGCCACCATCTTGTTTGCTTCGACAGTCTTTAGACCTATCATCCTTTTCCTTATCATTGTCTTTCTTATTGGAGGATTTCTTGCCAATCTCTTTGAGATTATCAGTAAGTCATTATGTCATTGTGATAGCTTCTCAAAGGGTCATGGGGTTCACACAGTTCAACTCTTGTTCTACCGAAGGTTGCAGTGCATTGAGAAACTTAAAATGCCTATCTTTCAAAGTCATAGTATGGATACTTAGCATTAATGTTTTATATTCTTTGATGTAAGTTTGGATGACTTCAGCTTGTTTGAGTATGTCAAGGTTTCTTTTCGCAACAACCTTAATGTTGTATGGGAGGAAATGATCCCAAATACCCTGTTTAAATTCATCCAAGTATGAATGTGATATTATCTTTTTATAGCATCATCTAGCATGCAATGCCACCTTAATATGACATCATCTTCCAATAGGAACATCGTTATCGTCCTCATAGTCTCTAGCTTTTAAGTACAGTTTCGTTTGGTAGATTAAGTTTTCTAGCGCTTACATATTATAGCCATCGGCAAAGGCCTTAGGTTCACAAACCTTGATGTGTCAAAGTCGCTCCACTCTCCCGCCATTATCCTGGCTATTGTTATTAGTCAATTGTCTCTCAACTCCCTCTAGTTGAGTCAACATCTCAACTTGAGAGTTCTCTAAATATTGTCTACCCAAGGATGCCGTAATAATTCTTTTCTTAAGTTTCAGTATCTCGGTTAGCAACATAATTTTTATCTAATAGAGGTGCTTCTTCATGCACTCAAAGTGCTTTACTACGAGCTCATGATTGTTCTCGTAAACTTTCAATGGCTTGCTTAGGTTTTACATGCCAAAATGGATTTTTCCGTCAACCTATTGAAGCCTTCCACAACACGTGCAACAATAGCATTCAAGTGAGCTACTAACTTTTTGACCTAGTAATTCACGCACAACTTTAGGCAGAATACTTGATATCGTCTCAACAAGGTTGACTACTGGTACAACCTTCGACTTTCTCTTTCTATAATGAACATGGTCGTCAATCATCTCAATCAATGGCCATGGTGTCAACATAGGCAAAGTTGACAGGGTGAGTTACCTTTCTTTCTATCAATACGAAGGAGTGTGTCCTGCACCTACTTACCAACACTCTGAGTTAAATCGGCTCTGATACCAAAGTTATCATGCACTGACGTTAAAATCACCCAACGACTTAGAACTCTCGATCAGTGCTAGATTGCGCACAACGTAGCAAGTCTTTACCAAGGTGGCAGTGGTTCGACGGAAGCTTAAATATTGATGATTGAGAGGGTGGATTTGAGTAATAACAAAAAAACTTGAAGAAAAGTAAAACACTTTTAGATTTAAATATATCATGTGACATTTATTGTGTTAAATTGTTAGTTTATGAATTTTTGAAAATAGTTTTGTTGGAAAAAAATTTCTGAGGAGAACACAGTAAAAGTTAAAAAACAAGTATCTCAATTCAAGGATGGGAACAAAATTTCTCATATTTTTTTAAAAATCTCCATACCTATTTCTTTGTTATATAAATAGCAGTGTCTTTAATTTGTTTAGTTATTTTTTCATGTTAAGTGAATGGCTTATCGTGATGATGGTTCTCCTAGTTCCAAAAAAGTCGTTTTAAACAGAAACTGGAGTTGTCATATTCCTCAAAGATCTATGATGTCAATACCACTTAATTCTATTATATCCAGTGAATAGTAATACTCATATATGCATGCAATTGCCAATTAACACTCCATATATCAACATATAGTGGCATGCAATGCTCAAATGAATAAAAAATACAGTTAACTTTTTCTTTTTCTCTTTATATAATTTACAAATATGTCTATAAGCTAAATGATTATGAGTAATTTTATGTAATCAACAAATCAAAGTTTTGACCAAAATTAAATGGAAGATGTTCTACTGAAACAAAACGTGCAAACTCCTCCCTATCTCGGGTGGAGTTGTAGTGGAAAAGTCCCATAGAAGCAAATCTACTAGCAAAGGAACTTCCCTCTATAAAAAATTAAGTTTGATAAACATCTAAACCCATTAATTATTAGATGCTTTTTTATAACATGCTTTCTTAGTGTGCCATAACCATCTCCTAGATTAAAATTGTATATCTTATCACAATAGTTATACTTCATCTAATTCATAATGCCTTGTTAATCAGATAACTTTATAACATAAATTAGATCCTTGTGACTTAGCTTTTGGAGGGCATCCTCCCTGTGTATGTTGTATTTGTTGAGCTTCTAGTGTCGAAATGGTTTCCTACACAAATGAAATGGTAGTACCTCTATCATTGACGCTACCTATATGTGTCATGCAAATATAGTGAAAAGTAAGTGAGGGCCTTTATATCTTCGTTTGAATATAGTGAACCAATTGCAAAGAGGGTTCTCACATCATTGATGGGTGTAGATAAAGAAATTTGTCCCATTATATTGTCACTTGAATGTAGTGAACAAATTACAGAAAGGGTCCTCGTATTTTCAATATAAACAGATGGTGGGATAAGGAAGGCCATCCTAGATAATAAGATTCGTATTGATACTTTGAATATCAAAATATTAATTGGCAAGTTAATGGAGGTAGTAGATAGTATAATTTGGAGAAAAAATCACATTCTATATTTATAAGAGACAAAGTGGGTTGGAGAAAAAATAAAAAAGATTGAGAAAATATGGTAGTAGTAAAAGGAAAAGGCTCAAAATAGAGATGGTATTATTATAAATAAAGATTTAGAGGATTGTGTAATAAACACACAACAACATAATGATTGAATTATAATGATGAACTTATTAGGTGTAAAGGCTTTAAATATAGTTTGTGTTTATAAACCTCAAGTAGGATTAGAAGATAGTATAAAAAAGTATTTTGAGAGGAATTAGATAAGGTAATTCAAATATTTCATAAGTAGAGATGGTTCCTTTAGAAGGAGATCTAAATGGATGTGTCGGTAAAGAAACATTAAAATATCAAGGCATTCATAGCAACTATGGGTTTGGAGATTTAAATGATAAAGGTAAGGAAATTTTAAATTTTGTTATGGCATATAATCTCTTTTTAGCCAATATAATTTTTATAAAATGAAATGAGAATTTAATTACTTATAAGAATGGCTTATCACAAACACAAATCAATTATTTTGTAGTTAGGAAAAAAGATAGGTCGTATTATAAGGATTGTGGGGTAATTCTAAGAGAAAACTTAATTATATAACATCGGCTTTTAGTTATGGATTTGGAAGTAAAAAAGTAGACAAAGAAGCAAGGAGTATATAAAGTTACTTGGATTAAACGGTGGAACCTTCAAATGAGAAAAAGATATATTTAAATAAAAAAATCTTCAAGTAGATGCTTTGGATTATATAGGTATACCTTCTGATATGTACAACATATGGCTAAGCATATTACGGAAGTAATAAAAGATGTATTAGATAATTTAAATGAGGCACACTAGCACAAAAAAAGCTTGGTGTTTAAGTGAAGTGGTATAAGATAAGATCAAGGCAAAGAGGGCATGCTATAAATTGTATTATGCTAATTAGAATAGTGAAACTTATAAGGCTTATAAGAAAGCAAACAAAGAAGTGAAAAATGCCGTTATTGAAACAAAAGTTAAAATTTGAGAAAACTTATCTAAAAACTCAACTCAAAAGAAGGTAAACGAGATATTTTTAGAATAACTAAGCCTAGAGATAAGAAAACTAATGATCTTACTTTTGTTAGATGCATTAAAGATGAAGATAAGAAGATTCTAGTGGCGAGTTATCATATACAAAATAGTTGAAAATTTTATTTTTATAACTTTTTAATGAAAATATAGATATTAATATTAACTTTGAAGAGCTCACCAAATTAAAAGAGTATATAAATCACAATTTCTATTTACGTATTCCAAAAAAATGAAGTCAAAGAGGTTCTTAAACTTATGAGAACTTTTAAATCTTTAAGACCAGACAATATTGCCTACGAGAGAAAAGTATTAGTTAGCTTAGAAGATTATTTAATGAAATATAAAAATACAAAAAAATCATGAGGAATGGAGAAATAATACTATACTCATATACAAGAACAAGAGAGACATTTAGAATTGTATAAATTATAGAGGTATCAAGTTGATGAGTCATACTATAGAATTGTGGGAAAGAATTTTTAAATGTAGGTTGAGACAAATATTGAGTATAATCGAGAATCAATCTGGATTCATGCCAAAAAGATCTACTATTGAGGCTATTCATCTATTAAAACAATTTATTGAATATTTTAGGTAAAAAAATTAAGATTGGTCATTTGGAATGCATAGATGGGAAGTAAAGGCTTTCAATCTAGTAGAACAAAGAAAAAATATATAGAATGCAAGTTTGATCATTTGGTTACTTCAAGTGATAAAGAAATTAACATTAATACATTATGTATCCCTTACAAGGAAAAGTTTTAAATACTTTGGGTCAAATTTTCAAATAGATGAAAAAATTGATGGAGATGTTATGCATAGAATTAATATAAGTTGGTTAAAATAGAGAAGTATATCAGATATTCTACGTGGTAAAAAGATATCACTAAAGTTGAAAGATAAATATTTTAGAGCAACAATTCGACCAATTGTGCTTTATAGTTCTGATTATTAGGAAGCTAATTATCAACTTGTACAAAAGCTGCCAATAGCATAAATGAAGATATTGAGATGGATGAGTGACCACACAAGGAAAAATATATACGTAATGAGGTTATTAGAAATAAATTTGGAGTTACACTAATGGATGACAAAATAAGAAAAATCATTTAAGATAGTTTGAATATGCATAAAGATACAAAAGTGTTGAAGAAATAATAGAGAATGATTGAACTTATGTTGAGTTAAATGTTAGCAAGGCACATGATTGAGCTTTATGAAAACAAAGAATCTATGTATCTAATCACATGTAATATGAGAAAAGGCATAGTTGTTGTTGTTACTATTATGTAACATTAAGTTATTCCATTTATAATATTTTTTTAAAATGTTAAAAGATAAAGAGAGACTAGAAAAGTGTTAGAAGGAAACAATAAAGAATGATTTAGTTTATGTTGAGTAAAATGTTAGTGTGACACATGATCAAGGTTTATGAAAATAAAAAATTTATATAGCCGACTTCATCTAGTATAGGGAAAGGCTTAGTTGTTGCTGTCACTGTTGTGCGACATTTCCCTAAATTTCTTTCAACATAAGCGTATCTTATGGCCTTTAGGTATTTTGACTTGACCATCCTCAAGTAGATGGTCTAACATGAAATCTGCTTTCTTGTTATTAAGGCTCATTGTTTTCCGTCACTTTCTCTTTTTCTTTAGCCGGTTTTAATGCAGAACAGATATAAGGGCGTCGGTAAGTTCGATATTGGTTCATACTCACTTTCTACGGTTTCAGCTTCCATAAAGGATACCGATCTAGAAGCTTGTAGTTGGGAGATTTCTTTATCCTTGGTGCTTGATCCCGAATTGATTGCTTGCTCTGCATGAGTTGCACTTTCTGCCAAATCAACTAGGTCGGTATACTTGTGTGATAGCAACATACTCCATAGTTCCAACCTCATATCGATCGTCAATGACAATGGTAGCAGACAGTGATTCAAGAACTTGTACTTGGTAGGCATTGGCTCCTCATCCCCTTGAATATCCTCATAAAGTTCAGTTGTGTCAACTCCGCAAGGTCACGTAAACATAACTTTGAGGGCAGACAAGTAAAAAGCTTGTGCGGAACACGTATGCTGCTCCTGTGAATGATTGAAGGAAAAGTTGTAGAGGGTAATTGTTACTATTCATCTTTCCACAACTCAGATTTTAAAACCCCATGGAAGTAGGCACGGTGTTTCGAGTTGATGAGGATATGGCTTGCGGTACACGTGCCTATCGTTGCCGTAAGCGGAGGGGTTTGATGGTCACGGGAAGCACGTTTGCCAGTGGCATCATCACTTGTGGCTTTGGTCGAGGAGGAATGTGGCGTGTCAGTATTGTTGGTTGTGGGAATATCGTAGTTCGAGGAGGGATTGAGGGACTATTCTCTTGGTTGTGGCACGACGTTTTAAGTATCATGCTGCTTCATATGCAGACGTGAGAGAAGAGGAAGGAAACCACAACTCACAAGCAAAATTCTCTTTCAAGCATGCCTTGTTCTCGCAAGAAATGATGGAGCTCATCATGGAGGGTGCTCTGGCATGCGTGGAATTTGTACTCAGCCAGCCAGCAAGAAAAGGATCGCATCTACCGCAAACTTGAGCAGTCCTTTTCTTGTCAAGTAGAAAACGGTATTGGTTTCAAGGCCCTGTAGCAAAGGTTGAAAACTTTGAGGGCAAAACATGGATCAATTGGGGTGACCAATATTGACTGGAAATACTTCCTCATCGAATTCTCGAACAAATTGGATGTGGATCATGCCTTAATTCAAGGCCCATGGTTGATTTATTGTCACTATCTTACAGTAAGACAATAGAGTCCATGCTTCAAAGGTGCAAGAGGACTTAGGGGTGACTTGGATTAGATTACCAGACATACGAATGAAATATTGTGATCCTAAAGTTCCCGAGGAGATAGAACGTATGATATAGTACGCCTAGATAAAAAAAAAACACCTTACCCCAAGTTAGAGGCCGTATATGCCAGGATTGGCATTCAAGTGGATTGAACCAAGTCAAAATATTGACTTGAACACATCGTGTTTAGTACAATTGGCTACGTATGATCGATTTTCATGTTGTAAGGGTTCGATATACTTCAGTTGATTGCGAGGGAAAGGAAGTGGAAACCTCCACTGGGACCACAAACAAGACCAGTAGAATACGGGAACATGAAAAACCACAAGAAGGTCCTACTGGGTACAGTCCTTGGTTGGTGGTTTACAAGCCAAGAAGAGAGGAAGAAGGCCATCAACTGGTGCATCGCTAGAGAACTGATAGGATCTGATTGGTGGTGAACTGTTAGTGAATAATTTAGGTGACCATCTGCTTGCTCAAAGGGATGAGGATGCGATCGAGAAAGCTATATATGTTTTGGTTAACAAGATTTCAAAAAAGAGTGTGATGACTGACAAAACTCAAAGCGAAATACATCTGCATTCCAACAAGAAAAATTCCTGGTTGACGTTGGCTAAAGAAGAAAAGGTTGGTTGTCAGACTTCATAGACCCAAGGAGAACCATGCAAGCCAAATTAACTCAGTAGCAGCTGTGAGAAATATGTTGGTTATTGATGCATCAAGCATGGAATACAAAGTGGAAAATTTCAAGGCCCCATCTCATTTAGATATTCTTATGCATCGATTGGAACTGTCCCATCTCCCTACAATGGGTTGACTTGACCACCCCACTTCACTTCAAGGTAAATCGAGTCGCTCAATTTGAAGGAACATCATCGATTGATTCAAGACGAACCAAACAGCATAACTACATCAGGTTGAGAGGTGGAATTGCCACAGTTAGAGCGTGACATGATTGTAGATTGAATTTAATTATGTTAGTAATGAAATTTGGTCTTACTTTGGAATTGTAGAGGTGTCAGTGATCCAGCATTGTACAAATAAATATTGTCGGCAATTTCTGATTAGGAAAAGCTTTGCGATCTTGGTACTCATGGAGTTAAGAGTTCACCAATAACAGCTCTCTAATATGATACAAACTTGGATTTTGTAGAAGACTATGACTAGAATATGCAATTGCTTCAAATCACGACTCCTCAAAGGAGGTCCAATTTATGCTCACAAGCACGAGGCAAGACTATGCTGGTAAACGTAAGGGTGGTAAATAGCGTAAATAGGTGAGGTTGTGTTACCTCGAGTTTGCATAAAAAACAAGCACCCTAGCACGATAAATTTATTTAACTGGGTCACCTTGCAAAACATGTCGTCGGGCCTGTGTGGCCCCAAGACGTCAGTCAGACATCGTTTCTATTTCATTGTCCATTTTTTCTTGGTTCGACACAAAAAAGGAAGAGGACGGCGATGGGCTTCTTTTTTTATCAAGTGGCAGTCATTCGAACCAGTTTTGGTCCAATCAATCATATGTTCCAAGTTGAGGGAACCTCAAGGCGCGGGCATTATCATTCTTGAGGACAGTTTTGACTGGCCTCGAGCATTCAAAAGTGGACGGAAATGGAAATCGGATCAAGTCCATTTTGCACAGAACCCTGAAACACTAGGCAAGCGTTGATTACCTTTTCTTGACCTTGTTTCTGAATGTATTATAGTAGTGCTAAGCTTTTCCAGAACTTGCATTTCAATCGTTGTCCAAGCATGCGGTTAATAGCACATTATTATTTACTGGAGAAAGCACTATTGGGAATGTAATCCAGCATGTATTCCATTTTGAAAGCTATAGACTTGTATTTGCTAGACGTTTTTTTTTTAAATGTTGAATTCTAAAGTGCTTATCTTCTTGATCCATACTGTTATCTGAGCTTATTTAGTGGTGAGTATGTCTCATTCTTTCCCATCTTCCTAGAGTGTGGCAGATCAAATCAGTCTTCTGCGTGGCGAGCCATCTTATCACACAAGATTTCTGCACTTCCTTCTCTTCCTCTCTGTCGAGTTTGTTATATCAAGCTAGAAAAATCACGTAGAACCTCAATATCACCATAGGCAAATCTTATTTGTATTGGATTTGAATCAATGGCCGAAGGTGATCATCCTCCTGCTCCAAAGGGACTGCCCATTAAATCCTTGGTCTCCAACGTCGACAATATGAGATGATAGAGCAACTGACTCATTTAACATGAGCAGCCGAGAGGACGATAGTGCAGCAGCAATGACCCCAGTAATACGATCATTGTATGCCAAGTAATCATGATGATGATTTAGAAGATGGTGATGTAGGAAGAATATTTCATGTGGCTCATGAGCAAAGCATACCTGGGTTTGATGTTGGATACAACATCAAGATGAAGATCATGCCATTCAAAGGAACCAGTTTGCCCGAGGAGTATAAAGACTGGGTCTAACGGATGAAAAAATGCCTGAATACCGAGATTGTTCTAAGGTAAATAAGTGCAAATTTGTTGCTTTTGAGATCACCGGCCATGTAAATCTAGGGTGGGAAAATTTAAAGGATCAAAGAAGAAAAAATGGAGAAGATGAAGTATCTGCCATCTTAGGAAAAGACATGCATAAATACTTCATTCCTAGCTACTATGAGCAAGAGTTGTATATTCCAAATCTCTATACGCACACCACATTTTCCCCATGCTGCCAAAATTTCCCTTGCTAATTTTAGAAAATAACCACGATACTCTCTCTCTCTCTTCGCGAACCACCCTCACCCGCCACCGTCATCCATCCATTATCCTACTCCGGTGACCCACGACTTGAAGCTCGACTTCGCAACCAAGCAAAGCTTCAGATCCGGCCAGAAAGGAAGAAGTTCCCTTGCTTCTGTCATAGACACGGGCTTTTGCACTCCCGTTGTAGTGCACGACCCCCCTTTTTCTTTTCCATGACTTTGCAGGGAAGGAACAACAAGACCTCACTGTATAGCCGATTCCTAAAGTGGCGGTTAAAACTTCCAGGAGTTGGATCGGCCTGTAAGGGGGTAGGAATTGAGCTTTTCAAGTCCTTCCTCAGGTGCGACACATAAGCTAAGAAGTGGTATGTGCGCCGGAAATATACTGCCGTCCCACCTCCCTGTATCCCACACTCCATGGATTAAGGGTAGGGAGCCACATTTAGGTTGCCTTAGAGTTGTCTTACAGAAATCACGGTGTCAACCACTGTACCTATGACGATTGATTAAGGTTGATTGTATCATCTAGAAAACATAACACGATAACATATCCAAGATAACCTTACAGACAACACTGAAGAGAAAACAAAGAGATTTTCGGTGATACATTTGTCGATGATAATGATCATCTTTTAGATTATAATCATAATGACGAAACTGGTCCTTGATAATATCATGCCAATGTAGATACTAGAAAGACTAAGATTAATAAAATAGAGAGTGATCATGCTAGAATCTCTTTATTGGATCAATTACTAACAGTTGTATCAATTAACTACACTTAAAGAAAAGGTTGATCATGTGAATACACGACAACTCATGCAAATATTGCAATGTATACCGACATGTAGCTAGACTTACAATATGTATTGAGTTTGATGTACTTATATGAGGTTATAAACTTTATAATCTCATATATATATAATAGTTCTATTTGGTTGGACTCCAACATTGGAACCATAAATCAAGCCACCAGGAAAATTTCTTGTTAGAACCAAGCAAAGCAAAACCTCTCGAAAGGTATGCACCGGCAGACCTCGTGGGAGTTAAAAGTTTAGAGAACCTACACTCCCCTCAAGCCGTATCAGAAAGACACTCCTAGAGAACTGATCTCTCTCACATGAGTCTCTTCTTTGGATGAACCACACATGTCCTCAATGTCTATGTTGGCAGGTTTTAGTAGCTTGAAAATGGTTTGAGTTCATGGCCTGGAGATGGAGAATTCAATCTCAACAAAGGCAACGGAAATTATTTTATGTTTTACAATTTTGCCAAGGAGATCAACATTCCTAGGACAACTTGTCTTTCCGAGTACGGGTTAGTAAATGAAAACAGATGTATTTGTGGTTTAGCATATAAAAGCATGCTAGCTTTGGTACGTGTGATATAAAAAATATGTGTTTGTATATATATGTATAGAAAGAGAGAGAGGATGTAGTCCGTGATCAATTGGGCATGATGCACGAACGCTTAGTTTGCTATCTTCCACTGCTTCGACCATCGATTGCTACCTTTCACCACCTTATATTACTCTTTTACATGTCAAAACCATCCTCCACCGATCAAAACCCCAACTGCCACCATTGTCAAAAATTACTCAAAAATCTAAATGTTTGCATATATAAATGGTTTTTGCCATTTTTTAGGTAGTTTTGATAATGATAGTAGGGTTTCAACTGGAGGGAGGTTTTGACTTGTAGGAGGGTGGTAGAAGCTAGTGGAGAGTGGTTGCTAGTAGTTGAAGTGATAGAAAGCAGTGACCTCAAGGGTTAGTGCCCCATGCTCACTTGAGCAGGAGGGACTATATCCTCTCTCTCTTTCCATATTACATATATATATATATATATATATATATATATATATATATATATATATATATATGTATATATATATATATATATATATATGTATATATATATATATATGTATATATGTATATATATATATATGTATATATGTATATATATATATATGTATATATGTATATATATATATATGTATATATGTATATATATATATATATATGTATATATGTATATATATATATGTATATATATAGAACCTAGTATGTGTTGTATGCTAGCATACCCAAACAAATATCAACTATCTATTTTATGGATGTTTGATTCTTATTTGAATTCAAAACGCAAGAATATGTTGATGAGAATGAAAAACACCTACAATTTGGATATTAATTATTGAAATATATTCAGCCAATATTCTCCATACACTACAAGGAAAGGAGGCATTTCGCTGGTGCTAAGCATATCTTCTTGGGCTCAACATGGTTGGGTAGTACAGCTTACCCATAGTCAATGTACTGATCTCTTGCAAATCACAGCTTCCGTCTCTTTGGGGTAACATATTCAGCCAAGTTACATTGCACGTTAGTGGAGAGTGGTTGCTAGTAGTTGAAGTGATAGAAAGCAGTGACCTCAAGGGTTAGTGCCCCATGCTCACTTGAGCAGGAGGGACTATATCCTCTCTCTCTTTCCATATTACATATATATATATATATATGTATATATATATATATATGTATATATGTATATATATATATATGTATATATGTATATATATATATGTATATATGTATATATATATATATGTATATATGTATATATATATATATATATATGTATATATGTATATATATATATGTATATATATAGAACCTAGTATGTGTTGTATGCTAGCATACCCAAACAAATATCAACTATCTATTTTATGGATGTTTGATTCTTATTTGAATTCAAAACGCAAGAATATGTTGATGAGAATGAAAAACACCTACAATTTGGATATTAATTATTGAAATATATTCAGCCAATATTCTCCATACACTACAAGGAAAGGAGGCATTTCGCTGGTGCTAAGCATATCTTCTTGGGCTCAACATGGTTGGGTAGTACAGCTTACCCATAGTCAATGTACTGATCTCTTGCAAATCACAGCTTCCGTCTCTTTGGGGTAACATATTCAGCCAAGTTACATTGCACGTTTGTTTTTAGCAGATAGCATGGTGGCTGCTTTGTCCACTGCATCTCATAGTTTTGTAATATTTTAGGGATTTGCCCTTCTCACGCACTAAAAAGAAAAGAAAAAAATCTCTCATGTAGTTTCTTTATTTTATATTTTGAGACCTCAATTTTTTTGAATTAGCATGAGAGGGATGTGCGGTCTTTTCATCAATTAAATAGAGACTTAAGGTTTTTGTTGTTAATCAAGTGGGAATTTAAGGTTTTTACACCATATTGCCAAAAGTTAACATCATTAGTTGTGAGGTTGTTGTTTGATTATTGACTGAAACCTCATGTCCCTATTTGATTAATTGTGAAATCCTTAGTTGTTCCATAAAATATTAAAAAGTTGAGGTCAGGAAGTTTAAAAATCTGAAAAACCAGAATATACTCTTATAAATCCCTCCAACACACACAAAAGAGAGAAAGATAGCTCTCCGGTCAGGGAACCCGCATTGAAAATCATCCTCCTTTATTTAACACATGCTTTTCTTAAGTATTCTTGATCAACCAGCATTGATATCGACAATAAAAATATTTTTTTTGCATTTAAGTCAAGGTAGTGTCTGATAACACGTGTGTCTTTGTATATATATACACTATTAAACCCATTTCATTTTAGCATATTCAAAAGAATCACCACATTTTTCCTGGTAGATAAATGATTGAGGTATGAACTTAAAAAGTAAAAAGTGCATGTATACCTTTTTGTAATCCTGATACAGTTGAAGGTTGGTAAGCATGCGCCACTTTGAGGTGCACCAGCCAATACTACGGGACTATGCTTGAATCCATCTACCCAAGCTATCTTGTATAATGCCGCCACAAACAGCCAACTGGGTTGCCTTTTGGTTCCCCATTTCTATTGAGCTTAAACCAACTTTCGAATGGTTGAAAATGCATACAAAATTCACAGCTCACCTAGAACATATCCGCCAACCTAACTTGAAAAGGCATACAACGTTCACAGAAAGTAGGTTTGAGCCTAAGACCACCATTCAAGTGTAGTATTTCGGGCTAGATCATGATCCAAACCCATACCCAAGATCCAAAAAAGTGTGAAGAAAAAATAAAAACTCTGGAAACATGACACAGGAAAGAACCAATGAAATAGGGGAAGGATTTTTTCCCGATTTTGATCGATCTACATCTATAAAGAGGATTCGAAGGGTTATTCTAGATGCATATGAATCCTAGCAGTCAAGGAGAACCTTGGGAGGCTACAAATGGTGGCAAAATTAGTGTTTTCGGTGGCCATCCTTATATTAAGTGTATTCTTCTTTAGTTTCATAGTCGTCAACATGCATAGAGGCTGGCAGGGTTAGAGTTTCAGTAGATGTTATCATAACAAACACTTCAAGACCAAGCTCAGCCACTTTGGTGTCAGATTTAGCTGGAAATTAATGATTATGTTTTTTCTGATGGTTTGTTTCAAGATGATTTTTTGGGTAGTCGTTAACCCTAGAAGAGACAATTCCATAGACACTTACGTGAGCCATATGATGGCGAGAATCAACCAAAGGTTGATCAAAAGCTACTAAAGATCGCTGCCGGTAGGTAAACTAGCCTCAGTCGATCTGTGGGTGCCAAGTCCATTTGGATTGGCAAGTTCAACTTAGTGACATGGGTTGAACAACATTAGTCTCGATGGCATCATCATGATGCCAACCTTGTCATGTCCTACATCTATGTCAGGGTCATCTCAAAGTTTGATGATGTTAGCTTGATTTCAACATCACATCAGTTAGTGAATAGTAATAGATCGAGATCTTAATTTAGGTTCAAATCATCCTCTTTATACAACTGGTTGTGGTTTTTGGGTTTGAGGAATCTATGGAGTCGATTTCCATTGTGGTTTGACCGATGGGCTCAGGAAAGTAGGCTTTGTTCTGTATTTGATTAATAAATCAAGGTGGTTTGTGTGTGTTAAATTGGATCTGGAGACTTTAGTAGATGATCCAATTTAGTATTTTGATAATTCTAGATCAATTTGGACTCTAATTTGGATCCAAATTGTATTATTGGATTCATTATTGAATGCATTTTATTGTATTATTTTTGTGCTTGTTTGCTGACTACATGGAGGTGATATGGTGACTTCAAAGCAGATCTGGCTGGCTTTTGAGTGGAAACGGGTGCTAGTTGAGGTGGGGTTGCATCTCTATGTAGTAAGATACTAGGGGTAGTTGTACACATTATGGCAAACCATCAAATGACATGGAGCTAGCTTGTCTATTGGTATGAGACGTGATGCACAAATATGCTGATTAGGGCAAAAGAATTTTGGAGTTCCAAGTAGGAGAAGGGTGTCACTAGCAATACTAGAACACTTCCTAGTAAAACACATGTTTGAATGATGACATCCTTTATTCCCAAGTATTCTTCAACGACTAATTATCTCATCCTTTCGATCTCCTAGAGGAAGAAGACAAGGTCTATCTCCTTATTTGTTTGTGATTTATATGGCTTTGATGACATTTCATTCTTAAAGGTATTTGTTGTTTGTGGCAGAATAATGAAGAAACTAGTAGATTTAAGGCAACATAGAATAAACCATATTATAATGATATTTGAATACATAATGAGGTTATTAGAAACAAATTAGGACTGACACCAATAAATGACAAAATGAGAGAAAATAGTTTACGATAGTTTGGACACATAGAAAGACAACCAAAGAGAGCTCCGTAAAAAGGTATGAAGAAACTAGATTGTAAAAATGTTAAAAGAGGAAGAGGAAGACCAGCGTAAAACTTCGTCGGATTTTTATAACATGGATTACAAAAATTATGAGCATTGCTTTGGGACATCCCTGCCTAGCGACATGCTGCAGAGCCCGAATGTAGCAAGAAGTAAGCAAGGGCCACTACATTTTCTCCCGAATGTAGTGAATCAATTGCAGAGAGGGTTCCCACATCATGGACGGGAGTGGGTAAAGAAGTTAGTCCCGCTATATTGCCACCCGAATATAGTGAAAAAATTTCAAAGAGGGTCTCCGCATTTTGATTATGGACGAATGCGGGGGGTAAGGAAGCTAGTCCTAGATAATAAGATTCGTATTGGTTCTTGGAATATCGAAACATTATCCGGTAAGCTAATGGAGGTGGTAGATACTATGATTCGAAGAAAGATTCATATTCTATGTTTACAAGAGATAAAATGGGTTGGAGAAAAAGCAAAGGAGATAGAAGATACTGGTTTTAAATTATGGTACTCAGGTAAAGAAAAGGCTCGAAACAGAGTTGGTATTATCATAAATAAAAATTTAAAGGAGAGTGTAGTAGACATACAACGATATGGTGACCGAATCATAACATTGAAATTAGTGTTAGGAGCATAGGTTTTGAATATAGTTTGTGCATACGCACCCCAAGTAGGACTAGAAGATAGTATAAAGACAGCTTTTTGGGAAGAGTTAGATAAGGTGTTTCAAAAGATTCCACAAAGGGAGATGATTTGTTTAGGAGGAGATTTAAATGGACATGTCGGTAAAGAGGCATTAGGATATCAAGGGATTCATGGAAACTTTGGTTTTGGGGATATAAATGAGTAAGGTAGGGATATTTTAAATTTTGCTATAGCATTTTATCTCTTTATAGTCAATACAATCTTCAAAAAATGAGATGAACATTTAATTACTTATAAGAGTGGCTTATCACAAACACAAATTGATTACTTTATTTGTAGAAAAAAAGATAGAGCGTGTTGTAAAGATTGTAAGGTAATTCCAGGAGAAAGCTTAACCACCCAACATCTACTTTTAGTTATGGATTTACAAATAAAAAAGTGGATAAAGAAGAAAAGAGTGCATCGAGCTATTCGGACTAAATGGTGGAACCTCAAAAGCGAGAAAGAAGATATATTTAAACAGAAAGTCCTTCAAGGAGATGTTTGGAATTATGTTGGCACACCCTGTGATATGTGGAACAATATGGCTATACATATTAGGAAAGTGGCGAAAGATGTTTTAGGGGTATCTAAGGGAGGTGTACCGGCACAAAAAGAAGCTTGGTGGTGGAGTGAAGTAGTACAAAATAAAATCAAGACAAAGATGGCATGTTACAAATTACATTATGCTAAGAAAACTAGTGAAACTCTAGAAGCTTATAAGAAAGTAAAGAAGGAAGCGAAAAAGGCCGTTAGTGAAGCAAAAGCTAAGATTTGGGAGGACTTATATAAAAAACTCAACTCAAAAGAGGGTGAAAGAGATATTTTTAGAATAGCTAGGGCTAGAGATAAGAAAACTAAAGATCTTAATTATGTTAGATGCATAAAAGATGAGGATGAAAAAATTCTAGTGGCAAATGATGATATAAGAAATAGATGAAAAAACTATTTTTATAATCTTTTTAATGAAAATAAAGATGTTAATATTAGTTTAGGAGATTTAGCCAACTCAAAAAAGTATATAAACCACAATTTCTATCGACGTATTCAAAAGAATGAAGTCAAAGAGGCTCTTAAACATATGAAGGGTGGTAAATCGGTAGGACCAGATAATATTCCTATAGAAGTTTGGAAAATACTAGGAGAAATAGGAATCACTTGGCTCACAAGACTATTTAAGGAAATATGGAAAAACCAAAAGATGCCCAAGGAATGGAGAACAAGTAAACTTATACCCATATATAAGAACAAGGGAGATATTCAAAATTGTGCGAATTATCGAGGTATCAAGTTAATGAGTCATACTATGAAATTATGAGAAAGAATTATCGAACGTAGGTTAAGACAAGTATCAAGTACAACAGAGAACCAATTTGGGTTCATGCCAGGCAGATCTACTATTGAAGCGATTCACCTTTTGAGACGTCTTATGGAACATTTTAAAGCAAAAAAGAAAGACCTTCACATGATATTTATTGATCTAGAAAAAGCTTATAATAGGATACCGAGGGAGGTTCTTTGTAGAACTTTGGAAAAAAGAGGTATCCCATTGACATATATTAACCTTATAAGAGACATGTATGATGGTGCAAAAACATGTGTGAGGACTCATGAAGGAACGACAGACTTCTTTGAAGTTAATATTGGGTTACATCAAGTATCAACTTTAAGCCCATACTTATTTATAATGGTGATGGATGAGTTAACAAAACATATTCAAGATGAAGTACCTTGGTGTATGTCATTTGCAGATGACATTGTATTAGTGGAGGAGTCTAAAGAAAAAGTTAATAGAAAATTGGAACTATGGAGAGAAACATTAGAAAGCAACGGCCTCCGACTTAGTAGAACAAAGACAGAATATATGGAATGTAAGTTTGATCATTTGGTTACTTCAGAGGACATAGAAATTAAAATAGGCACATATTGCATTCCTCAGAAGGAAAGTTTTAAATACCTAGGGTCAATTTTTCAGAGTAATGAAAGAATTGATGGAGATGTTACGCATAGAATTAATGCTGGTTGGTTAAAATAGAGAGGAGCATCAAGTATTCTTTGTGATAAGAAGATACCATTAAAATTAAAAAGTAAATATTATAGAGCAGCAATTAGGCCTGCCATGTTTTATGGTTCTGAGTGTTGGGCAGTTAATCATCAACATGTACAAAAGATGTTTGTGATAGAAATGAAGATGTTGAGATGGATGAGTGGTCATACAAGAAAAGACCGTATACATAATGAGGTTATTAGAAACAAAGTAGGAGTGACACAAATAGAGGATAAAATGAGAGAACATCGTTTAAGATGGTTTGGACATATAGAAAGAAGATCAAAAGAAGAACCTATAAGAAGGTTAGAAAAACTAAATTTGGAAAGTATTAAAAGAGGTAGAGGACGACCACAAAAGTGTTGGAAAGAAACAATAAAGAACGATCTAGCTTATTGGGAGTTAATTGCTAACATGGCACAAGATAGGGATATGTGGAAACAAAGAATCCATGTAACCGACTCCGTCTAGTATGGGAAAAGGCTTAGTTGTTGTTGTTATTGTTGTAGGAAGAGGAAGACCACAAAAGTGATGGAAAGAAACAATAAAGAATTATCTAACTTATGTTGAGTTAAATGTTAGCGTAACACATGATCAAGCCTTATGAATACAAAGAATCCTTATAGCCGACCTCATCTAGTATGGGAAAAGGCTTAGTTGTTGTTGTATAATGATACTTGAATATTCAGTTTGGTAACAAGAAATAGGATAGGCATGCACCAAAAGGCGTGTTTCAAAAGCTTTTGCATTTTAGAGTCATTTGGTTTTGTAGGGTATTTGGATTTTGTGGAATGATAGAAATGTAGACTTTTAGAGCTACATCATAAACTTATATACACCAGGATTATAGGTAGGTTAGACTAATAGTTCTTCCGAAGTGGTACGTCATTGATGGTGCCCCTCCCCCTAGAAGGAGGCCTTCTTTGTCTTTAGAGACATTGTTTCAACAAAATGTGGCCACTAATGAGCCTACCCAAGAGTAAGGGGAAAAGTGTGAAGTCCTATAATCCCTGTGCAGAACATGCTTAATCTCCATCGGCAAAGTGCTTAATTGGATGAATCTTTATTAGTTTGTGCTAACTCCTTGACTGCATGCTCTAAGCTGAGTGATTTTAATGACGTGGTAAAGAATGTGTTGTCAAAAGTGAAAATGTGATTCGAACAACAACTACTAGAACCTGCTGGAATGGAATCGTGATATGGGGACATATCAGAGAACTCTAAACCTTATTCTCAAGGAGAATCGTGGATAAGACTTCACGCGATGAGAATGGGTTCCCGAAAATCCGCATGTTCTTATCTTGATTGTCATCAGAATCACATGTACGAACACGAAAGAGCACTCGGTGTGTTTGAGTATACGTTGAGAATACTAAGTTACAACTGCTCCTTAGAAAGGATGAAAAAGAGTAATGCAAGAAGAAAAGTAAGAACTGTGATTTGGTAATGATCTTCTTTTACTCATCACAGTTATTATTTATATTGAGGTGACAGAGATTGAATCCTTCTTTAATGAGCACGACTCTGAATGACTTATATTTCTTGATTGTTGTTCTCTTTTCGTTGCCATACTAGGTGGGACGTGCCAACTTTCCCCTCTACTGATTTGTACTTTGGGAACCAGTGAAGTTATGGGCGCGAACTTTTGTTTTGTCTGTTGGGGTCACTCGAGGTTTCTACCATGTGTCTCCTCTTCTCTTGAGGTCCTGAGTATCATTCACATAACCCTCTCAATTTTCGGCATCATTAGAAACAAAATTTAATGCAACGTACAATCAGGTCCTATGCAAACACAGGCAGGTCAAAGATGAACAATTAAATGCCTAATGAAAGATCTTGAATAGCATAAACTAGGTGCGAAGCAAAATTTATCTATATGGCACACAACAAATTTAAGCAGCAAAATCAGAAAGTGAACGATCTAATTAGATGACTAATGTAGAAAATATGAATTATGAATAAGAAATCAAATTATGGAATCAAAACAAGATGAATAACAGCTGCCAATTAAAAACCATCATGCATGAATATGGATGCCCCTGATTATATGAATATCAAAACAATGTTTAGCTAAATGCCATATGAATAAAATGTAAAGAATATGCACCTAATACACAACCTGAATGCGGCTAATATGCAATTCATATCTAATTGATATGTATGAAACTAATAACTAATATGAAACCGAATGTCTAAGGATATAACTTATGAAGTCAGAGAGGAAAACTTCGGGAGGTTGGTTGCAACACTTGACCGATATCAAGGACCACAGCAAGAAATAGACTGCACGATGGGGATTTGAAAGCACCACGGCTGGATGGAGAGAGCACCATGACCTGATGGAGCAACTTTGGTTCATTGAGCTTCCACATGCAAACCAGAAAAGAAAAGGGGTGAGCTAGGCTTAGGTTATGTTACAAATACCTAGTTCAACCTGAGCTCAGCATTTGGTATGGAGTTATAAATTTTGTATAGTTTAATTCCAAACCAAATGCTGAGCTCAGGTTGACCTAGCCAAGGGGGCGTGAGCCCTTGCGTGACCGAGAATGTTATCTTGGCCTGCCTTATATCATTTTATGTATAAAACCCTTGTAAATATTTTATTTATCACATGCACACACACACACACACACACACACACACACACACACACACATATATATATATATATATATATATATATATATATATATATATATATATATATATCAGGTCCGTATTACGTATAACGTTAGAATCTGAACCATGTCAACTGAACTTGAGGTGGAGTCAAACTTAGGCTAAGGCAAATATGGATCAATTGGGTCAAGTCCAATTTCATGTCGGGCTGAAGCAAGTGAGAGCCATCTAAGCAAGGATGGTTTCCTTGGTCTTTTCAATATGCGCTGAATTTATGATATATATAATGTTGTACACTCATGTTCAACCATTGTTTTTTAGTGCATGAGTATAATAATATTTTCATTCATCTTTTTTGAAAATCAACGAGTGGACATATTAGGTCTGCATTTGTCCAAGATCTAAAGGTGTTCTCATTAAACCAATTTTACAGGGTTTGTGTCTAGGGATTTCAAGAATAATCTACTCTTATCTGGTTCATGGTATGATGCTTTCACATTGTGGTTGGCCCTTGCCTATGATTCCTTCATATTCTTGTGATCGTGTCATGAGCGGTTGGTTTTCATGATCATGTTGACAATTTCATGCTTTTAAATGGATCATCCTACTCTTATAATATATATGCATCATTCATTAATTCCATGCTTGTATGGACCCATGATGAGTTGGGTCATGTCAATCTGATGCTCATGCTTGATTGCATGCTTTCATATTTGCTACTGTTGTGGGTTATTATTTCATGGTTCTTCGAATTGGAACATCTTTCAATGCAGCTTGGTTAATTAAAACCGAGTTGTGCCTCATGATTCGATCATAGTGTGAGTTATTGTGTGGCCCCTTAAGGCCCAGATACCATGTACATAAAAAATCAGGGAAGAAGGATCCTCTTCTAGGATTTTTTGAGATGATCTTCTTTTAAAAATTAAACACATTTCAACAAACTCGATTTACTTTATAAAAATTAAAACCACATCTCTTAAAGATAGATGCAAAATAGATTTAACAGAAAACCTAAGACAAAAAACCATGAAAAGGAAAAAACCATAGTATATAAGCAAGCTTATGCTTGTTTATCAATAACATAACAACATTAATCTTCCCTGTGAAGCCCTATGTTGGTAACCAACTGCATTCTCTTTCTTCCTCCTTCCTCTGTATGACTCTTCTTCTTCTTCTTCCTTTTCTCTACTATTGCACTCAGAGGATCTCTGCTGCAATTGGCTTCCATGGGCTTGTCTTAATGTTGTTGTCCATCAGTGGTATCAGAACCTCTCTATTCTTGACTAAGTCTGATAAGGTATGCAATTTATGTTTAAAATGAAAAGGAAGTTAGGGAATCAAAATTGTTCAAGGAAAAAGAAAAAATGCAAAAAAGGCTCTAGCATAAGAATAATTTTTTTGTATAAGTAAAAAAGGGGAGACAAACTGCAGAACAAAGATGAAACTTTTGTCTTTGTTTTGGCTCTCATAAACAAAGCATAATCTATTCTTCTAATTAAGGGATAACAATGAAAAGGTGAGCACATAGATCTCCCTCTTTGTTTTGCTTCACAGAAAGCATAGAAAGTTAGGGTTTGTCAAAACAAGTCTGTCGGAAGCCGGCATGAGAGATATCTGGAGGCAGAAGAGGAAGGTCCCTTTGTCGACACCGTCATCGAGAGAGACAGTCGTAGACTGTTAAGAGCGCCCATCTAGTAGAGGATGGGTGGCCAGAGACAAGAGATAGACCTCTCTTCCCACTCGGTTCCCACTCTCCTTCTCAGTCTCTCTCTTCTCTCTCGATCTCCCCTCTCTCTTTCCGTGACCATAGAAATCGAGAGAGTGGGAACCGAGTGGGAAGAGAGACGAGAGACAAGAGTATAGGTACCTATATTAGAAACCATAAAGGTGAATTTTTACAATTTACTAAACTATTTATTTCCAAACTAATGCCTATAAGTTATGTTATATTGGTACCTAGAAATATTGCTTGTTTAGTAGTTGGATATTTTGAATATAGGTACCTAGAAATATTTACACTTCAATAGCTGGATATTTTGAATATTGTAATTCAATGTCTAGCTATGTTATATTGCTTGTTTAGTAGAAAATGCTTTATTTACAGTTCAGGCCCTCTGATCATTATCTTTGCTAAATTATTAAAAATAACTTCTAAATTTGTGTTTCTAAATTAGCAAAGACTGAAAAACTGAATAGCCTGAATTTTCAAACGTAGAAAAGAAAATTCTTGTTGACCTTAACTTTAGAAGGTTTTGATTATATACTTAGAGAAACTATTTTACCCCTATGCCAAATGCAATAAAAGATAAAAAAATATAAGACATTTTCAAAGGATGATACTACAACCATGATCATTATGTTGACATATATAGAGGATAACTTAATTAGAGTCTTTGAGAAATTTGAGACTCCTAAAGAACTGTTTAACTTCTTATTAACAACTAAGTACGATATTATAACTAAACTTTATATTCAACTACTTTGAAAGTATAACTCTTACAAAATGAAAGAAAGGGACAATGTAGTTGAACAAGTAAACCAAATGTTAGTAATGGTTAGGAATTTAACTGTAACAAAAACAATCATCCCTAAACAAATACAAATATCCACTATTCTGAACAGTCTTCCCTCATCATAAAATATGGTAACCACAACCCTGAGAGTTGGGTCTGACTTTATCCTTTTTAAACTTCCTCTAAAACTAGCGATTGAACAAGAACATATGAACAAAAATAAATAAATAAATTACTGGATGTTGAAGATGATTTAGGGTTAAGCTCTAGGAACAACTAGAACAAAAGAAAGCCAAATAAAAAGTTTGGTGAAAATAACAAGAAGGGTGGTCAATTTTTCAAGAAATTACAAGAATTTGCTTATCGAATCAAATACTTCTACCGTGGCAAGATGGGAATCTTCATGGGAAATAATTTATTTGCTACTGTTTTTTTGGGTTGAGTCCTTTAGGATTTTTATACAAGCTATACCAATTGTACTTACTAATGTGTTTAAATTGCCCTCTATTAGATGCAACCTTATATTGGTCTCTATCTTGGTAAAAAAGGGGTTTGAGGTGAAGTTTGTCCCTAATAAAATTATTGTAGGCAAATATGCTATAATAACTTTTTCATGTTTATTTGATTATGAGGATGATTTGTTTAAGTAGAACACTAGTGATAATGGAAGTTCTTTTTCTTTTGTATATATCGATTGTGCCTTTATTATTTATGTGAATGTTTGGCATAGACGCTTAGAGAATATAAGTTTGAATAAGTTAAGAAAATTAGCATACTTTGACTTATTGCCTAATTTTCAAGAAGATACTTTTAATAAGTGTGAAGCCTATATACAAGAGAAAATGACTAGAAAATCATTCTCTAAGAAAATAACTATGGTAACAACTCTATTAAAAATCATTAATACAGATTTATGTGAATCCTTTAGGGTATGATTGCATCAAGGAAAGTTTATTTTATAACCTTCATCGATGATTATTCAAGATATACATATTAATATCTATTAGCACATAAATCGGAGGCACTTAAAATATTTAAAGAATATACACAATAAGTTGAAAACCAATTAGACCATACCATAAAGTCTTAAAATCTGATAAAGGTGGAGAATATGGCTCTACAGAGCTTCTTGAATATTGTAAAGACTTTGGTATCTCTAAACAAAATACCATGCCTACAACAACTCAACAAAATGGTATAGCAGAAAGATTTAACAGGACCTTGTTGAATATAACTAACAATCTTTTTCTTCTCCGGGTATTTTGGGGTGAAGTAGTGACTACAACCATATATATATTAAATATAGTTCTATGTAAGGTTGTACTCTCATATGAGATATAGTTTTGTAGAAAACGAGACTTGAGTCATCTCAAAAGGTAGGAATATATCGCCATGTTAAGATCCTTTACTAGTTTAAGGATAAGTTAGATAGTAGGTCATTGAAATGTGCTTTTATTGGATACCCAAAAGGTTTTAAAGGATATAGATTTTATTACAAGGACCATGGTTGAATAAAGAGTAGGGATGCTGAATTCTTAGAAGCTACTAAGAATAACATCCTTGAAAATGATGAGGTTGTTGATGATCTCATCATTTCAATGGATTTCGATCCAAATGACCTTCCTTAACAAACTAAAACTTTAAGTGGACATAAAAGACTTAAAGTTACACCATCCTACATAAAGGATTATTACACTTGCCTAACAGAAAAAATGTATAATTTGGTGGATTTAGATGAGTTGACCAATAACATGACATATCAGCATCCTATTAGTTCATTTGAATCAATTGACTAGAAAAAGTAGTGGATAAAGAAATTGAATCTATTGAGAAAAACCAAGTTTGGGAATTGACATATTTGTCAAAAGAAAGAAAATTCATAGGTTATAAATAAGTTCTTAAAAAGAAATATAGAATTGATGGAACAATCGACAAATTTAATACAAGGTTGGGTGCAAAGAAGTTTTCGTAAAAGGAGGAGATAGATTATGTGGAGACATATTACTCTATTACGAAATTTGCATCCATTAGAATCATTCTACTTATTTCTACATGTTATGATTTGGATTTAGATTAGCTAAATGTAAAAATGGCTTTTCTAAATGGTGATTTAGACGAAATTATATGCATGTAACAACAAAAAGGGTACATTATTAAAGGTCATAAAGATAAAGTATATAGCTTGAAAAAATCCCTATATAAAGGATATGGCTTTTCTTAATGATATTTGATTTTTCAAAATGTCATTTTAGAACTTGGGTTTATGACTAACGAACTTGACCACTTTGTATATGTATGGAACAGTGGGTACCACTTTGTCATTCTATCGTTACATATAGATGACATATTATTGACTGAGAATGAAAATGAATTGATTGTCAAAACCAAGTCATGGTTAAACTCAAAGTTCAAAATAAAGGATATGATAGAGACATCCTATATTTTGGGTATAAAGATTTCTCATAATAAAGAATCTAAATTTTATATTTAAGTCAAGAGAGAGAGATTGATTATCTCCTAAATAAATTTAGAATGGGTGATTGCAAACTTGTAATTATACCCATTGGTGAAGGAGTCAAATTGAGCAAGGTTGATTATACCAATGAGAGAAAACAAGTCTAATTTTTCTTATACACAAGTTATAGGTAGCTTGATGTATACTATATTGTGTACAAGACTCGATATCAACTTTGTTGTTGGTCTTGTGAGTAGATATCAATGTAATCCCGGTTGATAATATTAGATAGTTGTGAAAAGAATCTTGAGATATGTTAAAAGAACAAAATATTTAAAACTTTATTTTCAAGCAGATGAATTAAAAGTGGTAGGGTACTCGGATGTTGATTTTGTTGGGAGCGAAGATAACAGTGAGTCAACCTCAGATCAAATATTTTTATTTCTTGGGCTTGCAAGAAATATGATTGTATAACATTACATACACAAAAAGTTGAGTATGTTGCTTGCAATATGGTTGCAATGAGTGTCGTTTAGATAAGATGCTTCATACGTGATTTGAAATGTGCATTATGACGTACCTGACATTTTCACCAAAATTCAGATCAACTTGTATTTATGTTGTGCACTTTTAACCTCTACAAAAGATTAATTGATTGTGCTATGAGATATGGTGTGGTTGGCATCAAGAAGAATTTTTGTGCATTATGCAAAATTTGACTTGACCATGCATTAAAGTTGTTGCCTTGAATTGGCTCGTGTTTTGGTTATTACGATTAGATACATACAAATCTCTTGGATCCTTCATTTCTTACTGGTTTCGTGTATATGCATGGTTTGAAGTTGATGAGTCCTTGCATTCTATGTTGCATCAAAGGAATTATTTTGAACCAGTTTATGCTTCATCGCCTATGTGTGATATCATCAATCAGTCTTATTTAGGGTGTGCATGCAAATTATACTTGGTTCTATGTTATACATAGATAAAAATCATACAGTATTTGGTCTAGTAATTAAATCCATGTTGTCAAAAAGTTTATCTGGGCATAATTGCAAGCATGTTCTTAATTTATTTTCCCAATCTACAAGCCTTTTTTTCATACTTGGGACACCTTAGAAGCACAAGGAGTTGGACACACCATTGTGAGAGCATGGTTTACATCTTGGAGCTGGTCTATTGAGGAAGAGATCACCATGTGAGCAGCAGTTTGTGATTCACAAGCATGAGTAGATACCCTGAAGAAAATCAAGTAGTACAAAGAGTTGAGTCTTGTTCATAAGGACAAGATGGTGCTACTGTGTGGAGCCTTGCAGGACTAGGGGTGTTCCAAACCAAACCGAACTAACCAAAAACTGAACTATCTTTAAATTTGAAACTGAACCCAAACCGAAATGTATATCTACATATATAGTAATGTATATGTGTATGTATATATGTGCATATATGTACCTATATATAAATACACTATATACATGTATATGTATTTAGTTATTTCAAAATGCTTTTAGTTACATAGCCTAATGTTTTGGGCATTAATATCTGTACACCCCTTTTGCTGTCCATACAAACCATATTTTTGAAATACGCAAAATACTCCTATAACAATTTAACTCTGCCTATATAAGGGATCACCCTTATATGGCTGGTCCTAAGCCTAAATAAATGAGGAGGGTTGCATTAGGCTTCCAACAACAACATAAAACTTTATTGAACTTATCTATTATGGATTCAACAAATTATGAGCATTGTGTTGGAGTGTTTGGTCTCAGCGATGCACTGTAGATCTAGAATGCAGTGAAAAGTAAGTAAGGTTTTCTACATCTTCGTCAGGATATAGTGAATCAATTGCAGAGAGGGTTCTATCATTGATGAGTATGGATAAAGAAGTTAGTCCCACTACATTATCATCCGAATGTAGTGAACAAATTACAACGAGGGTCTCCGCATTTTTAATATGGATAGATGTGAGGATAAGGAACCTAGTCCTAGATAATAAGATTTGTAATGGTACTTGAAACATCGGAATATTGACTGACAAGTTAATAAAGGTGGTAGATACTATGATTCGGAGAAAGATTCACATTCTATGTTTATAAGAGACAAAGTGGGTTGTGGAAAAAGCAAAGGAGATTGAGAATATAGGTTTTATATTATTGTACTCAAGAAAGGAAAAGACTTGAAATGGAGTTGGTATTATTACAAATAAAGATTTAAAGGATAGTGTAGTAGACATTCAACGATATGGTGACCGGATTATGATAGTGAAATTAGTGTTAGAAGTAGAGGCTTTGGATTGGTTTGTGCTTATGCATCCTAAATAGGATTAGAAGATTAGAAATTAGTATAAAAAAGGCTTTTGGGGAGGAGTTAGATAAGGTAATTCAAAGAATTCCACAAAGGGAGATGATTTATTTAGGAGGAGACTTAAATGGGTATGTTGGTAAAGATTTATTAGGATATCAAGGTATTCATGGAAACTATGATATTGGGGATATAAATAAGAAGGATAGGGAGATTTTAAATTTTGCTATGGCTTTTGATCTTTTCATATCCAATACAATTGTTAAAAAATGAGATGAACATTTAATTACTTACAAGAGTGCTTTGTCAGAAACACAAATTGATTATTTTATTTATATAAAAAATATAGATCATGTTATAAAAATTGCAAGGTAATTCTAGGAGAAAGCTTAACTACTCAACATTGACTTTTAGTAATGATTTACAGGTAAAAAAGTGGACAAAGAGGAATAGAGTGCATAGAACTATTCATACTAGATTGTGGAACCTCAAATGTGTGAAAGAAGACATTTAAACAAAAAGTTTTTCAAGGAGATGCTTTGAATTATATAGGCTAGAGAAGTGACAAAAAATGTGTTAAGCTAATCTAAGAGAGGCATACCTATACAAAAAGAAGCTTGGTGGTGGAGTGAAGTGGTAGAAGATAAAATCAAGTCAAAGAAGACATGTTACAAATTGTATTATGTTAAGAAGATTAGTGAAATATGTGAGGCTTAAAAGAAAGCAAAAAAAGAAATAAAAAAGGTCATTAATGAAGTAAAAGCCAAAATTTGAGAAGATTTATATAAAAAGGTTAACTTAAAAGAAGATGAAAGAGATATTTTTAGGATAACTAAGGCTAGAGATAAGAAAATAAGGATTTTAGTTTTGTTACATGCATCAAAGATGAGGATCAGAAGATTCTAGTAGCAAATGATGATACCAAAAATAGATAGAAAAATTATTTCTATAAACTTTTTAATGAAAATACATATGGTAGTATTAGCTTAGGAGAGTTAGGTAAATCGGAAAAGTATATAAACCGTAATTTCTATTGGATTATTCAAAAAAATGAAGTCAAAGAGGCTCTTAAATATATGAAGGTTGGTAAATCTGTAGGACCAAACAATATTCCTATAAAAGTATGAAAAATTCTATGATAGATGGGGCCCACTTACTGACAAGACTATTTAATGAAATATGGATAACTCAAAAGATGCTCGAGGAATGGAGAGCGAGTACACTTATACCTATATATAAGAACAAGGAAGACATTCATAATTGTATGAACTATCAAGGTATCAAATTAATGAGTCATACTATGAAATTATGGAAAAGAATTATCGGTCGTAGATTAAAACAAGTATCAAGTATAACAGGGAACCAATTCAGATTCATACCCGATAGATCTACTATATAGGTGATTCACCTATTGACACGTCTTATGAAATATTTTAGAGAAAAAAAAACCTTCTGATGATATTTATTGATCTAGAAAAAGCTTAGGATAAGGTGCAAAGACATATCCTTTGGAGAACCTTAGAAAAGATAAGTATCTCATAGACATAAATAAATCTTATAAGAGACTTATATGATGGTACAAAAACATGTGTGAGGACTCGTGAGGGAATGACAAACTCCTTTAAAGTTAATATTGGGTTACATCAGGGATCAACTTTAAGTTTATATTTATTTATATTGGTCATTGACAAGTTAGTAAAACATATTCAACCTACTACATAACCACCTTCTAGGCTTATGTCTTATAAAAAGCCATTGAAAACCATAGGATATTTTGACGCATTTGAAGTAGGTTGACGAGGAAATATGAGTGTGGCAAGGCATATTTATAATACATGGATGAAAATGAGAAAGAAGGATAAGGGTTCTCGCATTGTTTTATAACAACTACTACACGATCTATGCACTCACCATTATCATATAAGACATTATGAATTCCCTAATATAGATGCCATCAATGATATTGTATTTACATATCCTCATTTTGTGTAACTATTTCATCTATTTTCATGAGTGTTGTAATTTAATAATACATATAAGACAAACATATAAGTATTTTACTTTTATTTTTAATGTTTACCTATATGTAGTGTCTAACAGTTACATATATTTTTATATTTTATAGGTACAAGATACATTTCCTTAAGGTTATTGGGTTAAGATTAACCTCTAAGAACTTCTTTATAGCCTTCACTTTTGTATGTGAAAAAAGAAAGAAAACTATTTTTGAGTATTGAGGTGTGTAACAGAGTTATGCACTCCAAACAACATTTCCCGTGTCATCTGCAATGACCATGATCTTGTTTAGAGAATGTTATTCAAATAAATTTTTAGAATGCAGTACACTTTTTATGTAGACAACATATGACAAAAAATATTGAAGCATTTATTATGAAATTGGAAAAAAATAAAGAGATGGTGAGTGCATTTCATGTAAGTTGGAAAAATATCATTCACTCATTAGATAAGAGTAGTTACAAGGAGGTAGTGAAGTTAATGGAATTGAAGTGAAACTCTTTTTTTGCTCTACTCTCTTACATTAAAAAGCAATGGTTGAACCATATAGAGAGAAAATTAACTCAACATGTATGTAAAATTGGTTTTCAATGCATATATCATCTATTATTCTTGAAATAATGATTGTATATTCATGGTTGCTAGTGTGAAAAGTGCACGTATAAGAATGAAAGGATTCATCGATAGCTCAACTAAAAGATTTGATATAATTTGGAAATAATTATATTCGTTGATAGAGTTGCATATTATAAAATTGAAAGTCATTTGAGGAATCATGAACCATTGCCATGTATTACATTGACGTGATAAATTTTTTTATAGCAAACCTTTAGAAAAGAGTATCATGATACACTCTTCACCTCCTTGTAAGAGAGTATAATCGTATAGAGATTGTAGATTTAGAACCAAAAAATATGTTTGTGTAAGTTGTGACGTTTACATGGTTTTTTGTGTACTCACGAGCTCAACCTTCTCCCAAAATACGGTGAATCAATAAATTATCAATTATTTATCTATTTTAGAAGAATTTATACATGAAAGAGGATACCCCATATATTATCGAACACATAGGAAAGGATGTAGGGCCATTTATGATGAGACCGTTTAGAGAAAGTTAAGGAATAATCCACGACAAGACAGATTTGTTAAGATATTGGATGAGCAATCGAGTCCTAAGTACACCACTCTATAGGAGACATACATTTGTTATCCTAAAGAGATACCATGTAATAGATCTACGAGGAAGGACTTGCCAACTTGGGGACATGCAAACAATAATGTCTCGCTCAGAGGAAGGCATGAATGTGCACGTGGTCGAGGACATGATGCTTCTCCTGATATGGTCGTTCCTCCTTAGAGAATTGTAATCCTCTTTCAATCGTTGAGAAGAACATTTCAAGATAGCTTGACTTTAAATCGACATATGAGATGATAATTCCATACTTTATGCTTATCTTTATAAATGCTTGAGTAAATGTTATTAGAGATAGAAGTTACGATTACTGAGTCATTAATACACTTTCAAAACAAGGAGAGAAGTGATAGTGTGAAGCTCGCAAAGAGTTCTTCAAAGAAGTGGCATGTAAGTGTGATATATATGCATGAATTTTCATTAAGAGTTTAGAAGATCTTTTAAAGGTTGGTCTTACAAAACTCATTGCTTATTTTGATTAACTTTAAAACCTAATTGTTGTTCGAAAATCCAATGAAAAATTTAGGATTTGCATTGATTTTAGAAATTTGAACAAAGCCACTCCAAAAGACAATTTTTTGCTACCCAATATCCATTTGATAGTGGGTAGCACTGCGGATCATGAAATATTTTTTTATGGATGGCTATTCGGGTTATAACCAAATCAAATTGACTTCAAAAGATTAACCCAAAACCACTTTTACTACACTTTGGGGCACATACTGCTACACTGTTATGCCTTTTGGTTTGAAAAATGTTGGTGCCACTTACCAAAGAGCCATGATAACTATTTTTCATGACCAAATTCATGAGATTTTATAAGTATATGTGATGATCTTTTGATAAAATCAAAAACCCGTTGCACTCATATAAAATCTTTGCAAAAAGTTTTTAAAAGACTTAAACTTTATAAAGTGAAACTAAACCCTCAAAAATATATGTTTGGAGTGGAGTCAGAAAAACTTTTAGGGTTTATGGTTAACCAAAGGGCTATAGAGGTCGACCCCTCTAAGTGTCGAGCCTTCATAGACATGTCTCCACCCTCTAATCTAACCCAAGTTTGAAGCCTCCAAGGTCAACTCCAAGCCATTAGACGTTTCATTTCTAACTTGGCAACAAGATGTAAACCCTTCAAGAGAAATTGTGTCAAATTTCTTTGGAACTCCAAGTGTCAAGAAGCTTTTGAAAGATTGAAAACATATTTAGTGAATCTTCCAATTTTAAAACCTTCAAAGGCAGGAAAACCTTTGCTTTTATATCTGTCCATTCATGGAAAGGCATTGGGTGCTTTACTAACACAATATGAGGATGATAGCCTTAAAGAGTATGTCATTTACTACATTTCAAAAACTATTGGTATATGAAAAAAATTATGAAGCCATGGAGAAAACGTGCTTAGCCTTAGTATTTTCAATTATGAAATTTAGATAGTGTCGAAACTTAACCCTATTAAGCATCTTTTCAAAAAACCTATCCTTACGAGTAGGCTAGGTAAATGGCAACTTCTTTTGATGGAATATGGCTTGAAATTCTATCATCAAACTTCCATCAAGGGCCTAACCCTTGCCGATCATGTCACTAATCTACCCCTTGAAGATGCATATGAAATGCCTAATGAAGGTATATTAACAAATGGTTGGGACTAACACGTGTTGTCCAATTGTTTTAATGAGAATCAAGTATGGAAAATGTATTTTGATGGAGCAAGAAATCGACAAGGGGCAGGGGTAGTTATCATCATCATATCCCTTGAAAAGTGAGAAATTTCAATGTCATTTCACCTAGATTTTCCTTGCTCTAATACTTTAGCTGAATATGAGGAACTCATATAAGGCTTAAAAATTTTGAAAAACTAGGGGCATTATATATTGAAGTCTTTGGAGTTTTTATGCTTGTTATAAACCAAGTTTTTAAAATTTGGTAAGTCAAAAATGAAAAATTGATTCCTTGGCCACTAAATTGGTCGACTCATTCAAATTGTACATACTCACATACATTGGTAGAGAGGTCAACACTAGGGCCGATGCTCTCTCCTCTTTGGGATCATCTCTAAGGATTGACCCCACCCTAGATGCTCGATCCATTGAGATCCTACATCTACCCATTCCATCAACTCAAAATCTTGAGATTTGCCAAAATGACCAAATCAAGAAGAAACTCCCTGGTTTCAAGACATTAAAAACTTTTTAGAAAATGAAAGATTTATTGAATTTGTTTCTTTTAAAGATAAAGCTTCTATTTGAAAATTTTCAACACGATATATCATTTTGCAAGGGGTTCTATACAAAAAGAGTTTCTCGGGTGTCTTGTTGAGATGTGTTGACCACAATGAGGCTAAAACCATTTTACATAAATTTCATGATGGAGAATGTTAAGATCATGTCAATTTAAATATGATGACCATGAAAATACTTAGAACAGGTTATTTTTGGTCTACCCTTAAGCAAGATTGTTATGATCATGTAAAAAAGTGTCATCAATGTCAAGTGCATGGACACATCATCCACATTCCATCATCTTCATTGCATTCCATCATTAGTCCATGGTCCTTCACCATGTGGGCATTTGATATCATAGGACCAATTTCACCAATAACATCCAATGGACACTGGTTCATCCTAGGATCCAATGAATATTTTTCTAAATAGGTTGAAGCTACGTCCTTGGCAAATGTCCAAGGGTAGCATGTAGTGGCATTCATCAAGAAAAATATCTTGGCTCGGTTTGGGGTCCCAAGAGACTTAGTGTCGGATAATGGTACCCCATTCAAAACTAAGAAGGTGGAAAGGTTGTGTATACCTATGGTATCACACAATGCTTCTCGTCACCCTACTACCCTCAAGGCAGTGGCCAAGCCGAATCCATGAACAAGACTCTCATAAGTATCATTGAGAAAATATTATAAAAAGGTAGGACATGGCATGAGAAGTTAGATGAGGCACTATGAGCTTATAAGACTTTTATTCGCACTCCAACAAATGTCACACCTTTTGAATTGGTCTATGGCACAAATGTCATGCTTCCCATTCACACCAAGTTGCATTCATTTCATACATTCATTGCACTTTACTTACCCATAGAGACCCTACAACAAGCTAGACTTGTCGAGCTCGACTTGCTTGATGAAAAGAGGATCCTTATCATGGATCATGCACATGCATACTGGCGAAGGATAGCCCGACATTATGAGAAACACATGAAGGCTCACCACTTTAAGGCAGGAGATCTTGTGTTGAAAATCATACACCATCGAGGCCCACACCCTTTTAGAAAGTGGCGGCCCAAATGAGAAAGTCCCTTGTAAGAGGGGCAACAACAAACAATGCATATTGGCTAATTGATGCTAAGGGAAGAAACTTGGTAGACCCTATAAATGCCCAAAACCTAAAGAAATATTATATTTAGCATCTACCACAAATTCTTTTCAAAATGAATTTTGAAAATGGATCTTTTTTAGTTTCTTAAACAAGGGACCAAGTTGAATATACGCTTCCAAAACATGTTACTCAATTGGTGGGACGTACAGTAAAACCAAACTTACTCTCACCCAGGCCATTAACTCAAGGGTAGGACTTTGATGCCCATTCGTAGGTGGTCCGTTTGATCCCGGGTGGGGGATGCATGCATGCGTGTTGGGCTTTTGTATCAGACAGTAAGGGTGTGCATCAGTCGGTTTGACCTAACCAAAATAACCGAAACCCAAAATTTGTTTATATTTTAAAACCAAAATTGAACTGAATAATATAGGTAACTGAACCAAAATAGTTCAGTTCAGTTTTGTTATGCGGTTTGGTCTTATTAAAATTCACATTAAGAGTGAAACCATACGTTTAATTTATTGCATAGGTCTAAAATACATGGTAAAGTGGAATGTGAACAACAAAATAAAATCCAAAATCAAATATATTGAAGGATCTGAATGTGGAACCGAGAAAGTGGAATGTGAATTTTATCAACTTTTCCACAACCCTTTCAAATCTTGTTCTTTGAAAAATAGATAGTAAAGCAGTAAAAAGATGCATTCAAAGATTTGAATGTGAACAACAAAATAACCACATGTAACTACTAATTGAATTATGTTTCAAAATTACAGGCAATATACCTATAGAAGATAAAATCAGACAAATATTAATGATAAAATTCAAGGTAGGACAAATCAATGACAAATTTTATCACTAATACAAGAGAAACTCAATTGAGAAATACCTTAAAAATAAAAGAGCAATTATCCTCGACAAAATATGGGCTACATATATAAGACCAAGATCTTATATTTAGCCCTAAAATTTTGTACAAATACACATAATGAACTTGACCAGAACAATAAAAGGATTAATGATCAACAACATCATTATCAATGCAATTAGCAGAAGAACAATAGTGGAGAACAAGGTTCATGGAAAATTATATGTAAAATTGAAGAAAATTTCTAATAAAAATTGAATTATGAAAGAAGAGAACATCTCACAGTTTTACTATATGGTATTATACCTTATCATAGCATGCACCTTCATGTATACTCAAGCAATCAAGTTGGAAGCTTGAGAAACAATAAAAGTATACATTAAATAAGCAGTTAATCATGTACAAGAGTAAACTAATATGTTCTTTTATAATAAGTGAGTTTAAGAAAACCACTATCTAAAAGAATTATAACATGACACTTCCTAGATACAAAGAATAAAATGTTCATCCTGTACAAAATAAAATAAAATGTCACCCCATTCTACTCCTTTTAGACTATAAAGGAACTTCAAAAAAGTGAAACACACAAAATATATAGAACTTCAAAGAACTTCAACAACTCCATCATGCTCCTGTTAGGATTGCATTACAACTATAACTTATAAAAACATAGAAGAGAACCTGAGAGATAACACAGATAACATATTAACATTAGTAATATTGATTCAAATACCTAATTAAGAATGATAACCATCTTATAGCTCAAAGCTACCACTCTCTTAAGCTACCATCGTATAGGCTAATGTAAATGCTAAGCACAACAATGAAAGGTAAACTCAATTAAACTAGTATGTCTTACCTTTTTTAAAATTTTCAATATCTTTCAATTCTTCTTCAGTATTCAAACTAAAGTCCTACAAATTCTCTTGTGCACAAATTAAGCATTTGACTACCTTAGGGGTCAAAGAGCTCCTAAATGCATCAAGGACCCTCTTCTTAGTGCTAAATACTAACTCAGAATCTACTCCAGATATGGGAATCGCCAAGATATCCCTCACTATATGTAGAAGAATTAGAAATCTTTCTAAATTAATCCTCCACCATCTTAAAATATCAAAATCATTGTGATCTTCTAGTCTTTCCTCACCTAAATAAATATCCAATTCAGTTATTCTTTTTTTTCATACACCTTTTATCTCCATTTTGCTTTTAAGGTATTCTTTATTAAAAAAACCTTTTGCCTTCTATTTTGTTCTCACATTAGCCGACTCACTTGCCACAAGATTATATGTAGAGTTTTCACTTAATTGAGAGGCAGTAACATTTTCATATTGGAGTATTCTCCTATATTCATCGTATAGGTTAAAGAGGGCTTCTCCCACTCCTTAAAATAAATTTTTCATTGTGTACCATAAATTTTACGAAAAGCAAATACAATAACTTCAGTTTTTTTCGAGGATCAAGTACAATTGTAATAAAAATAAACTTGTTCATCTTCTCATAGTTATCCTAATACTTATCAATTTTTACTTCATTCTTATAACTAGTCTTTCACATTCAAATCATTACTATTGATCCACTTTAATATTTCCCAACTAGAGTGTTAATCTCTATCCAAAATGTATCAGATGTAACATAGGATTACCCTAAAATATGTACAATGGTATCATAAAACTATTGTAACATGCTACTCATCTTCTTTACATAATCTCAATCAACATAACCAAAACCATCACCATCATCATTTGATTCCACCTCACACCTAAAGCATGAATCATGTATATCGAATAACTAAAATACTCTCTCAATTTTTTCGGCAACACTCAACATTTTGTATGTGAAACCCCATCTAGTCAAATATAAGTAGCTCTTACATTATATATTACATTGTTCAATACATTCTTTAAACTTTTGTATCTTTGTTAGAGATTGCCTAATATATTTCACCTCTTTTGTTAACAAAGCAATGGGGTTATCTACCTCCTTTAGACCATCTTGCACCACCAAGTTTATTATATGTGCAATAAATCTCATGTGAAAAATTACAAATTACAACACTAGTTCTTCAACTTATAAAATTTTTTCAAATATGACACATCATTTGAACTAGCATTATCAATTGTAACAGTAAATACTTTTTAGTACCCTACTCAAGCAAACAATCAATAAGAAGCCTACCAATAGAGTCACCCTTATATCTAGATATTGGACAAAAATTAATATTTATTTGTGCAACACCACTCATTAGCAATAAAATATGTTGTGATATGCATGTAGTTTAATCGTTATAAAGACGTCCATGTATCTTTAGTTATGCATATGGTTTGAGTATTCTTTTTAAAAATTCCTTCAACTTTACTTTTTCATCAACATAGAGTTGATAACATCCATGTAATACAGTTCCCATAGATGACATTTTAAAATTAGGGCAAATAGTAGCAAGTACCTTCTTAAACCCATTACCTTCAACAATCTTAAATGACAATTCATTAGTAATAATCATTTCTACAATAGCCTTCCTAATCACCATTTGATCAAATTTCCATGTACATAAAGTGCCTAAGTTTTCACTTTCTCCTACTTTTTGCAAAGACAATTGTTGTAGTTTAGCAATTATATTTTTAGAAAATTTCCTACATGTACTAATATGATTTTTGAGTTTAGTAGTACCATTCTTCTTGGGATCACAACAAAAAAATCTATTACAATAATTGCATTTTACTTTCATATCTATTACAAAAAAAATCAAATCTCCTGTTGTTGATTTGTGAACATGTCCAATTTCAAATGATACTAAAAAATGATTAGAAAAAAAGTATAGTTCATATGTGACTTCAAGTTTAGAAAATATTAGTGCAAGGATATGTACAAACATAATTCCCTCTGATAAATCTATTTCCTTGTGCACAGAACCACCAAACACATTCATCTATTTGATCTATCAAATACCAAAATACCTTCATAAATGAACATATTTGAGATGTAAAATTAATCGTATATATCTTTTATATGATAAGATTATTGTAGATGTTTATCTTTGATTTCCTTGTAAGAAATTTAACATGTAGAGATTGGTGTCATACAGTTTTCCGCTATTGAAACCCTGAATATTGAGTCAGTGTTGTATTAATAGGAACGTTGTATTACTCATCTCCATCGATATGATACGTCTCGTACTATTGCTATTAACCAAGCAAAACTTACAAGAGATTACTTTGAGTGGATGATGAAAAGTGGAGTCGCAAAATTGGTGGAAGGCAACAGTGTCAACTGCACATGAGAGAGGGGTAGGGCAACTGTGCGCAAGAGAGGGGATAGGATGACTGTGCAAGAGAGGCATACACAGAGAGAGAGAAAGGCAACTAGCACATCAAAAGAGGGCTATTTTGTTTTCGGTTTTTCAGTCAGTTCGATTCTAGATCCCATAAAATCAAAATCAAAACAAATGAAAACTTGAACCGAATCCAAACAAGTGATCAGTTCGGTTCGGATTGGTTTTTCGATTAAACCCGAATTCTGCTCACCCCTACTAGACAGTAACCAAAAAAAGAAACTAATAAAAAAGATGAGGCAATTCATCGATATAACGTATCAAACATGCGGTTTCCTTCTCAAATGGGGCACAGAAAGGTGTGGAGGCCCAAGTAGGTAGGAGTGGCCTCATTTGATGGATCATATTAGCTTTGACCGTGTGCTTTGATTTGGTTTGCCTCGCAAGGAGAGACTTGGGATTATGCCTGACATGCCGGATAGCAAACACACGCACATACACATGCATGCACAGAGGAGGATGACCCTTAGGTACGAAAAATAGCCAGAACTAAAAGTGCATAAAAGGATATAAGGCACCAGGTTTAATAATCCGCACCTTGCGGGTGCTCCATACATAAACTTTGGATTATAATCATACTCTAATATATAATATGGTTGAAAACTTCCACACAACCATAATATTATTAACGGGAGTGCATCATGAGATCTCCCATCAACTTCACAACCTTTTAACTGCAAAAACCGACTTCTACTGAGCAGGTAATCCAGGATGTCACCAACGACGGCTGCCTAATCCCAGTCAGAAAACCCAAGAGCTTAAGCCTGGGTTACAATCTCCGTTTTGCCAACTAAGGATACCAGCTACTTTCAGTTAGGTTCTTTGCTTTCTCTTCCTTCATCTTTTGAACAATCTCGAGTATCTTGGGGTTTGTGAATCGGTCTTGAATATACTTCATTTCCTCTGCCTGGATCTCTTTGATGGCACTAGGATACGGATTTTGGGGTGGCTTTTTTCCTTGCAGACGTGCTAGTTGTTTCAGCTTTTTATAAGCTTCCTTCTTTGCTTTCTTCTCAGATCGGTATTCCATCTGCAACATATGAGAAAATGAGTGAGAAGCTCTAATTAGATATGAATGGCACTTAACGATATAAGTGCATGTCAACATGGCCTGTTCCAGTTCTCCCGGAACCAGTAATCAAAACTAAATCAAAGTTCTTCCAAAACCAGGAAACTATGTTGTCAATAGAAGGTAGCAGACAATCAGCGTTTGACCGTGATATAACGGTAACATGGATATAATGGATTTAGAGGTAAACTAATATTAAAATTAAAAATCTAAGCTAATTAGAGAAGGAACACGTATATCCAAACACATTCATAAATGCAAATCAATCTAAACCAGAAATGTAAATTGATCTAAATAATAAGTTCTACACTCAACAATAATTATCCACTAACAAAAGCATTTTCGATTGCCCAACTTAAAAAAGCATCACAATTTACAATAAAAGCACTCAAGTAAATTGACGAAGCAAGGATGTCAAGGAAGTTAAAGATCGAAGAAACATATATAAATAGCTTAGAGCATCGATCAAAGAAACTTATATAACTAGCTTAGAGCCTAATGCGTGCATATAAAGAATAAGGAGTGTAAGATACTAAATCATACACCATCTTCTTGCAATCAAGTTGGTCTAATAATTTCAGAAAACATATAACTGATACACTTACAAAGATTCAAGGGTCCTAAGTCACGTAATAAAGGGTGAAGCTACAAAAGGCCGAACCATGGAAGCGGTCCTGTTTTGACATGCCAATTGCTTGAATATAAGGATATTTACAGAAGAAAAAAGAACCAGAAACCGGTGGAGACTTTAGAAAGGGCAGAAAGAAAGAAACTCTCAGGAAAATCAAGATGAAAACAGATGCACTTTGATTACCGTGGTCAAAGGAAGTGAAACAAAATCCACAATATATATATATATATATATAGAGAGAGAGAGAGAGAGATGTTGGGTTTTTCTTTAGAGGGAGTGGGTTATGGGTGGGCAAATAACATTTTGGGTCCATCCAATCTGATTCAACTCTAAGTATCTGATATATACAACATAGTGGGCCGATATCACGGCTACTATATCATTGTTAGTGGGCAATTTAAAGTTCTCTATGTAACACCTGCTAAATGACCCCTGAGCCCTGAGATATTGCTCAGGGTTTTGTTATAACAAGCACATTATATCCAGGCGATATAGCAAGCTATCGATAACATAGCCAGGAAACCAAATCGAGCTGGGACCAAGTCAATTTTGGTTCTGGTTTGAGTATCAAACCTCTCAAAACAGGGAAAAATATTTTTAAAATTCAAAATTTTCTAAATAATTTTTTTTTTGAACCAGCGGTTTGGAACCCTCGATTCCAGTGGCAACCAAGTTCATAGGAGGTGGAACTAGAACCGAACAGGGTGGTCCTGATTATGGGTCAGGTTTGGCCGGTTCTGGTTCCATACAGTTCCTGACTCAGTTCAATTCCAGTTGAAACCATTGGGCTGATTCCAACGGCTGGCTGGCATATACAGTTGATAGTTTCTCGTAAAACTAAAAGAAACATGGTTTTCATAAGTTATTTTACAAATAAAAGTGATCTATCAATATTCACAAAGTATCTTGTTAACATAGCACTGACAAATATTTTAAACATGGCACTGAGTAAGGCACGAGAGAAGTGTGTGGGTGTCGAGTGTCATTTGTGGAACCCTCATAGAACTGTCTACGTTACATTGGTTCACAATGTCAAAGAGAGACTTAGATGAAGGTGATAACTGAAAATTCTTCAATTTTTTTATAATCATTACAAGTTTCCCCCATGTAAGGGATCACCCTTGCATTACCGGTCCCAAGCCCGGATAAAGGAAGAGGGTTGTGTTAGGCTTCTGACAGTCAGCGTAAAACTTTGTCGGATTTTTATACCATGGATTACAAAAATTATGAACATTGTTTTGGGGTATCCCCACCTAGCAACGTGTTGCAGAGCCTGAATGCAGTAAGAAGTAAGCAAGGGCCACTACATTTTCGCCCGAATGTAGTGAATCAATTGTAGAGAGGGTTTCCACATCATGGACAGGTGTGGGTAAAGAAGTTAGTCCCGCTACATTGCCGCCCGAATGTAGTGAAAATTTGTCAGAGAGGGTCTCCGCATTTTGATTATGGACGGATGCAGGGAATAAGGAAGCTAGTCCTAGATAATAAGATTCGTATTGGTTCTTGGAATATCGGAACATTATCGGGTAAGCTAATGGAGGTGGTAGATACTATGATTCGAAAAAAGATTCATATTCTATGTTTACAAATAAAAAAATGGACAAAGAAGAAAAAGCTTAACCACCCAACATCGACTTTTAGTTATGGATTTACAAATAAAAAAATGGACAAAGAAGAAAAGAGTGCATCGAGCTATTCGGACTAAATGGTGGAACCTCAAAAGCGAGAAAGAAGATATATTTAAACAGAAAGTCCTTCAAGGAGATGTTTGGAATTATGTTGGCATACCCTCTGATATGTGGAACAATATGGCTATACATATTAGGAAAGTGGCGAAAGATGTGTTAGGGGTATCTAAGGGAGGTGTACCGGCACAAAAAGAAGCTTGGTGGTGGAGTGAAGTAGTACAAAATAAAATCAAGGCAAAGAGGGCATGTTACAAATTACATTATGCTAAGAAAACTAGTGAAACTTTAGAAGCTTATAAGAAAGCAAAGAAGGAAGCAAAAAAAGCCATTAGTGAAGCAAAAGCTAAGATTTGGGAGGACTTATATAAAAAACTCAACTCAAAAGAGGGTGAAAGAGATATTTTTAGGATAGTTACGGCTAGAGATAAGAAAACTAAAGATCTTAATTATGTTAGATGCATAAAAGACGAGGATGAAAAAATTCTAGTGGCAAATGATGATATAAGAAATAGATGGAAAAACTATTTTTATAATCTTTTTAATGAAAATAAAGATGTTAATATTAGTTTAGGAGATTTAGCCAAGTCAGAAAAGTATATAAACCACAATTTCTACCGACGTATTCAAAAGAATGAAGTCAAAGAGGCTCTTAAATATATGAAGAGTGGTAAATCGGTAGGACCAGATAATATTCCTATAAAGTTTGGAAAATACTAGGAGAAATAGAAATCACTTGGCTCACAAGACTATTTAATGAAATATGGAAAAACCAAAAGATGCCCGAGGAATGGAGAGCAAGTATACTTATACCCGTATATAAGAACAAGGGAGACATTCAAAATTGTGCGAATTATCGAGGTATCAAGTTAATGAGTCATACTATGAAATTATGGGAAAGAATTACCGAACGTAGGTTAAGACAAGTATCAGGTACAACAGAGAACCAATTTGGATTTATGCCAGGTAGATCTACTATTGAAGCGATTCACCTTTTGAGACGTCTTATGGAACATTTTAGAGCAAAAAAGGACCTTCACATGATATTTATTGATCTAGAAAAAGCTTATGATAGGGTACCGAGGGAGGTTCTTTGAAAAACTTTGGAAAAAAGAGGTATCCCATTGACATATATTAATCTTATAAGAGACATGTATGATGGTGCAAAAACATGTGTGAAGACTCATGAAGGAACGACAGACTTCTTTGAAGTTAATATTGGGTTACATCAAGGATCAACTTTAAGTCCATACTTATTTATAATGGTGATGGATGAGTTAACAAAACATATTCAAGATGAAGTACCTTGGTGTATGTTATTTGCAGATGACATTGTATTAGTGGAGGAGTCTAAGGAAAAAGTTAATAGAAAATTGGAACTATGGAGAGAAACATTAGAAAACAAAGGCCTTCGACTTAGTAGAACAAAGACAGAATATATGGAATGTAAGTTTGATCATTTGGCTACTTTAGAGGACATAGAAATTAAAATTGGCACACATTGCATTCCCCAAAAGGAAAGTTTTAAATACCTAGGGTCAATTTTTTAAAGTGATGGAAGAATTGTTGGAGATGTTACACATAGAATTAATGCTGGTTGGTTAAAATGGAGAGGAGCATCAGGTATTCTTTGTGATAAGAAGATACCATTAAAATTAAAAGGTAAATATTATAGAGCAGTAATTAGGCCTGCCATGTTTTATGGTTCTGAGTGTTGGGCAGTTAATCATCAACATGTACAAAAGATGTCTGTGACAGAAATGAAGATGTTGAGATGGATGAGTGGTCATACAAGAAAAGACCGTATACATAATGAGGTTATTAGAAACAAATTAGGAGTGGCACCAATAGAGGATAAAATGAGAGAACATCGTTTAAGATGGTTTGGACATATAGAAAGAAGATCAAAAGAAGAACCTATAAGAAGGTTAGAAAAACTAAATTTGGAAAGTATTAAAAGAAGTAGAGGACGACCACAAAAGTGTTGGAAAGAAACAATAAAGAATGATCTAGTTTATTGGGAGTTAACTGCTAACATGGCACACGATAGGGATCTGTGGAAACAAAGAATCCATGTAGCCGACCCCGTCTAGTATGGGAAAAGGCTTAGTTGTTGTTGTTGTTGTTGTTGTTGTTGTATTCTATGTTTACAAGAGACAAAATGGGTTGGAGAAAAAGCAAAGGAGATAGAGGATACATGTTTTAAATTATGATACTCAGGTAAAGAAAGGCTCAAAACGGAGTTGCTATTATCATAAATAAAGATTTAAAGGAGAGTGTAGTAGACATACAACAATATGGTGACCAAATCGTGACGTTGAAATTAGTGTTAGGAGCATAGGTTTTGAATATAGTTTGTGCTTACGCACAAGTAGGACTATAAGATAGTATAAAGACTGTTTTTTGGGAAGAGTTAGATAAGGTGTTTCAAAAGATTCCACAAAGGGAGATGATTTGTTTAGGAGGAGATTTAAATGGACATGTCGGTAAAGAGGCATTAGGATATCAAGGGATTCATGGAAACTTTGGTTTTGGGGATATAAACGAGGAAGGTAGGGAGATTTTAAATTTTGCTATGGCATTTGATCTCTGTATAGTCAATACAATCTTCAAAAAACGAGATGAACATTTAATTACTTATAAGAGTGGTTTATCACAAACACAAATTGATTACTTTATTTGTAGAAAAAAAGATAGAGCATATTGTAAAGATTGTAAGGTAATTCCAGGAGAAAGCTTAACCACCCAACATCGACTTTTAGTTATGGATTTACAAATAAAAAAAATGGAAAGAGTGCATCAAGCTATTCGGACTAAATGGTGAAACCTTAAAAGCGAGAAAGAAGATATATTTAAACAGAAAGTCCTTCAAGGAGATGTTTGGAATTATGTTGGCACACCCTCTGATATGTGGAACAATATGGCTATACATATTAGGAAAGTGGCGAAAGATGTGTTAGGGGTATCTAAGGGAGGTGTACCGGCACAAAAAGAAGCTTGGTGGTGGAATGAAGTAGTACAAAATAAAATCAAGACAAAGATGGCATGTTACAAATTACATTATGCTAAGAAAACTAGTGAAACTTTAGAAGCTTATAAGAAAGCAAAGAAGGAAGCAAAAAAAGCCGTTAGTGAAGCAAAAGCTAAGATTTGAGAGGACTTATATAAAAACTCAACTCAAAAGAGGGTGAAAGAGATATTTTTAGGATAGCTACGGCTAGAGATAAGAAAACTAAAGATCTTAATTATGTTAGATGCATAAAAGACGAGGATGAAAAAATTCTAGTGGCAAATGATGATATAAGAAATAGATGGAAAAACTATTTTTATAATCTTTTTAATGAAAATAAAGATGTTAATATTAGTTTAGGAGATGTAGCCAAGTCAGAAAAGTATATAAACCACAATTTCTACCGACGTATTCAAAAGAATGAAGTCAAAGAGGCTCTTAAACATATCAAGGGTGGTAAATCGGTAGGACCAAATAATATTCCTATAGAAGTTTGGAAAATACTAGGAGAAATAGGAATCACTTGGCTCACAAGACTATTTAATGAAATATGAAAAAACCAAAAGATGCCCGAGGAATTGAGAGAAGTACACTTATACCCATATATAAGAACAAGGGAGACATTCAAAATTGTGCGAATTATCGAGGTATCAGGTTAATGAGTCATACTATGAAATTATGGGAAAGAATTATCGAACGTAGGTTAAGACAAGTATCAAGTACAACAGATAACCAATTTGGATTCATACCAGGGAGATCTACTATTGAAGCGATTCACCTTTTGAGACATCTTATGGAACATTTTAGAGAAAAAAAGAAAGACCTTCACATGATATTTATTGATCTAGAAAAAGCTTATGATAGGGTATCGAGGGAGGTTATTTGGAGAACTTTGGAAAAAAGAGGTATCCTATGGACATATATTAACCTTATAAGAGACATGTATGATGGTGTAAAAATATGTGTGAGGACTCATGAAGGAACAACAGACTTCTTTGAAGTTAATATTGGGTTACATCAAGGATCAACTTTAAGTCCATACTTATTTATAATGGTGATGGATGAGTTAACAAAACATATTCAAGATGAAGTACCTTGGTGTATGTTATTTGCAGATGACATTGTATTAGTGGAGGAGTCTAAGGAAAAAGTTAATAGAAAATTGAAACTATGGAGAGAAACATTAGAAAGCAAAGGCCTCCGACTTAGTAGAACAAAGACAGAATATATGGAATGTAAGTTTGATCATTTGGTTACTTTAGAGGACATAGAAATTAAAATTGGCACACATTGCATTCCTCAAAAGGAAAGTTTTAAATACCTAGGGTCAATTTTTCAGAGTGATGGAAGAATTGATGGAGATGTTTCACATAGAATTAATGCTGGTTGGTTAAAATGGAGAGGAGCATCAGGTATTCTTTGTGATAAGAAGATACCATTAAAATTAAAAGGTAAATATTATAGAGCAGCAATTAGGCCTACCATGTTTTATGGTTCTTAGTGTTGGGTAGTTAATCATCAACATGTACAAAAGATGTCTGTGACAGAAATGAAGATGTTGAGATGGATGAGTGGTCATACAAGAAAAGACCATATACATAATGAGGTTATTAGAAACAAATTAGGGGTGGCACCAATAGAGGATAAAATGAGAGAACATCGTTTAAGATGGTTTGGACATATAGAAAGAATATCAAAAGAAGAACCTGTAAGAAGATTAGAAAACTAAATTTGGAAAGTAAACAAAGAGGTAGAGGACGACCACAAAAGTGTTGGAACTTATTGGGAGTTAATTGCTAACATGGCACACGATAGGGATATGTGGAAACAAAGAATCCATGTAGCCGACCCCGTCTAGTATGGGAAAAGGCTTAGTTGTTGTTGTTGTTGTATTACAAGTTTCCCCCAAAATTCCGAATAACACTTGCGAAACCTAAACTAAGGAAGTCTTCACCTGGGCCATGAATTAGAATCACACAAGACACAGAAAGAGCCCACTTATGTGCTGCACAAGCAAGAGGGATTCTGCGCAATAATGCTGACATAGAACCTATTTTGTGAGTATCGAGCTATTGGAATCTAACTCAGTGTTTTTGTACCGTATCATATCGTGTATCATTTTTCTCATAAGACAAGTATATTATTTGTAATATATCATAAATTTGTAATTAAAAAATAGTTTTAAAATGAAAATAGATAAAAAATAATAAAAAATTTAAATGATTGTTATGAATCAAGGAGAAGTTTGAAAAGTGTATCAAAATAGTAGTTCATGACTAACCCTAGATAAATATTTTCTGCAGTGCTGCTATGTTTCACTAGACACTAATATACAGTCTACATGACTTATCGTTTATGGGTATAACCGGACAGTTTACCCTTTCTATTTTACCATATTATCATTTGTCCCTGCAAATGATACTCTAATCTGTCATCTAGGCTATGAATGACTTCTGGTTAAATCATAAAAAGAAAATACTATGTAGGAAAGAAAACATGCAGATGCTTTACAAAACACATTCCTCAACGAAAAATATGTAAACAACATGAATTAGCAACATAAAAGATCTAATTAGATACGAAAAAGAGTTGAACACATACGTCAGCTACAGCCATGGCTTCCTCTTCACTAACTCCCTGTTCTTTCAACTCAAGCACACGCCAACTGAAAATCCGAGCTGGTGGAGGATCAAATCCGTTATACCTGTAGAATTTGACAATAATCAGTAGAAAGTAAGCCAGTTGTAGAGCAAAAATGTGAACCCTTGATGATGGTGTCGTGAGTTGGATTAAAGCCTTCCGACCTACCTCTATATGTAATTTTCAGATACCTTGACAAAAACATAATACAAATAAGAAGCAGATCAGATTTCGATTAACACTCATCATATCAAGTTAGGTTTGCATCAGGCATGGCTGACCTGAACCAGGACATGATATAGAATCAGAATTGCAGCATGAAGTTAAGAGCTAATAGTGTCAATTCAAGTTTGAAGTCCATTGGAAAACTAGAGCTCCCGTTTACGATGACTGAAATTTGAAATAATGATGTTATGACACATAGAATCCTGTGTTGATTCAATCCTCCATGGTTTACGCAAATAAAACTGACCAAATGCCTGCACGTTCTTTTTTTGGGTAAGAAAAGTGCTCCATATAGGCATTTCATTAATCTGGCAAGAAAAGGATCCATGCATAGGCTGGCACTTGAGATTTACTTCCCAAAACCAATGAGGCAGTTATATGAATGAAACAGAACTAACAGGCATGCAAGCACATGATTAGACTGTATTCCACCTATGCTTTCTACATTTGTACCACATATACTTTTTTCCTTTTTTTCTTTTATGTTTATGAGATAAAATTTATACTACTCCATGCATTACATTATGAAATAAATGGCCAAAAAATGTTAGGACAGATAAAATATGAGGTGCATCCTTTTCCACTTCAAGGGATCACAAACTACACACATATATAGCAGACTTAAATGGACTTACTTTTCTCAAGAAAAAAGAAGAGCAAGATAAACTAACCTAATAGCATCATGATATTTAGAGTCGGGATGTTTCTGGAAGAACTTTTTGACATATACATCTTCGGGGAGAGTGATCTTCCCGAGCTTTCCATCAGTACGAGGGAAGGTAGCAGGTGGTGCCCTGCATACTCGAATAGTATGACATGTCAGATAGAAAGCTTGAAGAGAGAATTTGGTTTCATAAGCTATACACAATGCCAGAGGCATGATGGTGCAACCTTTCTACCAAACAGTATACATCAAGGCAAACGTAGCAAACTTCTGTATTCTCACATACAAAAAGAAAGTACAAGAATTATGACAAGCATTACAAGAGCCGTTATACCAAAATTGACTGGAATCCCCAAGGAAGATCATCCTTCAATTATCAGTTTCAGAGAAGTGAGAGTAAACAAACAACGTTGAAAACAATCAGAAGACAATGATATCTACTATTGTTGTTTTCCTGTCAGCACGTGTAGAACATTTACATAATATGAATGCATACAACTTTACACCATCACATATGCATGTATTGTGAACCGCTTTTTATGCATGTATGGAACAACAATATTTATCAACAGCTAACTCAAGGACCTAAAAGCTCCAACAAGAACATAATGTCTTAATCATAACCAGGCTAACTGGAAGCACCGTGGAATCAGGGAAACATGCTTTCAGAACATGAAGCCCAAAACACCGAGTGTCATTTAATGGAAGTGCGCTTCTGATCTCTGTAAAGAATGACTCCCTTATATATGGAAGGAAATTCTCTTGAAAGGGAAAGGCAGTGTTGTCCGTATCGCACCGTATCGTACGATACGGTGCGATACGTATCGTATCGTGGGCCACCACGATACGATACGGGCCCCCGTATCGCAGGTGCGGGCGTATCGCACCGTATCGTGCGATACGGGCCGTATCGTGCGATACGGGCGATACGCCCTGGGACCCTTATAAAGGGTCCCGGGCCGAGGGAAACCCGCGATTTTTCGCGGGTTTCCTCTCTCCTTTTGGGTTCTTCAAGCTCCCTAAGAGTCGGTTTTCGCCTCCTTGGTGTTCAAAGCTCTAAAATCGTGCCCTACGGTGTCCGTCCAAGCCTCCAAACTCGGATTTAGGTATATTTTTAATGTTTTTTTCCTTTTTTTCCTTTATATTTATTGTTTTTTGTGTTATTTCGGGTTTTTTTTTTTGAATGACAAAATATGAAGTTATTAAGTGTGTGTATACGATTTTTATTGCATTCATGAAGTGGGAGACACTCGATTTGAGTGTTATTTGAAGATTGGGGGATTTACGAAGTGCTTTTATTTTCAGGTTTTTGTTTGAATTAAAGTACTCCATTGAGATGGCAGGAAGGGGTGGTAGAGACTCTCATTCAAAGTCTGATGATCCGGCATGGCAGTGGGGTATACCAGTTGAGGGTTCAAGGTTAAAAATCAGATGTTTATTTTGTGAAAAGGTGGTTAGTGGTGGAATTTCAAGGTTGAAACACCACCTAGCAGGAACCAGGAAAGAAGTTGCTCCATGCACAGGCAGAGTTAGAAGTGTGCCAGAAGGTATTAAATGGCAATGCTTGCAGATGATTGAGAGCATACAGGAAAGGAGACAACAAAAGGATGATTTCCAGATGTGTGAAGAAGCTGATGATGCTACTGCCACTGGAGTTGGATTCACTGATAGTTTGCCTTCAGATGCTAGAACAGATATTGGTAGTAGCAGTTCGCGAGCACCTAGCAGAGGAAAGAGGGTTGCATCTGAAGACTTTGGAGGTGGCAGAAGAGGAAGTTCAGGAAGGAGTAGAGGAAGAGCTTCTTCTTCTAGCATACATTCGTTCTTTCCTCCTTCCACTACACCTAGTGCTCAGCCAGGAATTCGTGCTGCTATGGCTTCAGAACAACTGCACGATCAAGCAGACCTTGCAGTGGGCAGATGGTTTTATGATACATGCATTCCATTTAATGCAGCAAACAGTTTTCATTTTCAAGCAATGGCAGATGCAATTGCTAACATTGGTCCAGGATACAGGATGCCCTCTTATCAGAAGTTGAGAGGGAAGATATTAGATCAGACCGTGATTGAAGTGCAGCAATACTGTTCGACTTTGAGACAATCGTGGAAGGAAACAGGATGCACTATCATGGCAGATGGATGGACCGATAGGCGAGGAAGGACATTGCTAAACTTTCTTGTATATTGTCCTAAAGGACTCATGTTTTTGAGATCTCTAGATATGTCAGAGGAGAGGCACACTGCAGAGATCCTACGAGAGGAATTTGATAAGGTTATACAAGAGGTTGGGCTAGAAAATGTAGTCCAATTGATTACAGATAATGCAGCTAACTACAAAGCAGCCGGAAAGGAGTTAGCTGATATTTATGGGACTTTCTACTGGACACCATGTGCAGCCCATTGTTTAGATCTCATCCTCGAGGACATCGGTGAGATGGATGAAATAAAGGCAGCAACTGAGTGTTGCCAAGATATTACAAAATTTATTTACAACCATGCATTTGTTTTATGTATGATGAGGAGATACACAGAAGGTGCAGAGCTTCTTCGCACAGCTGCAACTCGGTTCGCAACAAACTTCTTATCTGTACAGAGTATTGTGAGACAGAAGCAAGCTTTAAAGAGAATGTTCTCCTCAGATGAGTGGCAACAATTTGCAGAGTTGCCACAAAACAGAAGGAACAGAAAGTTAAATGAGATTGCAGAAACGGTTTTTAGAAGTTCATTTTGGAATGCATGTATCAGATTATTGAAAATTACTTGTCCTTTAGTGAAAGTTTTGAGATTGGCTGACAGCGAGGAGAAACCATCTATGGGCTACCTTTATGAATCCATGGACAGGGCAAAAGAAGCAATCAGAAATAACTTTAATGGAAAAAAAAGAGATTATGTGCCCGTGTGGAAAATAATTGATAGTAGATGGAATAAACAATTGCATCAGCCTATTCATGCAGCAGCCTACTATCTAAACCCATCATTGAGGTACTCAGCAACCTTCAAAAGGGACGGTGAGGTTAATCGAGGAATCATTGAATGCATCAACAGATTAGTCCCTGATGAGAGCATAGTAGATGCGATACATCGAGAGATGGAGATATATGATAATGCTCTTCACTTGATGGGTTTGCCTGTTGCAATTCGCAACCGCTCTACGATGCGTCCAGGTACATTGTTTATTTTCATATTTAAGTTCCATCTTACATTACTGTGGATTATTATGTCTCTAATGTTTATATTTTCTTTACAGATGTTTGGTGGAACAGGTTTGGAAGTGATTGTCCAAACCTTAGAGATTTTGCAGTTAGAGTCTTAAGCCAAACCTGTAGTGCAACAGGTTGTGAAAGAAATTGGAGTGTTTTTGAACACATCCATACAAAAAAGCGCAACAGGTTGGAACACAAAAGGCTTAATGATTTGGTTTATATTCGTTGTAACATGCGCCTTCGTGAAAGGTAATGTTGTATTACTTTCAAATTTTCAATTCGATATTATTTAACTTCAGTTTTCAATTGTTAATATTACTTACTAATTGTTTATCTTTGTTTGTGTCGTAGGCAATTAAAAAAAGTAAATAGAGAAGAAAGTCAGTTCGATCCAATAAGTTTGGATAATTTTGATATATTAGAAGATTGGGTTATGGAAGACACTGAAGAAAATGCCCTCCTAACAGAAGAAGACGTTGCCTGGATTAATTTGGAAGGAGCGCAACAACATTATGGAGATGAAGAATTTGATTTTGAAGAAGAAGGTGTGGGCGTGGCTGATGATGATGAGGATCTGCAACAAGGAGAAGATGAAGATTATTTAGTTGATGATCCTGATTACAATTTGTAAAATGTAACATTATATGTAACTGTAGTGTACTGTAAAGTGTAAACTATGTCTGTATTTTATTTTTTGGATTCAAAATATATAAATTTGGATGCAATTGTTCAATGTTGAATGCTCAATCTGTACTAAACTTACATTATATGAATTTAAAGCAATTATCAGATTTTTCCTGATTTTTTCTTGATTTTTTTCGATTTTTTTCGATTTTTTATTAATTTTTAATTATTTTTACATTATTTTAATATTAAAGTACGATACGATACGATACGATACGATACGATACGCCCGTATCGTGGAGCCCAGCGATACACGATACGATACGCGTCAGACAACACTGGGGAAAGGTACCGCTCCTTAAACAAAGCATGACCCCCACAGTAATCAGTTTCCTTAGATGTTACAAATTTAACTAAATTTATTAATTTTGAACATTTTCCTGAAAAAAAAATTAAAAATTAAAGTTGGAACCCACATGTGGATTCGAAATTCATGGACAATGTGAACGAGAATATCCTACTAATCTGACAGGGCATGAAAACTGTTGTAATATGTTAGTTAATCTATTGGATTGATCAATTATATGCATGTAAAGAGTCAAATGATCAGAAGGATGATCAAGAAGACCATAAAGTTAAATAAACTAGAAGGTGAATCAAGCTAAACTTGACTTTGTAGGCAATTCAAAAATATCCTCACATAACTAGCTAGAGGGGAAATTATTTAGGGGCATATTTGCTTCTCCTCTCTCATGCCATGTGAAGTCCAATTGTCACACTGAATAAAGAAAATGATGACCATGATAGGAAAAAAAAACTTAATGAGCCATCAATCAATTAAAATAGGAAAGTTTCTCTCACTACTGTGAAGAAAACAATCTCATGTTCAACTCCATATTATTCATGTGAAGTCCAATTGTCACACTGGATGAAGAAAATGGTGACCATGATACAAAAAAAAAACTTAATGAGCCATCAATCAATTAAAATAGGAAGGTTTCTCTCACTACTGTGTAGAAAACAATCTCATGTTCAGCTCCATATTCTTAACGAAGAGTACCAGTAGACAAGTGAACACTGTGCACATGTGTGTGCACTATGCATGAGATAACCGAGAGAGTTCTATCTGACAAATCAAGAAATGGAGAAACAAGAATTTCTAAAGAAAAGGATTCTTTCCTCAACAGCAACACTATGGGTTGGGTTCATACCAATGTTATGTGTATCGTATCTAATCATACGGTATCATAAGAAATCATTTACCATACAAGGGTCGTATTGCTGAATACCCCTGTATTGTGGGATACAAGCCGTATCACACGATATATGTATGTAGGTGTGTATCGCCTGTATCGTATTCCCCTTATAAAGACCACCCTAATCTCTAAGTTTTCACTGCAATTTTTGCATGGTTTTGTGCTTTCTACTTGAGTGCTACAAGGCTGTTAGGTTTCAGACTCGGAAGAAACATCTTCGATGGTTTGACCTCCTCACGGCACCACCACTCCATATATGGAGTGGAGTGGATATGTTTTTGACGAATTTGTGGTAATCTATGAAGTGGGTGAATGTTTTTAGGTGTTTGGTGGTTTATGAAGTGAAGATTTACAAAGTGCATGGAGATTTATGAAACACTTTTATTTGCAGGTTTATTAAGATTCAAGAAGACAAATTGAGATGTGAGAAAGGGGTTCACGTCCTCAATCTCGGTTTAAGACCCAACACGGTTGTGGGATGCTTCTATTGGAGGAAGTAGATTGAGAATAACATGTAATTGTTTGAGAATGTCATGAGTGGTAGAGTTTCTCAATTAAAACATCACTTAGCATGAACTAGGAACGAATTGCTACTTATACGGGCAGACTCAAGAGAGTGTCAAAAGTCATTAAAAACAAATATAACAAATGATTGAGAGTATGATTGAAAAATAGCAAGGAAAAAAGAGACAAAGATGTTTGAGAAAGAGTTAAAGCATGTTGGTGGTAGTGATAGCATTCTTTTCGATGCTATGATAGAAGTTAATAGTAGTTTTCAATTGACCATGAGAAAGAGGGTTCTAGAAGAAGAAAGTCGTAGGAGAAGAAGATATTCTCATTTTTGCATCCGATCATTTTCTCCTCCTGCTACTATACCCGATGCCCAACCTGGAATTCATGTTATTATGATTTCAAAATAATTATGTGAGCAAGCAAACCTTGTAGTGAGGGCAGTGTTATGTGTATCGCCCCATATCGTGCGATAAATATCCTAGTGTATCGCAATAGGCTATGTAACGGTCTCGTCTCACCGGTACCATACAAACGATACGTCCTATTTTTATAAAAAATCTTTTCTTGTTTAAAATGGACATAAATTAATTGATCCTTTTCTCTTTTTCAGAGACATCTTACCTTAAAGAGTAACCTCCCAAGAATAATAATAAAAACCATAAAAATAAGTAGTTTTCAAATTTCTCAAGAATAAAAAAGGCAATTTACTTCAATAACTTACCAATTATGATCATGTCCAGCATTGATAACTTACCAATTACGATCACGTCCGACATTAGCAGGTTGCACAACACAACTATCTTACCTTAAAAGATGACTTCCGGAGAATAATAATAAGAACCATCAAAATAAGTCGTTTCCAAAGTTTTATAGCAATTTCCTTCAATAACTTACCAATTATGACCACATCAAGCATTGGCACCACGAATTAGGAAATTAGTATAACTTAGAATAGTTCTTGATTTTTATTATTTTATTTTATTTTATTAAAATTTAAAAAAAAAAAATTACAATACGGTATGATACGATCCACCCGTATCATGGAGAAAAACAAAACACGAAACGATATAATACAAACAACACTAAGTGAGTTGGCTTTATGTTGCATGTATTCCCTTCAACGCCATGAATTCATTTCATTTTCAACATTGGCCCGGTTATAAGATATCTTCTAGTTGAGAGAGATATAATTGGATAAGATTAAACTTGAAGTAAAAGTGTATTGTTCGACTTTAAGGGAGTCATGATAGGAGACAGGATGGGTTGATGAATGGACACATAAGTGAGGAAGGATTTTATTGAACTTTCTCATCTATTGTACTAAAGGACTTATATTTTTTTTTAGATCACTTACATTTTAGAGTGTCTAAAGCAAGAATTTGATAAGGTGATAATAGAGGTTGGGTGTGAAAATATAGTTTAATTAATTACAAATAATGCAACTAATTAAAAAGCAATTACAAAGAGTTATGATACTTTTTATACGACACCATGTGCAACTCATTGTATAAACCTCATTCTTGAATATAATAAAGAGATGAATGAGATAAAGCCAACACTCAATTGAGTGTTGTAAAGATATCAACAAATTTATTTATAACCATGCATTTGTATTATGTATGATAAGAAGATATATTGATGGCGCAAAGCTCTTTCATACTGCTACTATGCAGTTTGTAACTAATTTTTTTGTTTGTATATCGTATTGTGAAGAAAAAATAAGTATTTGAAGAGAATGTTTATTTTAGATGAGTGGCAACAATTTGCAGATTTGTCTCAAAATAAGAACAGAAAATTGAATAAGATTTCAGAGATGGTCTTTAGGAGTACATTTTGAAATTCTTGAATTAAGTTATTAAAGATCACGTACTCTTTGGTAAAAGTGTTGAAATTGACTGACAATAATAATAAGTTATCTAAGAGCTATCTTTTTGAAGCCATGTATATGACCGAGGACGCTATCAAGAGCAACTTTCATAGAAAAAAAAAAGTGATTATGTGCCCATTTGGAGAATAATTGATAATAGATGGAATATTTAGTTGCATCAGCCTATTGATGCAAGATTTAGGTACTTTGCAACTAAGTAGTTAATGGTGTGCTATAGCATCCACTATAGCACGCTATAGTGGTTTAGCGGCCCTTTGGTCACTATAATGCTTGGAATTTATCGACCAATCCCAAAACCTGCTATAAGCGCTATTGCGGAACGCGGTAGTGGTCCGTTAACTTGTAGTTTGCATTCAAGTGGATCGATCCAAATGGATATAGATCAACCCTATCCAATTTAAATGATTTATAAGAAAAAATGAACAGAAACCCTTAGATTTTTACCGTACCTCTCTCATTCCTCTTCCACTATTTCATCAACAAAATGATCAGCAATGGTCACCGCCGATGACGACAATAAGTCTCTCTTCCTTCTGTGATTTCCCTTGGCCGACCATATTGTTGGAGACCTCCATTACTGTGCAAAAGAGTGATGTAGTGCATCTCTTTGTGTTTCTCCATCTCTCTATGTGTGTTTTGTAATGTATGGATTGCAAGTCTCTCTCTTCCTTCTATGATTTTCCTTGGCTTACCATATCGTTGGAGTGATTTAGTGACTCTCTTTGTGTTTCTCCATCTCTATGTGTGTTTTATAACGTATGGACAGCATAAACCACCGATTGCCTATGTTAGTTGACATTGTTGGCTTCTATTGTTGCTTGCTTCTTTCTTTCTTTCATCTGACATTCTCCATGAACTCTCATTATGTGGAGCACAATAATAGCTTGTTTGGTTCAGTTCAAACTTAATCATTTGGTAATTTAGTTGAACGTTTTTATTGATGAGAATGCAACACGTTGTATAGTCATGCTTACCTCGTGTTGCACAAGTATATTAAATACAGCATAAATAGTTCAAATTAAGTGGATTTGTTTTGCAATGATTTGCATTTATACGTACATCATAAGTAATTAAATGCACCACATTGTATAGTGGATTCAGGTCCTTCTATAATCTTTTATTTTCCAGCTCTTCTTGTCAATCTTGAACCAATGATTTGCATTTACACTTCAAGGGATTATCGACGAAAAATAGTTGTTACTTAGAATAACTTAGTTACATTTATTTTTTATTTTTTAATTTAAGTTTACCAATTTAATATGCATATGCCACATGATATTTATATTTGTTTTCTTAAAATTTGTTTATTTAGTTTGATTCATATTAATGTACATGGTAGTTATGTGTTTCTTGATATTTTTTTTGCAATCGGAGAATTCATTATATATATATATATATATATATATATATATATATATATATATATATTAATCGTAAATGAGGTTGTACCGCTAAACCCATATATTCCCGCTACCGTTATATTAGGGTCAACAACTAACAACCCGCTAAACGCTATTGATAACATATCTCCAAAACATTTAAAAGGGGCATCGAAGTCAATAGAGGTATCATTAATTGTATAAATAGATTAATCCGTCATGAGAGTAACCAAACCTATACTATAATTGGTTGGGAAAGTAATTACAGTGTTAAAACATCCACACAAAAAAATATGGTTAGAACATAAGTAGCTTAATGATCTCGTATTCATATATTGAAGCATGCAATTACGAGAGAGGTGATTAATGGATTACTTATTAATTAGGTATTCAATTGAATGTTTCAATTTAAGTTTTTATTCGTGAACTATTATTTTTAATTTTTACTTACATATCATTCTTAAAGGCAACTCCGCCCATGTAAGGGATCACCCTTGCATTGCCGGTCCCAAGCCCGGATAAAGGAGAAGGGTTGTGTCAGGCTTCCGACAACCAACATAAAACTTTGTCGAATTTTTATATCATGGATTACACAAATTATGGGCGTTCCCGCCTAGCGACGTGTTGTAGAGCCCAAATGCAGTGATAAATAAGCGAGGGCCATTACATTTTCGCCCGAATGTAATGAATCAATTGTAGAGAGGGTTCACACATCATGATTAGGTGTAGGTAAAGAAGTTAGTCCTGCTACATTGCCGCCCGAATGTAGTGAATAATTTACAGAGAGGGTTTCCGCATTTTCAATACGGACGAATGCGGGGGTAAGGAAGCTAGTCCAAGATAATAAGATTCGTAGTGGTTCTTGAAATATCGAAACATTATCAAGTAAGCTAATAGAGGTGGTAGATACTATGATTCAGAGAAAAATTCATATTCTATGTTTACAAGAGACAAAGTGGGTTGGAGAAAAAGTGCAGGAGATAGAGGATATAAGTTTTAAATTATGGTACTCATGTAAAAAAAAGGCTCGAAACAAAGTTGGTATTATCATAAATAAAGATTTAAAGGATAGTGTAGTAGACATACAATGATATGGTGACCGAATGATAACGTTGAAATTAGTGCTAGGAGCAGAGGTTTTGAATATAATTTGTGCTTACACACCCAAAGTCGGCCTAGAAGATAGTATAAAGACAACTTTTTGGGAAGAGGACAAGGTGATTTCAAAAGATTCCACAAAGAAAGATGATTTGTTTAGGAGGAGACTTAAATAGAAATGTCGGTAAAAAGGCATTAGGATATCAAGATATTCATGGAAACTTTGGTTTTGGGGATATAAACGAGGAAGGTAAGGAGATTATAAATTTTGCTATGGCATTTGATCTCTTTATAGTCAATACAATTTTCAAAAAACGAGATTCATTTAATTACATATAAGAGTGACTTATCACAAACACAAATTGATTACTTTATTTGTAGAAAAAAAGATAGAGCATGATGTAAAGATTGCAAGGTAATTCCAAGAGAAAGTTTAACCACCCAACATCGACTTTTAGTTATGGATTTACAAATAAAAAAATGGACAAAAAAGAAAAGAGTGCATCGAGCTTTTCGGACTAAATGGTGGAACCTCAAAAATGATAAAGAAGATATATTTAAACAGAAAGTCCTTCAAGGAGATGCTTAGAATTATGTTGGTACACCTTGTGATATGTGGAACAATATGGCTATACATATTAGGAAAGTGGCGAAAGATGTGTTAGGTGAATCTAAGGGAGGTGTACCGGCACAAAAAGAAGTTTGATTTTTTTTTCAATTTTTTTTCAGGTTTGTGGCCTCTCTTGACTTCTCTCTAAGGCATCCTCCGATATGTTTGTTTGGGATTGCAAGATGTGTACGTAACATGTAAATTTGGATTTATAATTTCATTTATTGAATAAGAATAATTTATAAACAAATAAAAATTATGACAAAATCATTTCCCTTTCTGTTGCCAAATTTTAGGTATATTTTTGCTACCAGTTTCTAATTTCATGAAATCGCAAACAATGAAGAACAACTTGGTTGTCTCGGTTCATTGAGTGGGCATTTCACAACTTCACTATTTTAGGGTTCACCTTACATAACTTTCATTGAGTCGAACATGATCATGTGAGGCTTAACTCAATCTGTAAAGTGAGAAATAGAGTTCAATCATTAGTTAAAAAGCTAGTCTCTAGTAAGAGAAAAAGAAGATATCATCAAGTAACAATATCACATCACTGAGTTATCATAGACTCAATAATCAAAGAAATGGAGCTCATTGTTTTGCTCACATATGAAAATTAGCAAATATGATAACTACATGTAGGAAGATAGCAATTTGTTAATTTTGATATATTAGATGAGTGGATTATGAAAGATAACAAAGAAAATGCACTCCTAACCGAAGAAGACATTGTATGGATTAATTTGAAAGGAGTGCAATAGCATCATGAAGGAGATGAAGATTTTGATTTTAAGCAGAAGGTGATAAGAAACTTTGATTCTTTAAATCTTCATCAAGGAGAAGATTAAGATTATTTAGTTAATGATAATGATACAAATTTACAATATGTAAAATATAAATGTATTTCATTTTTTGCTTCAAAATATGTAAATTTAGATGCAATTGTTCAATGTTGAATGCTCAATATGTACTAAACTTTGCATTATATGAATTCAAAGCAATTACCAAATTTTTACTAATTTTTCTTGATGTTTTCTGATTTTTTTTGGATTTCTATTAATTTTTTTATTTTTAAATATTTTTCTATTTTTTAAATATTAAAGTACGATACGACACGATACACTATGATACGATACGCCCGTATCGTGGAGCCCAGTGATACGCGATACGATACGCGTCAGACAACACTGATATAAACCACAATTTCTACTGACATATTCAAAAGAATGAAGTCAAAGAGCCTCTTGAAGGGTGGTAAATCGATAGGACCAGACAATATTCATATAGAAGTTTGAAAAATACTAGGAGAAATAGGAATCACTTGGCTCAGAAGACTATTTAATGAAATATTGAGAAACCAAAAGATGCCCGAGGAATGGAGAGCGAGTACACTTATACCCATATATAAGAACAAGGAAGACATTCAGAATTATGTGAATTATCGACATATCAAGTTAATGAGCTAAATTATGGAAAAGAATTATCGAACGTAGGTTAAGAAAAGTATCAAGTATAATAAAGAACCAATTTGGATTCATGCCAGGCATATCTATTGTTCAACCTATTCACCTTTTGAGATGTCTTATAGAACATTTTAGAACAAAAAAGAAAGACCACATGATATTTATTAATCTAGAAAAAGCTTATGATAGAGGTATCGAGGGAAGTTCTTTGGAGAACCTTGGAAAAAAGAGGTATCCCATTCAGTGTTGTTCGTATCGCACCGTATCGTAAGATAGAAGTTATCGTGCTGTATCGTGCGATACGACACGATACGCGCGATACGCCCAAGGACTCGTATAAAGGATTACTGGCCGAACATAAACCTGCATTTTTTCGGGTTTTTGTGATTTTTTCAGAACTCCTCACGCTCTCTTCCGGTGGTTCTCCTCCTCCTTAGTGTTTGAGGCTTTCAAAAAAGTGCTCTACAGTGTTCGTGCAAGCCTCCGAACTCGGATTATCGTATATTTTGAGTATTTTTCTGAATTTTTTTCTTTATATTTGTTGTTTTTTTGTGTTATTTGTATTTTTCTTTTTTTGAATGATAAAATATGAAGTTATTAAGTGTGTGGATATGATTTTTATTGCATTCATGAAGTAGGAGACACTCTATTTGAGTATTATGTGAAGATTGAGGATTTATGAAGTGCTTTTATTTTCAGGTTTTTTATTGAATTAAAGTGTTCAATTAAGATGACAGGAAGGAGTGTTAGAGACTCATTCTCGGTCTGATGATCCGACATGGCAATGGGGTATACCAGTTAAGGGTTCCTTATTAAAGATCAGATGTTTGTTTTGTGAGAAGGTGGTTAGTGGTGAAATTTCACGATTGAAACACCACCTAACAGGGACTAAGAAAACAGTTGTTCCTTGTACAGGCAGAGTTAGAAATTTGCCAGAAGGTATTAAATGACACTGTCTTCAGATGATTGAGAGTATACAAGAGAGGAGACAACAAAAGGATGATTTAGGGATGTTTAAGGAAGATGATGACTAATAGTATTCCTTCTGATGCCAGAAAAGAGATTGGTAATAGTAGTTATTGACCATTGTAAACACCCTAAATAAAAATTTTCTAAAAATACTCTAAAATTCGAAAACTGACTTGTTTTAAATCTTTTAGCTTTAAAATAAAAATTTTAAATTTTTAAAATAAAGATTTTAAAATGTTTCAAATTAAAGTTAAAAGTATAAAGCCCAGAAGATTGACGTAAAGCAGGCAGAAAACAGGTTGATGGGTGGGGCCCGCTTCGAGCCAAGGACGGTTTCGCGAAGGATAAGCTGGAAATCAAGGGAGGAGATCAAGTCAAAGCATATCCTCATCCAAGATCGAATCGAAGTGGACGGCCTCATCAAACCCAACCCAATTCAACCAGGTGCTAGACATGATCGACTTGAGTTAAACATAAAACCTTACTTGAATTAAATAATTCGACCAATATCGAAAATTTTATAACCTTGTTAATCCTACATCCTTGAGTTAAATACCAAATCACATGCCTACCTAGTCTTGATTAAATGGAGGAATCAACAAGGAAAACCACAACCACTTCAAGAAGCAAGGACCGACCAAAGTGGACTTAGAGGCCTCAAGCACCTAGCTGGTCATAGCTAGGTGCACTCAATCAAGACCACAACCAGCCCACATGGGGCTGGTCCATGGCTGACCAAAAGAGGACCACTCCTCTCACTCATCCACGTGAACTTGTTGAAGAAATAGATTGGATATCGGCCTTAGGCCACCGCCTCAAAGAATGGCCTAGAAAGGCCCCCTTGGCCTATAAATAGAGGCAGGGGGCCATGTTCTCCCATCTTGAAGTGAGTGAAGAAAGTGTTGTTCCTTGGGTTGCTTTGTGAGAGATTGTAGGCTGTTAGGGAGAGACTTAGAGAGGGAAGAGAGTGCTAGCATCAAGGCAAGTGTTGTCGTTTAGGTTTAAGTGAGAAAGTAAAGTGAAAAGAGGGAAGGTGAGGGCCGAGCACGACCATTGGAGGCCGGTTTCTTGGGAATCCGGGTAAGTGCTGCTCTAACTTGATTTATCTCCATCTCTTCTTCATATTCAATTCAAAAGGGTTGTATTAATGGAGCTTTGTCCCCATCTCTTCTTCATATTCAATTCAAAAGGGTTGTATTAATGGAGCTTTGTCTCCCCCCATGATGTAATAGAAGTAGATGTGCAGAAATTTCCCTTTCCTTTGCTTAGACACTCTATGTGTTTGTGTTCTTGATTCTACCTCTCTATATGCTATAAACACCTTATATCTTTTAATCCCCTCTATGCTTAAGCTATTAGATATATTTCAATTCATTTCCCTTCAGTAATTTAATTCAGGATGTTGTGTTGTTGCACTTTAATTCGTGTGAGTTTTGTATTACGTATGTTCTAAAAACCTGAAATCTGATTTTCAGCATCACTGCATACATTGATTGTTTGATTTTTCATTTCCAAACCCCTGCTCCAATCCCTCTGAAATTTTGCACACTATATCCACACAGGCCCACTCATAATAAAATTTTCAAGAATTTTAGGACCATGCAACCACGTAAATAAAGTTGTGCAAGATCAGGGTAATTTCTGCAAATTGTCTGTCAACTCTGTTTTCCTGCAACAGAGCTTGAGTATTCATCCCATAACTCTGTCTGCAGGTATCCAAAATCGGTGATTTTTGGTTCATTGGAAAGCTAACATCCATAGCTTTCCAATAAGACCAAGTGCACTAAATTTGGAACTCTGCACCGAGATATAGGCCATCTTTAAGTCTATATTTCTATGACAGAATAGTTTTGGGTGTCTGAGCAGAGACACTTTGCTGAATTAATTCTACAACATCCCAATCCCGAATTCAAAACCAAAAGGTGTTCTAGAATCTCCACATTTTAGACTCAGTCCTGTAAATTTTTGGTGAATTTTCGAGGTCTCTAAGGCACTCAAAATAATTCGGGAACAAGTCCTTTGAACTTAAAAACCAAGTGCACTAATTTATCATTTTCAACACCCTATTTTCACGTGAATTTGAAACATCACCAGCTTATCTGGAATCCTTAAAGCGCTTAGACTAACTAACCCTTGAGTATCGGTTCAAGAAAGCCTAAAGCGAAAAGAGTTCGCTTAACCACAATCACGAAGTCAGATTCATACTTTTGCTACTTTTTAGAAACTAGCTGGTGCGCTCGCACACGAAGTAGAATTGAAATGATTGCTTCAAGTCTCTACATAGGCTTGGAGTGAAATTTTCCCATCTACAACGACCAAACAGGAAAAGAGGATTGTTGAAGATTTTATAAGTGGAAGTGATAGAAGAGAAAGCTCAAGAAGGAGTACAGGAAGAGTTGCTTCTACAATACATGCATTTTTTCCTGCTAGCACTACACCTTGTGCGCAACCTGTAATTTGTGCCGCTATGGTTTTAAAACAATTGCATAATCAGCCAAACCTTGCAATGGGCAGATGGTTTTATGATGCATGCATTCCATTTAATGCAGTAAATAGTTTTCATTTTCAAGCAATAGCAGATGCTAATTGCTAATATTGGCCTATGATACAAGATACCCTCTTATCAGAAGTTGAGAAAAAAGATCTTAAATAAGACCGTCATTAAAGTGCAATAATATTGTTCGACTTTGAGAGAGTCATGGAAGGAGACAGGATGCACTATCATGGCAGACAGATAGACAGATAGGCGAGGAAGGACCTTGCTAAACTTTCTTGTCTACTATCCTAAAGGACTTATGTTTTTGATATCTCTAGACATGTCAGAAGAGAGGCACACTGCAGAGATCCTAAGGTAAGAATTTGATAACGTGATATGCGAGGTTGAGAATGTAGTCCAATTGATTACAGATAATGCAGCTAACTATAAAGCAGTTGGGAATGAGTTAGCAGATACTTATGGGACTTTCTATTAGACACCATGCGTAGCCCATTGTTTAGATCTCATCCTTGAAGATATTGGTGAGATGGATGAGATAAAGGCAGCATCTGAGTGTTGTCAAGATATCACCAAATTTATCTACAACCATGCCTTTGTATTATGTATGATGAGGAGATATACACATGGTGGAGAGCTTCTTCGTACAGCTACAACTCGGTTTGCAACTAATTTCTTATCTGTACAGAGTATTGTGAAACAAAAGCAAGCCTTGAAGAGAATATTCTCCCTAGTTGAGTGGCAACAATTTGCAGAGTTGCCTCAAAATAAAAGAAACAAAAAGTTGAAGGAGATTTCAGAGACAGTTTTCAAGAGTACATTTTGGAATGCATCTGTTAGACTGTTAAGGATTACATGTCTTTTAGTAAAGGTTTTGAGATTGGCTGATAGCGAGGAGAAACCATCTATGGGTGGCCTTTATGAAGCCATGAATAGGACAAAAGAAGCTATTAAAAATAATTTTAATGAAAAAAAGAGAGATTATGTGCTCGTGTGGAAAATTATAGATAATAGATGGAACAAACAATTGCATCAACCTATTCATGCAGTAGCATATTATCTAAACCCAACATTCAGGTACTCAATAAGCTTCAAAAGGGACGGTGAGGTTGTAAACACCCCAAAATCCAACGATTTTGCAAAACAAGCACCTGGTTTGAAAATCAATCCAAAAGGCCAAATTTGAGATTTTCGAAAACCCAGGAGCTCCCAAAAAGCTTTAAATTTTGTTTTGAAACCCCGATCAGAAATATGAATTCGGGCCAAGTCCCATTTTTGCCAAAAAGCCAAGACGAATAGGTGAACCCTGATCGAAAGCGGCCCCAAAAAGCAGGTTCGAAGCCTAGGAGACAGCTCAGCATGATAGAAAGCATGATCAAAAGGCGAAAGGAGAGCCCAGGCCATGAGCAGACTTCAAGCCCGGAGCATCAAATGTGAAGCCACGATCACCCACCAAAGCAACAGAAAATCAAGCCAGAAACGACGAAATTTAGCAGAAACGAACTCCAAAAAGGCGAGAGAACTCGGACGACAAAACTGGGAAAAACCCAGCAGAAGACGAAGCGCTGATGAAGCCAGGGCCCGCACAAACCGTCCGTCTCGAAACGCAAAGAAGGACTGTTCAGAGAAAATTTGGATTGGATCTGAACCAATATCCAAATCCATATTCAAATAGTGTTTGGATTTGGATCGATCCAAATAGTGTTTGGATTTGGATTGGATCCAAATAGTGTTTGGATTGAATCAGATCTGGACCAAAATATCCAGATCCATATCCATATAAATGTTTGGATTTGGATCAGATCTGGTCATAAATATCCATATCCAGATCCAAATAGTACTTTTGGATCCAGATCTCAAACCCATATCCAAACCCAAGACCCACCTCACTTACCTATAAATAGAGGTGAGGGGGTCTCCAAGAAGGTTCACGTGAAATCCATTTGGGGAGAGCTTCCATAAAGTAGGAGAGAGAAAAGGTGGGCTTGATATTTTCAAGTGGGCTAGCCATGTTGGCTTCATCAAGGGTGTGGGTTCAAACTTGTATGGACCTAGACCTAGCCAAGGGTTGCACCAACATGAAGTGGGTTGCACCAAGGTGAACCAAGGTGGATCGACTGCAAGAAGGACTCGAGGTGGGCTGAACCGTGGCGACCTAGACCTAACTGAACCCCTTGAGGTAAGCCTAAAACCTAACCTAGCCCTTCTCCCTCTACCCCTCTAAACCGAACCCACCACAACACCGTAGACACCCCACCTAGCCGACCTAAGCTTCACCATATTACCCCAGTTGAACCCCCCTACTACCTGCCGCCTACACCTTCCCAGTCGACTCCCATCTCACCCACATCACCAGCCCTACACCCACCCCACTTGCCAAAACCCAGCCATCTCCCTTGCCGCCTGCCACTCCACCACCTCCCGGCTACCTTCCCCATCTCATCCACATCCCGCATTATCACCAGCTCCCTCATCACCAGTCGTACCCCACTTCACCACCTCCCGGCTCCCATCACACCGCACCACTCCCTAGCGCCCTAAGCATCGCATCTTACCATCACTCCCGGCCACCATCAACCCACCTGCCCTTCACCTTCCCTTGGCATACCCCAGCGCGCCACCCGGCACCCCGTGCGCCTCAGCGCGTCCCACTGCCCTACGCGCCCAACGCCAAACGCCCTTAGCGCCCCGCGTCACTGCCCTGTCTGCGCGCCATCGCCCCAGCACCTTGGCGCCACCCTGCTGCAGCGCCTGTGCCGCACGCCCCTACAGCACCTACCTGCTGCCCCACTCCAGCCGATCCACCCTTTAGGGTCGACTTCCCTTTAGGGCCACTTTGTTGTCATGACCTCCTAGAACCGACCTTAGACAGCCCACCCTTTGGCCGGACCCAAGCTCCCAACATACGAGCCTTCCCAAGCCCCAAGCTCTCTCTCTCAAACCCACCTAAGGAGACCCCTCTTGGCTGCTCAAGGTGGACGCAAGCCCAAGGTGGACACAAGCCCAAGCGTGAGCAAGGAGAAGAAAAACCCGAATCACTTGTAAGTGTTTAAAATTCGGTATTTACATTACTCCCTTCATATTCAATTTAATTCGGATACGGGGTTGTATTAATAGAGCGTGGTCTCCCCCCGAGATGTAATATTGGTGCTTGACACACGAGACACATACGTGCACTTGAGCCTTAGCTCTTATCTCGTACACGAGACACACACGTGCACTTGAGCCTTAGCTCTTATCTCGTACACAAGACACCCATGTACACAATTGAGCTTTCGCTCTTACTCCAAAGACTCTAGTAAGAGCCATATAAGCTGTAATTTCATTCAGGTTGTTACTTTAAGTCGTGTGAGTTTGTCATTTCAATTCCACACTTCACAAAGGACACCCGAGCTCTTGCTCAAACACTCTCACGCACATTTTGGCCTTGGCAACCCTTAAGATATAGACATATCTATATACTTTCAGCTACGTGAGTTTCACGGTTCAGCGGTGTACGTCTTTACATTTCGGGTTGTTAAAATTCAGTCGTGTGAGTGGTATTTACATTTATACACAACACACACGCACACATTGAGCCTTTCCGCTCTTATATATATATTTCCCGTTCCGCAAGTTAAATTTCCGTCGTGTGTGTGAGTTGTCTTTCAATTTATACACAATACACACGAACACGTTGAGCTTTACCGCTCATATATATACTTATATTTCAATTTCGGCAAGTTCAATTCAAGTCGTGTGAGTTTGTCATTTCAATTCTACACTCACACACGCGTGCATTGAGCCTTTCCGCTCTTAATATAAGTATATCTCCCTTCGGCAATTTACATTCAAGTCGTGTGAGTTGCCTTTAAATTCGGGTATTTCCCTTTAAGCTACGTCTTTACATTTCGGGTTTTACATTTAAGTTGTGTGAGTTGCTTTCAATTCGAGCTTAGCTCACATCATACCCTCCAAACTTGAGATATTTCGCATACTTATATACGTACGCTTTCGAAAAAGTTTCGAGTAACCGTTCAAACACGCCAAAATTAGGTCACTTATGCACACACCTAGTTGGCCTAAATAGCGTAAAAACAAAGACTTGGATACGTGCAACCCACATAAATAAAATCTGCAAATAGGCATACAGTCGACAAGATACTTTCATGTTTCTTTTCAAAAGTTCATGCTTGTTAAAAATCAAGATTTTCTAAGCGTTTAAACCGACCCTTGAACATCGGTTCAAGAAGGTTTACAACGAAAAGATCCCACTTGCCCACAATCGCCCAAAAACGTCAGATATTTTCAAAATCCTTCGCTAGTTTGAGTAAGCTAGCTGGCACGCCCTAAAGCGACGTAGACACGAAAAGGTTCGCTTCAGGCCTAAGAACCAGGAACGAGAATTTTCACGTCTACAGAGGTTAATTGAGGCATCATTGATTGTATAGATAGATTAGCCCCTGATGAGAGCAGAGGAGATGATATACATCTAGAGATGGAGATCTATGATAATGCTCTTCACTTAATGGGTTTGCTTGTAGCAATTCGCAAACACGGTAAATTGTTTATCATTGTATTTAAGTTTTTTAAATCTTATATTATTGTAGATTAAGTGTCTAATATTTGCCTTTTTCTACAAATGTTTGGTGGAATAGGTTTAAAAGTGATTGCCCAAACCTTAGAGATTTTGCAATAAGAGTTATGAGTCAAACCTGTAGTGCAACTGGTTGTGAAAGGAATTGGAGTGTCTTTGAACACATCCATACAAAAAAGCACAACAGGTTGAAACATAAGCAGCTGAATGACTTAGTTTTCATTCGCTATAACATACGGCTTCGCAAAAGGTAATCTTGTATTAGTTAGTACTTAAAGATTCAATTCAATAGGTTGACTTCAATTGTTAACGTTATTTACTAATTGCTTCTCTTTCTTTCTTGTAGGCAATTGAAAAAGGTAAATAAAGAAAAAAGTCAATTTGATCCAATAAGTTTGGATAATTTTGATATATTAGAAGACTGGATTATAGAAGATAGCGGAGAAAATACCCTCCTAGTCCTAACTGAAGAAGACATTGCATGGATTCATTTAGAAGGAGCACAACAACATTATCAAGGAGATAAAGATTTTGATTTTGAAGCAGAAGGTGGTGATGAGGATCTTCAGCAACGAGAAGATGAAGATTATTTAGTTGATGATCTTGATTACAATATGTAAATGTAAATGCATTTCATTTTTTGCTTTAAAATATGTAAAAAAAAATCAATTATTTAATGGTGAATGATCAAATCATCAATATGTACTAAACTTTGCATTATATGAATTCTTTGCAGTTACCAGATTTTTCCTAAATTTTGTCTTATTTTTTTATTTTTACCAGTTTGGACATATAGAAAGAAGATCAAAAGAACCTGTAAGAAGGTTAGAAAAACTAAATTTGGAAAGTATTAAAAGAGGTACAGGACGACCACAAAAGTGTTGGAAAGAAACAATAAAGAATGATCTAGCTTATTGGGAGTTAACTACCAACATGGCACATGATAGGGATATGTGGAAACAAAGAATCCATGTAGCCGACCCCGTCTAGTATGGGAAAAGGCTTAGTTGTTGTTGTTGTTGTTGTTGTACTAATTTTTCCTGATTTTTCCTGATTTTTTATATATTTTTAATATTAAAGTACGATACGATAGGATACGCCCATATCGTGGAGCAAAACGGTACACGAGACGATACACGTCAAACAACACTAATCCCATTGACATACATTAACCTTATAAGAGACATGTATGATGGTGCAAAAACATGTTTGAGGACTCATGAAGGAATGACAGACTTCTTTGAAGTTAATATTGGATTACATGAAGGATCAACTTTAAGTCCATACTTATTTATATTGGTGATTGATGAGTTAACAAAAAGTGCCTTGGTGTATGTTATTTGCATTTGCATATGACATTGTGTTAGTGGAAGAGTCTAAAGAAAAAGTTAATAGAAAATTGGAACTATGGAGAGAAGCGTTAGAAAGCAAAGGCCTCCAACTTAGTAGAACAAAGACAAAATATATGGAAGATCATTTGGTTATTTCAGAGGACATAGAAATTAAAATTGGCACACATTGCATCCCCAAAAGGAAAGTTTTAAATACCTAGGGTCAATTTTTTAGAGTGATAGAAGAATTGATGGAGATGTTACGCATAGAATTAATGTTGGTTGATTAAAATGGAGAGGAGCATCAGGTATTCTTTGTGATAAGAAGATACCACTAAAGTTAAAAGGTAAATATTATAAAGCAGCAATTAGACCTGCCATGTTTTATGGTTCTGAATCTTGGGCAATTAACCATCAACATGTACAAAGATGTCTGTGACACAAATGAAGATGTTGAGATAGATGGGTGGTCATACAAGAAAAGACCGTATACATAATGAGGTTATTAGAAACAATTTAGGAGTGACACCAATAGAAGATAAAATGAGAATATTGTTTAAGATGGTTTGGACATATAAAAAGAAGATAAGAAGAAGAGCCGGTAAGAAGGTATGAAAAACTAAATTTGGAAAGTATTAAAAGAGGTAGAGGACCACAAAAGTGTTAGAAAGAAACAATAAAGAATGATCTACTTTATTGTGAGTTAACTACTAAATGGCACATGATAGAGCTCTCTGGAAAGAAAGAATCCATGTAGCCGACCCCATCTAGTATGGGAAAGGGCTTAGTTGTTGTTGTATCATTCTTAAAGGCAATTAAGAAAGTTATCTTGAAGTAGGTATGAAAATCAATTTGATGTAAGTCTTGATAATTTTGATATCTTAGAGGAGTGGATTATGGAAGATTGATGAAACAAATGCACTCCTAATTGAAGAAGACATTTAATGGATCAATTTAAAAGGATCGCAACAATATCAATAGGGGGACAATGACATTGGTTTTACTATTGAAGGTGGTGATCTTAAACGAGAAGGATAAGAATAAGATTATCTAGTTGATCATCCTAATTACAATATGTGATTTTTCTTTTTCAATTACGAAAGTTATAATTTTAAAGAATATTTGCTACTTGTTCAATGATGAAAGTTGTATCAATTATGAATGTTTAACCAAATTTTGATTTATAAGAATTGTTCCTTATTTTTCTTGATTTTTCTCTATTTTTGTTTTTAATATATATTTTTTAAAAATTTAAATATGATATACCTATCTCGTGGATTAAAGTGATACATGTTACGATACGGTGCAAAGAACACTAGTTGAGACATGTTACCATTCATATACTTTTCTTATTCGGGAACATGGAAATTTAAGGAACACCTTTTTGCTGGAAACATGAAAGTAACACACATGAACAACCAGATAAAGACAAAAGCAGACACTAACAAGGAGAAGATGCTCACTGCTCCATCGCTTTAAGCCATGGTGGTTCGGCTTTTGCAAGACCCTTCACGAGCTTTCTTGTTTTTGTTAGCAAGTCTCCTCTCATGAATGACATTTTGGAGCAAGTTGATAATTCAATACGAAGATGGATGGTTCATAAACTGCTGGAAACTTTGTGACGTTAATGATTCAGAGGAAGAATCAAAAGGTGGTAAAATTTGATAAGAGAATATGTAGAGCAGAGGTATTTAATCAAACTCAACTACTGATGCATAAATCCATAGCCCCTTATGCTTATTGAAGCGTAAGAGTATATATATATATATATATTCTTGCAGAAAGGCACACTCATATTTTCGTTCACGTGTACATATGTGCAAAACAGTTGGAATATAAAGTTCATAACTTAGGGCATGGTCCGCAATACTCTAGATGCGTACAACATTAACAACAAAAGCATGTACACGTTCAACACTTGTTAAAAAAGCACACTCACGGTTTGCACAGATGATAGTGGGAGACGTTAAAGAAGATAAAGTATAGAACTTACAAAAAGCACTCTGTCACACTATGGACGAAAGTTGAAAACATAGGTCCATAACCACAGGAAACAAAAATAGAGTACATTCAGGAATGTTAGGATCAATTGGAGACAAGAAAGAGACCACAACTTAAGTTGTTCAAAAATTAATGAATTTCTCCCAGACATCATAATAAGTAACACTCTACACCAAATTGCAGTTTGCTTGTATTATCATCTTAGAAAGAAATAAAAAGCATTAGCTAAATGGGGATTTGAAGATGATAACTTGTTTTTCATTGGAGGCCCATCTGAAACCAAAGCAGCAGGAAAACCAGGGGAAAAACTTGGGACTATATGTTGGTCCGACAATAGAAGCATAAACCAAGGAACTAACAAAACCTTTTCAAGAATTGTATATTACAGTAGTGTAGTGGTAAAAACAAATAGAGAATGAAACCCTCCGATATTGCTAAGATGCAGCAGTTCGTTGGAATGAGAAAATTAACTTATTGAAAAAAATTGAATGTTAAATCTCTGTGGTTTGTAGTATCCACAAAAAAACTGCAACAAAACAAATACGATAGTCATAGAAGACACCGCTCAACTCTCCAATAAAGATTCTCTCACTGATTATTGCATTATGTGGCAAATATGGCTTAAACAATAAAGGCCGATCATAACTAAGCTGGTAGTTCAGATATTGGTACCCATATTCCGTTCTTCATAAGTAGACAGAAGATATATATGAACGGAAAGATGGTAAGAACACATTTCTCAACAAGAAAGTGTCACATGAAGTACAGCAAGAAGAAAACAAACAGCGGTATTCTGATCCAATAACCTCGCAATTTACCCAACAAATTACCCCATCAACCCTCGATGTCATCTGGGAAGCCGAACTTAACAAGTCAGAGCATACACCGATACCACCAAACTTTGCAGGACAAGATCCAGAAGAGAAACTCCAGGGACAACGAGATGCAGCGGACAGGTATGTCAAACTATCGCCCGGAATCCAATATGAATTACATACAACTACCAAGGAAGATATATTTCCAATCCCCAACCCTGATCCACTATAAAGAACACGGCGAAGAAAAGAAACCCCCAACCCTAATTCCGGCGACTATCAGTATCAGCGGCAGCGAGTGGCAGGCATAGTTGGCCGAGACCAAACAAGAAAATAGAAACAACAACGCGGGGAAGGAGAAGGGGTTTCATCGAAAATCTTACTAGATGTTGATCGACGGATTTGATCTGATATGCCGACCCAGATGGGACGCGCGAGGATGTTAGGGGGCGGATTATCCCTCCTTTCAGAGAGAGAGGAGGGGGGAAGAAGCAGGATAGACGGAGAAAAATTCACCGAAGGGGACCTTCGCTTATTTATATGGCAGGGCGGTGCAAAGCTGGCAGCTGATGTGGGCTGGCATTGTCCGCACGGTGTGACGCCGTCTCTCTCTCTCTCTTCTGAAGGCTGAAGCCCGACGCCGCCTTGATGGGCAGCCAACGAGTCGAGTCGGGTCGAAATCTGTCAACTTCATTAGAGGTGACGATTCGTGTTAGCCGAATAAAAAGTGATTTTTTATATTTAGTGGGTGGATACAGATAAAAATATTCAGATCCTATGGGATCGGTATTATATCTTCTTATTTTGAGTTGAGAGTGTCATTTCATCTTCATATCAAAGCAGGTCAACATGAATAGTACCCAACTTTTATATGGCTGCACAGGTACACAGACTTTCAGGTGGTTTCCGTGTAGAGTTTTACTATCGCGTCCTATATTGCCAGCCATACATCAAGCCTCTCGAATGCAGGTATATTAAAGTTAAAAGACGTACTCAAATTTTTAGGCAAGAAAACTAACATGCATGCAGGTATTGGTGCATTATAAATAAGCCTAACCAAACTTGCAAACAACTAGGCTTGAACTTCAAATATTTGATAATGTGAAAGCGTTGCATTGCTTTCCACTACATGGCTAAGAATCAAGTGTTTCCCTCCGAAACTTCAAAGAAAAATGATGGCATTTGTGAGATCATTGACAGACTCACTAAGGTTTAACAATTTATATATATGTCAAAGAATATGTCACATGATTACTTGAGGTATATATTGATCATATTGTTAGATTTTATAGCATACAATATACTGTCACCTCGTCGAGGTACACAGTTCACTGCTTGATTTTAGAGGAGCTTGCAAATAGATGATCAAGAGACGTGCACAATAAAGACCATATATGACATATATGTGAGCATGCTCACTTTGTTAGGTGGATCAATTGGATACACATTTACCTTAGTTTATGTACAATAACAATTAAGTGGCTAGCGTCATCACCCTTTGAGTTATTATATGGAGAGCGATGCTAAACGCCACTATATTCGAAGGATTCTGGTATGTGACTAGCAAGAGGACTTGAGATGGTCGTTAATCATCTGATAATATAGTTATGGTTCAACAACTAAAGCATTATAAGATTGCCACAAGAGCTAGGCAGAGAATTGATGTCATGACTTAGAATTTGTGGTTGGTGAATATGTGCTTTGGAAGGTGTTTCCATTCATGGAGTAATTAGGTGCAGGGAGAAGGATAGGTTAGGGAAAAGATATATCAAATCTTCTAGAAATCTAACCAAGATTAGGGATATGTTATACTAGATGTAATGATTTGGGACTTCATGATGTATTTCACATGTCTATGCTATGGATGTACATACACAATCCATGAAGTTGACCCACTATAAAGTATAAGAGGACCAAACCTATGAAGAGTAGCTGGTGAGCAAAATAGATAAGAAAGAAGAAATGGTTTATAGATAAATGGAGGTTATTATAAAGGTTGAGTGGAGTCATCAGTCTCACAATAATGTCACATAAGAGTCAAATGATGAGATATAAGAGAAATACCCTCGTCTATTTAGGTATATCACTCTAGATCCAAGATGCTTTCATGGGAACTGATGTAAGATGAAAAGGACTCCTCTAAAACTGCCTCAACAACTCTATAAAAGAAGAGTTTTATGGGCATAAGGAAGAGAGAGGTCTAGGACCTCCGAGATAGGTTGCCCTAGGGGGGTATACTCCCGTTTTTCAAAAGTTTTTTGAAATCTTTCATTTTTTTGTTCGAGCTTTTTTGAAGTGCCAGTCGGGCTTGACTCCACTCGAACATTTGCAATCTTTTGGGGTTTTGCCCCTTTGTTCGCCATGGGTAGCCCGTAAGTTCCAGGTTTTTCAAATCTCATTTTGGGAAGTATTTTTCCCTTCCACAAGTCGTCATAGACTCTCTTTTTCAGATTGGTTTCAAACAAGGAAGCCTTTTTTATTAACTTGTGAAAGATAGAAATCTCATGCAATGAAAGAAGAGTTTTGATCTTCGTTTTAAAATTTTCGAGGATGAGCATGGCTGCGCATTCTTCGGAGATGGACTCTTTTATTTGCCTAAGGAGGGACCTCCATCGAACGATGAATGCGTGTACATCCTCGTTCGAAGCTTGTTTCGTGTCCCTCAAGGTGTTCAAAGTGGGTGTTACTTCCACATTGTGCGAAAATCTTTGCATAAAGTTGTTTGCTAACTCTTCAAAAGTAGCAAACTGGCTTAAGTCGTAAGAAGCAAGCCATTTTGAAGCAGTCCCCTTGAGGGAAAGGGGAACCAATAAATCCATTTGGCAGAGTCCATTTTCTTCTTATGGGCTCTGCGTGAAAAGAGTTGCAAGTGGGATCTAGGATCCCTCGTGCCATCATATCGACGGAAATTCGGTATGTCATTATCGCTGTTTATTTCATAATCTAAAGGAAGGAAGTGAGACAGGGCGTACGATTTCTTTTCCTTGTTTTGCCCCTTCAACAATTGTTGAAGGGATTTGCGATCCTTTAATGTGAAGGAATCATGGTATTGGTCCCCCTCCATTGCGGAGGTTTCCTTGGGTTTTTTGGTCTTGGTAGGTCTTTTCTTGGATTTGGCAGGTTCGCCATGTGACGAGCAAGAGTCGGCTGCCTCAGTCTCTTGGCTGAGGGCGTCGATTCTTGCATTTATTTTAGCTTCAAATTCCCTACGCAAGTTTTCTAACTCTGCTTTTTAGCATTTGAGTTGAGATTTTGAAGTCTTTTTTGAAAGAGAACTTGATGAGCGCGAGGCTCGGCTAATCACTTCATTAGAGCCTGAACTAGACATGACTCAACAAAAGTTTGAAATCCTACAAATGCAAATAGGCGAAAATTTTAAACACTTTTGGAAAATTTTTGCATAGTTTTGTTTGTTTTATCAAAGTTTTAAGACCCGAGTCCCACCGGGCGTGCCAAAAATTTGTAGGCGTAAAAATTTCCACTCCTGGTTCTTGAGACCGAAAATGGACCTTTTCACACTTAAGCTCGTTTCTAAGGGCGTGTCAGCTAGCTTGCTCAAGCTAGCGAAGATTTTAAAATATTCTAACTTTTCTAGTGATTGTGGGGAAGCGGGATCTTTTCGTTTAAACCTTCTTGAACCGACTCTTAAGGGTCAGTTTAAACGCTTAAAACTTCATTTTTACAAAACTTTGCAATATCAGTGTTTCAAACAAGTCGATGTATGCCTAGTTTGCAAGTTTTATTGCGACTTTGGATGAACCTAAGTCTTGAGAGTTTTTAGCTATTTAGGCCTAATATGTGTGTGCAAAAGTGGCCTATTTTCAAGGTGGTTTGTGCGTAGATTTGGGGTGTTTTTGAAAGCTAACGAATGCAAAGATGCACAAATATTTTTGGGTTTTGAGATGATGATGTGACCTAGGCTCGAATTGAAAGCGCAACTGTAGACGTAAGAAAGTCCCCGCCCGTCTGGCTTTCTTAGGGCCTGGAGCGGATCCTCTCGTGTGTCTAAGGCCTATTTATATAAATAGGGCGTGCCAGCTAGCTTACCTAAGCTAGCGAAGATATATTTTAATTCTGACTTCTAACGTGGCGACTGTGAGCAAGTGAGCTCTTGTCGTCGCAGTCCTTCTTGCACCGATGCGCAAGGGTCAGTCTGTACGCTTTGAAAAATCGAGTTTTGGGATAGAAAAAGCTTATGAAGTCGGTTCGAGGTTGTAAACACCCCGAAATCCCACGAATTTCCAAAACAAATCTAGTTTTGTAAAAGCGGCCCCAAAGGGCCATTTTGAGTCTGAAAACCCAGGAGCCTTCCAGACAACCCTATATATATGTTTTAAACTCTGTATTTCAAAAATATGTAATATAGCTTTTGAAAAACTGTTAAAACACGTTTTTTGAAACCCCGAAGCGGCTTGGCCCGATCAAGACAGGACCAGGAGAGCTAAGAAGAGCCCGGAACCAGAGCACACGTCGAGCCCGGCACAGCAACTCTTGTATTTGATTCACACCCCCAGGATCTCGAACGTCCAAGACCCTGTTCTTATCAAAATAGCATTTGAAGTCATCTCCGGAAGGTAGAAACAGAGGCGGACGACCATGTTGGCGAAGACCCAACGCAGACGGAGTACTGATGCTGTCAGACCCCGCACAAATCGTCCGTTTCGAACCCAGCTCGAAGGAGTCAGAGTTCAGTTTGGATGGGATCTGGACCATATATATCCAGATCCCAATCCAAACCCATATGTGGACTTGGATTTGGATTTGGATCCAGAGATCCAATCCAATATCCATATTCATGGCCCACATCACCTTCTCATAAATGGAGGTGGGGCCCACTTGAAATTCACGTGGGATTATGGGCATGAGAGAGAGTGGGGGTGGATAAGATCAAGAGTGTTGTAATTAAGCTTGACTTGTGTGTCAAGTTTGGGGTTAATCATGTGGGTTAGCCTAATTGAGTGGGTTTAAGCTTGTAATTAGCCAAAAACCTAACCTAGGGCTGCACCAACATGAGGTGGTTAAGGTCTATGGGCCATGCAAAGGGAGCTCCTTCACCTAAACCTAACCCAAAACACCTAATCCTAGCCTTCCACCCTAATCCACCCCTAATCTGAGCCTAATCACCTAACCCACTTCCCTAATCCCGGTCTAATCCCAACCTAATCACCTAACCCACTTCCCTAATCCTTCCCTTAAACTCCCTTTAGGTCCATACTCCCCAATACTCTAGACTCTCCTAGTGACCCTACACACTCACTTGGCCCAACCCCTTTAATTCCCCACATCAAGGCGACACCCATTTGAAGCCGGCCACCTTCGAGGCGCCTATCCCGCGCCCCACTTGCAGCCGGCCAACACCCTTTGTCGTTCACCCTCGCGGAGCTCCCGTTTGCAGCCCAAGGCGAAGGCCCAAGCCCACACTCAAGCAAGGCCTCTACGGACCAGCTACTCGTAAGTGCCTAAACTCGGTCTTTAGTTGTATACTTGCTTGAGATTCAATTTGATACGGGGTTGTAATAACGGAGCATAGTCTCCCCCCGCTTGTAATAACGTGGCTTGGCACACCCACACACGTGCACACTCTTAGTTGTGCACGATTTTGAACACACACGGGCCTAATCAGCCCCTAATACATATATATATATACTTTCATTTTCGAAGGGTTTTTGCTTAAGTTGGGTGCGTTGTCTTTCAATTCAAGCACTCACACACATTGAGCTTTCGCTCTTATTTGAAAGACCCAAGTAAGGGCCGACCTATACTATTTGGGTTTCATTTCATGTCGTGTGAGTAAGTCTTTCAATTCAAGAACTTTCACACACATTGAGCTTTCGCTCTTATTTGAAAGACCCAAGTAAGGGCCGACCTATACTATTTGGGTTTCATTTCATGTCGTGTGAGTAAGTCTTTCAATTCAAGCACTTCCACACACATTGAGCTTTCGCTCTTATTCCCAAGACCTTAGTAAAGGCCTTATTGCAGTTATATTTGGGTTTCATTTATGTCGTGTGTGTAGTACTTCAATTCAAGCACTCTCACACACATTGAGCCTTCGCTCTTACTCCCAAGACCTTAGTCAAGGCCATACTGCAATTTATATTTGGGTTTAATTTCATGTCGTGTGTGTAAGTCTTTCAATTCAAGCACGCACCCACATTGAGCCTTCGCTCTTATTTGCAAGACCCGAGTAAGGGCTCATATACATATTCTATATACATATTTCCCTTCAGTATTGTCTTTACATTTCGGGTTTTCCCTTTGGAGTAGCGTGAGTTTGCATTGCATCTACACCATACCCCGAGGTAGGACGCATATTGCATCGAAGCAAGCCCCGCTCGAATTCACCCATGTAGTGGAGTGTTCATAACACACAAACTAGGTGGCCCGAAAAGGGATAAAAGAAAAGACTTAGGCACGTGCAAATCCACGTGATCTAAAACATGCAATCATATTTTAAAGACCCGAAATAGACACCTCAAACCGCTTCGTAGACTTTCTCTCCAAAACTCGATTTTTGCAAAAGCGTACAGACTGACCCTTGCGCATCGGTGTAAGAAGGTCTGCGACGACAAGAGCTTACTTGCTCACAATCGCCACGTTTAGAAGTCAGTGTTAAAAATATCTTCGCTAGCTTACGTAAGCTAGCTGGCACGCCCTGTTTGCATACATAGGACTTAGACATACGAGAGGATCCGCTCCGAGCCCTGAAAAAGGCGAGAGGCAGGGATTTTCGCGCGTCTACAGAGATTGGCACGCCCGGTGGGACGTGAGCCTTTCAAAAATCGAGTTTGTAAGTAGAAGTCTTGCGAAAATTTTGTAAAAAAGTTGTCGTTTTAACTTGTTTTCTTTGCTTGTACTTAGGACATTTTGAAAAAGCTTGAAAAGCATGTCAAAATCCAATCCAAGTGAAGTGTCGAGCCAAGGCTCATGCGCATCAAGTTCTCACTCTAGGAGGATTTTCAAAAACAAAATAAAACTAGATGAAATCGAGGATTTGAGAAGGGAGTTTGAGGCCAAAATCGATGCTCTTAGCCAAGAGGCTGAAGTAGGCGATTCGTGTTCATCAAACGGTGAACAAAGGCCTAAAAAGAAATCTGAAAAACCTCGCAAGCAAAAAGAGGCCTCCGTAATGGAAGGCAACCAATACCACGAGTCCTTCACACAAAAGGACCGTAAAGCCCTACAGTAGTTGCTAAAAGGGCAGAAGAAAGAGAAAAGAAGCTACGCCCTGTCTGATTTCCTTCCTATGGACTACGAAACAGACAGTGACGATGAAATACCGAACTTCCATCGGTATGATGGCATGGGAGACCCTAGATCTCACTTGCAGCTTTTCTCACGTCGAGCCCATAAGAAAAAAAAGGACTCGATGAAATGGGTGTATTGGTTCCCTCTATCCCTTAAAGGCACAGCTGCCAAATGGCTGGCTTCCTACGACTTAAGCCAGTTCGCTACTTTTGAAGAGTTAGCGAACTGCTTCATGCAAAGATTTGCACACAACGTAGAAGTCACGCCAACCCTGAATACCTTAAGGGATACAAAGCAAGGCATGAACGAAGACGTGCATGCCTTCATTATAAGATGGAGGTCGCTTTGGGGCCAAGTGCGAGAGCCCATATCCGAAGGATGCGCAGTAATGCTCATCCTGGATAATTTCAAAAGCAAGTTAAAAACCCTTCTCTCGCTCCATGAGATTTCAACTTTCCATAAGTTGATCAAAAAGGCCTCCCTTTTCGAAACCAACTTGCGAAAAGGGACATACGATCACTTATGGAAAGGAAGTGCCGTTCCAAAAACCCGTTTGGAAAAGCCCATCGCATATGGGCTGCCCACGACGGACAAAGGGGCAAAACCCCATAAAATCGCCAATGTCCGGGTGGATCCAGGCATGGCTGGCACTTCCAAAAATTTTGAAAAATTAGAAAATAAGAGAGAACGCAATTTTCAAAAACCGGTTGAAAAACGGGAGTATACTCCGCTGGGGCAACCTGTGTCGGAGGTCCTAGACCTCTTACTTGCCCAGGGCATGATCGAACTCCCTGAAATCTCCGAAGGAGTCACTTCCAAAGGGGGGTATTTAAACCGATTTTGTAAGTATCATCGGCTCAAAGGCCATGATACCAAACGCTGCTTCTCTCTCTTAAATAAAATTGAGAACTTGATAGCGGAAGGCCGGCTCCAGGTCACTGCGGAACCTGAGCCACCTCAAGCTATCTTCAAGGAACCCTTTCCCAAACACGCCAGTGGCAGTGGGAAAGGAAAGGAGGTATGTACCCTCACCATTTCCAAGGAACTAGCGCAAAAGCCAGAACTTGGTCGACCTACTTGTGCGCCCATCCTTGTATTATACAAGAGGCCCGCCCAAGTCGTCATTCGGGGACCACCAAAAGTGGAAACCCCGGTAAAACCAGTTTTAAAAATCCTAGGTTCTCCTCAGCTCATCCTTAGAGCCAAGTTTAGCGCGAACCCTAGGCTGGTCGTGGGGGAAGTCACTAGATCCGGGAGGATCTATCAACCCCCGCACCTTCAAGGTGCTCAAAAGGTGGTCAGTGTGCCTGGCCCCTCAAAAGCATGTATCCCTAGTGGTCTGCTAAAAGCAGATAAGGACAAAGTCATCCTAAATCCTTATGACTTCGAAAACCACCTTTCAAAGATTCCTATTCACATGTCTATCCTAGAGCTTATAAAAACCTCGCCTAGGCATAGACTTGTATTAGAGAAAATTCTAGAAAGGCCCAAGGTTGATTCGAACATAAGTCCGGAATCCTTGTCTGCCCAAGTGGCTTTATTAGGAGCAAAATCACCCATCACTTTCTCGGAAGATGATGTAGATAGACCCTACGAAACCCATAACCAGGCCCTGCATATCGAGGTGGTTCTAAACAACCACTCTCTGGACAGGTGCCTAGTCGATGGTGGAGGAGGGCTCAACATCCTTCCACTTCATGTGGCGTACAAAATCGGAGTCACCTTGACTTCAGTGAACCCAAGCCCCATCATTATCACTGGATACGATGGGAATGCGTCTAGACCTTTAGGATCCATCGAACTCCCAATGGAAACGGGAGGGATCGAACACACGGGGGTGTTCCATGTCTTGGACATCCACCTCCATTATAACCTGTTGCTGGGAAGGCCCTGGATACACAGTTTGTGCGCTGTGCCATCCACCTTCTACATGTGTGTCAAGATCCCTTTTCGGGACCAGGTCGTAGTGATCCTAGGTGAGAGTCACCCACATAAACTCCCCTTGTTTATCAAGCTCCCAGGCCCATGAGGCTAACCTGGGGCAAATTATGGTTGAGCCACCTCGGCTCGTGTTGAACAACCCTAGGAAGGTTGTATGTGTGAAGGGGTCGCCCAAAGCTGACCCCCTCCCGACTTTAATCCTCCTAAGAAAACCCAAGCGTTCCCTATTTCCAAAGCCCCTGGACAAGAGGCCATACGAGCCTAATATGGACGATAGCATGTTCCAGGACCACGACTTGCATCCAACTTTTTCGAAAAACAAAAAGTCGTGGAACATGTTGTTGAACATGGGCTACACGCCCTACAAGAGTCTAGGGGCGCAGAACCAGGGTCTCCTAGAGCCCATCCTTCCTAAGGCCAACCCAAGCCGATATGGGATCGGCTATACTTCCCGAATACCGTCGGAGCCACCCCCTGTGACCACCTGGGTCAAGGGTGCCCCGAAACCTGCCTTAGAAGAGACCTACGATTTAGATCTCCTATTCCGAGTCTAACCCGTAGTGTTTTCCCTTTGTAGGTATGATGGAAGATCCCTTTTCTAAAAAAACCAAAAACATTTGAAAAACTTAAAATAAAAAAAATCGAAAAACAAGAAAAACCAAAAACAATGGAAAAACAAAAACTCGAAAAAAGAGTGCTTTGTATAGTTCCCAAAGTTCTTGTTTTACAAAAACCCAAAAAAATCGAAAATTTGGAAAATACCAAAAAGATTTTGTACATAGCTGCTCCTGGTAGGACTTTGGCAAAAGAAAAGGATTTCGAAAGAAACGTCGTCTGCATAGCCAGACCAAAAATTTCGAAATCACTTAAGAATCCAAGTACAAAACCAGGTCATTTTGAAAACCATGCATCAAGTTCCCTCGGGTCTATAGCCCACGAGAATGATCAAAGCCCAGAAGTGGATCCCCTTGAGGAAGATCCCACTTCTGAGCTCCCAGAATTTCATAGAATTCTCGATTTTGAAAGACCTTCCCAATCAGTAGGAGGAGATTTCATAGAGGTGAACCTAGGGGATGATTCCAATCCCAAAACCATCAAAATAGGCGCATGCTTGCATGAGACTGAAAAGTTAGCATTCATTGCATTTCTACGAACCTATTTAGATGTGTTTGCATGGACGTACGAAGACATGCCGGGCATAGATCCTAGCATTGTCGAGCATCGTCTTCCCTTAGATGCAGGTGTAAAACCCATAAAGCAGAAGCTTAGGAAAATACACCCGAATGTACACACGCAAGTCAAAGAGGGTTTAGAAGATCTGCTAAAAGCCGGATTCATAAAACCCATTGCGTATTCTGATTGGTTGTCAAATATCTTTGTGGTTCGAAAAACCAATGGGAAAATTCGAATATGCATCGATTTCAGAAACCTGAATAAAGCCACTCCAAAGGATAATTATCCTTTACCAAACATAGATTTGATAGTCGATAGTTCTGCAAATCATGAGATGTTTTCATTCATGGATGGCTATTCAGGCTATAATCAAATCAAACTAAGTCCACGAGATCAGGGTAAGACCGCCTTCACAACCCCATGGGACACGTACTGCTATACAGTCATGCCCTTTGGTTTGAAAAATGCCGGCGCAACATACCAACGAGCCATGAACACAATCTTCCATGATCAAATTCATGAGCTTGTAGAAGTGTATGTAGATGATCTCTTGGCAAAATCCAAAACCCGATGCACCCATATCGAATGTTTACAAAAGATTTTCGAAAGGCTTAGGCTTTACTAAGTAAAGCTAAACCCTCAAAAATGTGTGTTCGGGGTAGAATCAGGAAAGCTTCTAGGCTTTATGGTGAGCCAAAGGGGAATAGAAGTCGACCCCTCTAAGTGTCGAGCCATCATAGACATGGCTCCACCCTCCAATCTCACCCAAATACGTAGCCTCTAGGGTCGATTACAATCCGTTCGCCGATTCATATCGAATCTGGCAACTAGATACGAACCCTTCAACAAACTGTTGAGGAAGGGTACGAAATTCTTATGGGATGACTGCTTTAGTGTAAACACCCCGAAATCCCACGAATTTCTTAAACAAACCTGGTTTTGTAAAAGCAGCCCCAAAGGGCCATTTTTGAGTCTGGAAGCCCAGGAGCCTTCCAGACAACCCTGTATATATGTTTTAAACTTTATCTTTCAAAAACATATGATATGGCTTTTGAAAACCTTTTAAAACATGTTTTGAAACCCCGAAGTGGCTTGGCCCGATCAAGACAGGACCAGGAGAGCTAAGAAGAGCCCGGAACCGGAGCACACGTCGAGCCCGGCACAACAACTCTTGTATCTGATTCACACCCCCAGGATCTCGAACGTCCAAGACCCTGTTCTTATCAAAATAGCATTTGAAGTCATCTCCGGAAGGCAGAAATGGAGGCGAACGACTATGTTGGCGAAGACCCAACGCAGACGGAGTATTGATGCTGTCAGGCCCCGCACGAATCGTCCGTTTCGAACCCAGCTCGAAGGAGTCAGAGTTCAGTTTGGATTGGATCTGGACCATATATATCCAAATCCCAATCCAAACCCATATGTGGACTTGGATTTGGATTTGGATCCATAGATCCAATCCAATATCCATATCCATGGCCCACATCACCTTCTCATAAATGGAAGTGGGGCCCGCTTGAAATTCACGTGGGATATTGGGCATTAGAGAGAGTGGGGGTGGAAAATATCAAGAGTATTGTAATTAAGCTTGACTTGTGTGTCAAGTTTGGGGTTAATCATGTGGGTTAGCCTAATTGAGTGGGTTTAAGCTTGTAATTAGCTAAAACCTAACCTAAGGCTGCACCAACATGAGGTGGTCAAGGTCTATGGGCCATGCTAAGGGAGCTCCTTCACCTAAACCTAACCCAAAACGCCTAATCCTAGCCTAAACCCCTAATCCACCCCTAATCTGAACCTAATCACCTAACCCACTTCCCTAATCCCGGCCTAATCCCAACCTAATCACCTAACCCACTTCCCTAATCCTTCCCTAAACCTAGATTAATTTCCCTAATCCTAGCCTAAACCTAGCCTAAACACCTAACCTAGCTCACTAAACCTCACCCTAAAACCCAACCACCTAACCTAGCCCTAAACCCCTAAACCACCCCTAGCCCACAATCTACCCAAACCCCTAGTTTTCAAAATATCTGGCCCAACCCTTTCCAGCCCACCTTATCTACATACCACCCTACCTAAACCACCTAACCACTACCCCAAGCCCAGCCCTAACCGACCTACCCATCCCCTATTTAAACCCCCCCCCTTTGGGGGCAGGTTTTGCAAGCTAGAGCCCTCACCTCACCCAGCCGGGACCTTCCTTTTCCTGCCCAGCCGGGACCACTCTCCACCTGCCCGCCTGCTCCACCAGCTCTACCTGCACCGCCACCTTCCCTCTTCCATCCACCACCATCCCCCAGCCGGACGCCACCACCTTCACCCAACCGAACCAGCCGAGCTCCCACATCCGGCTGCTTCGCTCTTCATCCACCGCCTCTCCCCATTCGGTAAGCATTCTCTAACTCTACCTAAACCCTTCTCTACTACCACTCCACTCCTAGCCACCCACCCTATCATCATCTCAGCCTTTGCCACCACCCTTTTCACTTAGTCGAACCTAGCATAACCTAAACTACCGGCCACTACCTAACCATCCTATCCCATTCGGCCTTCCCCTAAACTCCTTTTAGGTCCACCTTCCCTAAACCCTCGACTCCCCTAGTGACCCTAAACACTCACTTGGTCCAGCCCCTTTAACCCCCCACATCGAGGCGACACCCATTTGCAGCCGGCCACCTTCGAGGCGCCTATCCCGCGCCCCACTTGCAGCCGGCCAGCACCCTTGGTCACCTATCCTCACGGAGCTCCCGTTTGCAGCCCAAGGCGAAGGCCAAGCCCACGCTCAAGCAAGGCCACTACGGACCAGCTACTCGTAAGTGCCTAAACTCGGTCTTTAGTTGTATACTTGCTTGAGATTCAATTTGATACGGGGTTGTAATAACGGAGCATAGTCTCCCCCCGCTTGTAATAACGTGGCTTGGCACAACCACACACGTGCACTCTCTTAGTCGTGCACAATTTTGAACACACACGGGCCTAATCAACCCCTAATACATAAGTGTATATATATACTTTCATTTTCGAAGGGTTTTGTTTAAGTTGGGTGCGTTGTCTTTCAATTCAAGCACTCACACACATTGAGCTTTCGCTCTTATTTGAAAGACCCAAGTAAGGGCCGACCTATACTATTTGGGTTTTCATTTCATGTCGTGTGGGTAAGTCTTTCAATTCAAGCACACTCACACACATTGAGCTTTCGCTCTTATTTAAAAGACCCAAGTAAGGGCCGACCTATACTATTTGGGTTTCATTTCATGTCGTGTGAGTAAGTCTTTCAATTCAAGCACTTTCACACACATTGAGCCTTCGCTCTTACTCCCAAGACCTTAGTAAAGGCCTTATTGCAGTTATATTTGGGTTTCATTTATGTCGCGTGTGTAGTACTTCAATTCAAGCACTTTCACACACATTGAGCCTTCGCTCTTACTCCCAAGACCTTAGTCAAGGCCATACTGCAATTTATATTTGGGTTTAATTTCATGTCGCGTGTGTAAGTCTTTCAATTCCAGCACGCACCCACATTGAGCCTTCGCTCTTATTTGAAAGACCCAAGACCTTAGTAAAGGCCTTATTCCAGCACGCATATCCCACTCTTGTTGAAATGCCTGATGAAGGCATATTGCAAAACCATTTTCAAAACCACATTTTGGCAAATTCTTTCGAAAACCAAGTATGGAAGATGCACTTCGACGGGGCACGAAACCAACGAGGGGCTGGTGCCGGGATCATCTTAATCTCCCCTGAAAAGGGCGAGATTCCCATAGCAGTCCGCTTAGATTTCGAATGTTCCAACAACATAGCTGAGTATGAAGCACTCATACAAGGCTTAAGGATTTCGAAAACTCTAGGGGCATCATGCATCGAGGTCTTTGGAGATTCGCTCCTTGTCATAAACCAGGTTTTAAAAATTTGGCAAGTACGTAATGAGAAACTACTTCCATATCACGAGTTGGCCACTCGATTGGTCCAATCCTTCCAGTCGTGTAAGCTCACACACGTGGGAAGAGAGGACAATGGCATCGCCGATGCCCTCTCTTCCTTGGGTTCAGCCCTAAAGGTCGATCCCATTTCAGGGACCAGATCCTTGGAAATATGGCATGCGCCCCATCCATCCACACACGACTTGGATATTTGCCAAAACAACCCAGAGTCTATTGAAAAACCCTGGTTCTATGACATAAAACAATTTTTAGAAAATGGGGGATTCACCGAGGACGCCACGTCCAAAGATAAGGCATTCATTCGTAAGATTTCGACCCGATACACCATTCTGGGTGGGGTCTTATACAAAAAGAGTTTTACCGGCATTTTGCTTAGGTGTATCGACCTAGAGGAGGCTAGGATAGTGATGCACGAGTTCCACGATGGAGAATGTGGAGGTCATGTTAATGCCAACATGATGGCGATGAAAATACTTAGAGGGGGTTATTTTTGGTCCACCCTGAAAAAGGATTGTCACGATCATGTTAGGAAGTGTCATCCATGTCAAGTGCATGGGCACGCCATTCATATCCCTTCATCGGCATTGCATTCCGTGGTCAACCCCTGGCCATTTACCATGTGGGCGTTTGACATAGTAGGCCCAATATTTCCAAAAGCCTCCAATGGGCATCGTTTTATTTTAGCAGCCACGGAGTATTTCTCCAAGTGGGTGGAAGCCATTTCCCTAACGAATGTAATGGGGCAACATGTGGTGGCTTTCATCCGGAGGAATATCTTGACTCGATTTGGGGTTCCACGAGACCTTGTGTCTGATAATGGTACCCCATTCAAGAACGAGCGGATGGTCAAGTTGTGCAACACGTATGGCATAACTCACCACTTCTCCTCGCCCTACTACCCTCAAGGCAACGGCCAAGCCGAAGCCACAAACAAGACTCTCATTGGTATCATTGAGAAAACCTTAGAGAAGGGTAGGATGTGGCACGAGAAGCTGGATGAAGCCTTATGGGCTTATAGGACTTCCATCCGGACTCCCACGAATGCCACACCATTCGAATTGGTCTATGGCACAAACGCCATTCTTCCCATTCATACCCAACTGCATTCATTCCATACATCCATTGCACTCGACCTCCCCCTAGAGACGCTTCAGCATGCTAGGATGGCCGAACTAGATTTGCTAGATGAAAGGCGACTCCTTGCCATGGATCATGCTCGTGCATACCGGCAAAGGATAGCCCGACATTATAGCAAACACATGAGACCTCGCCACTTTGAAGTGGGAGATCTGGTCTTGAAAGCCATCCACCATCGTGGCCCACACCCCCTAGGCAAGTGGCGCCCCAACTGGGATGGACCCTATGTTGTACGAGCAACCACTACGAACAATTCGTATTGGTTGATCGATGTAGAAGGTAGAAATTTAGCAGATCCTATCAATATTCAATACTTAAAGAAGTATCATGTGTAGGATCTGGATTAAATTCCAGTTTTTCGAAAATTTTAGAGGGATAGCTGCCCTGAGACGGGTGAATAAGGTGCAAAAGCAACTCGTGTGACCCTAAGTAAGAGAATTCGCACTTGTGAAAGAGTGGAGTTTTCAAAATCGTGGTTGCATTTCAAAATCCTTCATCTTACAAAGAAGGGCCTAGTTCAACATAGCAAGATACTTGCAAGTAGTACGTGCTATTTCTAAATAGGCTGATCTGGAATGGATCGAGTGTAGGCTTGGGATAAGTCCTCCCCTCTTCTCTTCTCCTTCCAAAAGGAAAACAAAGGCCCAAATCAAAAGGGAATTTCCCATTTAAAATCTCTTTCCAAAAGAAAGAAACCAGACTTCAAAAAAAGAAAAATCGGTTCTCTTATGAAAAAGAGGGATTAAAGAAAAAATACTCCCAAAGGGAGACCCTCTATGAAAAAAATGGAAAAAGAGGCCAAAAAGCTCAAAAAGAGCAGTTTTCCGCCTTCTATGCCTTAAACCACGGGACGCTTTAGAAGGGACCGTGGTATCTCTTTCCCATCCCTGGCTTATCCCAAGCTAAAGCATGGTTCATTTCAAGGAATCCTAAAGTAAAAATAGGATTTACTTACTTGAATTTCATCTTGTTTGAGAATTCGACGTTTCGAGTAAGGCGTAGGAGTTTGAAATGAAGCTTGTTTTCTTATAAAACCTCCGCTAGATAAGCGAGTGTTAAGACTCAAACAAGGGCAAGCACGAAGAGCTCGAGATCCTTAGGATCGAGACTCAAGACAGTTGTCCCTTTTTGTAAATAGCTTTTGTAAATAAGTTTTGAAAACTGAACATCGAACAGCATAGGATTTTGCTCACTTGGAGCAGTAGGCCTTGTAAGTCTCTAGAGTTCGACCACACCTGGTCTCTGGGAGGTCGCCACTCTTGGCACCACACCCATGTCATTTGCATTCCACGCATGGTACTTGCATAAACATGATCCCATTTAGGACCAGATTCCATAGTATAACCCTTTGGCGTGATATCTCCTCCTACCAGAGTTCGTAAAATTGAGATTTTGCTAAAATGGGACGATCCCATATTCTTCGTGGCTAGATCTAGGGAGACATTAAAAGGGGTGTTTGTTATCTTTGCCCTTATCCAAATCGATTTGGACAAGGCCAAAGAGGGGCATCTGTAAACACCCCGAAATCCCACGAATTTCTTAAACGAATCTGGTTTTATACAAGCAGCCCCAAAGGGCCATTTTGAGTTTGGAAACCCAGGAGCCTTCCAAACAACCCTGTATATATGTTTTAAACTATATCTTTCAAAAACATACGATATGGCTTTTGAAAACCCTTTTAAAACATGTTTTGAAACCCCGAAGTGGCTTGGCTCGATCAAGACAGGACCAGGAGAGCCAAGAAGAGCCCGGAACCAGAGCACCTGTCAAGCCCGGCACAGCAACTCTTGTATCTGATTCACACCCCAGGATCTCGAACGTCCAAGACCCTGTTCTTACCAAAATATCATTTGAAGTCATCTCCGGAAGGCAGAAACGGAGGCGGACGACCATGTTGGCGAAGACCCAACGCAGACGGAGTATTGATGCTGTCAGGCCCCGCACGAATCGTCCGTTTCGAACCCAGCTCGAAGGAGTCAGAGTTCAGTTTGGATTGGATCTGGACCATATATATCCAGATCCCAATCCAAACCCATATGTGGATTTGGATTTGGATTTGGATTTGGATCCAGAGATCCAATCCAATATCCATATCCATGGCCCACACCACTTTCTCATAAATGGAGGTGGGGCCCACTTGAGTTTCACGTGGGATATTGGGCATGAGAGAGAGTGGGGGTGAAAAATATCAAGAGTGTTGTATTAAGCTTGACTTGTGTGTCAAGTTTGGGTTTAATCTTGTGGGTTAGCCTAATTGAGTGGGTTTAAGCTTGTAAATTAGCTAAAACCTAACCTAGGGCTGCACCAACATGGAGTGATCAAGGTCTATGGGCCGTGCTAAGGGAGCTCCTTCACCTAAACCTAGCCCAAAATGCCTAATCCTAGCCTAAACCCCTAATCCACCCCTAATCTGAACCTAATCACCTAACCCACTTCCCTAATCCCGTCCTAATCCCAACCTAATCACCTAACCCACTTCCCTAATCCTTCCCTAAACCTAGATTAATTTCCCTAATCCTAGCCTAAACCTAGCCTAATCACCTAACCTAGCTCACTAAACCTCACCCTAAAACCCAACCACCTAACCTAACCCTAAACCCCTAAACCACCCTTAGCCCACGATTTACCCAAACGCCTAGTTTTAAAATATCTGGCCCAACCTTTTCCAGCCCACCTTATCTACATACCACCCTACCTAAACCACCTAACCACTACCCTCAGCCCAGCCCTAACCGACCTACCCATCCCCTATTTAAACCCCCCTCCTTGTGGGCAGGTTTTCCAGGTGGGAACCACCCTTCCACCCAACCGGGCCTTCTCATTCTCCCATCTCTCACCCAGCCGGGACGACTCCCCACCTTGGCCTGCTCCAGCTGCTCCACCAGCCGCCACCTGGTCCGCCACCTTCCCTCTTCCATCCACCACCACCACCCCTCAGCCGGACGCCATCATCTTCACCCAACCGAACCAGCCAACAGCCACCTGCCCGCCTGCTTCCCATTCCATCCGCCACCTCTCCCCATTCGGTAAGTGCCCCGAACTCCCTCAAAGCCCCTCTCTTCCACCTCTCCACTCTTAGCCACCCATCCTACCTTCATCTTAGCCCTTTTGCCGCCACCACCTAAACCTAGCCGAACCTAGTATAACCCAAGTTGCTGGCCACTACTTAGCCACCATCTCCCATTCGGCCAACTCCCCTAGGTGTCCTATTCGGCCTTCCCACTAGCTCACCTTTTAGGTCCAGTTTCCCTAAGTACCCAACTCCCCTAGTGATCCTAATACCCACTTATTCAGCCACTTTAAACCCCCTACTTGGAGGCGCCATCTACCTACCACTGGCCCCCTTCGAGGCGTCTATCCCGCGCCCCACTCGCAGCCGGCCAACACCCTTGATCACCTACCTTCGCGGAGCTCCCACTTGCAGCCCAAGGCCAAGCCCACGCTCAAGCAAGACCTCTACGGACCAGCTACTCGTAAGTGTCTAAACTCGGTCTTTAGTCGTACACTTGCTTGAAATTCAATTTGATACGGGGTTGTAATAACGGAGCATAGTCTCCCCCCGCTTGTAATAACGTGGCTTGGCACAACCACACACGTGCACTCTCTTAGTTGTGCACGATTTTGAACACACACGGGCCTAATCAGCCCCTAATATATAAGTGTACATATATATTTCATTTTCGAAGGGTTTTGTTTAAGTTGGGTGCGTTGTCTTTCAATTCAAGCACTCTCACACACATTGAGCTTTCGCTCTTATTTGAAAGACCCAAGTAAGGGCCGACCTATACTATTTGGGTTTCATTTCTTGTCGTGTGAGTAAGTCTTTCAATTCAAGCACTCTCACACACATTGAGCTTTCGCTCTTATTTGAAAGACCCAAGTAAGGGTCGACCTATACTATTTGGGTTTCATTTCATGTCGTGTGAGTAAGTCTTTCAATTCAAGCACTTTCACACACATTGAGCCTTCGCTCTTACTCCCAAGACCTTAGTAAAGGCCTTATTGCAGTTATATTTGGGTTTCATTTATGTCGTGTGGGTAGTCTTTTAATTCAAGCACTCTCACACACATTGAGCCTTCGCTCTTATTCCCAAGACCTTAGTCATGGCCATACTGCAATTTATATTTGGGTTTAAATTCATGTCGTGTGTGTAAGTCTTTCAATTCAAGCACGCACCCACATTGAGCCTTCGCTCTTATTTGCAAGACCCGAGTAAGGGCTCATATACATAAGATATATACATATTTCCCTTCGGTTATTTCCCTTCGGTTATTTCCCTTCGGTTATTTCCCTTCTGTTATTTCCGTTCAGCATTGTCTTTACATTTCGGGTTTTCCCTTTGGAGTAGCGTGAGTTTGCATTGCATCTACGCCATACCACGAGGTAGGACGCATATTGCATCAAAGCAAGCCCCGCTCGAATTCGCCCATGTAGTGGAGTGTTCATAACACACAAACTAGGTGGCCCGAAAAGGGATAAAAGGAAAGACTTAGGCACGTGCAAATCCACGTGATCTAAAAATATGCAATCGCATCTTAAAGACCCAAAATAGTCACCTCGAACCGTTTCGTAGACTTTCTCTCCAAAACTCGATTTTTGCAAAAGCGTACAGACTGACCCTTGCGCATCGGTGCAAGAAGGTCTGCGACGACAAGAGCTTACTTGCTCACAGTCGCCACGTTTAGAAGTCAGTGTTAAATATATCTTCGCTAGCTTAAGTAAGCTAGCTGGCACACCCTATTTGTATACATAGGCCTTAGACACACGAGAAGATCCACTCCAAGCCCCGGAAGAGGCGAAGAGGCGGGGATTTTTTCGCGCGTCTACAGGGCTCATATACATAATCTATATACATATTTCCCTCGGTTATTTCCCTTCAGTATTGTCTTTACATTTCGGGTTTTCCCTTTGGAGTAGCGTGAGTTTGCATTGCATCTACGCCAGACCATGAGGTAGGACGCATATTGTATCAAAACAAGCCCCGCTCGAATTCGCCCATGTAGTGGAGTGTTCATAACACACAAACTAGGTGGCCCGAAAAGGGATAAAAGAAAAGACTTAGGCACGTGCAAATCCACGTGATCTAAAACATGCAATCGCATTTTAAAGACTCGAAATAAAACACCTTGAACCACTTCGTAGACTTTCTCTTCAAAAAACTCGATTTTTGCAAAGCGTACAGACTGACCCTTGCGCATCGGTGCAAGAAGGTCTGCGATGACAAGAGCTTACTTGCTCACAGTCGCCACGTTTAGAAGTCAGTGTTAAATATCTTCGCTAGCTTAGGTAAGCTAGCTGGCACGCCCTATTTGCATACATAGGCCTTAGACACACGAGAGGATCCGCTCCAAGCCCTGAAAAAGGCGAAGAGGCGGGGATTTTCGCGCGTCTACACTTAGGAAAATACACCCGAATGTACACACGTAAGTTAAAGAGGGTTTAGAAGATCTACTAAAAGCCGGATTTATAAAACCCACTGCGTATTCTGATTGGTTATCAAATATCGTTGTAGTTCGAAAAACCAATGGGAAATTTCGAATATGCATCGATTTCAGAAACCTGAATAAAGCCACTCCAAAGGATAATTATCCTTTACCAAACATAGATTTGATAGTCGATAGTACTGCAAATCATGAAATGTTTTCATTTATGGATGGCTATTCAGGCTATAATCAAATCAAACTAAGTCCACGAGATCAGGGTAAGACCGCCTTCACAACCCCATGGGGCACGTACTGCTATACAGTCATGCCCTTTGGTTTGAAAAATGTCGGCGCAACATACCAACGAGCCATGACCACGATCTTTCATGATCAAATCCAGGAGCTTGTAGAAGTGTATGTAGATGATCTCTTGGCGAAATCCAAAACCCGATGCACCCATATTGAATATTTACAAAAGATTTTAGAAAGGCTTAGCTTTACAAAGTAAAGCTAAATCCTCAAAAATGTGTGTTCGGGGTAGAATCAGGGAAGCTTCTACGCTTTATGGTAAGCCAAAGGGGAATAGAAGTCGACCCCTCTAAGTGTCGAGCCATCATAGACATGGCTCCACCCTCCAATGTCACCCAAGTCCGTAGCCTCCAGGGTCGATTACAATCTGTGCGCCGATTCATATCGAATCTGGCAACTAGATGCGAACCCTTCAACAAACTGTTGAGGAAGGGTACGAAATTCTTATGGGATGACGAATGCCAAAAGTCCTTCGAGAGACTGAAGGCATACTTGGTTAATCCCCCTGTTTTGAATCCTCTAAAGCAAGGAAAACCGCTTTTATTATACATCTCCGTGCATGCAAACGCTTTAGGAGCCTTGTTGGCTCAATACGAGGATGACACCCATAAGGAGTACGCCATCTACTATATTTCGAAAACTCTCTTGGCTTATGAATGAAATTATCAAGCCGTGGAGAAGACGTGCTTGGCCCTAGTCTGGGCCTGCCAGAAGTTGAGACACTATTTCCTAGATCATGAGATCTGGGTAGTGTCCAAGCTTGATCCAATAAAGCACTTGTTCGGAAAACCCATTCTCACAGGTAGATTGGTCAAATGGCAACTCCTTCTAATGGAGTATGATCTGAAATATCATTACCAGATCTCCATTAAGGGGCAAGCCCTAGCAGATTACGTGGCTGAATTCCCCTTAGAGGACGCATATCCCACTCTTGTCGAAATGCCTGATGAAGGCATCTTGCAAAATCATTTTCAAAACCACATTTTGGCAAATTCTTTCGAAAACCAAGTGTGGAAGATGCACTTCGATGGGGCACGAAACCAACGAGGGGCTGGTGCCGGGATCATCCTAATCTCCACTGAAAAGGGCGAGATTCCCATAGCAGTCCGCTTTGATTTCGAATGTTCCAACAACGTAGCTGAGTATGAAGCACTCATACAAGGCTTAAGGATTTCGAAAACTCTAGGGGCATCATGCATCGAGGTCTTTGGAGATTCACTCCTTGTCATATACCAGGTTTTAAAAATTTGGCAAGTACGTAATGAGAAACTGCTTCCATATCATGAGTTGGCCACTCGACTGGTCCAATCCTTCCAGTCGTGTAAGCTCACACAAGTAGGAAGAGAGGACAATGGCATCGCTGATGCCCTCTCCTCCTTGGGTTCAGCCTTGAAGGTTGATCCCATTTCAGGGACCAGATCTTTGGAAATATGGCATGCGCCCCACCCATCCACACACGACTTGGATATTTGCCAAAACAACCTAGAGTCTATTGAAAAACCCTGGTTTTATGACATAAAACAATTTTTAGAAAATGGGGGATTCACCGAGGATGCCACGTCCAAAGATGAGGCATTCATTCGTAAGATTTTGACCCGATACACCATTCTGGGTGGGGTCCTGCATATCGAGGTGGTTCTAAACAACCACTCTCTGGTCAGGTGCCTAGTCGATGGTGGAGGAGGGCTCAACATCCTTCCACTTCGTGTGGCGTACAAAATCGGAGTCACCTTGACTTCAGTAAACCCAAGCCCCATCGTTATCACTGGATACGATGGGAATGCGTCTAGACCTTTAGGATCCATCGAACTCCCAATGGAAACGGGAGGGATCGAACACACGGGGGTGTTCCATGTCTTGGACATCCACCCTCATTATAACCTACTGCTGGGAAGGCCCTGGATACACAGTTTGTGAGCTGTGCCATCCACCTTCCACAGGTGTGTCAAGATCCCTTTTAGGGACCAGGTCGTAGTGATCCTAGGTTAGAGTCACCCACAGCTTCAGGGGATCATAAACTCCCCTTGTTTATCAAGCTCCCAGGCCCATGAGGCTAACTTAGGGCAAATTATGGTTGAGCCACCTCGGCTCGTGTTGAACAAACCTAGGAAGGTTGTATGTGTGAAGGGGCCGCCCAAAGCTGGCCCCCTCCCGACTTTAATCCTCTTAGGAAAACCCAAGCGTTCCCTATTTCCAAAGTCCCTGGACAAGAGGCCATACGAGCCTAATATGGACGATAGCATGTTCCAGGACCACGACTTGTATCTAACTTTTTCAAAAAACAAAAAGTCGTGGAACATGTTATTGAACATGGGCTACACACCCTACAAGAGTCTAGGGGCACAAAACCAGGGTCTCCTAGAGCCCATCCTTCCTAGGGCCAACCCAAGCCGATATGGGATCGACTATACTCCCCGAATACCGCCGGAGCCACCTCTTGTGACCACTTGGGTCAAGGGTGCCCCGGAGCCTGTCTTAGAAGAGACCTACGATTTAGACCTCCTATTCCGAGTCTAACCCGTAGTGTTTTCCCTTTGTAGGTATGACGGAAGATCCCTTTTTCTAAAAAAATACCAAAAACATTTGAAAAACTTAAAATAAAAAAAAAATCGAAAAACAAGAAAAACCAAAAACAATGGAAAAACAAAAACTCGAAAAAAGAGTGTTTTGTATAGTTCCCAAAGTTCTTGTTTTACAAAAACCCAAAAAAATCGAAAATTTGGAAAATACCAAAAAGATTTTGTATATAGCTGCTCCTGGTAGGACTTTGGCAAAAGAAAAGGATTTCGAAAGAAACGTCGTCTGCATAGCCAGACCAAAAATTTCGAAATCACTTGAGAATCCAAGTACAAAACCAGGTCATTTTGAAAACCATGCATCAAGTTCCCTCGGGTCTATAGCCCACGAGAATGATCAAAGCCCAGAAGTGGATCCCCTTGAGGAAGATCCCACTTCTGAGCTCCCAGAATTTCATAGAATTCTCGATTTTGAAAGACCTTCCCAATCAGTAGGAGGAGATTTCATAGAGGTGAACCTAGGGGATGATTCCAATCCCAAAACCATCAAAATAGGCGCATGCTTGCATGAGACTGAAAAGTTAGCATTCATTGCATTTCTACGAACCTATTTAGATGTGTTTGCATGGACGTACAAAGACATGCCGGGCATAGATCCCAGCATTGTCGAGCATCGTCTTCCCTTAGATGCAGGTGTAAAACCCATAAAGCAGAAGCTTAGGAAAATACACCCGAATGTACACACGCAAGTCAAAGAGGGTTTAGAAGATCTGTTAAAAGCCGGATTCATAAAACCCATTGCGTATTCTGATTGGTTGTCAAATATCTTTGTGGTTCGAAAAACCAATGGGAAAATTCGAATATGCATCGATTTCAGAAACCTGAATAAAGCCACTCCAAAGGATAATTATCCTTTACCAAACATAGATTTGATAGTCGATAGTTCTGCAAATCATGAGATGTTTTCATTCATGGATGGCTATTCAGGCTATAATCAAATCAAACTAAGTCCACGAGATCAGGGTAAGACCGCCTTCACAACCCCATGGGACACGTACTGCTATACAGTCATGCCCTTTGGTTTGAAAAATGCCGGCGCAACATACCAACGAGCCATGAACACGATCTTCCATGATCAAATTCATGAGCTTGTAGAAGTGTATGTAGATGATCTCTTGGCAAAATCCAAAACCCGATGCACCCATATCGAATGTTTACAAAAGATTTTCGAAAGGCTTAGGCTTTACTAAGTAAAGCTAAACCCTCAAAAATGTGTGTTCGGGGTAGAATCAGGAAAGCTTCTAGGCTTTATGGTGAGCCAAAGGGGAATAGAAGTCGACCCCTCTAAGTGTCGAGCCATCATAGACATGGCTCCACCCTCCAATCTCACCCAAATACGTAGCCTCTAGGGTCGATTACAATCCGTTCGCCGATTCATATCGAATCTGGCAACTAGATGCGAACCCTTCAACAAACTGTTGAGGAAGGGTACGAAATTCTTATGGGATGACGAATGCCAAAAGTCCTTCGAGAGACTGAAGGCATACTTGGTTAATCCCCCCGTTTTGAATCCTCCAAAGCAAGGAAAACCGCTTTTATTATACATCTCCGTGCATGTAAATGCTTTAGGAGCCCTGTTGGCTCAATACGAGGATGACACCCATAAGGAGTATGCCATCTACTATATTTCGAAAACTCTCTTGGCTTATGAACGAAATTATCAAGCCATGGAGAAGACGTGCTTGGCCCTAGTCTCGGCCTACTAGAAGTTCAGACACTATTTCCTAGATCATGAGATCTGGATAGTGTCCAAGCTTGATCCAATCAAGCACTTGTTCGAAAAACCCATTCTCACGAGTAGATTGGGCAAATGGCAGCTCCTTCTAATGGAGTATGATCTGAAATATCATTACCAGATCTCCATTAAGGGGCAAGCCCTAGCAGATTACGTGGCTGAATTCCCCTTAGAGGACACATATCCCACTCTTGTCGAAATGCCTGATGAAGGCATATTGCAAAACCACTTTCAAAACCACATTTTGGCAAATTCTTTCGAAAACCAAGTGTGGAAGATGCACTTCGACGGGGCACGAAACCAACGAGGGGCTGGTGCAGGGGTCATCCTAATCTCCCATGAAAAGGGTGAGATTCCCATAGTAGTCCGCTTAGATTTCGAATGTTCCAAGAACGTAGCTGAGTATGAAGCACTCATACAAGGCTTAAAGATTTCGAAAACTCTAGGGGCATCATGCATTGAGGTCTTTGGAGATTCACTCCTTGTCATAAACCAAGTTTTAAAAATTTGGCAAGTACGTAATGAGAAACTACTTCCATATCACGAGTTGGCCACTCGATTGATCCAATCCTTCCAGTCGTGTAAACTCACACACGTAGGAAGAGAGGACAATGGCATCGTCGATGCCCTCTCCTCCTTGGGGTCAGCCCTGAAGGTCGATCCCATTTCAGGGACCAGATCTTTGGAAATATGGCATGCGCCCCATCCATCCACACACGACTTGGATATTTGCCAAAACAACCTAGAGTCTATTGAAAAACCCTGGTTCTATGATATAAAACAATTTTTAGAAAATGGGGGATTTACCGAGGATGCCACATCCAAAGATAAGGCATTCATTCGTAAGATTTCGACCCGATACACCATTCTGGGTGGTGTTTTATACAAAAAAAGTTTTACCGGCATTCTGCTTAGGTGTATCGACCTAGAGGAGGCTAGGATAGTAATGCATGAGTTCCACGATGGAGAATGTGGAGGTCATGTTAATGCCAACATGATGGCAATGAAAATACTTAGAGGGGGCTATTTTTGGTCCACCCTGAAAAAGGATTGTCACGATCATGTTAGGAAGTGTCATCCGTGTCAAGTGCATGGGCACGCCAATCATATCCCTTCATCTGCATTGCATTCCGTGGTCAGCCCCTGGCCATTTACCATGTGGGCGTTTGACATTGTAGGCCCAATATTTCCAAAGGCCTCAAATGGGCATCGTTTTATTTTAGCAGCCACGGAGTATTTCTCCAAGTGGGTGGAAGCCATTTCCCTAACGAATGTAATGGGGCAACATGTGGTGGCTTTCATCCGGAGGAATATCTTGGCTCGATTTGGGGTTCCACGAGATCTTGTGTCTGATAATGGTACCCCATTCAAGAACGAGCGGATGGTTAAGTTGTGCAACACGTATGGCATAACTCACCACTTCTCCTCGCCCTACTACCCTCAAGGCAACGGCCAAGCCGAAGCCACAAACAAGACTCTCATTAGTATTATTGAGAAAACCTTAGAGAAGGGTAGGACGTGGCACGAGAAGCTGGATGAAGCCTTATGGGCTTATAGGACTTCCATCCGGACTCCCACGAATGCCACACCATTCGAGTTGGTCTATGGCACAAACGCCATTCTTCCCATTCATACCCAATTGCATTCATTCCATACATCCATAGCACTCGACCTCCCCCTAGAGACGCTTCAGCATGCTAGGATGGCCGAACTAGATTTGCTAGATGAGAGGCGACTCCTTGCCATGGATCATGCTCGTGCATACCGGCAAAGGATAGCCCGATATTATAGCAAACACATGAGACCTCGCCACTTTGAAGTGGGAGATCTGGTCTTAAAAACCATCCACCATCGTGGCCCACACCCCTTAGGTAAGTGGCGCCCCAACTGGGATGGACCCTATGTTGTACGAGCAACCACGACGAACAATTCGTATTGGTTGATCGATGTAGAAGGTAGGAATTTAGCAGATCCTATAAATATTCAATACTTGAAGAAGTATCATGTGTAGGATCTGGACTAAATTCCAGTTTTCGAAAATTTTATAGGGATAGCTGCCCTGAGACATGTGAATAAGGTGCAAAGGCGAACTCGTGTGACCCTAAGTGAGAGAATTCGCACTTGTGAAAGAGTGGAGTTTTCAAAATCGTGGTTACATTTCAAAATCCTTCTTCTTACAAAGAAAGGCCTAGTTCAACATAGCAAGATACTTGCAAGTAGTACGTGCTATTTCTAAATAGGCTGATCTGGAATGGATCGAGTGTAGGCTTGGGATAAGTCCTCCCCTCTTCTCTTCTATTTCCAAAAAGGAAAATAAAGGCCCAAACAAAAGGGAATTTCCCATTCAAAGTGTCTTTCCAAAAGAAAGAAACCAGACTCCAAAAGAAAAATTGATTCTCTTATAAAAAAGAGGGATTAAAGAAAAAATACTCCCAAAGGGAGACCCTCTATGAAAAAAAGGAAAAAGAGGCCAAAAAGCTCAAAAAGAGCAGTTTTCCGCCTTCTGTGCCTCAAACCACGGGATGCTTCAGAAGGGACCGTGGTATCTCTTTCCCATCCCTGGTTTATCCCAAGCTAAAGCATGGTTCATTTCGAGGAATCCTAAAGTAAAAATAGGATTTACTTACTTGAATTTCATCTTGTTTGAGAATTCGACGTTTCGAGTAAGACGTAGGAATTTGAAATGAAGCTTGTTTTCTTATAAAACCTCCGCTAGATAAGCGAGTGTTAAGACTCAAACAAGGGCAAGCACGAAGAGCTCGAGATCCTTGGGATCGAGGCTCAAGACAGTTGTCCCTTTTGTAAATAGCTTTTGTAAATAAGTTTTGAAAACCGAACATCGAACAACATAGGATTTTGCTCACTTGGAGCAGTAGGCCTTGTAAGTCTCTAGAGTTCGACCACATCTGGTCTCTGGGAGGTCGCCCCTTTTTGCACCACACCCATGTCATTTGCATCCCACGCATGGTACTTGCATGAACATGATCCCATTTAGGACCAGATTCCATAGTAAAACCCTTTTGCATGATATCTCCTCCTACCAGAGTTTGTAAATTGAGATTTTGCTAAAAATGGGATGATCCCATATTCTTCATGGACAGATCTAGGGAGACATTAAAAGGGGTGTTTGTCATCTTTGCCCTTATCCAAATCGATTTGGACAAGGCTAAAGAGGGGCATTTGTAAACACCCCGAAATCCCACGAATTCCTTAAACAAACCTGGTTTTGTAAAAGCAGCCCCAAAGGGCCATTTTTGAGTCTGGAAACCCAAGAGCCTTCCAGACAACCCTGTACATATGTTTTAAACTCTATATTTCAAAAATATATAATATAGCTTTTGAAAACCCCTTTTAAAACATGTTTTGAAATCCCGAAGTGGCTTGGCCCGATCAAGATAGGACCAGGAGAGCTAAGAAGAGCCCGGAACCGGAGCACACATCAAGCCCGGCACAACAACTCTTGTATCTGATTCACACCCCAGGATCTCGAACGTCCAAGACCCTGTTCTTATCAAAATATCATTTGAAGTCATCTCCGGAAGGCAGAAACGGAGGCGGACGACCATGTTGGCAAAGACCCAACGAAGACGGAGTACTGATGCTGTCAGACCCCGCACAAATCGTCCGTTTCGAACCCAGCTCGAAGGAGTCAGAGTTCAGTTTGGATTGGATCTGGACCATATATATCCAGATCCCAATCCAAACCCATATGTGGACTTGGATTTGGATTTGGATCCAGAGATCCAATCCAATATCCATATCCATGGCCCACATCACCTTCTCATAAATGGAGGTGGGGCCCACTTGAAATTCACGTGGGATATTGGGCATGAGAGAGAGTGGGGATGGAAAATATCAAGAGTGTTGTAATTAAGCTTGACTTGTGTGTCAAGTTTGGGGTTAATCATGTGGTTTAGCCTAATTGAGTGGGTTTAAGCTTGTAATTAGCCAAAACCTAACCTAGGGCTGCACCAACATGAGGTGGTTAAGGTCTATGGGCCATGCAAAGGAAGCTCCTTCACCTAAACCTAACCCAAAACACCTAATCCAAGCCTACCCCCCTAATCTACCCCTAATCTGAGCCTAATCACCTAACCCACTTCCCTAATCCCGGCCTAATCCCAACCTAATCACCTAACCCACTTCCCTAATCCTTCCCTAAACCTAGGTTAATTTCCCTAAACCTAGCCTAAACCTAGCCTAATCACCTAACCTAGCTCACTAAACCTCACCCTAAAACCCAACCACCTAACCTAGCCCTAAACCCCTAAACCACCCCTAGCCCACAATCTACCCAAACCCATAGTTTTCAAAATATCTGGCCCAACCCTTTCCAGCCCACCTTATCTACATACCACCCTACCTAAACCACCTAACCACTACCCCAAGCCCAGCCCTAACCGACCTACCCATCCCTATTTAACCCCCCCCCCCTTGGGGGCGGGTTTTGCAAGCTAGAAGGACCCTTTCCAGCCCAGCCGGGACCACTCTTCCCAGCCCAGCCGAACCGGCTCCACCTGCGCCACCACCATCCCTCCATCCCACCACCACTTGCACCGCCATCTCCACCTCCTCCCGGCCGAGTCTCACAACCTGCCCATCTTCCTTCCAGCCGAACGCCATCTTCATTCCATTCGGTTAGTACCCCTTACTTCGTCTCACCTTCTCTACTCCCTCTCCACTCTCAGCCACCTAAACCCTACCACAACACTCTACCACGACATCCTACCACCAGCCATTCCTCTTTGCTGCCACCCTTCTCACTCAGCCGAACCTAGTCATCCTAGCAGCCCGCTACCACCACATTCCCCTAAGACTCCCATTCGGCCTTCCCCTAAGACTCCCATTCGGCCTTCCCCTAAACTCCCCTTAGGTCCATATTCCCTAACACTCTATACTCCCCATTCATGACCCTACATATTCACTTGGCCCAGCCCTTTAATCGCCCACATCAAGGCGACACCCATTTGCAGCCGGCCACCTTCGAGGGGCCTATCCCGCGCCCCACTTGCAGCCGGCCAGCACCCGTTGTCATCCACCCTCGCGGAGCTCCCGTTTGCAGCCCAAGGCGAAGGCCAAGCCCACGCTCAAGCAAGGCCTCTACGGACCAGCTACTCGTAAGTGCCTAAACTCGGTCTTTAGTTGTATACTTGCTTGAGATTCAATTTGATACAGGGTTGTAATAACGGAGCATAGTCTCCCCCCGCTTGTAATAACGTGGCTTGGCACACCCACACACGTGCACTCTCTTAGTCGTGCACGATTTTGAACACACACGGGCCTAATCAGCTCCTAATACATAAGTGTATATATATACTTTCATTTTCGAAGGGTTTTGCTTAAGTTGGGTGCGTTGTCTTTCAATTCAAGCACTCACACACATTGAGCTTTCGCTCTTATTTGAAAGACCCAAGTAAGGGCCGACCTATACTATTTGGGTTTCATTTCATGTCGTGTGAGTAAGTCTTTCAATTCAAGCACTTTCACACACATTGAGCTTTCGCTCTTATTTGAAAGACCCAAGTAAGGGCCGACCTATGCTATTTGGGTTTCATTTCATGTCGTGTGTGTAAGTCTTTCAATTCAAGCACTCTCACACACATTGAGCCTTCGCTCTTATTCCCAAGACCTTAGTAAAGGCCTTATTGCAGTTATATTTGGGTTTCATTTATGTCGTGTGTGTAGTACTTCAATTCAAGCACTCTCACACACATTGAGCCTTCGCTCTTACTCCCAAGACCTTAGTCAAGGCCATACTGCAATTTATATTTGGGTTTAATTTCATGTCGTGTGAGTAAGTCTTTGAATTCAAGCATGCACCCACATTGAGCCTTCGCTCTTATTTGTAAGACCCGAGTAAGGGCTCATATACATAATCTATATACATATTTCCCTTCAGTTATTTCCCTTCGGTTATTTCCCTTCGGTTATTTCCCTTCAGTTATTTCCCTTCAGTATTGTCTTTACATTTCGGGTTTTCCCTTTGGAGTAGCGTGAGTTTGCATTGCATCTACGCCATACCACGAGGTAGGACGCATATTGCATCAAAGCAAGCCCCGCTCGAATTCGCCCACGTAGTGGAGTGTTCATAACACACAAACTAGGTGGCCCGAAAAGGGATAAAAGAAAAGACTTAGGCACGTGCAAATCCACGTGATCTAAAACATGCCATCTTATTTTAAAGACCCGAAATAGACACCTCGAACCGCTTCGTAGACTTTCTCTCCAAAACTCGATTTTTGCAAAGCGTACAGACTGACCCTTGCGTCGGTGCAAGAAGGTCTGCGACGACAAGAGCTTACTTGCTCACAGTCGCCACGTTTAGAAGTCAGTGTTAAAAAATATCTTCGCTAGCTTAGGTAAGCTAGCTGGCATGCCCTGTTTGCATACATAGGCCTTAGACACACGAGAAGATCCACTCCGAGCCCTGAAAAAGGCAAAGAGGCGGGGATTTTCGCGCGTCTACAACTGGCACGCCCTGTTTGCATACATAGGCCTTAGACACACGAGAGGATCCGCTCCGAGCCCTGAAAAAGGCGAGAGGCGGGGATTTTCGCGCGTCTACAACAGGGCGTGCCAGCTAGCTTACCTAAGCTAGCGAAGATATGTTTTAGTCTGACTTCTAACGTGGGGACTGTGAGCAAGTGAGCTCTTGTCATCGCAGACCTTCTTGCACCGATGCGCAAGGGTCAGTCTGTACGCTTTGAAAAATCGAGTTTTGGGATAGAAAAAGCTTACGAAGCGGTTCGAGGTGTTTTTGATTCAGGTCTTTAATACGATGGCAAATTTTAGATCATGTGGATTTTCACGTGCCTAAGTCTTTCCTTTTATCCCTTTATGGGCCACCTAGGTGTGTGTTATGAACACTCCACTACATGGGCGAATTTGAATGGTAATATGGGGCTTGCTTTGATGCAATATGCGTCCTACCTCGTGGTATGGCGTAGATGCAATGCAAACTCACGCTACTCCAAAGGGAAAACCCGAATTTAAAGACAATGCCGAAGGGAAATAACCGAAGGGAAATGACTTGTAATGTAAATGCCGAAGGGAGATATGTATATAGGGTATATATGTGCCCTTACTTGGGTCTTGGAAATAAGAGCGAAGGCTCAATGTGGTTGCGTGCTTGAATTGAAAGACTTACACACACGACATGAAATAAAACCCAAATATAACTTGCAGTATGGCCTTCATTAAGGTCTTGGGAATAAGAGCGAAAGCTGAATGTGTGTGACTGCTTGAATTAAAGTACTACACACACAACATGAAATTAAACCCAAGTAGTATAACACGGCCCTTACTTGGGTCTTTCAAATAAGAGCGAAGGCTCAATGTGTGTGAGTGCTTGAATTGAAAGACTTACACACATGACATGAAATGAAAACCCAAATAGTATAGCTCGGCCCTTACTTGGGTCTTTCAAATAAGAGCGAAGGCTCAATGTGTGTGAGTGCTTGAATTGAAAGACTTACACACACGACATGAAATGAAAACCCAAAAAGTATAGCTCGGCCCTTACTTGGGTCTTTCAAATAAGAGCGAAGGCTCAATGTGTGTGAGTGCTTGAATTGAAAGAAAACACACCCAACTTAAGCAAAACCCTACGAAAGTTAAAGTATATATATATATATATATTAGGGGCTGATTAGGCCCGTGTGTTTTCAAAATCGTGCACAACTGGGAGAGTGCACGTGTGTGTGGGTGTGCCAAGCTACGTTATTACAAGCGGGGGGAGACTATGCTCCGTTATTATAACCCCGTATCGAATTGAATTTTAAGCAAGTATACAACTAAGGACCGAGTTAGGCACTTACTAATAGCTGGTCCGAAGAAGCCTTGCTTGGGCGTGGGCTTGGCCTTCGCCTTGGGCTGCAATATGGAGCTCTGCGGAGTTGAACGGCAAGAGGGGCTGCTGGCCAGGTGTCTTAGGTGCGTGGAGGGAGCGTCTTGAAGATGGCCGGCTGCTAGGAATGGGCTGGTTTTGTGTGTTGGGCTAAAATGCCTAAGTAGGGTCACTTGGGGAGGGTATAATGTTAGGAAGTATGGCACTAAGGGAGCCTAAGGGAGTACCTAAGGTTGGCGGGTGGCTGGCCGAATGGATGGGGGACAGTCGGTTGGAGTGGCCGACTAAACGAGACACGGTGGTGGCGGGCTGCTAGGGTGGCTATGGGTAGAGGATGGGAAGGAAGCTAGATAGGGTATGGGGTAAGGTGATGGTGGGTGTGGTGAGGTGATATGGGCAGGTTTTAGGGAGTTGGGTGGAGTGGCCGGGTGTAGCTAGGGTGTCTAGGTAATGGCGGGTAGGTAGATTGGTTGAGGCTTGGCCGAATGGGAGTGGTGGCGGCAAGAGGCTGGTGTTAGGGTAAGATGGTGGTGGTGCAGGTGGTTGAGAGTGGAGGGGGAGTGGAGAAGAGGTGAGGTGAGGGATGGGGTACTAACCGGCGATGATGGGAGGCGGCGGTTGGTTGAGGAGCAGCTGGGTGTGGTGGAGTGGTTGGTTCGGTCGGATGAAGAGGATGGCGACGGGTGGCTGGGGAGTGGTGGAGCAGGTGGAGCACGGTGGTGGTGCAGGTGGAAGAGTCGGCTGGGCTGGAAAGGAGGGTGAGAGATGATGATGGAAGATCGGCTGGGAATGGAGGACCCAAAAGCTGAAAAACCCGCCCACTAGGGGGGGGGTTTATACCTTTTGTGAAGGGCGGTGGGGCTGGTTTTAGGGTAGTGGTTAGGTGGTCTAGGGGTTTTGGTAAGGTAGTAAGGTGGGCTGGTATTAGGATAGGGCCAGATATTTTAAATACAAGGGGTTTTGGGTAGATTGTGTGCTAGGTTTAGGTGGGGTGGTTTAGAGGTTTAGGGTTTAGCTAGGTGGGTTGGTTTTGGGGTGAGGTTTAGTGAGGTGGGTTAGGTGATTAGGCTAGGATTAGGTTAGGTTAAGGGAAATTAACCTAGGTTTAGGGAAGGATTAGGGAAGTGGGTTAGGTGATTAGGTTGGGATTAGGTCGGGATTAGGGAAGTGGGTTAGGTGATTAGGCTAGGATTAGGACCGGATTAGGGTAAAAGGCTAGGATTAGGTGTTTTTGGTTAGGATTAGATTAAGGAGCTCCCTTTGCATGACCCATAGACCCTAATCACATCATGTTGGTGCAGCCTTAGGTTAGGTTTTGGCTAATTACAAGCTTAAACCCACTTTAATTAGGCTAACCCACATGATTAACCCCAAACTTGACACACAAGTCAAGCTTAATTATAATACACCTTGATCTTATCCTCCCCCACTCTCTCTCATGCCCATAATCCCACGTGAAATTCAAGTGGGCCCCACCTCCATTTATGAGAAGGTGATGTCGGCCATGGATATGGATATTGGATTGGATCTCTAGATCCAAATCCAAATCTAAGTCCATACATGGGTTTGGATTGGGATCTGGATATATATGGTCCAGATCCGATCCAAACTGAACTCTGACTCTTTCGAGCTGTATTCGAAACGAACGGTTTGTGCGGGGTCTAACAACATCAGTACTCTGTCTGCGTTGGGTCTTCGCCAACATGATCATTCGCCTCTGTTTTCACCTTTCGGAGATGACTTCAGATGATGTTTTGATGATAACAGGGTCTTGGACGTTCGAGATCCTGGGGGTGGGTTCAATGTAAGAGTTGCTGTGTCGGGCTTGACATGTGCTCCGGTTCCGGGCTCTCCTTAGCTTTCCTAGTCCTGTCTGGATGAGGCCAAGCTGCTTCGGGGTTTCAAAAACGTGTTTTAAAATGTTTTTAAAGCTGTATTATACATTCTTGAAATATGTAAAGTTCAAAACATATATACAGGGTTGTCTGGAAGGCTCCTGGGTTTCCAGACTCAAAATAGCCCTTTGGGGCTGCTTTTACAAAACCAGGTTTGTTTTGAGGAATTCATCGGATTTTGGGGTGTTTACAGATGCCCCTCTTTGGCCTTGTCCAAATTGATTTGGATAAGGGCAAAGATGATAAACACCCCTTTCAATATCTCCCTAGATCTAACCACGAAGAATATGGGATCGTCCCAATTTTTAGCAAAATCTCAATTTACAAACTCTAGTAGGAGGAGATATCACGCCAAAGGGATTTGCTATGGAATCTGGTCCTAAATGGGATCATGTTTATGCAAGTACCCTGCGTGGGATGCAGATGCATGACATGGATGTGGTGCCAAGAGTGGCGACCTCCCAGAGACCAGTTGTGGTCGAACTCTAGAGACTTACAAGGCCTACTGCTCCAAGTGAGTAGATCCTATGCTGTTCGATGCTAGATTTTTCAAAATCTATTTACAAAAGCTATTTTCAAAAGGGACAACTGTCTTGAGCCTCGATCCTAAGGATCTCGAGTTGCCCTTGTTTGAGTCTTAACACTCGCTTATCTAGCGGAGGTTTTGTAAGAAAACAAGCTATATTTCAAATTCCTACGCCTTACTCGAAACGTCAAATTCTCAAACAAGATGAAATTCAAGTAAGTAAATCCTATTTTTACTTTAGGATTCCTCGAAATGAACCATGCTTTAGCTTGGGATAAGCCAGGGATGGGAAAGAGATACCACGGTCCCTTCTGAAGCGTCCTGTGGTTTAAGGCATAGAAGGCGGAAAACTGCTCTTTTTGAGCTTTTTGGCATCTTTTCCCTTTTTTTCATCGAGGGTCTCTCTTTGGGAGTATTTTTTCTTTAATCCCTCCTTTTCCATAAGAGAATCGATTTTTCTTTTGAATTCTGGTTTCTTTCTTTTGGGAAAGAGCCTTTTTGAATGGGAAATTCCCTTTGTTTGGGCCTTTGTTTTCCTTTTGGAAGTAGAAGAGAAGAGGGGAGGACTTATCCCAAGCCTACACTCGATCCATTCCAGATCAGCCTATTTAGAAATAGCACGTACTACTTGCAAGTATCTTGCTATGTTGAACTAGGCCTTTCTTTGTAAGAAGAAGGATTTTGAAATGTAACCACAATTTTGAAGACTCCACTCTTTCACAAGTGCAAATTCTCTCACTCAGGGTCACACGATTTTGCCTTTGCACCTTATTCTCATGTCTTAGGGCAGCTATCCCTAAAATTTTTGAAAAACTGGAATTTAATCCAAATCCTACACATGATACTTCTTTAAGTATTGAATATTGATAGGATCTGCTAAATTCCTACCTTCTACATCGATCAACCAATACGAATTGTTCGTGGTGGTTGCTCGTACAACATAGGGTCCATCCCATTTGGGGCGCCACTTTCCGAGTGGATGTGGGCCACGATAGTGGATGATTTTTAAGACTAGATCTCCCACTTCAAAGTGGCGTGGTCTCATGTGTTTGCTATAATGTCGGGCTATCCTTTGCCGGTATGCACGAGCATGATCCATGGCAAGGAGTCGCCTTTCATCTAGCAAATCTAGTTCGGCCATCCTAGCATGCTGAAGCATCTCTAGGGGGAGGTCGAGTGCAATGGATGTATGGAATGAATGCAGTTGAGTATGAATGGGAAGAATGGCGTTTGTGCCATAGACCAACTCGAATGGTGTGGCATTCGTGGGAGTCCGGATGGAAGTCCTATAAGCCCATAAGGCTTCATCCAGCTTCTCGTGCCACGTCCTACCCTGCTCTAAAGTCTTCTCAATTATGCTAATGAGAGTTTTGTTTGTAGCTTCGGCTTGGCCGTTGCCTTGAGGGTAGTAGGGTGAAGAGAAGTAGTGAGTTATGCCATACGTGTTGCACAACTTAACCATCCGCTCGTTCTTGAATGGGGTGCCATTATCAGACACAAGGTCTCGTGGAACCCAAAATCGAGCCAAGATATTCCTCTGAATGAAAGCCACCACATGTTGCCCCAGCACGTTGGTTAGGGAAATGGCTTCCACCCACTTGGAGAAATATTTCGTGGCTGCTAAAATAAATCGATGCCCATTCGAGGCCTTTGGAAATATTGGGCCTATGATGTCAAATGCCCACATGGTAAATGGCCAGGGGCTGACCACGGAATGCAATGCAGATGAAGGGATATGAATGGCGTGCCCATGCACTTGACATGGATGACACTTCCTAACATGATCGTGGCAATCCTTTTTCAAGGTGGACCAAAAATAGCCCCCTCTAAGTATTTTCATTGCCATCATGTTGGCATTGACATGGCCTCCACATTCTCCATCATGGAATTCATGCATCACTATCCTAGCCTCCTCTAGGTCGATACACCTAAGCAGAATGCCGGTAAAACTTTTTTTGTATAAAACCCCACCCAGAATGGTGTATCGGGTCGAAATCTTACGAATGAATGCCTTATCTTTGGATGTGGCATCCTCGACGAATCCCCCATTTTTTAGAAATTGTTTTATGTCATAAAACCAGGGTTTTTCAATAGACTCTGGTTTATTTTGGCAAATATCCAAGTCGTGTGTGGATGGGTTGGGCGCATGCCATATTTCTAAAGATCGGATCCCTGAAATGGGATCGACCTTTAGGGCTGAACCCAAGGAGGAGAGGGCATTGGCGATGCTATTGTCCTCTCTTCCCACGTGTGTGAGTTTACACGATTGGAAGGACTGGACCAATCGAGTGGCCAACTCGTGATATGGAAGTAGTTTCTCATTACGTACTTGCCAAATTTTCAAAACCTGGTTTATGACGAGAAGTGAATCTCCAACGACCTCGATGCATGATGCCCCTAGAGTTTTCGAAATCCTTAAGCCTTGTATGAGTGCTTCATACTAAGCTACGTTGTTGGAACATTCGAAATCTAAGCAGACTGCTATAGGAATCTCACCCTTTTCAGGGGAGATGAGGATGACCCCAGCACCAGCCCCTCGTTGGTTTCATGCCCCATCGAAGTGCTTCTTCCACACTTAGTTTTCGAAATTGTTTGCCAAAATATGGTTTTGAAAATGGTTTTGTAATATGCCTTCATCAGGCATTTCAACAAGAGTGGGATATGCGTCCTCTAAGGGGAACTCAGCCACGTAATCTTCTAGGGCTTGCCCCTTAATGGAGATCTGGTGATGGTATTTCAGATCATACTCCATTAGAAGGAGTTGCCATTTTCCCAATCTACCCGTGAGAATGGGTTTTTCGAACAAGTGCTTGATTGGATCAAACTTGGACACTATCCAGATCTCGTGATCTAGGAAATAGTGTCTGAATTTCTGGCAGGCCCAGACTAGGGCCAAGCACGTCTTCTCCATGGCTTGATAATTTCGTTCATAAGCCAAGAGAGTTTTTGAAATGTAGTAGATGGCATACTCCTTATGGGTGTCATCCTTGTATTGAGCCAATAGGGCTCTTAAAGCATTCGTATGCACGGAGATGTAAAGTAAAAGCGGTTTTCCTTGCTTTGGAGGGTTCAAAACGGGGGGATTAACCAAGTATGCCTTCAGTCTCTCGAAGGACTTCTGGCATTCGTCATCCCATAAGAATTTTGTGCCCTTCCTCAACAGTTTGTTGAAGGGTTCGTATCTAGTTGCCAGATTCGATATGAATCGGCGAACGGATTGTAAACGACCTTGGAGGCTACGGATTTGGGTGAGATTGGAGGGTAGAGCCATGTCTATGATGGCTCGACACTTAGAGGGGTCGACTTCTATACCCCTTTGGCTCACCATAAAGCCCAGAAGCTTCCCTGATTCTACCCCGAATACACATTTTTGAGGGTTTAGCTTTACTTTGTAAAGCCTAAGCCTTTCAAAAATCTTTTGCAAGCATTCGATATGGGTGCATCGGGTTTTGGATTTCACCAAGAGATCATCTACATACACTTCTACGAGCTCATGAATCTGATCATGGAAGATCGTGGTCATGGCTCGTTGGTATGTTGCGTTGGCATTTTTCAAACCAAAGGACATGACTGTATAGCAGTACATGTGTGAAGGCGGTCTTACCCTGATCTCGTGGACCTAGTTTGATTTTATTATAGCCTGAATAGCCATCCATAAACGAAAACATTTCATGATTTGCAGTACTATCGACTATCAAATCTATGTTTGGTAAAGGATAATTATCCTTTGTAGTGGCTTTATCCAGGTTTCTGAAATCGATGCATATTCGAATTTTCCCATTGGTTTTTCGAACTACAACGATATTTGACAACCAATCAGAATACGCAATGGGTTTTATAAATCCGGCTTTTAGCAGATCTTCTAAACCCTCTTTGACTTGCATGTGTACATTCGGGTGTATTTTCCTAAGCTTCTGCTTTATAGGTTTTACATCCGCATCTAAGAGAAGACGATGCTCGACAATGCTGGGATCTATGCCCGGCATGTCTTCATACGTCCATGCAAACACATCTAAATAGGTTCGTAGAAATGCAATGAATGCTAACTTTTCATGTTCATGCAAGCATGTGCCTATTTTGATGGATTTGGGATTGGAATCATCCCCTAGGTTTACCTCTATGAAATCTCCTCCTACTGATTGGGAAGGTCTTTCAAAATCAAGAATTTTATGAAATTCTGGGAGCTCAGAAGTGAGATCTTCCTCAAGGGGATCCACTTCCGAGCTTCGATCATTCTCGTGGGCTATAGACCCGAGGGAAGTTGATGCGTGATTTTCAAAAAGACCTGGTTTTGTACTTGAATTTTCAAGTGATTTCGAAATTTTTGGTCTGGCTATGCAGACGACGTTTCTTTCGAAATCCTTTTCTTTTGCTAAAGTCCTACCAAGAGCAGCTATATACAAAATCTTTTTGGTATTTTCCAAATTTTCAATTTTTTTGGGTTTTTGTAAAACAAGAACTTTAGGAACTATACAAAGCACTCTATTTTTGAGTTTTTGTTTTTCCATTGTTTTTGGTTTTTCTTCTTTTTCGATTTTTTTGATTTTAAGCTTTTCAAATGTTTTTGTATTTTTATAAAAGGGATCTTCTCTCATACCTACAAAGGGAAAACACTACGGGTTAGACTCGGAATAGGAGATCTAAATCGTAGGTCTCTTCTAAGACAGGTTCTAGGGGGTGGCTCCGACGGTATTTGGGGAGTATAGCCGATCCCATATCGGCTTGGGTTGGCCCTAGGAAGGATGGGCTCTAGGAGACCCTGGTTCTGTGCCCTTAGACTCTTGTAGGGCGTGTAGCCCATGTTTAACAGCATGTTCCATGACCTTTTGTTTTTTGAAAAGTTTTGGTATAAGTCGTGGTCCTAGAACATGCTGTCGTCCATATTATGCTCATATGGCCTCTTGTCCAGGGGCTTTGGAAATAGGGAACGCTTGGATCGTCCTAGAAGGGTTAACATCGGGAGGGGGCCTACTTTGGGCGGCCCCTTCACACATACAACCTTCCTAGGGTTGTTTAACACGAGCCGGGGTGGCTCAACCATAATTTTCCCTAGGTTAGCCTCATGGGCCAGGGAGCTCGATAAACAAGGGGAGTTTATGATCCCTTGAAGCTGTGGGTGACTCTCACCTAGGATCACTACGACCTGGTCCCTGAAAGGGATCTTGACACACTTGTGGAAGGTGGATGGCACAACACACAAGCTGTGTAATCAGGGTCTTCCTAGAAACAGGTTATAATGGGGGTGGATGTCCAAGACATGGAACACCCCTGTGTGTGCGATCCCTCCCGTTTCCATTGGGAGTTCGATGGATCCTAACGGCCTAGACGCATTCCCATCGTATCCAGTGATAACGATGGGGCTTGGGTTCACTGAAGTCAAGGTGACTCTGATTTTATACGCCACATGAAGTGGAAGGATGTTGAGCCCTCCTCCCCCATCGACTAGGCACCTGTCCAGAGAGTGGTTATTCAGAACCACCTCGATATGCAGGGCCTGGTTGTGGGATTCGTAGGGTCTATCTATATCATCTTCCGAGAAAGTGTTGGGCGATTTTGCTCCTAATAAAGCCACTTGGGCAGACAAGGATTCCAGACTTATGTTCGAATCAACCTTGGCCCTTTCTAGAATTTTCTCTAGCACGAGTCTATGCCTAGGCGAGGTTTGTATAAGCTCTAGGATAGACTTGTGGACAGGAATCTTTGAAAGGTGGTTTTCGAAGTTATAAGGATTTAGGATGACTTTGTCCTTGTCTGCTTTTGGCAGAACACCAGGGATACATGCTTTTGAGGGGCCAGGCACACTGACCACCTTTTTAGCACCTTGTAGGTGCGGGGGTTGATAGATCCTCCCGGATCTAGTCACTTCCCCCACGACTAGCCTAGGGTTCGCGCTATTTTTGGCTCTAAGGATGAGTTGAGGGACACCTTGGAGTTTCAAAACTGGTTTTGCCGGGGATTCCACTTTTGGTGGTCCTCGAATGACGACTTGGGCGGGCTTCTTGTATAATACAAGAGCGGGAGCACAAGTGGGTCGACTAGACTCTGGTTTTTGTGCTAGCTCTTTAGAAAAGGTGAGGGTACATACCTCCTTTCCTTTTCCACTGCCACTGGCGTATTTGGGAAAGGGTTCTTTGAAGATAGCTTGAGGTGGCTCAGGTTCCGCAGTGACCTGGAGCCGGCCCTCCGCTATCAAGTTCTCAATTTTATTGAAAAGGGAGAAGCAACATTTGGTATCATGGCCTTTGAGCCGATGATACTTACAAAATCGGTTTAAATACCCCCCTTTGGAAGTGACTCCTTCGGAGATTTCGGGGAGTTCTATCATGCCTTGGGCAAGTAGGAGGTCTAGGACCTCCGATACAGGTTGCCCCAGCGGTGTATACTCCCGTTTTTCAACCGGTTTTTGAAAGGTTCGCTCCCTTTTGTTTTCTAGTTTTTCAAAATTTTTAGAAGTGCCTGCCACGCCTGGATCCACCCAAACATTGGCGATTTTATGGGGCTTTGCCCCTTTGTCCATCGTGGGTAGCCCATAAGTGATGGGCTTTTCCAAACGGGTTTTAGAAACGGCACTTCCTTTCCATAAGTGATTGTATGTCCCTTTTCTCAAGTTGGTTTCGAAAAGGGATGCCTTTTTGATCAACTTATGGAAAGTTGAGATCTCATGGAGTGAGAGAAGGGTTTTTAACTCACTTTTAAAGTTATCCAGGATGAGCATGACTGCGCATCCTTCGGATATGGGCTCTCACACTTGGCCCAAAAGTGACCTCCATCTTATAATGAAGGCATGTACATCTTCATTCATGCCATGCTTTGTATCCCTTAAGGTATTCAGAGTCGGCGTGACTTCTACGTTGTGTGCAAATCTTTGCATGAAGCAGTTCGCTAACTCTTCAAAAGTAGCGAACTGGCTTAAGTCGTAGGAAGCCAGCCATTTGGCAGCTGTGCCTTTAAGGGATAAAGGGAACCAATACACCCATTTCATCGAGTCCTTTTTCTTCTTATGGGCTCGACGCGAGAAAAGCTGCAAGTGAGACCTAGGGTCTCCCATGCCATCATTCCGATGGAAGTTCGGTATTTCATCGTCACTGTCTGTTTCGTAATCCGTAGGAAGGAAATCAGACAGGGCGTAGCTTTTTTTCTCTTTATTCTATCCTTTCAGCAACTGCTGTAGGCCTTTACGGTCCTTTTGTGTGAATGACTCGTGGTATTGGTTGCCTTCCATTATGGAGGCCTCTTTGTGCTTGCGAGGTTTTTCAGATTTTTTCTTAGGCCTTTGTTCACCGTTTGATGAACACGAATCGCCTACTTCAGCCTCTTGGCTGAGAGCATCGATTTTGGCCACAAACTCCCTTCTCAGGTCCTCGATCTCATCTAGTTTTATTTTGTTTTTGAAAATCCTCCTAGAGTGAGAACTTGATGTGCATGAGCCTTGGCTCGACACTTCACTTGGATTGGATTTTGACATGCTTTTCAAGCTTTTTCAAAATTTCCTAAGTACAAGCAAAGAAAACAAGTTAAAAACAACACCTTTTAACAAAATTTTTCGCAAGCTTCTAACTTAAAACTTGATTTTTGAAAGGCTCACATCCCACCGGGCGTGCCAATCTCTGTAGACGCAAGAAAATCCCTGCCTCTGTGGCTTTCTCAGGGCCTAGAGTGGATCCTCTCTTGTGTCTAAGGCCTATTTATATAAACAGGGCGTGCCAGCTAGCTTACCTAAGCTAGCGAAGATATGTTTTAATCTGACTTCTAACGTGGCGACTGTGAGCAAGTGAGCTCTTGTCGTCGCAGACCTTCTTGCACCAATGCGCAAGGGTCAGTCTGTACGCTTTGAAAAATTGAGTTTGGGATAGAAAAAGCTTACAAAGCGGTTCGAGGTGTTTTTGATTCGGGTCTTTAATACGATGGCAGATTTTAGATCACGTGGATTTGCACATGCCTAAGTCTTTCCTTTTATCCCTTTATGGGCCACCTAGGTGTGTGTTATGAACACTCCACTACATGGGCGAATTTGAATGGGAATACGGGGCTTGCTTTGATGCAATATGCGTCCTACCTCATGGTATGGAGTAGATGCAATACAAACTCACTCTACTCCAAAGGGAAAACCCGAATGTAAAGATAATGCCGAAGGGAAATAACCGAAGGGAAATGACTTGTAATGTAAATGCCAAAGGGAGATATGTATATAGGGTATATACATGCCCTTACTTGGGTCTTGCAAATAAGAGCGAAGGCTCAATGTGGGTGCGTGCTTGAATTGAAAGACTTACACACACGACATGAAATAAAACCCAAATATAACTTGCAGTATGGCCTTGATTAAGGTCTTGGGAATAAGAGCGAAAGCTGAATGTGTGTGAGTGCTTGAATTGAAGTACTACGCACATGTAGACACCGAAAATTTTCACTTACGGGTTCTTAGGCCTGAAGTGAACCTTTTCGCAATCTACTTCGCTTTATGGGCATGCCAGCTAGTTTACTTTAACTAGCAAAGTATGTTTTGAAAATAATCTGACTTTTGAAAGGCGATTGTAGGCAAGCAGGATTTTTACGTCGCAGACCTTCTTGCACCGATGCGCAAGGGTCAGTCTGTACGCTTAGAGACTTCGTTTTGAAACAAGTTTAACTCAAAATATATTTTGAATGAAGAAGTGTTTTAAAACCTTTTAAAAACCATGCATTTGGGCGATTTTGACTTTGTAAGTGTTGGACGACCCTAAGTCTTTCAAATTTTAATCTACTTAGTCACGATGGGCGTGCATCGAAATAGCCTAAGTCTTGCACGATTTGATTCGGGTTTCTACGATTTTCAGATTTTAGATCACGTGGATTTGCACGTGCCTAAGTCTTTCTTTTTATCCCTTTATGGGCCACCTAGGTGTGTGTTATGAACACTCCACTACATGGGGCAAATTTGAGCGGGAGTACGGGGCTTGCTTCGATGCAATATGCGTCCTACCTCGTGGTATGGCGTAGATGCAATGCAAACTCACGCTACTCCAAAGGGAAAACCTGAAATTAAAAGACAATGCCGAAGGGAAATTGCCGAAGGGAAATAACGGAAGGGAAATGACTTGTAAAGTATATAGCCGAAGGGAAATGACTTGTAAAGTAAATAGCGAAAGGGGAAATATGGCTATATCTTAAGAGCGGAAAGTCTCAATTGTGTAAGTGTGTGTCGTGTATATATTGAAAGACAATGCACACGACTTGAACCTTAAAACCCGAATCTTAAAGACGTAGCCGAAAGAAATACTTTATATAGAGTATATGTAGGGGCCCTTACTTGGGTCTTGTAAATAAGAGCGAAGGCTCAATGTGTGTGTGTGCTTGAATTGAAAGACTTACACACACGACATGAAATGAAACCCAAATATAAATTGCAGTATGCCTTGACTAAGGTCTTGGGAGTAAGAGCGAAAGCTCAATGTGTGTGAGTGTAGAATTGAAGTACTACGCACACGACATAAATGAAACCCAAATATAACTGCAATAAGGCCTTTACTAAGGTCTTGGGAGTAAGAGCGAAGGCTCAATGTGTGTGCGTGTGGAAAATGGAAAGACAACCCACACGACTTAATTAAAAACCCCCTTGACTTAAAATATATAAATATAACTATATATTAAGGGCTTGTTAGGCCCGTGTGTGTGCAAGAAGTGTACGACTAAGAGCGGAAAGGCTCAAGTGTGCGTGTGTGTGGGTGTGTCAAACCACGTTATTACAATCGGGGGGAGACGAAGCTCCTTTACTACAATCCCGTATCAAAATTTAATTGAATATAAAGCAAGTTAATGTAATAGACCAAGTTTAGACACTTAGAAATAGCCGGTCCATGTTCAACTTGCTTGCACGTGGGCTCACGGTTCACCTTGGGCAGCCAAGAGGGGGTTATCCTAGGGGGCTTTGAGGGAGGTTCTATGAGGCACGGTTAGGGCCTTAGGGGAACTAAGGTTCGGCAAAGATGGGGCTGTCTAGGGTCTGTCCTAGGTGGCTGGAACAGGTGCAGGTCACGGCCAGGGGGGTGGTCAGGTCGGCAGGAAGGTGGTCAGGTCGGCAGGAAGGAGTCGGGCGCAGCAATCGGGCGCCTGGCACTGGGCGCTGGCGGGCGTCTGGCGCTAGGAGGGCGTCAGGGCACGGGATGGCGTCAGGGCGCGGGATGGCGTCAGGGCGCGGGATGGCGTCAGGGCGCGGGATAACGTCAGGGCACGCGGACAGCGTCAGGGTGCGCGGACAGGGCGCGGGGCGCACGGCTGGCACGGTCCGGTTAGGTTTAGGTTGGTTCAAGTCTAGGGTTAGGTTTGGTCGAACCTAGGTTGGGTTAGGGCTAGGTTTAGTTAGGGTTAGGTTCAGTTGGGGTTAGGTAGGTTCGAACCTAGGCTAGGTTGGGGTTAGGTTTAGAGGGGTGTAGAGAGAATGGCTAGGTTAGGTTAGGCTTACCTCTTGGAGCCGGTCCTTCTTGGCTTGAGCCCACGTCTCCACGGTTGCAGCCACTTGGTCCAACCCACCTTGGTTGCAGCCCCTTGGTCTAGACCCACTTAGCCCACATGGCTTGAACCCACCTCACCCAATGAGCCCACATGGCTAGGTCTATCACTCCCTCTCTCTCCTCCCAAATATTTGCATGAACCCTTTACATGGACCCCCTCACCTCTATTTATAGAGATTTGAGGTGGGTCTTGGATTTGGGTTTGGATCCATACCCAAATCCAAACACTATTTGGATCTGGATATTGGATCTCAGATATTTTGAGATCCGTATCCGATCCAAACCCAATATTTTTATGGATACGGATCTGGATATTTTGGTCCAGATCCAATCCAATCCAAACACTATTTGGATCCAATCCAAATCCAAACACTATTTGGATCGACCCAAACACTATTTGGATTGGCCCAAATCCAAACACTATTCATTACATGGATTTGGATCTGGATATTTATGGTCCAGATCTAAATCAAAATTTCTTCGGACAGTCCTTCTTGGCTTCTCAAGGCGAATGATCTGTGCGGGCATTGGCTTCATCAGCGCTCCGTCTGGTGCTGGGTTTTCCCCAACTTTGTCGTCCGGACTCCGTCTCGCCGTTCTGGACTCCGTTGAGCTTTTCATCAAACGGGCTCAGCTTTCTTTTGTTTTTTTTATCAGGGAGTGGCTTCTAAAGCTCTAGGCTTGAATCCTCTTCGGGCCTAGGGTCTTCTTTTGCCTTCTGTACCTGTTTTCACATTTCAAAAAGGTCGTCGTTTTGGCTCAAACGAGCTTTTTGGTGTTTTGAGAGTTTTTAAAATATAGAAGATTTGGGGTGTTTACAGCACACAACATGGAATTAAACCCAAATAGTATAACACGGCCCTTACTTGGGTCTTTCAAATAAGAGCAAAGGCTCAATGTGTGTGAGTGCTTGAATTGAAAGACTTACACACACGACATGAAATGAAAACCCAAATAGTATAGCTCGGCCCTTACTTGGGTCTTTCAAATAAGAGCGAAGGCTCAATGTATGTGAGTGCTTGAATTGAAAGACTTACACACACGACATGAAATGAAAACCCAAATAGTATAGCTCGGCCCTTACTTGGGTCTTTCAAATAAGAGCGAAGGCTCAATGTGTGTGAGTGCTTGAATTGAAAGACAACACACCCAACTTAAGCAAAACCCTACGAAAGTTAAAGTATATATATATATATATATATATATATATATATATATATATATATATATATATATATATATTAGGGGCGGATTAGGCCCGTGTGTGTTCAAAATCGTGCACAACTAGGAGAGTGCACGTGTGTGTGGGTGTGCCAAGCCACGTTATTACAAGCGGGGGGAGACTATGCTCCATTATTACAACCCCGTATCGATTTGAATTTTAAGCAAGTATACAACTAAGGACCGAGTTAGGCACTTACTAATAGCTGGTCCGAAGAAGCCTTGCTTGGGCGTGGGCTTGGCCTTCGCCTTGGGCTGTAAGAGGGAGCTCTGCGGAGTTGAACGGCAAGAGGGGCTGCTAGCCGGGTGTGTTAGGTGCACGGAGGGAGCGTCTTGAAGATGGCCGGCTGCTAGGAATGGGCTGGTTTTGTGTGTTGGGCTAAAATGCCTAAGTAGGGTCACTAGGGGAGGGTATAATGTTAGGAAGTATGGCACTAAGGGAGCCTAAGGGAGTACCTAAGGTTGGCGGGTGGCTGGCCGAATGGATGGGGGACAACCGGTTGGAGTGGCCGACTAAAAGAGACTCGGTGGTGGCGGGCTGCTAGGGTGGCTATGGGTGGAGGATGGGAAGGAAGCTAGATAGGGTATGGGGTAAGGTGATGGTGGATGTGGTGAGGTGATATGGGTAGGTTTTAGGGAGTTGGGTGGAGTGGCCAGGTGTAGCTAGGGTGTCTAGGTAATGGCAGGTAGGTAGATTGGTTGAGGCTTGGCCGAATGGGAGTGGTGGTGGCAAGAGGCTGGTGTTAGGGTAAGATGGTGGTGGTGCAGGTGGTTGAGAGTGGAGGGGGAGTGGAGAAGAGGTGGGGTGAGGGATGGGGTACTAACCGACGATGATGGGAGGCGGCAGTTGGTTGAGGAGCAGCCGGGTGTGGTGGAGTGGCTGGTTCGGTCGGATGAAGAGGATGGCGACGGGTGGCTGGGGAGTGATGGAGCAGGTGGAGCACGGTGGTGGTGCAGGTGGAAGAGTCGGCTGGGCTGGAAAGGAGGGTGAGAGATGATGATGGAAGATCGGCTGGGAATGGAGGACCCAAAAGCTGAAAACCCGCCCACTAGGGGGGGGGGGTTTATACCTTTTGTGAAGGGCGGTGGGGCTGGTTTTAGGGTAGTGGTTAGGTGGTCTAGGGGTTTTGGTAAGGTAGTAAGGTGGGCTGGTATTAGGGTAGGGGCAGATATTTTAAATACAAGGAGTTTTGGGTAGATTGTGTGCTAGGTTTAGGTGGGGTGGTTTAGAGGTTTAGGGTTTAGCTAGGTGGGTTGGTTTTGGGGTGAGGTTTAGTGAGGTGGGTTAGGTGATTAGGCTAGGATTAGGTTAGGTTTAGGGAAATTAACCTAGGTTTAGGGAAGGATTAGGGAAGTGGGTTAGGTGATTAGGCTAGGATTAGGACTGGATTAGGATAAAAGGCTAGGATTAGGTGTTTTTGGTTAGGATTAGATTAAGGAGCTCCCTTTGCATGACCCATAGACCCTAATCACATCATGTTGGTGCAGCCCTAGGTTAGGTTTTGGCTAATTACAAGCTTAAACCCACTTTAATTAGGCTAACCCACATGATTAACCCCAAACTTGACACACAAGTCAAGCTTAATTTCAATACACCTTGATCTTATCCTCCCCCACTCTCTCTCATGCCCATAATCCCACGTGAAATTCAAGTGGGCCCCACCTCCATTTATGAGAAGATGATGTGGGCCATGGATATGGATATTGGATTGGATCTCTGGATCCAAATCCAAATCTAAGTCCATACATGGGTTTGGATTGGGATCTGGATATATATGGTCCAGATCTGATCCAAACTGAACTCTGACTCCTTTGAGCTGTGTTCGAAACGAACGGTTTGTGCGGGGTTTGATAGCATCAGTATTCCGTCTGCGTTGGGTCTTCGCCAACATGACTTCAAATGATGTTTTGATGATAACAGGGTCTTGGATGTTCGAGATCCTGGGGGTGGGTTCAATGTAAGAGTTGCTGTGCCGGGCTTGACATGTGCTCCGATTCCGGGCTCTCCTTAGCTTTCCTGGTCTTGTCTGGATGAGGCCAAGCTGCTTCGGGGTTTCAAAAACATGTTTTAAAAGGTTTTTAAAGCTGTATTATACATTTTTGAAATATGTAAAGTTCAAAACATATGTACAGGGTTGTGTGGAAGGCTCTTGGGTTTCCAGACTCAAAATAGCCCTTTGGGGCTGCTTTTACAAAACCAGGTTTGTTTTGAGGAATTCGTCGGATTTCGGGGTGTTTACAAGGCCATATTGCAATTTATATTTGGGTTTCATTTAAGTCGTGTGAGTTGTCTTTCAATATACACACAACACCCACGCAACACGTTGGCGACCTTCGGGCCCATATATATTATAAGTATTTTCCTTTCGGCTATGTCTTTAAGATTTGGGTTTTAAGGTTCAGCAGTGTGCATAGTCTTTACATATATACATGGCACACACTTGCACAATTGAGCCTTTCCGCTCTTAAGATATAGCCATATTTCCCTTTTGCAATTTCTCTTTTGCAATTTACATTCAAGTCATTTCCCTTCCGCATTGTCTTTCAATTCGGGTTTCCCTTTGGAGTTGCGTGAGTTTGCATTGCATATACGCCATACCACGAGTTAGGACGCATATTGCATCAAAGCAAACCCCATACTCCCGCTCAAAGTCGCCCCACTTAGGTCACGTGTTCATAACACATACCTAGTTGGCCCGAAAAGGGATGTAAAAAGAAAGACATAGGCACGTGCAAATCCACGTGAAATAAAACTTGAAACCATACAAAAACAGCCCGAATCGAACACCTCAAACATTTTCGTAGGTTCTCATATTCAAAACTCGATTTTGAAAAGCGTACAGACTGACCCTTGCGCACCGGTGCAAGAAGGTCTGTGACGAAAAGAGCTTGCTTGCTCACAGTCGCCACGTTAGGAGTCAGATTTCAAAATATCTCTTCGCTAGCTTAAGCAAGCTAGCTGGCACGCCCTTTTGCTTAAATAGGACTTAGACACACGAAAAGATTCGCTTCAAGCCTAAGAACCAGAAGCAGGAACTTTTTGCGTCTACACCCACACAGCTGAATTTATATAAATAGAGCTATATCTTAGGGCTGTCAAGGCCCGTTTGTGTGCAAAAGTGTGCAGCTAAGAGCGGTAAGGCTCAAGTGCACGTATGTGTGTGTTCATGTATCAAGCACATATGTTACATCTCAGGGGGAGACAAGCTCCATTATTACAACCCCATATGAATTTAATTGAACTTTTAGAGAGTAATGTAAAAGATCGAATTTAAAAACTTACAGGTGGTCTATTTGGGGTTCTCTCGTCACTTGGATCCGTCTTCCTTAGTGCAGTTGCAGGATGGTCTTGGACTTAGCTTGGGCTGGGTTTTGCCAAAGGGGTAGGTTTAGGTTGGTCCTAGTTCAGATCTAGGTTAGGTTGAAAGCTGGGAGGTGGGCTAGATGCCTTCAACACCTAACTTGGCTAAGTTTTCGGGATGAGGTAGGCCAATGGTTCAAGGCACAACTCGAGCCTTGGGTTAGTTCGGGCTACTAAGTAGGGCTGAAGCCAGGTTAACAGCCGAAGGCTGTTGGGGATGTTCAAGACACGGACAGATCTAGGGGAGATGTAAGGGATCTAGGCCAGGTCTAAAGGGATCGCCTTAGGTAAGGTTCAAGTGGGGCTCCTAAGGGGATGCTCGGCCAGCTAATGGCCGAGTTAGGTGGTGTTTTGTGGGTAGTTTTAGGCGAGATCCTAAAGGAATGCTCGACCAGCTAATGGCCGAGCTAGGTGGTGTCTTGTGGATGATTTTAGGCGAGATCCTAAAGGGGTGTTCTAAGGGAATGCTCGGCCAAATGGTGGCCGATCTGGGTAGGTTTTAGGGGATTGTTTTAGGTAGGATCTAAGGTGGGATCCTAAGGGAAAGGCTCGGCCAGCACTTAGCCGAGCTACGTGGGTTTAAATGGGTATGGTTTAATGGTTTAAGGGGATTAGGTTTTAGTGGAATCTAAACAAGGCTCGGCCAACACTTGGCCGAGCTAGATGGGTTTAAATGGGTGCAGTATTGGGTGGTTTAGAGGGTTAGGACAAAGAGGGGTTAAGGTTGATTAGGGACTAACCTTAGGTTGCAACCGAGTTAGGTCCAAGCTCCCTTCATGCAGCCACTTCCTCGTCATTTGCAGCCCATCCATGCCTCAAGGTGCAGCCCACACTAAGCCCTTAGCCACAAGGCTCAAGCCTACACTCAAAAAGCAAAGTCAAGCCACTATTTTTGACTTGCTTCCCTCTCTCTCTCTCTCTCTCTCTCCACCCACCAAAGTTTCACGTGAAAGAATCCTAGAGACCCCCCCCCCCCTCATGTCCTTTTATAGGCAAGGGGATTGGATATGGATCCTGGATCTAGGACTTGTGTTCTGAAATCTGGATCTAATCCAAATCCTATTTGGATCTAGATCTGGATATTTGGATCTCGATCCAATCCAAATTTTTCTCTTTTTTAGTCCTTCTTGGCGTTTCGAGTCAGACATTTTGTGCGGGCCCTGGCTTCGTCATTGCTCCGTCTTATGCTGGGGTTTTCTCAATTTCGTCGTCCGAATTCCTTCTCACCTTTTTGGACTCCGTTTCAATTGATTTCCACTGTTTCAGACTTGGATTGCTTGTGATTTCGGGGATGCTTTTGGCTTGGCCTTCAATGCTCCGGGCTTGAAGTCCGCTTGTGGCCTGGGCTCCTCTTTTGCTTTGAATTTTGCTTTTTATTAGGCTAGGCTGACTTTTGAGCTTCTGAACCTGCCTTTGGAAGCTGCTTTGGACCAAGCTTAACTTGTTCGTCTTGGCTTCTGCAAAATGGGACTTTCGTCCATCTTTGAGAAGTTCATGTTTTAACCGGGGTTAGAAAACAGAGGTTTGAAGTATTTTGAGCTCCCGAGTTTTTGAAAATTCCAGACTTGGCTTTTTGAGCTGATTTTCGAACCAGGTGTTGGTTTTTGCAAAATCTTTGGATTTCGGGGTGTTTACAATTTCAAACAAGGAAGCCTTCTTTATTAACTTGTGAAAGGTAGAAATCTCATGCAATAAAAGAAGAGTTTTGATGTCCGTTTTAAAATTTTCGAGGATGAGCATTATTGCGCATCCTTTGGAGATGGGCTCTTTTATTTGCCCAAGAAGGGACCTTCATCAAATGATGAATGCGTGTACATCATCGTTCGAAGCTTGTTTCGTGTCCCTCAAGGTGTTCAAGGTGGGTGTTACTTCCACATTGTGCGAAAATCTTTGCGTAAAGTTGTTTGCTAACTCTTCAAAAGTAGCAAACTGGCTTAAAACATAGGAAGCAAGCCATTTTGAAGCAGTCCCCTTGAGGGAAAGGGGAAACCAATAAATCCATTTTGCAGAGTCCCTTTTCTTCTTATGGGCTCTACGTGAAAAGAGTTGCAAGTGGGATCTAGGATCCCCCGTGCCATCATACCGATGAAAATTCGGTATGTCGTCGTCATTGTCTATTTCATAATCCAAAGGGAGGAAGTCAGACAGGGCATATGATTTCTTTTCTTTGTTTTGCCCCTTCAAAAGTTGTGGAAGGGCTTTGCGATCCTTTAGTGTGAAGGAATCGTGGTATTGGTCCCCCTCCATTACGGAGGTTTCCTTGGGTTTTCTGATCTTGGTAGGTCTTTTCTTGGCTTTGGTGAGTTCGCCATGCGACGAGCAAGAGTCGGCCGCCTCAACCTCTTGGCTAAGGGCGTCGATTCTTGCGTCAATTTTAGCCTCAAATTCCCTACGTAAGTTTTCTAACTCTTCTTTTTTGCATTTGAGTTGAGATTTTGAAATCGTTTTTGAAAGGGAACTTGACGAGCGTGAGGCTCGGCTAGTCACTTCATTAGAGCCTGAACTAGACATGACTCAACAAAAGTTTTGAAATCCTACAAATGCAATTTAGGCAAAAATTTTTGAACACTTTTGGAAAAATTTTGCAGAGTCCTGTTTGTTTTATCAAAGTTTTAAGACCCGAGTCCCACTGGGCATGCCAAACCTGTAAACATGAAAATTTTCACTTCTGGTTCTTGAGATCGGAAATGAACCTTTTTGTGCCTACGTCGTTTCTAAGGGTGTGCCAGCTAGCTTGCTCAAGCTAGCGAAGATTTTTGAAATATCTGGACTTTTTCTGGCGATTGTGGGGAAGCGCGATCTTTTCATTTAAACCTTCTTGAACTAATACTCAAGGGTCAGTTTAAATGCTTAAAACTTCATTTTTACAAAACTTTGCAATATTAGTGTTTGAAAAACTCGATCTATGCCTAGTTTGCAAGTTTTATTACGACTTTGGATGAACCTAAGTCTTTGAGCTTTTAGCTATTTAGGCCTGATATGTGTGTGCATATGTGGCCTATCTTCAACGTGGTTTGTGCGTAGATTCGGGGCACTTTTGAAAAGCTAACGAATGCAAAGATGCACAAATATTTTCGGGTTTTTGAGATGATGATGTGAGCTAGGCTTGAATTGAAAGCACAACTCACACAACTTAATGTAAATACCCGAAATTGAAGTGCAACTCACGCAGCTTAATGTAAATACCCAAAATGTAAAGCAACTCACGCGACTTAGTGTAAATCCACACAAAGGGAAATGCAACTCGACGTGAAGTAAACTCACACAACTTGAAAATATATAAATATGTTATATCCTAACAGCGACAAGGCTCAATGTGTGTGAGAGTGGAGAGCGGAAAGGCTCGAGTGCTTTTGTGTGCTTCTCGTGTGAAATTAAAATGACAACTCACACAGCTTTCGCTAAAGTAAATACCCGAATGGAAATATAAACTTTAGCTTAAGAGCGAAAAGGCTCAATGCACGTGTGTGTAAGTGTGAAATTTAAATGACAACTCACACGACTTTCACTAAAGTAAATACCCAAATGAAAATATATACTTTAGCTTAAGAGTAGAAAGGCTTAATACGTGTGTGTAAGTGTGAAATTTAAATGACAAACTCACACGACTTGAATGTAACTACCCAAATTGAATTGCAACTCACACAACTTTCACTAAAGTAAATACCCGAATGGAAATATATACTTTAGCTTAAGAGCGGAAAGGCTCAATGTGTGTGCAATCGTGTGCAATATAAGAGTGGAAAGGCTCAATGTGTGTGCAATCGTGTGCAATATAAGAGCGGAAAGGCTCAAGTGTAGTGGGTGTCCCTTGTGTAAGATTAAGAGCAATAAGGCTCAAGTGTACATGTGTGGCTTGTGTATCAAGCACAAATATTACATTTCAGGGGGAGACTACGCTCCATTATTACAACCCCGTATCGAATTGAATTTAATCTTAAATGAGTAAGGTAAAAACTGAACTTAAACAAACACTTACACATGGTCGGCTTTGCCTCTCAAGTTGCTCGGGTCCATCCTTCTTGGCAGTCGTGAGCTAGGTCTCACTAGGTGGGTCTAGACGTGAGAGTCTAGGTTCGGGTTCACTTGGGGGCAACCAAGTGTTTGATGGCTGTAGATGCGCGAAAATCCCCACGCCTCCTCGCCTTTTCTAGGCTTGGAGTGGATCCTCTCGTGCGTCTAAGGCCAATTTATGTAAACAGGGCGTGCCAGCTAGCTTACCTAAGCTAGCGAAGACATATTTAAACTGACTTCTAATCGTGGCGACTGTGAACAAGTGAGCTCTTGTCGTAGCAGACCTTCTTGCACCGATGCGCAAGGGTCAGTCTGTACGCTTTGCAAAAATCGAGTTTTTGGGATAGAAAGCCTACGCAGCGGTTCGAGGTGTCTAATTCGGGTCTTTTAGATGCGATTGCAGATTTTAGATCACGTGGATTTGCACGTGCCTAAGTCTTTCCTTTTATCCCTTTATGGGCCACCTAGTTTGTGTGTTATGAACACTCCACTACATGGGCGAATTCGAGCGGGCCTTGCTTTGATGCAATATGCATCCTACCTCGTGGTATAGCGTAGATGCAATGCAAACTCACACGACTCCAAAGGGAAAACCCGAATGTAAAGACAATGCTGAAGGGAAATAACCGAAGGGAAATGACTTGTAAAGTAAATGCCGAAGGGAGATATGTATATAGAGTAGGTATATGGGCCCTTACTCGGGTCTTGCAAATAAGAGCGAAGGCTCAATGTGGGTGCGTGCTTGAATTGAAAGACTTACACACACGACATGAAATTAAACCCAAATATAACTTGCAGTATGGCCTTGACTAAGGTCTTGGGAATAAGAGCGAAAGCTCAATGTGTGTGAGTGCTTGAATTGAAAGACTTACACACACGACATGAAATGAAAGCCCAAATAGTATAACACGGCCCTTACTTGGGTCTTTCAAATAAGAGCGAAGGCTCAATGTGTGTGAGTGCTTGAATTGAAAGACTTACACACACGACATGAAATGAAAACCCAAATAGTATAGGTCGGCCCTTACTTGGGTCTTTCAAATAAGAGCGAAGGCTCAATGTGTGTGAGTGCTTGAATTGAAAGACTTACGCACACGACATGAAATGAAAACCCGAATAGTATAGGTCGGCCCTTACTTGGGTCTTTCAAATAAGAGCGAAGGCTCAATGTGTGTGAGTGCTTGAATTGAAAGACAACAGACCCAACTTAAGCAAAACCCTACAAAATTAAAGTATATGTATATACTTATGTATTAGGGGCTGATTAGGCCCGTGTGTGTTCAAAATTGTGCACAACTAAGAGAGTGCACGTGTGTGGGTGTGCCAAACCACGTTATTACAAGCGGGGGGAGACTATGCTCCGTTATTACAACCCCGTATCGAATTGAATCTCAAGCAGGTCCGAAGATGCCTTGCTTGAGAGTGGGCTTGGCCTTCGCCTTGGGCTACAAAAGGGAGCTCCGCGAGGTTGAACGGCAAGGGGAGGTGCTGGCCGGATGTTCTCCGTGCACGGAAGAGCGCCTTAAAGATGGCCGGCTACTAGAGACAGGTTCTTTTTGGCGTGTTGGGCTAAAGGACCTAGGTAGGGTCACTAAGGATAGGGTTTAGTTTTAAGGTAGGTTGTGCAAAGGGTAAACCTAAGGGAAGGTCTAACGAATCACCTAGGGTTGGCGGGTTGCTAGGGTGGCCGAGTGAAATGATAGTCGGTTGGAGTGGCCGACTAGGAGGACTTAGTGGTGGCGGGTAGTTGGAGTGGCTAGGAGTGATGTAAGGTAGGGAAGCTAGCTAGGATATGGGGCCAGGTGGTAGTGGTTGTAGTAGGTGTGTTGGGATGATATGGGCAGGTTTTAGGGAGTCGGATAGGGTGGCCGAGTGGAGCTAAAAAGGTCTAGGTGGTGGCGGGTAGTTAGGGTGCTATGGGTTCGGCTGAGTGAGAAGGGTGGCAGCAAGTGGAAGGGCTGGTGTTAGGGTGATAGGGGAGTGGATTAGGTGGCTGAGAGTGGAGAGGGAGTGAAGAAGTGGTAAGATAGGATGTAGGGGACTTACCCGGTGAAGAGAGGGTGGCGGGTAGTAAGGAGTCAGCCGGATGAAGGTGGTGGTGGTGGTGCTCGGCTGGAAGGAAGTGGTGCAGGTGGTGGCGGGATATGGAGCAGGTGGTGGCGGGATGTGGAGCAGGTGGTGAAGGTGGAGCAGGTGGAATTCGGCTGAGCTTGGGGATGTGGAGGACCCGGCTGGGAATGGGTGGGCTGCTAGGTGATCCAACCCGCCCCCAAGGGGGGGGGTGTTTATATAGGGCTGGGTTAGGTCGGTTAGGGCTGGGTTTGGGGTAGTGGTTAGGTGGTTTAGGTAGGGTGGTATGATAATAAGGTGGGCTGGAAAGGGGTAGGGCCAGATATTTTAAATACAAGTGGTTTGGGTAGGTTGTGGGCTAAGGGTGGTTTAGGGGTTTAGGGTTTGGTTAGGTGGGTTGGTTCTAGGCTAGGTTAGGTGATTAGGCTAGGATTAGGCTAGGTTTAGGGAATTTAACCTAGGTTTAGGGAAGGATTAGGGAAGTGGGTTAGGTGATTAGGTTGGGATTAGGCCGGGATTAGGGAAGTAGGTTAGGTGATTAGGCTCAGATTAGGGGCGGATTAGGGTGGAAGGCTAGGATTAGGTATTTTTGGTTAGGTTTAGGTGAAGGAGCTCCCTTTGCATGGCCCATAGACCTTAACCACATCATGTTGGTGCAGCCCTAGGTTAGGCTTTGGATAATTACAAGCTTAAACCGACTTAATTAGGCTAACCCACATGACTAACCCCAAACTTGACACACAAGTCAAGCTTAATTACAACACACACTTGATCTTATCCACCCCCACTCTCTCTCATGCCCATAATCCCACGTGAAATTCAAGTGGGCCCCACCTCCATTTATGAGAAGGTGATGTGGGCAAGGATATGGATATTGGATTGGATTTTTGAATCCAAATCCAAATCCAAGTCCATACATGGGTTTGGATTGGGATCTGGATATATATGGTCTAGATCCGATCCAAACTGAACTCTGACTCCTTCGAGCTGTGTTCGAAACGAACGGCTTGTGCGGGGCCTGACAGCATCAGTGCTCCATCTGCGTTGGGTCTTCGCCAACATGATCGTCCGCCTCGATTTTCGCCTTTCGGAGATGACTTCAAACAATGTTTCGATGATAACAGGGTCTTGGATGTTCGAGATCCTGGGGGTGTGGATTTGATACGAGAGTTGCTGTGCCGGACTTGACATGTGCTCCGGTTCCGGGCTCTCCTTAGCTCTCCTGGTCCTGTCTGGATTAGGCCAAGCTGCTTCGGGGTTTCCAAAACATGTTTTAAAAGGGTTTTCAAAAGCCATATCATGTATTTTTGAAATATAAAGTTTAAAACATATATACAGGGTTGTCTGGAAGGCTCCTGGGTTTCCAGACTCAAAATAGCCCTTTGGGGTTGCTTTTACAAAACCGATGGATTTGAGAAATTCGTGGGATTTCAGGGTGTTTACAGATGCCCCTCTTTGGCCTTGTCCAAATCGATTTGGATAAGGGCAAAGATGACAAACACCCCTTTCAATGTCTCCCTAGATCTAGCCACGAAGAATATGGGATCGCCCCAATTTTTAGCAAAATGCCAATTTACAAACTCTGGTAGGAGGAGATATCACGCCAAAGGGTATACTATGGAATCTGGTCCTAAAATGGGATCATGTTTATGCAAGTGCCATACGTGGAATGCAGATGACATGGGTGCGGTGCCAAGAGTGGCGACCTCCCAGAGACCAGATGTAGTCGAACTCTAGAGACTTACAAGGGCTGTTGCTCCAAGTGAGCAGATCCAATGCTGTTCGATGTTCGATTTTCAAAACTTATTTACAAAGTTATTTACAAAAGGGACAACTATCTTGAGTCTCGATCCTAAGGATCTTGAGCTCTTCGTGCTTGCCCTTGTTTGAGCCTTAACACTCGCTTATCTAGCGGAGGTTTTATAAGAAAACAAGCTATATTTCAAATTCCTACGTCTTACTCGAAACGTCGAATTCTCAAACAAGATGAAATTCAAGTAAGTAAATCGTATTTTTACTTTAGGATTCTTCGAAATGAACCATGTTTTAGCTTGGGATAAGCCAGGGATGGGAAAGAGATACCACGGTCCCTTCTAAAGCGTCCCGTGGTTTGAGGCACCGAAGGCGGAAAGCTGCTCTTTTTGAGCTTTTTGGCCTCTTTTTCCTTTTTTTCATCGAGGGTCTCCCTTTGGGAGTATTTTTTCTTTAATCCCTCTTTTTCACAAGAGAATCGATTTTTCTTTTTGAAGTCTGGTTTCTTTCTTTTGGAAAGATACTTTGAATGGGAAATTCTCTTTTGTTTGGGCCTTTGTTTTCCTTTTGTAAATAGAAGAGAAGAGGGGAGGACTTATCCCAAGCCTACACTCGATCCATTCCAGATCAGCCTATTTAGAAATAGCACGTACCACTTGCAAATATCTTGCTATGTTGAACTAGGCCTTTCTTTGTAAGAAGAAGGATTTTGAAATGTAACCACAATTTTGAAGACTCCGCTCTTTGACAAGTGCGAATTCTCTCACTCAGGGTCACACGAGTTTGCCTTCGCACCTTATTCACATGTCTCAAGGCAGCTATCCCTACAATTTTCGAAAAATGGAATTTAATCCAGATCCTACACATGATACTTCTTTAAATATTGAGCATTTATAGGATCTGCTAAATTCCTACCTTCTACATCGATCAACCAATACAAGTTGTTCGTAGTGGTTGCTCGTACGACATAGGGTCCCTCCCAGTTGGGGCGCCACTTGCCTAGGGGGTGTGGGCCACGATGATGGATGGTTTTTAAGACCAGATCTCCCACTTCAAAGTGGCGAGGTCTCATGTGTTTGCTATAATGTCGGGCTATCCTTTGCCGGTATGCACGAGCATGATCCATGGCAAGGAGTCGCCTCTCATCTAGCAAGTCTAGTTCGGCCATCCTAGCATGCTGAAGCGTCTCTAGGGGGAGGTCGAGTGCTATGGATGTATGGAATGAATGCAGTTGAGTATGAATGGGAAGAATGGCGTGTGTGCCATAGACCAATTCGAATGGTGTGGCATTCGTGGGAGTCCGGATGGAAGTCCTATAAGCCCATAAGGCTTCATCCAGCTTCTCGTGCCACGTCCTACCCTTCTCTAAGGTTTTCTCAATTATGCTAATGAGAGTCTTGTTCGTGGCTTCGGCTTGGCCGTTGCCCTGAGGGTAGAAGGGCGAGGAGAAGTGGTGAGTTATGCCATACGTGTTGCACAACTTAACCATCCGCTCGTTCTTGAATGGGGTGCCATTATTGGACACAAGGTCTCGTGGAACCCCAAATCGAGCCAAGATATTCCTCCGGATGAAAGCCACCACATGTTGCCCCATTACATTGGTTAGGGAAATGGCTTCCACCCACTTGGAGAAATACTCCGTGGCTGCTAAAATAAATCGATGCCCATTCGAGGCCTTTGGAAATATCGGGCCTACGATGTCAAACGCCCACATGGTAAATGGCCAGGGGCTGACCACGGAATGTAATGCAGATGAAGGGACATGAATGGCGTGCCCATGCACTTGACATGGATGACACTTCCTAACATGATCATGGCAATCCTTCTTCAGGGTGGACCAAAATAGCCCCCTCTAAGTATTTTCATTGCCATCATGTTGGCATTAACATGACCTCCACATTCTCCATCGTGGAACTCGTGCATCACTATCCTAGCCTCCTCTAGGTGGATACACCTAAGCAGAATGCCGGTAAAACTTTTTTTGTATAAGACCCCACCCAGAATGGTGTATCGGGTTGAAATCTTACGAATGAATGCCTTATCTTTGGATGTGGCATCCTCGGTGAATCCCCCATTTTCTAAAAACCGTTTGATGTCATAAAACCAGGGTTTTTTAATAGACTCTGGGTTATTTTGGCAAATATCCAAGTCGTGTGTGGATGGGTGGGGCGCATGCCATATTTCCAAAGATCTGGTCCCTGAAATGGGATCGACCTTCAGGGTTGAACCCAAGGAGGAGAGGGCATCGGCGATGCCATTGTCCTCCCTTCCCACGTGTGTGAGTTTACACGGTTGGAAGGACTAGACCAATCGAGTGGCCAACTCATGATATGGAAGTAGTTTCTCATTACGTACTTGCCAAATTTTCAAAACCTGGTTTATGACAAGGAGCGAATCTCCAAAGACCTCGATGCATGATGCCCCTAGAGTTTTCGAAATCCTTATGCCTTGTATGAGTGCTTCATACTCAGCTACGTTGTTGGAACATTCAAAATCTAAGCGGACTGCTATGGGAATCTCGCCCTTTTCAGGGGAGATTAGGATGACCCCAGCACCAGCCCCTCGTTGGTTTCGTGCCCCATCGAAGTGCATTCTCCACACTTGGTTTTCGAAAGAATTTGCCAAAATGTGGTTTTGAAAATGGTTTTGCAATATGCCTTCATCAGGCATTTCGACAAGAGTGGGATATGCGTCCTCTAAGGGGAACTCAGCCACGTAATCTGCTAGGGCTTGCCCCTTAATGGAGATCTGGTGATGGTATTTCATATCATATTCCAATAGAAGGAGTTGCCATTTTCCCAATCTACCCGTGAGAATGGGTTTTTCGAACAAGTGCTTGATTGGATCAAGCTTGGACACTATCCAGATCTCATGATCTAGGAAATAGTGTCTGAATTTCTGGCAGGCCCAGACTAGGGCCAAGCACGTCTTCTCCATGACTTGATAGTTTCGTTCATAAGCCAAGAGAGTTTTCGAAATATAGTAGATGGCATACTCCTTAACGATGTCATCCTCGTATTGAGCCAACAGGGCTCCTAAAGCATTCGCATGCACGGAGATGTATAATAAAAGCGGTTTTCCTTGCTTTGGAGGGTTCAAAACGGGGGGATTAACCAAGTATGCCTTCAGTCTCTCGAAGGACTTCTGGCATTCGTCATCCCATAAGAATTTCGTGCCCTTCCTCAACAGTTTGTTGAAGGGTTCGCATCTAGTGGCCAGATTCGATATGAATCGGCGAACGGATTGCAAACGACTTGGTCCCTAAAAGGGATCTTAACACACCTGTGGAAGGTGGATGGCACAGCGCACAAACTGTGTATCCAGGGCCTTCCTAACAACAGGTTATAATGGGGGTGGATGTCCAAGACATGGAACACCCCCGTGTGTTCGATCCCTCCCGTTTCCATTGGGAGTTCGATGGATCCTAAAGGTCTAGACGCATTCCCATCGTATCCAGTGATAACGATGGGGCTTGGGTTTACTGAAGTCAAGGTGACTTCGATTTTGTACGCCACATGAAGTGGAAGGATGTTGAGCCCTCCTCCACCATTGACTAGGCACCTGTCCAGAGAGTGGTTGTTTAGAACCACCTCGATATGCAGGGCCTGGTTATGGGTTTCGTAGGGTCTATCTACATCATCTTCCGAGAAAGTGATGGGCAATTTTGCTCCTAATAAAGCCACTTGGGTAGACAAGGATTCCGGACTTATGTTCGAATCAACCTTGGCCCTTTCTAGAATTTTCTCTAATACAAGGATTAAAAGGGGTGTTTGTTATCTTTGCCCTTATCCAAATCGATTTGGACAAGGCCAAAGAGGGGCATCTGTAAACACCCCGAAATCCCACGAATTTCTTAAACGAATCTGGTTTTATACAAGCAGCCCCAAAGGGCCATTTTGAGTTTGGAAACCCAGGAGCCTTCCAAACAACCCTGTATATATGTTTTAAACTATATCTTTCAAAAACATACGATATGGCTTTTGAAAACCCTTTTAAAACATGTTTTGAAACCCCGAAGTGGCTTGGCCCGATCAAGACAGGACCAGGAGAGCCAAGAAGAGCCCGGAACCGGAGCACCTGTCAAGCCCGGCACAGCAACTCTTGTATCTGATTCACACCCCAGGATCTCGAACATCCAAGACCCTGTTCTTACCAAAATATCATTTGAAGTCATCTCCGGAAGGCAGAAACGGAGGCGGACGACCATGTTGGCGAAGACCCAACGCAGACGGAGTACTGATGCTGTCAGGCCCCGCACGAATCGTCCGTTTCGAACCCAGCTCGAAGGAGTCAGAGTTCAGTTTGGATTGGATCTGGACCATATATATCCAGATCCCAATCCAAACCCATATGTGGACTTGGATTTGGATTTGGATCCAGAGATCCAATCCAATATCCATATCCATGGCCCACATCACCTTCTCATAAATGGAGGTGGGGCCCACTTGAGTTTCACGTGGGATATTGGGCATGAGAGAGAGTGGGGGTGAAAAATATCAAGAGTGTTGTATTAAGCTTGACTTGTGTGTCAAGTTTGGGTTTAATCTTGTGGGTTAGCCTAATTGAGTGGGTTTAAGCTTGTAAATTAGCTAAAACCTAACCTAGGGCTGCACCAACATGGGGTGATCAAGGTCTATGGGCCATGCTAAGGGAGCTCCTTCATCTAAACCTAGCCCAAAATGCCTAATCCTAGCCTAAACCCCTAATCTACCCCTAATCTGAACCTAATCACCTAACCCACTTCCCTAATCCCGGCCTAATCCCAACCTAATCACCTAACCCATTTCCCTAATCCTTCCCTAAACCTAGATTAATTTCCCTAATCCTAGCCTAAACCTAGCCTAATCACCTAACCTAGCTCACTAAACCTCACCCTAAAACCCAACCACCTAACCTAGCCCTAAACCCCTAAACCACCCTTAGCCCACGATTTACCCAAACCCCTAGTTTTAAAATATCTGGCCCAACCTTTTCCAGCCCACCTTATCTACATACCACCCTACCTAAACCACCTAACCACTACCCTTAGCCCAGCCCCAACCGACCTACCCATTCCCTATTTAAACCCCTCCCCTTTGTGGGCGGGTTTTCCAAGTGGGAACCACCCTTCCACCCAGCCGGGCCCTCTCATTCTCCCATCTCTCACCCAGCCGGGACCACTCCCCACCAGCCACCACCTGTTTTTCCATTGTTTTTGGTTTTTCTTGTTTTTCGATTTTTTTGATTTTAAGCTTTTCAAATGTTTTTGTATTTTTAGAAAATGGATCTTCCGTCATACCTACAAAGGGAAAACACTACGGGTTAGACTCGGAATAGGAGATCTAAATCGTAGGTCTCTTCTAAGGCAGGTTCAGGGGCACCCTTGACCAAGGTGGTCACAGGGGGTGGCTCCGGCGGTATTCAGGGAGTATAGCCGATCCCATATCGGCTTGGATTGGCCCTAGGAAGGATGGGCTCTAGGAGACCCTGGTTCTGTGCCCCTAGACTCTTGTAGGGCGTGTAGCCCATGTTTAACAACATGTTCCATGACTTTTTGTTTTTTGAAAAAGTTTGATATAAGTCGTGGTCCTCGAACATGCTATCGTCCATATTGTGCTCATATGGCCTCCTGTCCAGGGGCTTTGGAAATAGGGAACGCTTGGGTTTTCCTAGAAGGATTAGAATCGGGAGGGGGCCTGCTTTGGGTGGCCCCTTCACACATACAACCTTCCTAGGGTTGTTCAACACGAGCCGAGGTGGCTCAACCATAATTTGCCCCAGGTTAGCCTCATGGGCCTGGGAGCTTGATAAACAAGGGGAGTTTATGATCCCCTGAAGTTGTGGGTGACTCTCACCTAGGATCACTACGACCTAGTCCCTAAAAGAGATCTTAACACACCTATGGAAGGTGGATGACACAGCGCACAAACTGTGTATCCAGGGCCTTCCCAACAATAGGTTATAATGGGGGTGGATGTCCAAGACATGGAACACCCCCGTGTGTTCGATCCCTCCTGTTTCCATTGGGAGTTCGATGGATCCTAAAGGTCTAGATGCATTCCCATCGTACCCAGTGATAACGATGGGGCTTGGGTTTACCGAAGTCAAGGTGACTCCGATTTTGTACGCCACGTGAAGTGGAAGGATGTTGAGCCCTCCTCCACCATCGACTAGGCACCTGTCTAGAGAGTGGTTGTTTAGAACCATCTCGATATGCAGGGCCTGGTTATGGGTTTCGTACGGTCTATCTACATCATCTTTCGAGAAAGTGATGGGCGATTTTGCTCCTAATAAAGCCACTTGGGCAGACAAGGATTCCGAACTTATGTTCGAATCAACCTTGGCCCTTTCTAGAATTTTCTCTAATACAAGTCTATGCCTAGGAGAGGTTTTTATAAGCTCTAGGATAGCCATGTGAATAGGAATCTTTGAATGGTGGTTTTCGATGTCATAAGGATTTAGGATGACTTTGTCCTTATCTGCTTTTGGCAGAACCCTAGGGATACATGCTTTTGAGGGGCCAGGCACACTGACCACCTTTTGAGTACCTTGAAGGTGCGGGGGTTGATAGATCCTCCCGGATCTAGTGACTTCCCCCACGACCAGCCTAGGGTTCGCGCTAAATTTGGCTCTAAGGATGAGCTGAGGAGAACCTTGGATTTTCAAAACTGGTTTTACTGGGGATTCCACTTTTGGTGGTCCCCGAATGACGACTTGGGCAGACTTCTTGTATAGTACAAGAATGGGCGCACAAGTAGGTCGACCAAGTTCTGGTTTTTGCGCTAGTTCCTTGGAAATGGTGAGGGTACATACCTCCTTTCCTTTCCCACTGCCACTGGCATGCTTGGGAAAGGGTTCCTTGAAGATAGCTTGAGGTGGCTCAGGTTCTGCAGTGACCTGGAGCCGGCCTTCTGCTATCAAGTTCTCAATTTTATTTAAGAGGGAGAAGCAGCGTTTGGTATCATGGCCTTTGAGCCGATGATACTTACAAAATCGGTTTAAATACCCCCCTTTGGAAGTGACTCCTTCGGGGATTTCAGGGAGTTCTATCATGTCCTGGGCAAGTAGGAGGTCTAGGACCTCCGACACAGGTTGCCCCAGCGGAGTGTACTCCCGTTTTTCAACCGGTTTTTGAAAATTTCGCTCCCTCTTATTTTCTAACTTTTCAAAATTTTTGGAAGTGCCTGCCATGCCTGGATCCACCCGGACATTGGCGATTTTATGGGGCTTTGCCCCTTTGTCCGTCGTGGGTAGCCCGTATGCGATGGGCTTTTCCAAGCGGGTTTTTGGAAGGGCACTTCCTTTCCACAAGTGATCGTATGTCCCTTTTCGCAAGTTGGTTTCGAAAAGGGAGGCCTTTTTGATCAACTTATGGAAAGTTGAGATCTCATGGAGCGAGAGAAGGGTTTTTAACTCGCTTTTAAAGTTATCCAGGATGAGCATTACTGCGCATCCTTCGGATATGGGCTCTCGCACTTGGCCCAAAAGCGACCTCCATCTTATAATGAAGTCATGTACATCTTCGTTCATGCCTTGCTTTGTATCCCTTAAGGTATTCAGAGTCGGCATGACTTCTACGTTGTGTGCAAATCTTTGCATGAAGCAGTTCGCTAACTCTTCAAAAGTAGCGAACTGGCTTAAGTTGTAGGAAGCCAGCCATTTGGCAGCTGTGCCTTTAAGGGATAAAGGGAACCAATACACCCATTTCATCGAGTCCTTTTTCTTCTTATGGGCTCGACGCGAGAAAAGCTGCAAGTGAGACCTAGGGTCTCCCATGCCATCATACCGATGGAAGTTCGGTATTTCATCGTCACTATCTGTTTCGTAATCCATAGGAAGGAAATCAAACAGGGCGTAGTTTCTTTTCTCTTTATTCTGCCCTTTCAGCAACTGCTATAGGGCTTTACGGTCCTTTTGTGTGAAGGACTCGTGGTATTGGTTGCCTTCCATTACGGAGGCCTCTTTGTGCTTGCGAGGTTTTTCAGATTTTTTCTTAGGCCTTTGTTCACCGATTGATGAACATGAATCGCCTACTTCAGCCTCTTGGCTGAGAGCATCGATTTTGGCCTCAAACTCCCTTCTCAAGTCCTCGATATCATCTAGTTTTATTTTGTTTGTGAAAATCCTCCTAGAGTGAGAACTTGATGCGCATGAGCCTTGGCTCGACACTTCACTTGGATTGGATTTTGACATACTTTTCAAAATTTTTCAAAATGTCCTAAGTACAAGCAAAGAAAACAAGTTAAAATGACACCTTTTTGCAAAATTTTCGCAAGACTTCTATCTTAAAACTCGATTTTTGAAAGGCTCAAGTCCCACCGGGCGTGCCAATCTCTGTAGACGCGGGAAAATCCCCGCCTCTCACCTTTTCATGGCTTGGAGCGGATCCTCTCGTGCGTCTAAGGCCTATTTGTGTCAACAGGGCATGCAAGCTAGCTTACCTAAGCTAGCGAAGATATATTCTAACCTCACTTCTAACGTGGCGACTGTGAGCAAGTGAGCTCTTGTCGTCGCAGACCTTCTTGCACCGATGCGCAAGGGTCAGTCTGTACGCTTTGCAAAAATCGAGTTTTTGGGATAGAAAGCCTACGAAGCGGTTCGAAGTGTCTAATTCGGGTCTTTTAGACGCGATTGCAAATTTTAGATCACGTGGATTTGCACGTGCCTAAGTCTTTCCTTTTATCTCTTTATGGGCCACCTAGTTTGTGTGTTATGAACACTCCACTACATGGGCGAATTCGAGCGGGGTTTGCTTTGATGCAATATGCGTCCTACCTCGTGGTATGGCGTAGATGCAATGCAAACTCACGCTACTCCAAAGGGAAAACCCGAATGTAAAGACAATACTGAATGGAAATAACCGAAGGAAAATAACCGAAGGGAAATGACTTGTAAAGTAAATGCCGAAGGGAGATATGTATATAGAATAGGTATATGGGCCCTTACTCGGGTCTTGCAAATAAGAGCGAAGGCTCAATGTGGGTGCATGCTTGAATTGAAAGACTTACACACACGACATGAAATTAAACCCAAATATAAATTGCAGTATGGCCTTAACTAAGGTCTTGGGAATAAGAGTGAAAGCTCAATGTGTGTGAGTGCTTGAATTGAAGTACTACGCACACAACATGAAATGAAACCCAAATATAACTGCAGTAGGCCTTGACTAAGGTCTTGGGAGTAAGAGCGAAGGCTCAATGTGTGTGAGTGCTTGAATTGAAAGACTTACACACACGACATAAAATGAAAACCCAAATAGTATAGGTCGGCCCTTACTTGGGTCTTTCAACTAAGAGCGAAGGCTCAATGTGTGTGAGTGCTTGAATTGAAAGACTTACACACACGACATGAAATGAAAACCCAAATAGTATAGGTCGGCCCTTACTTGGGTCTTTCAAATAAGTGCGAAGGCTCAATGTGTGTGAGTGCTTGAATTGAAAGACAACACACCCAACTTAAGCAAAACCCTACAAAATTAAAGTATATGTATATACTTATGTATTAGGGGCTGATTAGGCCCGTGTGTGTTCAAAATCGTGCACAACTAAGAGAGTGCACGTGTGTGGGTGTGCCAAGCCACGTTATTACAAGAGGGGGGAGACTATGCTCCGTTATTACAATCCCGTATCGAATTGAATCTCAAGCAAGTATACAACTAAAGACCGAGTTAGGCACTTACTAATAGCTGGTCCGAAGATGCATTGCTTGAGCGCGGGCTTGGCCTTCGCCTTGGGCTGCAAGAGGGAGCTCCGCGAGGTTGAACGGCAAGAGGTGCTGGCCGAGTGTCCTTGGCGCGCGGAAGAGGCGCTTTGAAGGTGGCAGGCCACTAGAGATGGGCTGTTTTTGGTGTGTTTGGTTAAAGGACCTAAGTAGGGTCACTAAGGGGAGCTCAAAGGGAGACCTAATGGGGCACATAAGGTTGGCGGGTTGCTAAGGCAGCTGGGAGTGATGTAGGGGAAGGGAGTGGTCGGCTAAGGGAGTTTGGTGGTGGCAAGCTGCTAGGGCGGCTAGGAGTGATGTAGGGGAAGGGAGTTAGCTAGGAGATGGGACCAAGTGGTAGTGGGTAGGGTAAGTGTCTTGGGGTGATGTGGGCAGGTTTTAGGGTGTCGGATAGGGTGGCCGAATGGGACTAAAAGGGCTAGGTGGTGGCGGGTAGTTAGGGAGCTATGGTTTGGGCTAAGTGAGAAGGGTGGCAGCGAGTGGAAGGGCTAATGTTAGGGTGGTAGGGGAGTGGATTAGGTGGCTGAGAGTGGAGAGGGAGTGAAGAAGTAGTAAGGTAGGATGTAGGAGACTTACCGGGTGAAGAAATGGTGGCGGGTGGAAGGGAATCAACCGGATGATGGTGGCGATGGTGGTGGCGTTCGGCTGAAAGGCAGTGTTGTAGGTGGTGGCGGGATGTGGAGCAGGCGGTGGTGGGATGTGGAGCAGGTGGAGCAGGTGGAGCAGGTGGGGTTCGGCTGAACTTGGGGAAGGAGAGGACCCGGCTGGGAATGGTGGGCTTCTTGGTTGTGAAACTCGCCCCCAAAGGGGGGGGGTTTATATAGGGCCGGGTTAGGTCGGTTAGGGCTGGTTTGGGGTAGTGGTTAGGTGGTTTAGGTAGGGTGGTATGATGATAAGGTGGGCTGGAAAGGGTAGGGCCAGATATTTTAGATACAAGTGGTTTGGGTAGGTTGTGGGCTAGGGGTGGTTTAGAGGTTTAGGGTTTGGTTAGGTGGGTTGGTTCTAGGGTGAGGTTTAGTGGGCTAGGTTAGGTGATTAGGCTAGGATTAGGCTAGGTTTAGGGAAATTAACCTAGGTTTAGGGAAGGATTAGGGAAGTGGGTTAGGTGATTAGGTTGGGATTAGGCCGAGATTAGGGAAGTAGGTTAGGTGATTAGGTTCAGATTAGGGGCGGATTTGGGTGGAAGGCTGGGATTAGGCATTTTTGGTTAGGTTTAGGTGAAGGAGCTCCCTTTGCATGGCCCATAGACCTTAACCACTTCATGTTGGTGCAGCCCTAGGTTAGGTTTTGGCTAATTACAAGCTTAAACCCACTTAATATAGGCTAACCCACATGACTAACCCCAAACTTGACACACAAGTCAAGCTTAATTACAACACACACTTGATCTTATCCACCCCCACTCTCTCTCATGCCCATAATCCCACGTGAAATTCAAGTGGGCCCCACCTCCATTTATGAGAAGGTGATGTGGGCCATGGATATGGATATTGGATTGGATTTTTGAATCCAAATCCAAATCCAAGTCCATACATGGGTTTGGATTGGGATCTGGATATATATGGTCTAGATCCGATCCAAACTGAACTCTGACTCCTTCGAGCTGTGTTTGAAACAGACGGTTTGTGCGGGGCCTGACAGCATCAGTGCTCCGTCTGCGTTGGGTCTTCGCCAACATGATCGTCTGCCTCTGTTTTCGCCTTCCGAAGATGACTTCAAACAAGGTTTCGATGATAACAGGGTCTTGGACGTTCGAGATCCTGGGGGTGTGGATTTGATACAAGAGTTGCTGTGCCGGGCTCGACAGGTGGTCCGGTTCCGGGCTCTCCTTAGCTCTCTTGGTCCTGTCTGGATTAGGCCAAGCTGCTTCGGGGTTTCCAAAACATGTTTTAAAAGGGTTTTCAAAAGCCATATTATGTATTTTTGAAATATAAAGTTTAAAACATATATACAGGGTTGTCTGGAAGGCTCTTGGGTTTCCAGACTCAAAATAGCCCTTTGGAGCTGCTTTTACAAAACCAGACGAGTTTGAGAAATTCGTGGGATTTCGGGGTGTTTATAGTCCTTCTATCCAAAAACTCGATTTTTAAAGCGTACAGACTGACCCTTGCACATCGGTGCAAGAAGGTCTGCGACAACAAGAGCTTGACAAGAGCTTGCTTGCTCATAGTCGCCACGTTAGAAGTCAGGTTTAGAATATATCTTCGCTAGCTTAGGTAAGCTAGCTGGCATGCCCTGTTTATTTAAATAGGACTTAGACACACGAAAAGGTCCGCTCTAGGCCTAAGAACCAGGAGGCGGAGATTTTCTGCGTCTACAGAAGATTGGCATGCCCGGTGGGACATGAGTCTATTAAAAATCGAGTTATTCTAGAAACTTGCGAAAGGATTTTCAAAGAGGTGTTATTTTAACTCTGTTTTCTTTACATGTACTTAGGAATTTTTGAAAAAAGGCTTGAAAGCACGTCAAAATCTAACCCAAGTGAAGTGTCGAGCCAAGTCTCATGCGCATCAAGTTCTCACTCTAGGAGGATTTTCAAAAACAAGATCAAACTAGACGAGATAGAGGATCTGAGAAGGGAATTCGAGGCCAAAATCGATGCTCTCAGCCAAGAGGCTGAAGTAGGCGATTCGTGTTTATCGAATGGTGAACAAAAGGACAAAAGAAAATCTGAAAAACCTCACAAGCACAAAGAGGCCTCCATAATGGAAGGCAACCAATACCACGAGTCCTTCACACAAAAGGACCGTAAAGCCCTAAAGCAGCTGCTGAAAGGGCAAAATAAAGAGAAAAGAAGTTACGCCCTGTCTGATTTCCTTCCTATGGATTACGAAACAGACAATGACGATGAAATACCGAACTTCCATCGGTATGATGGCATGGGAGACCCTAGGTCTCACTTGCAACTTTTCTCGCGTCGAGCCCATAAGAGGAAAAAGGACTCGATGAAATGGGTGTATTGGTTCCCTCTATCCCTTAAAGACACAACTGCCAAATGGCTGGCTTCCTACGACTTAAGCCATTTCACTACTTTTGAAGAGTTAGCGAACTGCTTCATGCAAAGATTTGCACACAACGTAGAAGTCACGCCGACTCTGAACACTTTAAGGGATACGAAGTAAGGCATGAATGAAGACGTACATGACTTCATTATACGATGGAGGTCACTTTTGGGCCAAGTGCGAGAGCCCATATCCAAAGGATGCGCAGTCATGCTCATCCTAGATAACTTTAAAAGCGAGTTAAAAACCCTTCTCTCGCTCCATGAGATCTCAACTTTCCATAAGTTGATCAAAAAGGCATCCCTTTTCGAAACAAACTTGAGAAAAGGGATATACAATCACTTATGGAAAGGAAGTGCCGTTTCTAAAACCCGCTTGGAAAAGCCCATCACTTATGGGCTACCCACGATGGACAAAGGTGCAAAACCCCATAAAATCGCCAATGTCCGGGTGGATCTAGGCGTGACAGGCACTTCCAAAAATTTTGAAAAGCTAGAAAACAAAAGGGAAAGAACCTTTCAAAAACCGATTGAAAAACGGGAGTACACTCCGTTGGGGCAACTTGTGTCGGAGGTCCTAGACCTCCTACTTGCCCAAGGCATGATAGAACTTCCCGAAATTCCCGAAGGAGTCACTTCCAAAGGGGGGTATTTAAATCGATTTTGTAAGTATCATCGGCTTAAAGGCCATGATACCAAACGCTGCTTCTCCCTTTTAAATAAAATTGAGAACTTGATAGCAGAGGGCCAGGTCACTGCAGAACTTGAGCCACCTCAAGCTATCTTCAAAGAACCCTTTCCCAAGCATGCTAGTGGCAGTGGGAAAGGAAAGGAGGTATGTACCCTCACCTTTTCAAAGGAACTAGCACAAAAACCTGAGTCTGGTCGACCCACTTGTGCGCCCACTCTTGTGCTTTACAAGAAGCCCGCCCAAGTCGTCATCCGGGGACCACCAAGAGCTGAATCCCCGGCTAAACCAGTTTTGAAACTTCAAGGTGCTCCTCAACTCATACTTAGAGCCAAATTTAGTGCGAACCCTAGGCTGGTCGTGGGGGAAGTGACTAGATCCGGGAGAATCTATCAAACCCCCGCACCTACAAAGTGCTAAAAAGGTGGTCAGTGTGCCTGGCCCCTCAAAAGCATGTATTCCTGGAGTTTTGCCAAAAGCAGACAAGGATAAAGTCATCCTAAATCCTTATGACTTCGAAAACCGCCTTTCAAAGATTCTGTAAACACCCCGAAATCCCATGAATTCCTTAAACAAACCTGGTTTTGTAAAAGCAGCCCCAAAGGGCCATTTTTGAGTCTGGAAACCCAGGAGCCTTCCAGACAACCCTGTACATATGTTTTGAACTCTATATTTCGAAAACATACAATATGGCTTTTAAAAACCTTTTAAAACACGTTTTTGAAACCCCAAAGCAGCTTGGCCTAATCAAGACAGGACCAACAAAGTCAAAGAGAGCCCGGAACCGGAGCACATGTCAAGCCCGGCACAGCAACTCTCGTATCAAATCCACACCCCCAAGATCTCGAACGTCGAAGACCCTGTTCTTATCAAAATATCATTTGAAGTCATCTCCGGAAGGCAGAAACGGAGGCGGACGACCATGTTAGCGAAGACCCAACGCAGACGGAGTACTGATGATGTCAGACCCCTCACGAATCGTCCGTTTCGAACCCAGCTCGAAGGAGTCAGAGTTCAGTTTGGATTGGATCTGGACCATATATATCCAGATCCCAATCCAAACCCATATGTGGATTTGGATTTGGATTTGGATCCAGAGATCCAATCCAATATCCACATCCATGGCCCACATCACCTTCTCATAAATGGAGGTGGGGCCCACTTGAAATTCACGTGGGATCATGGGCATGAGAGAGAGTGGGGATGGAAAATATCAAGAGGGTTGTAATTAAGCTTGACTTGTGTGTCAAGTTTGGGTTTAATCATGTGGGTTAGCCTAATTGAGTGGGTTTAAGCTTGTAATTAGCCAAAACCTAACCTAGGGCTGCACCAACATGAGGTGGTTAAGGTCTATGGGCCATGCAAAGGGAGCTCTGTAGACGCGCGAAAATCCCCGCCTCTTCGCCTCTTTCAGGGCTTGGAGTGGATCTTCTCGTGTGTCTAAGGCCTATGTATAAAAATAGGGCGTGCCAGCTAGCTTACTTAAGCTAGCGAAGATATTTTTAACACTGACTTCTAAACGTGGCGACTGTGAGCAAGTAAGCTCTTGTCGTCGCAGACCTTCTTGCACCGATGTGCAAGGGTCAGTCTGTACGCTTTGCAAAAATCGAGTTTTGGAGAGAAAGTCTACGAAGCGGTTCGAGGTGTCTATTTCGGGTCTTTAAGATGCGGTTGCATGTTTTAGATCACGTGGATTTGCACGTGCCTAAGTCTTTTCTTTTATCCCTTTTCGGACCACCTAGTTTGTGTGTTATGAACACTCCACTACATGGGCGAATTCGAGCGGGGCTTGCTTTGATGCAATATGCGTCCTACCTCGTGGTATGGCGTAGATGCAATGCAAACTCACGCTACTCCAAAGGGAAAACCCGAAATGTAAAGACAATACTGAAGGGGAAATAACAGAAGGGAAATAACCGAAGGGAAATGACCGAAGGGAAATAACCGAAGGGAGATATGTATATAGCTTATGTATATGAGCCCTTACTCGGGTCTTGCAAATAAGAGCGAAGTCTCAATGTGGGTGCGTGCTTGAATTGAAAGACTTACACACACGACATGAAATTAAACCCAAATATAAATTGCAGTATGGCCTTGACTAAGGTCTTGGGAATAAGAGCAAAGGCTCAATGTGTGTGAGAGTGCTTGAATTGAAAGACTACCCACACGGCATAAATGAAACCCAAATATAACTGCAATAAGGCCTTTACTAAGGTCTTGGGAGTAAGAGCGAAGGCTCAATGTGTGTGAAAGTGCTTGAATTAAAAGACAACGCACCCAACTTACTCACACGACATGAAATGAAACCCAAATAGTATAGGTCGGCCCTTACTTGGGTCTTTCAAATAAGAGCGAAAGCTCATTGTGTGTGAGAGTGCTTGAATTGAAAGACTTACTCACACGACATGAAATGAAACCCAAATAGTATAGGTCGGCCCTTACTTGGGTCTTTCAACTAAGAGCGAAGGCTCAATGTGTGTGAGTGCTTGAATTGAAAGACAACGCACCCAACTTAAACAAAACCCTTCGAAAATGAAAGTATATATATACACTTATGTATTAGGGGCTGATTAGGCCCGTGTGTGTTCAAAATCGTGCACGACTAAGAGAGTGCACGTGTGTGATTGTGCCAAGCCACGTTATTACTAGCGGGGGGAGACTATGCTCCGTTATTACAACCCCGTATCAAATTGAATCTCAAGCAAGTGTACAACTGTAAACACCCCGAAATCCCACGAATTTCTTAAACAAATCTGGTTTTATACAAGCAGCCCCCAAAGGGCCATTTTGAGTTTGGAAACCCAGGAGCCTTCCAAACAACCCTGTACATATGTTTTAAACTTTATCTTTTTAAAACATATAATATGGCTTTTGAAAACCCTTTTTAAAACACGTTTTGAAACCCCGAAGTGGCTTGGCCCGATCAAGACAGGACCAAGAGAGCCAAGAAGAGCCCGGAACCGGAGCACCTGTCAAGCCCGGCGCAGCAACTCTTGTATCTGATTCACACCCCAGGATCTCGAACGTCCAAGACCCTGTTCTTACCAAAATATCATTTGAAGTCATCTCCGGAGGGCAGAAACGGAGGCGGACGACCATGTTGGCGAAGACCCAACGCAGACGGAGTACTGATGCTGTCAGGCCCCGCACGAATCGTCCGTTTCGAACCCAGCTCGAAGGAGTCAGAGTTCAGTTTGGATTGGATCTGGACCATATATATCCAGATCCCAATCCAAACCCATATGTGGACTTGGATTTGGATTTGGATCTAGAGATCCAATCCAATATCCATATCCATGGCCCACATCACCTTCTCATAAATGGAGGTGGGGCCCACTTGAGTTTCACGTGGGATATTGGGCATGAGAGAGAGTGGGGTTGAAAAATATCAAGAGTGTTGTATTAAGCTTGACTTGTGTGTCAAGTTTGGGTTTAATCATGTGGGTTAGCCTAATTGAGTGGGTTTAAGCTTGTAATTAGCTAAAACCTAACCTAGGGCTGCACCAACATGGGGTGATCAAGGTCTATGGGCCATGCTAAGGGAGCTCCTTCACCTAAACCTAGCCCAAAATGCCTAAACCTAGCCTAAACCCCTAATCCACCCCTAATCTGAACCTAATCACCTAACCCACTTCCCTAATCCCGTCCTAATCCCAACCTAATCACCTAACCCACTTCCCTAATCCTTCCCTAAACCTAGATTAATTTCCCTAATCCTAGCCTAAACCTAGCCTAATCACCTAACCTAGCTCACTAAACCTCACCCTAGAACCCAACCACCTAACCTAGCCCTAAACCCCTAAACCATCCTTAGCCCACGATTTACCCAAACCCCTAGTTTTAAAATATCTGGCCCAACCCCTTCCAGCCCACCTTATCTACATACCACCCTACCTAAACCACCTAACCACTACCCACAGCCCAGCCCTAACCGACCTACCCATCCCCTATTTAAACCCCCCTCCTTGTGGGCGGGTTCTAAAAGTGGGAACCACCATTCCACCCAGCCGGGCCCTCTCCTTCTCCCATCTCTCACCCAGCCGGGACCACTCCTCACCTCTGCCTGCTCCAGCTGCTTCACCAGCCGCCACCTGCTCTGCCACCTTCCCTCTTCCATCCACCACCACCACCCCTCAGCCGGACGCCATCACCTCCACCCAACCGAACCAGCCAACAGCCACCTGCCCGCCTGCTTCCCACTCCATCCGCCACCTCTCCCCATTCGGTAAGTACCCCAAACTCCCTCAAAGCCCCTCTCTACCACCTCTCCACTCTTAGCCACCCATCCTACTGTAGACACCGAAAATTTTCACTTACGGGTTCTTAGGCCTGAAGTGAACCTTTTCGCAATCTACTTCGCTTTATGGGCGTGCCAGCTAGTTTACTTTAACTAGCAAAGTATGTTTTGAAAACAATCTGACTTTTGAAAGGCGATTGTAGGCAAGCGGGATTTTTACGTCACAGACCTTCTTGCACCGATGCGCAAGGGTCAGTCTGTACGCTTAGAGACTTCGTTTTGAAACAAGTTTAACTCAAAATATATTTTGAATGAAGAAGTGTTTTAAAACCTTTTGAAAACCATGCATTTGGGCGATTTTGACTTTGTAAGGGTTGGACGACCCTAAGTCTTTCAAATTTTAATCTACTTAGGCACGATGGGCGTGCATCGAAATAACCTAAGTCTTGCACGATTTGATTCGGGTTTGTATGATTTTCAGATTTTAGATCACGTGGATTTGCACGTGCCTAAGTCTTTCTGTTTATCCCTTTATGGGCCACCTAGGTGTGTGTTATGAACACTCCACTACATGGGGCGAATTTGAGCGGGAGTACGGGGCTTGCTTCGATGCAATATGCGTCCTACCTCGTGGTATGGCGTAGATGCAATGCAAACTCACGCTACTCCAAAGGGAAAACCCAAAATTAAAAGACATTGCCGAAGGGAAATTGCCGAAGGGAAATGACTTGTAAAGTAAATAGCCGAAAGAAATACTTTATATAGAGTATATGTAGGGGCCCTTACTTGGGTCTTGTAAATAAGAGCGAAGGCTCAATGTGTGTGCGTGCTTGAATTGAAAGACTTACACACACGACATGAAATGAAACCCAAATATAAATTGCAGTATGCCTTGACTAAGGTCTTGGGAGTAAGAGCGAAAGCTCAATGTGTGTGAGTGTAGAATTGAAGTACTACGCACACGACATAAATGAAACCCAAATATAACTGCAATAAGGCCTTTACTAAGGTCTTGGGAGTAAGAGCAAAGGCTCAATGTGTGTGCGTGTGGAAAATGGAAAGACAACACACACGACTTAATTAAAAACCCCCTTGACTTAAAATATATAAATACAACTATATATTAAGGGCTTGTTAGGCCCGTGTGTGTGCAAAAAGTGTACGACTAAGAGCGGAAAGGCTCAAGTGCACGTGTGTGTGGGTGTGTCAAACCACGTTATTACAATCGGGGGGAGACGAAGCTCCTTTACTACAACCCCGTATCAAAATTTAATAAAACACCAAATGTAAGGACTTACAACTCACCTAGCCCGCTATGTGGGGTGTGTCTAGGACGCGTACGCCTTAAGTGTGGAGCCCGGATCACATGGAAGTGGAACCGGCTAGCTTGGAGGTGTTTTAGAACCTTTGAGGACTTGGGAGAGATGTTTTAGTAGGCTTTGTATGGGCCTGGTTATTGGCTTGGTATGGGCCTGGTTTGGGATAACTCGAGTTGGGTTCTAGGGGAGCTTGGGGCAACTCGGGCTATCTTGGTGCAGCCCGGGGTTTTGCCTTGCAAGGGGGTGCCTTAGGATGACTCGAGCCAAGGTGGTTCGAGTTAGGTTTTTAGGGGAAACCCTAACTAGGTTAGGTTCAGTCAGTCAAGGCCAAGGCAGGCCGGCCAGGGCTGAGCTAGGGCTCGGCCTGGCTGGGTGGAGTCATGGCTAGAGGTAGGTGGGTTCAAGGAAACGGCCTGCCTTGTGGCAGGCCGGGGCTTTAGTGATGTGGATGATACACGGCCTGCACCAGCAGGCCGTGGGCTTGGGGGTGAAGGAAGGGACACGGCCTGCACTAGCAGGCCGTGGGGTTTCTAGGGAGATGTGGCCTGCCGAGTGGCAGGCCCTGCCCTTGGTAAAGGAGGGGAAGCCCGGCCTGCACTAGCAGGCCGTGGGCTTGTAGGGAGAGGGCCTGCCGAGTGGCAGGCCTTTGCAGGTTTTTGGTAAGAAGTGACCTGCCGAGTGGCAGGCCCTGGCTGGGTTTAGATGAGGCACGGCCTGCACCAGCAGGCCGTGGGTTTACTAAAGGGAATGGCCTGCCAAGGAGCAGGCCATTGGGTTTGGTTTGGGGCAAGGGATGGTGGCGAAGTGGGTTTCGGTTAAGGCAGGTTAGGGGCGGCGGTTTGTAGGTGGTGGTAGGCTAGTCGGGGTAGGTGAGGTGCAGGTGGAGTTGGGTGGTTAAGGGAAGGTGGTGGTAGGCTTAGGTAGTGCAGGTCAGGGTGGGTTTTGGTTGAGGCGGTGATAGGTAGGTTCGGCCAGGCTGCGGCCGGTGGTGGGGGCGGCGACTAAGGGATGTTGGTTGGTGGCGAGGTGGGGTTCGGCCAGCTAGGGCAAGTCGGTTGGGAAAGGGGTTTTGTGAAGTTCGGCCAGCACTTGGCTGGACTTACTTGGGGCGGTTTAGGGTCAGTTAGGTGTAGGTGGGTTCATATGGGTTAGGTTTAGAAGGGTAAAGAGAAGGGCTAGGTATAGTTTGAGGCTTACCTTAGGTGCAGCCCACTAGGTCCAGCCACCTCCAATCGGTCCAGCCCACTTCCACGCCCGCGGTCCACCTCTTGGTGCAGCTAGGCTCGAGTTGGTGCAGCCCCCTTGATCTAGCCTTGGCCAACATGGCTCAAGCCCACTTCACTCATGAGCCCACATGGCTAGGTTTATCACTCCCTCTCTCTCCTCCCAAGTATTTGCATGAACCCTTTACATGGACCCCCTCACCTCTACTTATAGAGATTTGAGGTGGGTCTTGGATTTGGGTTTGGGTTTGGGGTTTGGATCCATACCCAAATCCAAACACTATTTGGATCTGGATATTGGATCTCGGATATTTTGAGATCTGTATCCGATCCAAACCCAATATTTTTATGGATATGGATCTGGATATTTTGATCCAAATCTGATCCAATCCAAAGACTATTTGGATCCAATCCAAATCCAAACACTATTTGGATCGACCCAAACACTATTTGGATTGGCCCAAATCCAAACACTATTCATTACATGGATTTGGATCTGGATATATATGGTCCAGATCCAAATCAAAATTTCTTCAGACAGTCCTTCTTGGCTTCTTGAGGCGAACGATCTGTGCGGGCACTGGCTTCATCAGCGCTCCGTCTGGTGCTGGGTTTTCCCCAACTTTGTCGTTCGGACTCCGTTTCGCCGTTCTGGACTCCGTTGAGCTTTTCATCAAATGGGCTCTGCTTTCTTTTGTTTTTTTATCAGGGAGTGGCTTCTGAAGCTCTGGGCTTGAATCCTCTTTGGGCCTAGGGTCTTCTTTTGCCTTCTGTACCTGTTTTCACATTTCAAAACAGGTCGTCGTTTTGGCTCAAACGAGCTTTTTGGTGATTTGAGAGTTTTCGAAAAATAGAAGATTTGGGGTGTTTACACCTACCTTCATCTCAGCCCTTTTGCCGCCACCACCTAAACCTAGCCGAACCTAGTATAACCCAAGTTGCTGGCCATTACCTAGCCATCATCTCCCATTCGGCCAACTCCCCTAGGTGTCCTATTCGGCCTTCCCACTAGCTCACCTTTTGGGTCTAGTTTCCCTAAGTACCCAACTCCCCTAGTGATCCTAATACCCACTTATTCAGCCACTTTAAACCCCCTACTTGGAGGCGCCATCTACCTGCCACCGGCCCCCTTCGAGGCGTCTATCCCGCGCCCCACTTGCAGCTGGCCAGCACCCTTGATCACCTACCTTCGCGGAGCTCCCACTTGCAGCCCAAGGCCAAGCCCATGCTCAAGCAAGACCTCTACGGACCAGCTACTCGTAAGTGTCTAAACTCGGTCTTTAGTCGTACACTTGCTTGAGATTCAATTTGATACGGGGTTGTAATAACGGAGCATAGTCTCCCCCCGCTTGTAATAACGTGGCTTGGCACAACCACACACGTGCACTCTCTTAGTCGTGCACGATTTTGAACACACACGGGCCTACTCAGCCCCTAATATATAAGTGTACATATATATTTTCATTTTCGAAGGGTTTTGTTTAAGTTGGGTGCGTTGTCTTTCAATTCAAGCACTCTCACACACATTGAGCTTTCGCTCTTATTTGAAAGACCCAAGTAAGGGCCGACCTATACTATTTGGGTTTCATTTCTTGTCGTGTGAGTAAGTCTTTCAATTCAAGCACTCTCACACACATTGAGCTTTCGCTCTTATTTGAAAGACCCAAGTAAGGGCCGACCTATACTATTTGGGTTTCATTTCTTGTCGTGTGAGTAAGTCTTTCAATTCAAGCACTCTCACACACATTGAGCTTTCGCTCTTATTTGAAAGACCCAAGTAAGGGCCGACCTATACTATTTGGGTTTCATTTCATGTCGTGTGAGTAAGTCTTTCAATTCAAGCACTTTCACACACATTGAGCCTTCGCTCTTACTCCCAAGACCTTAGTAAAGGCCTTATTGCAGTTATATTTGGGTTTCATTTATGTCGTGTGGGTAGTCTTTTAATTCAAGCACTCTCTCACACATTGAGCCTTCGCTCTTATTCCCAAGACCTTAGTCAAGGCCATACTGCAATTTATATTTGGGTTTCATTTCATGTCGTGTGTGTAAGTCTCTCAATTCAAGCACGCACCCACATTGAGCCTTCGCTCTTATTTGCAAGACCCGAGTAAGGGCTCATATACATAAGATATATACATATTTCCCTTCGGTTATTTCCCTTCGGTTATTTCCCTTCGGTTATTTCCCTTCTGCTATTTCCCTTCAGTATTGTCTTTACATTTCAGGTTTTCCCTTTGGAGTAGCGTGAGTTTGCATTGCATCTACGCCATACCACGAGGTAGGACGCATATTGCATCAAAGCAAGCCCCGCTCGAATTCGCCCATGTAGTGGAGTGTTCATAACACACAAACTTGGTGGCCCGAAAAGGGATAAAAGAAAAGACTTAGGCACGTGCAAATCCACGTGATCTAAAATATGCAAATCGCATCTTAAAGACCCGAAATAGACACCTCGAACCGCTTCGTAGACTTTCTCTCCAAAACTCGATTTTTGCAAAAGCGTACAGACTGACCCTTGCGCATCGGTGCAAGAAGGTCTTCGACGACAAGAGCTTACTTGCTCACAGTCGCCACGTTTAGAAGTCAGTGTTAGAAAATGTCTTCGCTAGCTTAAGTAAGCTAGCTGGCACGCCCTATTTGTATACATAGGCCTTAGACACACGAGAAGATCCACTCCAAGCCCCCGAAAGGGACGAAGAGGCGGAGATTTTTGCGCGTCTACAGAGATTGGCACGCCCGGTGGGACGTGAGCCTTTTCAGAAATCGAGTTTACTTGTAGAAGTCTTGCGAAAATTTTGTAAAAAGGTGTCGTTTTAACTTGTTTTCTTTGCTTGTACTTAGGAAATTTTGAAAAAGCTTGAAAAGCATGTCAAAATCCAATCCAAGTGAAGTGTCGAGCCAAGGCTCATGCGCATCAAGTTCTCACTCTAGGAGGATTTTCAAAAACAAAATAAAACTAGATGAAATCGAGGACTTGAGAAGGGAGTTTGAGGCCAAAATCGATGCTCTCAGCCAAGAGGCTGAAGTAGGCGATTCATGTTCATCGAACGGTGAACAAAGGCCTAAAAAGAAATTTGAAAAACCTCGCAAGCAAAAAGAGGCCTCCGTAATGGAAGGCAACCAATACCACGAGTCCTTCACACAAAAGGACCGTAAAGCCCTACAGCAGCTGCTGAAAGGGCAAAATAAAGAGAAAAGAAGCTACGCCCTGTCTGATTTCCTTCCTATGGATTACGAAACAGATAGTGACGATGAAATACCGAACTTCCATCGGTATGATGGCATGGGAGACCCTAGGTCTCACTTGCAGCTTTTCTCACGTCGAGCCCATAAGAAGAAAAAGGACTCGATGAAATGGGTGTATTGGTTCCCTCTATCCCTTAAAGGCACAGCTGCCAAATGGTTGGCTTCCTACGACTTAAGCCAGTTCGCTACTTTTGAAGAGTTAGCGAACTTATTCATGCAAAGATTTGCACACAACGTGGAAGTCACGCCAACCCTGAATACCTTAAGGGAAACAAAGCAAGGCATGAATGAAGACGTGCATGCCTTCATTATAAGATGGAGGTCGCTTTTAGGCCAAGTGAGAGAGCCCATATCCGAAGGGTGCGCAGTAATGCTCATCCTGGATAATTTCAAAAGCGAGTTAAAAACCCTTCTCTCGCTCCATGAGATTTCAACTTTCCATAAGTTGATCAAAAAGGCCTCCCTTTTCGAAACCAACTTACGAAAAGGGACATACGATCACTTATGGAAAGGAAGTGCCGTTCCAAAAACCCGTTTGGAAAAGCCCATCGCATATGGGCTGCCCACGACGGACAAAGGGGCAAAGCCCCATAAAATCGCCAATGTTCGGGTGGATCCAGGCATGGCGGGCACTTCTAAAAATTTTGAAAAAATAGAAAATAAGAGAGAACGCAATTTTTCAAAACCGGTTGAAAAACGGGAGTACACTCCACTGGGGCAACCCGTGTCGGAGGTCCTAGACCTCTTACTTGCCCAGGGCATGATCGAACTCCCTGAAATCCCCGAAGGAGTCACGTCCAAAGGGGGGTATTTAAACCGATTTTGCAAGTATCATCGGCTCAAAGGCCATGATACCAAACGATGCTTCTCTCTTTTAAATAAAATTGAGAACTTGATAGCGAAAGGCCGGCTCCAGGTCACTGCGGAACCTGAGCTACCTCAAGCTATCTTCAAAGAACCCTTTCCCAAACACGCCAGTGGCAGTGGGAAAGGAAAGGAGGTATGTACCCTCACCATTTCCAAAGAACTAGCGCAAAAGCCCGAACCTGGTCGACCTGCTTGTGCGCCCATCCTTGTATTATACAAGAGGCCCGCCCAAGTCGTCATTCGGGGACCATCAAAAGTGGAAACCCCGGTAAAACCAGTTTTGAAAATCCAAGGTTCTCCTCAGCTCATCCTTAGAGCCAAGTCTAGCGCAAACCCAAGGCTGGTCGTGGGGGAAGTCACTAGATCCGGGAGGATCTACCAACCCCCGCACCTTGAAGGTGCTCAAAAGGTGGTCAGTGTACCTGGCCCCTCAAAAGCATGTATCCCTAGTGGTCTGCCAAAAGCAGATAAGGACAAAATCATCCTAAATCCTTATGATTTCGAAAACCACCTTTCAAAGATTCCTATTCACATGTCTATTCTAGAGCTTATCAAAACCTCGCCTAGGCATAGACTTGTCTTAGAGAAAATTCTAGAAAGGGCCAAGGTTGATTCGAACATAAGTCCAGAATCCTTGTCTGCCCAAGTGGCTTTATTAGGAGCAAAATCGCCCATTACCTTTTCGGAAGATGATGTAGATAGACCCTATGAAACCCATAACCATAGGAGCCAAATCGCCCATTACCTTTTCGGAAGATGATGTAGATAGACCCTATGAAACCCATAACCAGGCCCTGCATATCGAGGTGGTTCTAAACAACCACTCTCTGGACAGGTGCCTAGTCGATGGTGGAGGAGGGCTCAACATCCTTCCACTTCACGTGGCGTACAAAATCGGAGTCACCTTGACTTCAGTGAACCCAAGCCCCATCGTTATCACTGGATACGATGGGAATGCGTCTAGGCCTTTAGGATCCATCGAACTCCCAATGGAAACGGGAGGGATCGAACACACGGGGGTGTTCCATGTCTTGGACATCCACCCCCATTATAACCTGTTGCTGGGAAGACCCTAGATACACAGTTTGTGCGCTATGCCATCCACCTTCCACAGGTGTGTCAAGATCCCTTTTAGGGACCAGGTCGTAGTGATCCTAGGTGAGAGTCACCCACAGCTTCAGGGGATTATAAACTCCCCTTGTTTATCGAGCTCCCAGGCCCATGAGGCTAACCTGGGGCAAATTATGGTTGAGCTACCTCGGCTCGTGTTGAACAACCCTAGGAAGGTTGTATGTGTGAAGGGGCCGCCCAAAGCAGGCCCCCTCCCGACTCTAATCCTCCTAGGAAAACCTAAACGTTTCCTATTTCCAAAACCCCTGGACAAAAGGCCATACGAGCCTAATATGGACGATAGCATGTTCCAGGACCACGACTTATATCCCATCTTTCCAAAAAACAAAAGGTCGTGGCACATGTTATTGAACATGGGCTACACGCCCTACAAAAGTCTAGGGGCACAAAACCAGGGTCTCCTAGAGCCCATCCTTCCTAGGGCCAACCCAAGCCGATATGGGATCGGCTATACACCCCGAATACCGCCGGAGCCACCCCCTGTGACCACCTGGGTCAAGGGTGCCCCGGAGCCTGTCTTAGAAGAGACCTATGGTTTACACCTCCTATTCCGAGCCTAACCCGTAGTGTTTTCCCTTTGTAGGTATGACGGAAGATCCCTTTTTCTAAAAAATACCAAAAACATTTGAAAAACTTAAAATCGAAAAAATCGAAAAACAAGAAAAACCAAAAACAATGGAAAAATAAAAACTCGAAAAAAGTGTGCTTTGTATAGTTCCCAAAGTTCTTGTTTTACAAAAACCCAAAAAAATCAAAAATTTAGAAAATACCAAAAAGATTTTGTACATAGCTGCTCCTGGTAGGCCTTTGGCAAAAGAAAAGGATTTCGAAAGAAGTGTCGTCTGCATAGCCAGACCAAAAATTTCGAAGTCACTTGAAAATCCAAGTACAAAACCAGGTTATTTTGAAAACTGCGCATCAAGTTCCCTCGGGTCTATGGCCCACGAGAATGATCAAAGCCCAGAAGTGGATCCCCTTGAGGAAGATCCCACTTCTGAGCTCCCAGAATTTCATAGAATTCTCGATTTTGAAAGACCTTCCCAATCAGTAGGAGGAGATTTCATAGAGGCGAACCTAGGGGATGATTCCAATCCCAAAAACATCAAAATAGGCGCATGCTTGCATGAAACTGAAAAGTTAGCATTCATTGCATTTCTACGAACCTATTTAGATGTGTTTGCATGGACGTATGAAGACATGCCGGGCATAGATCCCAGCATAGTAGAGCATCGTCTTCCCTTAGATGTAGGTATAAAACCAATAAAGCAGAAGCTTAGGAAAATACACCCGAATGTACACACGCAAGTCAAAGAGGGTTTAGAAGATCTGCTAAAAGCCGGATTTATAAAACCCATTGCGTATTCTGATTGGTTGTCAAATATCGTTGTGGTTCGAAAAACCAATGGGAAAATTCGAATATGCATCGATTTCAGAAACCTGAATAAAGCCACTCCAAAGGATAATTATCCTTTACCAAACATAGATTTGATAGTCGATAGTACTGCAATCTCACCCAAGTGTTTAAGTTGGGTGCGTTGTCTTTCAATTCAAGCACTCTCACACACATTGAGCTTTCGCTCTTATTTGAAAGACCCAAGTAAGGGCCGACCTATACTATTTGGGTTTCATTTCTTGTCGTGTGAGTAAGTCTTTCAATTCAAGCACTCTCACACACATTGAGCTTTCGCTCTTATTTGAAAGACCCAAGTAAGGGCCGACCTATACTATTTGGGTTTCATTTCTTGTCGTGTGAGTAAGTCTTTCAATTCAAGCACTCTCACACACATTGAGCTTTCGCTCTTATTTGAAAGACCCAAGTAAGGGCCGACCTATACTATTTGGGTTTCATTTCATGTCGTGTGAGTAAGTCTTTCAATTCAAGCACTTTCACACACATTGAGCCTTCGCTCTTACTCCCAAGACCTTAGTAAAGGCCTTATTGCAGTTATATTTGGGTTTCATTTATGTCGTGTGGGTAGTCTTTTAATTCAAGCACTCTCTCACACATTGAGCCTTCACTCTTATTCCCAAGACCTTAGTCAAGGCCATACTGCAATTTATATTTGGGTTTCATTTCATGTCGTGTGTGTAAGTCTCTCAATTCAAGCACGCACCCACATTGAGCCTTCGCTCTTATTTGCAAGACCCGAGTAAGGGCTCATATACATAAGATATATACATATTTCCCTTCGGTTATTTCCCTTCAGTTATTTCCCTTCGGTTATTTCCCTTCGGTTATTTCCCTTCTGCTATTTCCCTTCAGTATTGTCTTTACATTTCGGGTTTTCCCTTTGGAGTAGCGTGAGTTTGCATTGCATCTACGCCATACCACGAGGTAGGACGCATATTGCATCAAAGCAAGCCCCGCTCGAAGTCGCCCATGTAGTGGAGTGTTCATAACACACAAACTAGGTGGCCCGAAAAGGGATAAAAGAAAAGACTTAGGCACGTGCAAATCCACGTGATCTAAAATATGCAAATCGCATCTTAAAGACCCGAAATAGACACCTCGAACCGCTTCGTAGACTTTCTCTCCAAAACTCGATTTTTGCAAAAGCGTACAGACTGACCCTTGCGCATCGGTGCAAGAAGGTCTACGACGACAAGAGCTTACTTGCTCACAGTCACCACGTTTAGAAGTCAGTGTTAGAAAATATCTTCGCTAGCTTAAGTAAGCTAGCTGGCACGCCCTATTTGTATACATAGGCCTTAGACACACGAGAAGATCCACTCCAAGCCCCCGGAAGGGACGAAGAGGCGGGGATTTTCGCGCGTCTACAACAACTAAAGACCGAGTTTAGACACTTACGAGTAGCTGGTCCGTAGAGGTCTTGCTTGAGCGTGGGCTTGGCCTTGGGCTGCAAACGGGAGCTCCGCGAGGATAGGTGACCAAAGGTGTTGGCCGGCTGCAAGTGGGGCACGGGATGGGCGCCTCAAAGGTGGCCGATGGCAAGTAGATGTCGCCTCAAGGTAGGGGGTTTAAAGGGGCTAAATAAGTGGGTTTTTTAGGGTCACTAGGGGAGTTGAGAGTTTAGGGAAACTGGACCTAAAGGAGGGTTTGTGGGAAGGCCGAATGGGACACCTAGGGGATGGCCGAATGGAGTATGATGGCTAGGTAGTGGACGATAGTTTGGGTTTTGCTAGGTTCGGCTAAGTGAAAAGGGTGGTGGAAAAGGGGTTGAGATGATGATAGGGTGGGTGGCTAAGAGTGGAGAGGTGGAATAGAAGGGCTTTGATGGAGTTTGGGTACTTACCGAATGGGGAGAGGCGGTGGAAGGCAAGGAGAAGCAGGCGGGTAGGTGGGCTCTTGGCTGGTCCGGTTGGGTTAAGGTGGTGGCGTCCGGCTGGGGAACGGTGGTGGATGGAAGAGGGAAGGTGGCGGTGCAGGTGGTGCCGGTGGAGCAGGTGGAGAGTGGAGCAGTTGGGGAGTGGAGCAGGCGGACAGATGGGGAGTGGAGTCGGCTGGGCTGAGGTGAGGGCTCCCTTTTTTTTTTCAAAACCCGCCCCCAAAGGGGAGGGGTTTAAATAGGGGATGGGTAGGTCGGTTAGGGCTGGGCTGAGGGTAGTGGTTAGGTGGTTTAGGTAGGGTGGTATGTAGATAAGGTGGGCTGGAAAGGGTTGGGCCAGATATTTTAAAACTAGGTGTTTGGGTAGATTGTGGGCTAAGGGTGGTTTAGGGGTTTAGGGCTAGGTTAGGTGGTTGGGTTTTAGGGTGAGGTTTAGTGAGCTAGGTTAGGTGATTAGGCTAGGTTTAGGCTAGGATTAGGGAAATTAGTCTAGGTTTAGGGAAGGATTAGGGAAGTGGGTTAGGTGATTAGGTTGGGATTAGGCCGGGATTAGGGAAGTGGGTTAGGTGATTAGGTTGGGATTAGGGGTGGATTAGGGGTTTAGGCTAGGATTAGTCATTTTGGGTTAGGTTTAGGTGAGGGAGCTCCCTTAGCATGGCCCATAGACCTTGATCACCCCATGTTGGTGCAGCCCTAGGTTAGGTTTTAGCTAACTACAAGCTTAAACCCACTCAATTAGGCTAACCCACATGTTTAAACCCAAACTTGACACACAAGTCAAGCTTAATACAACACTCTTGATATTTTTCATCCCCACTCTCTCTCATGCCCAATATCCCACGTGAATTTCAAGTGGGCCCCACCTCCATTTATGAGAAGGTGATGTGGGCCATGGATATGGATATTGGATTGGATCTCTGGATCCAAATCCAAATCCAAGTCCAGATATGGGTTTGGATTGGAATCTGGATATATATGGTCCAGATCCAATCCAAACTGAACTCTGACTCCTTCGAGCTGGGTTCGAAACGGACGATTCGTGCGGGGCCTGACAGCATCAGTACTCCGTCTGCGTTGGGTCTTCGCCAACATGGTCGTCCGCCTCCGTTTCTGCCTTCCGGAGATGACTTCAAAGGATATTTTGATAAGAACAGGGTCTTGGACGTTCGAGATCCTGGGGGTGTGAATCAGATACAAGAGTTGCTATGTCGGGCTCGACATGTGCTCCATTTCCGGGCTCTTCTTAGCTCTCCTGGTCCTGTCTTGATCGGGCCAAGCCACTTCGGGGTTTCAAAACATGTTTTAAAAAGTTTTCAAAAGCCATATCATATGTTTTTGAAAGATAAAGTTTAAAACATATATACAGGGTTGTTTGGAAGGCTCCTGGGTTTCCAAACTCAAAAATGGCCCTTTGGGGCTGCTTGTATAAAACCAGGTTGTTTTGAAGAAATTCGTGGGATTTCGGGGTGTTTATAGATGCCCCTCTTTGGCCTTGTCCAAATAGATTTGGATAAGGGCAAAGATGACAAACACCCCTTTTAATGTCTCCCTAGATCTAGCCACGAAGAATACGGGATCGTCCCATTTTTAGCAAAATCTCAATTTACAAACTCTGGTAGGAGGAGATATCACGCCAAAGGGTTTCTACATGGAATCTGGTCCTAAATGGGATCATGTTCATGCAAGTACCATGCGTAGAATGCAAATGACATGGGTGTGGTGCCAAGAGTGGCGACCTCCCAGAGACCAGATGTAGTCGAACTCTAGAGACTTACAAGGCCTGTTGCTCCAAGTGAGCAAATCCTATGCTGTTCGATGTTTGGTTTTCAAAACTTATTTACAAAAGCTATTTACAAAAGGGACAACTGTCTTGAGTCTCGATCCTAAGGATCTCGAGCTCTTCGTGCTTGCCCTTGTTTGAGTCTTAACACTCGCTTATTTAGCGGAGGTTTTATAAGAAAACAAGCTTCATTTCAAATTCCTACGCCTTACTCGAAACGTCGAATTCTCAAACAAGACGAAATTCAAGTAAGTAAATCCTATTTTTACTTTAGGATTCCTCGAAATGAACCATGCTTTAGCTTGGGATAAGTCAGGGATGGGAAAGAGATACCACGGTCCCTTCTGAAGCGTCCCGTGGCTTAAGGCATAGAAGGCGGAAAACTGCTCTTTTTGAGCTTTTTGGCCTCTTTTTCCTTTTTTTTCATAGAGGGTCTCCCTTTGGGAGTATTTTTTCTTTAATCCCTCTTTTTCATAAGAGAATGGATTTTTCTTTTTGAAGTCTGGTTTCTTTCTTTTGGAAAGAGACTTTAAATGGGAAATTCCCTTTTGATTTGGGCCTTTGTTTTCCTTTTGGAAATAGGAGAGAAGAGGGGAGGACTTATCCCAAGCCTACACTCGATCCATTCCAGATCAGCCTATTTAGAAATAGCACGTACTACTTGCAAGTATCTTGCTATGTTGAACTAGGCCTTTCTTTGTAAGATGAAGGATTTTGAAATGTAACCACGATTTTGAAAACTCCACTCTTTCACAAGTGCGAATTCTCTTACTTAGGGTCACACGAGTTGCCTTTGCACCTTATTCACATGTCTCAGGGCAGCTATCCCTCTCAAATTTTCGAAAAACTGGAATTTAATCCAGATCCTACACATGATACTTCTTTAAGTATTGAATATTGATAGGATCTGCTAAATTCCTACCTTCTACATCGATCAACCAATACGAATTGTTCGTAGTGGTTGCTCGTACAACATAGGGTCCATCCTAGTTGGGGCGCCACTTGCCTAGGGGGTGTGGGCCACGATGGTGGATGGTTTTCAAGACCAGATCTCCCACTTCAAAGTGGCGAGGTCTTATGTGTTTGCTATAATGTCGGGCTATCCTTTGCCGGTATGCGCGAGCATGATCCATGGCAAGGAGTCGCCTCTCATCTAGCAAATCTAGTTCGGCCATCCTAGCATGCTGAAGCATCTCTAGGGGGAGGTCGAGTGCTATGGATGTATGAAATGAATGCAATTGAGTATGAATGGGAAGAATGGTATTTGTGCCATAGACCAACTCGAATGGTGTGGCATTCGTGGGAGTCCGGATGGAAGTCCTATAAGCCCATAAGGCTTCATCCAGCTTCTCGTGCCACGTCCTACCCTTCTCTAAGGTTTTCTCAATAATACTAATGAGAGTCTTGTTTGTGGCTTCGGCTTGGCCGTTGCCTTGAGGGTAGTAGGGCGAGGAGAAGTGGTGAGTTATGCCATACGTGTTGCACAACTTAACCATCCGCTCATTCTTGAATGGGGTACCATTATCAGAGACAAGGTCTCGTGGAACCCCAAATCGAGCCAAGATATTCCTCCGGATGAAAGCCACCACATGTTGCCCCATTACATTGGTTAGGGAAACGGCTTCCACCCACTTGGAGAAATACTCCATGGCTGCTAAAATAAAACGATGCCCATTCGAGGCCTTTAGAAATATTGGGCCTACAATGTCAAACGCCCACATGGTAAATGGCCAGGGGCTGACCACGGAATGCAATGCAGATGAAGGGATATGAATGGCGTGCCCATGCACTTGACACGAATGACACTTCCTAACATGATCGTGACAATCCTTTTTCAGGGTGGACCAAAAATAGCCCCCTCTAAGTATTTTCATTGCCATCATGTTGGCATTAACATGACCTCCGCATTCTCCATCGTGGAACTCATGCATTACTATCCTAGCCTCCTCTAGGTCGATACACCTAAGCAGAATGCCGGTAAAACTCTTTTTGTATAAGACCCCACCCAGAATGGTGTATCGGGTCGAAATCTTACGAATGAATGCCTTATCTTTGGACGTGGCATCCTCGGTGAATCCCCCATTTTCTAAAAATTGTTTTATGTCATAGAACCAGGGTTTTTCAATAGACTCTGGGTTGTTTTGGCAAATATCCAAGTCGTGTGTGGATGGATGGGGCGCATGCCATATTTCCAAAGATCTGGTCCCTGAAATGGGATCGACCTTCAGGGCTGAACCCAAGGAGGAGAGGGCATCGGCGATGCCATTGTCCTCTCTTCCTACGTGTGTGAGTTTACACGACTGGAAGGATTGGACCAATCGAGTGGCCAACTCGTGATATGGAAGTTGTTTCTCATTACGTACTTGCCAAATTTTTAAAACCTGGTTTATGACAAGGAGCGAATCTCCAAAGACCTCGATGCATGATGCCCCTAGAGTTTTCGAAATCCTTAAGCCTTGTATGAGTGCTTCATACTCAGCTATGTTGTTGGAACATTCAAAATCTAAGCGGACTGCTATGGGAATCTCGCCCTTTTCAGGGGAGATTAGGATGATCCCGGCACCAGCCCCTCGTTGGTTTCGTGCCCCATCAAAGTGCATCTTCCATACTTGGTTTTCGAAAGAATTTGCCAAAATGTGGTTTTGAAAATGGTTTTGCAATATGCCTTCATCCGGCATTTCGATAAGAGTGGGATATGCGTCTTCTAAGGGGAATTCAGCCACGTAATCTGCTAGGGCTTGCCCCTTAATGGAGATCTGGCGATGGTATTTCAGATCATACTCCATTAGAAGGAGTTGCCATTTGCCCAATCTACCCGTGAGAATGGGTTTTTCGAACAAGTGCTTGATTGGATCAAGCTTGGACACTATCCAGATCTCATGATCTAGGAAATAGTGTCTGAACTTCTGGCAGGCCCAGACTAGGGCCAAGCACGTCTTCTCCATGGCTTGATAATTTCGTTCATAAGCCAAGAGAGTTTTCGAAATATAGTAGATGGCATACTTCTTATGGGTGTGATCCTCGTATTGAGCCAATAGGGCTCCTAAAGCGTTTACATGCACGGAGATGTATAATAAAAGCGGTTTTCCTTGTTTTGGAGGATTCAAAACAGGGGGATTAACCAAGTATGCCTTCAGTCTCTCAAAGAACTTTTGGCATTCGTCATCCCATAAGAATTTTGTACCCTTCGTCAACAGTTTGTTGAAGGGTTCGCATCTAGTTGCCAGATTCGATATGAATCGGCGCACAGATTGTAATCGACCCTGGAGGCTACGGATTTGGGTGAGATTGGAGGGTGGAGCCATGTCTATGATGGCTCGACACTTAGAGGGGTCGACTTCTATTCCCCTTTGGCTCACCATAAAGCCTAGAAGCTTCCCTGATTCTACCCTGAACACACACGTTGTCTTTCAATTCAAGCACTCACACACATTGAGCATTTGCTCTTAGTTGAAAGACCCAAGTAAGGGCCGACCTATACTATTTGGGTTTCATTTCATGTCGTGTGAGTAAGTCTTTCAATTCAAGCACTCTCACACACATTGAGCTTTCGCTCTTATTTGAAAGACCCAAGTAAGGGCCGACCTATACTATTTGGGTTTCATTTCATGTCGTGTGAGTAAGTTGGGTGCGTTGTCTTTTAATTCAAGCACTTTCACACACATTGAGCCTTCGCTCTTACTCCCAAGACCTTAGTAAAGGCCTTATTGCAGTTATATTTGGGTTTCATTTATGCCGTGTGGGTAGTCTTTCAATTCAAGCACTCTCACACACATTGAGCCTTCGCTCTTATTCCCAAGACCTTAGTCAAGGCCATACTGCAATTTATATTTGGGTTTAATTTCATGTCGTGTGTGTAAGTCTTTCAATTCAAGCACGCACCCACATTGAGCCTTCGCTCTTATTTGCAAGACCCGAGTAAGGGCTCATATACATAAGCTATATACATATCTCCCTTCGGTTATTTCCCTTCGGTTATTTCCCTTCTGTTATTTCCCCTTCAGTATTGTCTTTACATTTCGGGTTTTCCCTTTGGAGTAGCGTGAGTTTGAATTGCATCTACGCCATACCATGAGGTAGGACGCATATTGCATCAAAGCAAGCCCCGCTCGAATTCGCCCTTGTAGTGGAGTATTCATAACACACAAACTAGGTGGCCCGAAAAGGGATAAAAGAAAAGACTTAGGCACGTGCAAATCCATGTGATCTAAAACATGCAATCGCATTTTAAAGACCCGAAATAGACACCTCGAACCGCTTTGTAGACTTTCTCTCCAAAACTCGATTTTTGCAAAGCGTACAGACTGACCCTTGCACACCGGTGCAAGAACGTCTGCGACGACAAGAGCTTACTTGCTCACAGTCGCCACGTTTAGAAGTCAGTGTTAAAAATATCTTCGCTAGCTTAGGTAAGCTAGCTGGCATGCCCTGTTTGCATACATAGGCCTTAGACACACGAGAGGATTCGCTCCGAGCCCTAAAAAAGGTGAGAGGCGGGGATTTTCGCGCGTCTACAGAGATTGGCACGCCCGGTGGGACGTGAGCCTTTCAAAAATCGAGTTTTTAAGTAAGAGTCTTACGAAAATTTTGTAAAAGGTGTCATTTTAACTTGTTTTCTTTACTTGTACTTAGGATATTTTGAAAAAAAGCTTGAAAAGCATGTCAAAATCCAATCCAAGTGAAGTGTCGAGCCAAGGCTCATGCGCATCAAGTTCTCACTCTAGGAGGATTTTCAAAAACAAAATAAAACTAGATGAAATCGAGGACTTGAGAAGGGAGTTTGAGGCCAAAATCGATGCTCTCAGCCAAGAGGCTGAAGTAGGCGATTCATGTTCATCGAATGGTGAACAAAGGCCTAAAAAGAAATCTGAAAAACCTCGCAAGCAAAAGGAGGCCTCCGTAATGGAAGGCAACCAATACCACGAGTCCTTCACACAAAAGGACCGTAAAGCCCTACAGCAGCTGCTGAAAGGGCAGAATAAAGAGAAAAGAAGCTACGCCCTGTCTGATTTCCTTCCTATGGATTACGAAATAGACAATGACGATGAAATACCGAACTTCCATCGGTATGATGGCATGGGAGACCCTAGGTCTCACTTGCAGCTTTTCTCGCGTCGAGCCCATAAGAAGAAAAAGGACTCGATGAAATGGGTGTATTGGTTCCCTCTATCCCTTAAAGGCACAGCTGCCAAATGGCTGGCTTCCTACGACTTAAGGCAGTTCGCTACTTTTGAAGAGTTAGCGAACTGCTTCATGCAAAGATTTGCACACAACGTGGAAGTCACGCCAACCCTGAATATCTTAAGGGATACAAAGCAAGGCATGAACGAAGATGTGCATGCCTTCATTATAAGATGGAGGTCGCTTTTGGGCCAAGTGCGAGAGCCCATATCCGAAGGATGCGCAATAATGCTCATCCTGGATAATTTCAAAAGCGAGTTAAAAACCCTTCTCTCGCTCCATGAGATTTCAACTTTCCATAAGTTGATCAAAAAGGCCTCCCTTTTCGAAACCAACTTACGAAAAGGGACATACGACCACTTATGGAAAGGAAGTGCCGTTCCAAAAACCCATTTGGAAAAGCCCATCGCATATGGGCTGCCCATGACGGACAAAGGGGCAAAGCCCCATAAAATCGCCAATGTCCGGGTGGATCCAGGCATGGCGGGCACTTCTAAAAATTTTGAAAAATTAGAAAATAAGAGAGAACGTAATTTTCAAAAACCGGTTGAAAAACGGGAGTACACTCCGCTGGGGCAACCTGTGTCGGAGGTCCTAGACCTCTTACTTGCCCAGGGCATGATCGAACTCCCTGAAATCCCCGAAGGAGTCACTTCCAAAGGGGGGTATTTAAACCGATTTTGCAAGTATCATCGGCTCAAAGGCCATGATACCAAACGCTACTTCTCTCTTCTAAATAAAATTGAGAACTTGATAGCAGAAGGCCGACTCCTGGTCACTGCGGAACCTGAGCCACCTCAAGCTATCTTCAAGGAACCCTTTCCCAAACACGCCAGTGGTAGTGGAAAAGGAAAGGAGGTATGTACCCTCACCATTTCCAAGGAACTAGCACAAAAGCCAGAACCTGGTCGACCTACTTGTGCGCCCATCCTTGTATTATACAAGAGACCCGCCCAAGTCGTCATTCGGGGACCACCAAAAGTGGAAACCCCGGCAAAACCAGTTTTGAAAATCCAAGGTTCTCCTCAGCTCATCCTTAGAGCCAAGTTTAGCGCGAACCCTAGGCTGGTCGTGGGGGAAGTCACTAGATCCGGGAGGATCTATCAACCCCCGCACCTTCAAGGTGCTCAAAAGGTGGTCAGTGTGCCTGGCCCCTCAAAAGCATGTATCCCTAGTGGTCTGCCAAAAGCAGATAAGGACAAAGTCATCCTAAATCCTTATGATTTCGAAAACCACCTTTCAAAGATTCCTATTAACATGTCTATCCTAGAGCTCATTAAAACCTCGCCTAGGCATAGACTTGTATTAGAGAAAATTCTAGAAAGGGCCAAGGTTGATTCGAACATAAGTCCGGAATCCTTGTCTGCCCAAGTGGCTTTATTAGGAGCAAAATCGCCCATCACGTTTTCGGAAGATGATGTAGATAGACCCTACGAAACCCATAACCAGGCCCTGCATATCGAGGTGGTTCTAAACAACCACTCTCTGGATAGGTGCCTAGTCGATGGTGGAGGAGGGCTCAACATCCTTCCACTTCACGTGGCGTACAAAATCGGAGTCACCTTGACTTCAGTGAACCCAAGCCCCATCGTTATCACTGGATACGATGGGAATGCGTCTAGGCCTTTAGGATCCATCGAACTCCCAATGGAAACGGGAGGGATTGAACACATGGGGGTGTTCCATGTCTTGGACATCCACCCCCATTATAACCTGTTGCTGGGAAGACCCTAGATACACAGTTTGTGCGCTGTGCCATCCACCTTCCACAGGTGTGTCAAGATCCCTTTTAGGGACCAGGTCATAGTGATCCTAGGTGAGAGTCACCCACAACTTCAGGGGATCATAAACTCCCCTTGTTTATCAAGCTCCCAGGCCCATGAGGCTAACCTGGGGCAAATTATGGTTGAGCCACCTCGGCTCGTGTTGAACAACCCTAGGAAGGTTGTATGTGTGAAGGGGCCGCCCAAAGCAGGCCCCCTGCCGACTCTAATCCTCCTAGGAAAACCCAAGCGTTCCCTATTTCCAAAACCCCTAGACAAAAGGCCATATGAGCCTAATATGGACGATAGCATGTTCCAGGACCACGACTTGTATCCCATCTTTTCAAAAAACAAAAGGTCGTGAAACATGTTATTGAACATGGGCTACACGCCCTCCAAAACCCCTCGAGGAAGATCCCACTTCTGAGCTCCCAGAATTTCATAGAATTCTCGATTTTGAAAGACCTTCCCAATCAGTAGGAGGAGATTTCGTAGAGGTGAACCTAGGGGATGATTCCAATCCCAAAACCATCAAAATAGGCGCATGCTTGCATGAAACTGAAAAGTTAGCATTCATTGCATTTCTACAAACCTATTTAGATGTGTTTGCATGGACGTATGAAGACATGCCGGGCATAGATCCCAGCATAGTCGAGCATCGTCTTCCCTTAGATATAGGTGTAAAACCAATAAAGCAGAAGCTTAGGAAAATACACCCGAATGTACACACGCAAGTCAAAGAGGGTTTAGAAGATCTGCTAAAAGCCGGATTTATAAAACCCATTGCGTATTCTGATTGGTTGTCAAATATCGTTGTGGTTCGAAAAACCAATGGGAAAATTCGAATATGCATCGATTTTAGAAACCTGAATAAAGCCACTCCAAAGGATAATTATCCTTTACCAAACATAGATTTGATAGTCGATAGTACTGCAAATCATGAAATGTTTTCATTCATGGATGGCTATTCAGGCTATAATGAAATCAAACTAAGTCCACGAGATCAGGGTAAGACCGCCTTCACAACCCCATGGGGCACGTACTGCTATACAGTCATGCCCTTTGGTTTGAAAAATGCCGGCGCAACATACCAACGAGCCATGAACACGATCTTCCATGATCAAATTCATGAGCTTGTAGAAGTGTATGTAGATGATCTCTTTACCCAACTTAAACAAAACCCTTCGAAAATGAAAGTATATATATACACTTATGTATTAGGGGCTGATTAGGCCCGTGTGTGTTCAAAATCGTGCACGACTAAGAGAGTGCACGTGTGTGGTTGTGCCAAGCCACGTTATTACAAGCGGGGAGAGACTAAGCTCCGTTATTACAACCCCGTATCAAATTGAATCTCAAGCAAGTGTACAACTAAAGACCGAGTTTAGGCACTTACGAGTAGCTGGTCCGTAGAGGTCTTGCTTGAGCGTGGGCTTGGCCTTGGGCTACAAACGGGAGCTCCGCGAGGATAGGTGACCAAAGGTGTTGGCCGGCTGCAAGTGGGGCGCGGGATGGGCGCCTCAAAGGTGGCCGGTGGCAAGTAGATGTCGCCTCAAGGTAGGGGGTTTAAAGGGGCTAAATAAGTGGGTTTTTTAGGGTCACTAGGGGAGTTGAGAGTTTAGGGAAACTGGACCTAAAGGAGGGTTTGTGGGAAGGCCGAATGGGACACCTAGGGGAAGGCCGAATGGAGTATGATGGCTAGGTAGTGGATGGCAGTTTGGGTTTTGCTAGGTTCGGCTAAGTGAAAAGGGTGGTGGAAAAGGGGCTGAGATGATGATAGGGTGGGTGGCTAAGAGTGGAGAGGTGGAAGAGAAGGGCTTTGATGGAGTTTGGGTACTTATCGAATGGGGAGAGGCGGTGGAAGGCAAGGAGAAGCAGGCGGGCAGGTGGGCTCTTGGCTGGTTCAGTTGGGTGAAGGTGGTGGCGTCCGGCTGGGGAATGGTGGTGGATGGAAGAGGGAAGGTGGCGGTGCAGGTGGTGCCAGTGGAGCAGGTGGAGAGTGGAGCAGTTGGGGAGTGGAGCAGGCGGACAGATGGGGAGTGGAGTTGGCTGGGCTGAGGTGAGGGCTCCCAGTTTTTTTTCAAAACCCGCCCCCAAAGGGGAGGGGTTTAAATAGGGGATGGATAGGTCGGTTAGGGCTGGGCTGAGGGTAGTGGTTAGGTGGTTTAGGTAGGGTGGTATGTAGATAAGGTGGGCTGGAAAGGGTTGGGCCAGATATTTTAAAACTAGGGGTTTGGGTAGATTGTGGGCTAAGGGTGGTTTAGGGGTTTAGGGCTAGGTTAGGTGGTTGGGTTTTAGGGTGAGGTTTAGTGAGCTAGGTTAGGTGATTAGGCTAGGTTTAGGCTAGGATTAGGGAAATTAGTCTAGGTTTAGGGAAGGATTAGGGAAGTGGGTTAGGTGATTAGGTTGGGATTAGGCCGGGATTAGGGAAGTGGGTTAGGTGATTAGGTTGGGATTAGGGGTGGATTAGGGGTTTAGGCTAGGATTAGTCATTTTGGGTTAGGTTTAGGTGAGGGAGCTCCCTTAGCATGGCCCATAGACCTTGATCACCCCATGTTGGTGCAGCCCTAGGTTAGGTTTTAGCTAACTACAAGCTTAAACCCACTCAATTAGGCTAACCCACATGTTTAAACCCAAACTTGACACACAAGTCAAGCTTAATACAACACTCTTGATATTTTTCATCCCCACTCTCTCTCATGCCCAATATCCCACGTGAATTTCAAGTGGGCCCCACCTCCATTTATGAGAAGGTGATGTGGGCCATGGATATGGATTTTGGATTGGATTTCTGGATCCAAATCCAAATCCAAGTCCAGATATGGGTTTGGATTGGAATCTGGATATATATGGTCTAGATCCAATCCAAGTCAAGCACTCTCACACACATTGAGCTTTCGCTCTTATTTGAAAGACCCAAGTAAGGGCCGACCTATACTATTTGGGTTTCATTTCATGTCGTGTGAGTAAGTCTTTCAATTCAAGCACTCTCACACACATTGAGCTTTCGCTCTTATTTGAAAGACCCAAGTAAGGGCCGACCTATACTATTTGGGTTTCATTTCATGTCATGTGAGTAAGTCTTTCAATTCAAGCACTTTCACACACATTGAGCCTTCACTCTTACTCCCAAAACCTTAGTAAAGGCCTTATTGCAGTTATATTTGGGTTTCATTTATGTCGTGTGTGTAGTACTTCAATTCAAGCACTCTCACACACATTGAGCCTTCGCTCTTACTCCCAAGACCTTAGTCAAGGCCATACTGCAATTTATATTTGGGTTTAATTTCATGTCGTGTGTGTAAGTCTTTCAATTCCAACACGCACCCACATTGAGCCTTCGCTCTTATTTGCAAGACCCGAGTAAGGGCTCATATACATAATCTATATACATATTTCCCTTCGGTTATTTCCCTTCGGTTATTTCCCTTCGGTTATTTCCCTTCAGTTATTTCCCTTCAGTTATTTCCCTTCAGTATTGTCTTTACATTTCGGGTTTTCCCTTTGGAGTAGCGTGAGTTTGCATTGCATCTACGCCATACCACGAGGTAGGACGCATATTGCATCAAAGCAAGCCCCGCTCGAATTCGCCCACGTAGTGGAGTGTTCATAACACACAAACTAGGTGGCCCGAAAAGGGATAAAAGAAAAGACTTAGGCACATGCAAATCCACGTGATCTAAAACATGCAATCGCATTTTAAAGACCCGAAATAGACACCTCGAACCGTTTCGTAGACTTTCTCTCCAAAACTCGATTTTTGCAAAGCGTACAGACTGACCCTTGCGCATCGGTGCAAGAAGGTCTGCGACGACAAGAGCTCGCTTGCTCACAGTCGCTACGTTTAGAAGTCAGTGTTAAATATATCTTCGCTAGCTTAGGTAAGGTAGCTGTTACGCCCTGTTTGCATACATAGGCCTTAGACATACGAGAGGATCCGCTCCGAGCCCTGAAAAAGGCAAGAGGCGGGGATTTTCGCGCGTCTACAGATTCCTATCCACATGTCTATCCTAGAGCTTATACAAACCTCGCCTAGGCATAGACTCGTGCTAGAGAAAATTCTACAAAGAGCCAAGGTTGATTCGAACATAAGTCTGGAATCCCTATTTGCCCAAGTGGCTTTAATAGGAGCAAAATCGCCCATCACTTTCTCGAAAGATGATGTAGATAGACCCTACGAGTCCCACAACTAGGCCCTGCATATCGAGGTGGTTCTGAATAACCACTCTCTGGATAGGTGCCTAGTCGATGGGGGAGGAGGGCTCAACATCCTTCCACTTCATGTGGCGTAACAAATCGGAGTCACTTTGACTTCTGTAAACCCAAGCCCCATCGTTATCACTGGATACGATGGGAATGCGTCTAGGCCATTAGGATCGATAGAACTCCCGATGGAAATGGGAGGGATCACGCATACGGGGGTGTTCCATGTCTTGGACATCCACCCCCATTATAACCTATTGCTGGGAAGGCCCTGGATACACAGCTTGTGCACTGTGCTATCCACCTTCCACAGGTGTGTCAAGATCCCTTTCAGGGACCAAGTAGTGGTGATCCTAGGTGAGAGTCACCCACAGCTTTAGGGGATCATAAACTCCCCTTGTTTATCGAGCTCCCAGGCCCATGAGGCTAACCTGGGGTAGATTGTGATTGAGCCGCCAAGGCTCGTGTTACACAACCCTAGGAAGGTTGTATATATGAAGGGGTCGCCTAAAGTAGGCCCCCTACTGATCTTAACCCTTCTAGGAAGACCCAAGCGTTCCCTATTTCCAAAGCCCCTGGACAAGAAGCCATACGAGCACGATATGGACGACAGCAAGTTCCAAGACCACGATTTATATCATCAATTTTCAAAAAATAAGAAATCGTGGAACATGTTGTTAAATATGGGCTACATGCCCTACAAAAGTCTAGGGGCGCAAAACCAGGGTCTCCTAGAGCCCATCCTTCCTAGGGCCAACCCAAGCTGATATGGGATCGACTATACTCCCAGAATACCGCCAGAGCCACCCCCTGTGACCACCTGAGTCAAGGGTGCCCTGGAGCCTACCCTAGAAGAGACCTACGATTTAGACCTCCTATTCTGAGTCTAACCCGTAGTGTTTTCCCTTTGTAGGTATGACGGAAGATCCCTTTCAGAAAAATACAAAAACATTTGGAAAACTTAAAATCAAAAAATTGAAAAAGAAGTAAAGCCAAAAACAATAGAAAAACAAAAACTCAAAAATAGAGTGCTTTGTATAGTTCCTAAAGTTCTTGTTTTACAAAAACCCAAAAAAATAAAAAATGTAGAAAATACCAAAAGGATTTTGTATATAGCTGCTCCTGGTAGGGCTTTGGAAAAAGATTTCGAAAGGAACGTCGTCTGCATAGCCAGACCAAAAATTTCGAAATCAATTGAAAATCCGAGTGCAAAACCAGGTCTTTTTGAAAATCACGCATCAAATTTCCTCGGGTCTATAACCCACGAGAATGATCGAAGCCCAAAGGTGGATCCCCTTGAGGAGGATCCCACTTCTGAGCTCCCAGAATTTCATAAAATTCTCGATTTTGAAAGACCTTCTAATTCAGTAGGAGGAGATTTCATAGAGGTGAACCTAGGGGATGATTCCAATCCCATAACCATCAAAATAGGCACATGCTTGCATGAACATGAAAGATTAGCATTCATTGCAATTCTACAAACCTATTTAGATGTGTTTGCATGGACGTATGAAGACATGCCAGGCATAGACCCCAGCATTGTCGAACATCGTCTTCCCTTAGATGCGGATGTAAAACCCATAAAGCAGAAGCTTAGGAAAATACACCCGAATGTACACACGCAAGTCAAAGAGGGTTTAGAAGATCTGCTAAAAGCCGGATTTATAAAACCCATTGCGTATTCTGATTGGTTGTCAAACATCGTTGTAGTTCAAAAAACCAATGGGAAAATTCGAATATGCATCGATTTCAGAAACCTGAATAAAGCCACTCCAAAGGATAATTATCCTTTACCAAACATAGATTTGATAGTCGATAGTACTGCAAATCATGAAATATTTTCGTTTATGGATGGCTATTCAGGCTATAATCAAATCAAACTAAGTCCACGAGATTAGGGTAAGACCGCCTTCACAACCCCATGGGGCACGTATTGCTATACAGTCATGCCCTTTGGTTTGAAAAATGCCGGCGCAACATACCAACGAGCCATGACCACGATCTTCCATGATCAAATTCATGAGCTCGTAGAAGTGTATGTAGATGATCTCTTGGCGAAATCCAAAACCCGATGCACTCATATCGAATGTTTGCAAAAGATTTTCGAAAGGCTTAGGCTTTACAAAGTAAAGCTAAACCCTCAAAAATGTGTGTTCGGGGTAGAATCAGGGAAGCTTCTAGGCTTTATGGTAAGCCAAAGGGGTATAGAAGTCGACCCCTCTAAGTGTCGACCCATCAAAGACATGGCTCCACCCTCCAATCTCACCCAAATTCATAGCCTCCAGGGTCGATTACAATCCGTTCGCCGATTCATATCGAATCTGGCGACTAGATGCGAACCCTTCAACAAACTGTTGAGGAAGGGCATGAAATTCTTATGGGATGATGAATGCCAGAAGTCCTTCAAAAGACTAAAGGCATACTTAGTTAATCCCCCCGTTTTGAATCCTCCGAAGCAAGGAAAACTGCTTTTACTCTACATCTCTATGCATGCGAATGCTTTAGGAGCCCTATTGGCTCAATACAAGGATGACACCCATAAGGAGCATGCCATCTACTATATTTCGAAAACTCTCTTAGCTTATGAACGAAATTATCAAGCCATGGAGAAGACGTGCTTGGCCCTAGTCTGGGCCTGCCAGAAATTCAGACACTATTTCCTAGATCATGAGATCTGGATAGTGTCCAAGCTTGATCCAATCAAGCACTTGTTCGAAAAACCCATTCTCACGGGTAGATTGGGCAAATGGCAACTCCTTCTAATGGAGTATGACCTAAAATACCATCACCAGATCTCCATTAAGGGGCAAGCCCTAGCAGACTACGTGGCTGAGTTCCCCCTGGAGGACGCATATCCCACACTTGATGAAATGCCTGACGAAGGCATATTGCAAAACCATTTCCAAAACCACATTTTGGCAAACAATTTCGAAAGCCAAGTATGGAAGATGCACTTCGATGGGGCACGAAACCAACGAGGGGCTGGTGCTGGGGTCATCCTCATCTCCCCTGAAAAGGGCGAGATTCCCATAGCAGTCCGCCTAGATTTCGAATGTTCCAACAACGTAGCTGAGTATGAAGCACTCATACAAGGCTTAAGAATTTTGAAAACTCTAGGGGCATCATGCATCGAGGTCTTTGGAGATTCGCTCCTTGTCATAATCCAGGTTTTGAAAATTTGGCAAGTACGTAATGAAAAACTGCTTCCATATCACGAGTTGGCCACTCGATTGGTTGAGTTGTTCCAATCGTGTAAACTCACACATGTGGGAAGGGAGGACAATGGCATTGCCGATGCCCTGTCCTCCTTGGGTTCAACCCTAAAGGTCAATCCCATTTCCGGGACCGGGTCTTTAGAAATATGGCATGCGCCCAACCCATCCACACACGATCTGGATATTTGCCAAAATAACCCAGACTCTATTGAAAAACCCTGGTTTTATGACATCAAACAATTTCTAGAAAGTGGGGGATTCGCCGAGGATGCCACATCCAAAGATAAGGCATTCATCCGTAAGATTTCGACCCAATACACCATTCTGGGTGGGGTTTTGTACAAAAAGAGTTTTACCGGCATCCTACTTAGGTGTATCGATCTAGAGGAGTCTAGGATAGTGATGCATGAATTCCACGACGGAGAATGTGGAGGTCATGTTAATGCCAACATAATGGCGATGAAAATACTTAGAGGGGGCTATTTTTGGTCCACCCTGAAAAGGAATTGTCACGATCATGTTAGGAAGTGTCATCCATGTCAAGTGCATGGGCACACCATTCAAACCCCATCATCTGCATTGCATTCCATGGTCAGCCCCTGGCCATTCACCATGTGGGCATTTGACATCGTAGGCCCCATATTTCTGAAGGCCTCGAATGGGCATCGATTCATTTTAGCAGCCACGGAGTATTTCTCCAAGTGGGTGGAAGCCATTTCCCTAACCAACGTACTGGGGCAACATGTGGTGGCTTTCATCCGGAGGAATATCTTGGCTCGATTTGGGGTTCCACGAGACCTTGTGTCTGATAATGGCACCCCATTCAAAAACGAGCGGATGGTTAAGTTGTGCAACACGTACGGCATAACTCACCACTTCTCTTCGCCCTACTACCCTCAAGGCAACGGCCAAGCCGAAGCCACAAACAAGACTCTCATTAGCATAATTGAGAAAACCTTAGAGAAGGGTAGGACGTGGCACGAGAAGCTGGATGAAGCCTTATGGGCTTATAGGACTTCCATCCGGACTCCCACGAATGCCACACCATTCAAATTGGTCTATGGCACAAATGCCATTCTTCCCATTCATACTCAATTGCATTCATTCCATACATCCATTGCACTCGACCTCCCCCTAGAGACGCTTCAGCATGCTAGGATGGCCGAACTAGATTTGCTAGACGAGAGGCGACTCCTTGCTATGGATCATGCTCGTGCATACCGGCAAAGAATAGCTCGACACTATGGCAAACACATGAGACCTCGCCACTTTGAAGTAGGAGACTGGTTTTGAAAACCATCCACTATCGTGGCCCACATCCCCTCGGAAAGTGGCGCCCCAAGTGGGATGGACCCTATGTTGTACGGGCAACCACTACAAACAACTCGTATTGGTTGATTGATGTAGAAGGTAAGAATTTAGCAGATCCTATAAATATTCAATACTTAAAGAAGTATTATGTGTAGGATTTGGATTAGATTCCAATTTTTGAAAATTTTAGGGATAGCTGCCCTGAGACATGAAAATAAGGTGCAAAGGCAAAGTCGTGTGACCCTGAGTGAGAGAATTCACACTTGTGAAAGAGTGGAGTCTTCAAAATCGTGGTTACATTTCAAAATCCTTCTTCTTACAAACAAAGGCCTAGTTCAACATAGAAAGATACTTGCAAGTAGTACGTACTATTTCTAAATAGGCTGATCTAGAATGGATCGAGTGTGAGCTTGGGATAAGTCCTCCCCTCTTCTCTTCTCCTTCCCAAAAGGAAAACAAAGGCCCAAACAAAGGGAATTTCCCATTCAAAAGGCTCTTTCCAAAAGAAAGAAACCAGAATTCAAAAGAAAAATCGATTCTCTTGTGAAAAAGAGGGATTAAAGAAAAAAATATTCCCGAAGGGAGACCCTCTATGAAAAAAAAAAGGGAAAAGAGGCCAAAAAGCTCAAAAAGAGCAATTTTCCGCCTTCTATGCCTTAAACCATGGGACGCTTCAGAAGGGACCGTGGTATCCCTTTCCCATCCCTGGCTTATCCCAAGCTAAAGCATGATTCATTTCGAGGAATCCTAAAGTAAAAATAGGATTTACTTACTTGAATTTCATCTTATTTGAGAATTCGACGTTTTGAGTAAGGCGTAGGAATTTGAAATATAGCTTGTTTTCTTACAAAACCTCCGCTAGATAAGTGAGTGTTAAGACTCAAACAAGGGCAAACACGAAGAGCTCAAGATCCTTAGGTTCAAGACTCAAGACAGTTGTCCCTTTTGTAAATAGTTTTGTAAATAGATTTTGGAAAATCGAACATCGAACAGCATAGGATCTGCTCACTTGGAGCAACAGGCCTTGTAAGTCTCTAGAGTTCAACCACATCTGGTCTCTGGGAGGTCGCCACTCTTGGCACCACACCCATGTCAAGCATCTGCATTCCACGCATGACACTTGCATAAACCTGATCCCATTTAGGACCAGATTCCATACATATCCCTTTGGCATGATATCTCCTCCTACCAGGGTTCTAAAGTGAGATTTTGCTAAAGATTGGGACGATCCCATATTCTTCGTGGTTAGTGTAGACGCGCGAAAAATCCCTGCTTCTCACCTTTTCAGGGCTCGGAGCGAATCCTCTCGTGTGTCTAAGGCCTATTTATGCAAACAGGGCATGCCAGCTAGCTTACCTAAGCTAGCGAAGATATATTTAACACTGACTTCTAATCGTGGCGACTGTGAGCAAGTGAGCTCTTGTCGTCGCAGACCTTCTTGCACCGATGCGCAAGGGTCAGTCTGTACACTTTGCAAAAATCGAGTTTTGGGAGAGAAAGTCTACGAAGCGGTTCGAGGTGTCTAATTCGGGTCTTTTAGATGCGGTTGCATATTTTAGATCACGTGGATTTGCACGTGCCTAAGTCTTTCCTTTTATCCCTTTTTGGGCCACCTAGTTTGTGTGTTATGAACACTCCACTACATGGGCGAATTCGAGCGGGGCTTGCTTTGATGCAATATGCGTCCTACCGCGTGGTATGGCGTAGATGCAATGCAAACTCACGCTACTCCAAAGGGAAAACCCGAATGTAAAGACGATACTGAAGGGAAATAACTGAAGGGAAATGACTTGAAATATAAATGCCGAAGGGAGATATGTATATAGAGTATGTATATGAGCCCTTATTCGGGTCTTGCAAATAAGAGCGAAGGCTCAATGTGGGTGTGTGCTTGAATTGAAAGACTTACACACACGACATGAAATTAAACCCAAATATAAATTGCAGTATGGCCTTAACTAAGGTCTTGGGAATAAGAGCGAAAGCTCAATGTGTGTGAGTGCTTGAATTGAAGTACTACGCACACGACATGAAATTAAACCCAAATATAACTGCAATAGGCCTTGACTAAGGTCTTGGGAGTAAGAGCGAAAGCTCAATGTGTGTGAGAGTGCTTGAATTGAAAGACTTACACACACGACATGAAATGAAACCCAAATAGTATAGGTCGGCCCTTACTTGGGTCTTTCAAATAAGAGCGAAGGCTCAATGTGTGTGAGAGTGCTTGAATTGAAAGACTTACACACACGACATGAAATGAAACCCAAATAGTATAGGTCGGCCCTTACTTGGGTCTTTCAAATAAGAGCGAAAGCTCAATGTGTGTGAGTGCTTGAATTGAAAGACAACGCACCCAACTTAAGCAAAACCCTTCAAAAATGAAAGTATATGTATATACTTATGTATTAGGGGCTGATTAGGCCCGTGTGTGTTCAAAATCGTGCACAACTAAGAGAGTGCACGTGTGTGGGTGTGCCAAGCCACGTTATTACAAGCGGGGGGAGACTATGCTCCGTTATTACAACCCCGTATCGAATTGAATCTCAAGCAAGTATACAACTAAAGACCGAGTTAGGCACTTACTAGTAGCTGGTCCGTAGAGGCCTTGCTTGAGCGTGGGCTTGGCCTTTGCCTTGGGCAGCAAAAGGGAGCTCCGCGAGGTTGAGCGACAAGAGGTGCTGGCCGGCTGCAAATGGGGCGTGGGAGAGGCGCCTTGAAGGTGGCCGGGTGCTAGGGATGGGGTGTCGGATGCTAAGGATGGGGTGCTGGATGCCAAGGATGGGGTGCCTAGGGAATGTGGCACTAAGGGAGGCTAAGGGAGTACCTAGGGGACGGATATGGTTGGCGGGTGGCTAGAGTGGCTATGGGTGGTTAGGTAGTGGCGGGTAGTTAGGTCGGTTGAGGCTTGGCCGAATGGGAGTGGTGGCGACAGGTGGCTGGAGTTAGGGTAAGGTGGTGGTAGGGTGGATGGTTAAGGGTGGAGGGGAAGTGGAGAAGAGGTGAAGTAGGGTATGGGGTACTAACCAAGTGATGGGAGGCGGCGGGTGGCTGAGGAGAAGCCGGGTGTGATGGTGGATGGGGCAGGTTCGGACGGATGAAGAGGGTGGCGACGGATGGTTGGTCGGCTGGGGCGTGGTGGAGCAGGTGGAGCGAGGTGGTGGCTGGTGGTGGTGCAGGTGGAAGGTCCGGCTGGAAGTGGTGCAGGCGGCTGGGTTCGGTTGGGCTGGGAAGTGGGGTCCAAGGCTTGAAAACCCGCCCACTAGGGGGGGGGGGGTTATAGCCTTTGTGAAGGGCGGTGGGGGTGGTTTTGGGGTAGTGGTTAGGTGGTCTAGGGAGGGTGGTAAGGTGATATGGTGGGCTGGTATTAGGGTAGGGCCAGATATTTTGTTTTAATGGTTTTGGGGGGATATGGTGTGCTAGGTTTAGATGGGGTGGTTTAGTGGTTTAGGGTTTAGTTAGGTGGGTTGGTTCTAGGGTGAGGTTTAGTGAGCTAGGTTAGGTGATTAGGCTAGGATTAGGCTAGGTTTAGGAAAATTAACCTAGGTTTAGGGAAGGATTAGGGAAGTGGGTTAGGTGATTAGGTTGGGATTAGGCCGGGATTAGGGAAGTGGGTTAGGTGATTAGGCTCAGATTAGGGGTGGGTTAGGGTGGAAGGCTAGGATTAGGTGTTTTGGGTTAGGTTTAGATGAAGGAGCTCCCTTTGCATGACCCATGGACCTCAACCACATCATGTTGGTGCAGCCCTAGGTTAGGTTTTGGCTAATTACAAGCTTAAACCCACTCAATTAGGCTAACCCACATGATTAACCCCAAACTTGACACACAAGTCAAGCTTAATTACAACCACACTTGATCTTATCCATCCCCCACTCTCTCTCATGCCCATGATCCCACGTGAATTTCAAGTGGGCCCCACCTCCATTTATGAGAAGGTGATGTGGGCCATGGATATGGATATTGGATTGGATCTCTAGATCCAAATCCAAATCCAAGTCCACATATGGGTTTGGATTGGGATCTGGATATATATGGTCTAGATCCGATCCAAACTGAACTCTGACTCCTTCGAGCTGTGTTCGAAACGGACGATTTGTGTGGGGTCTGACAGCATCAGCACTCCGTCTGCGTTGGGTCTTCGCCAACATGATCGTCCGCCTCCGTTTCTACCTTCCGGAGATGACTTCAAATGACATTTTGATAATAACAGGGTCTTGGACGTTCGAGATCCTGGGGGTATGGATTTGATACGAGAGTTGTTGTGTCGGGCTTAACATGTGCTCCGGTTCCGGGCTCTCTTTGACTTTGCTGGTCCTGTCTTGATTAGGCCAAGCTGCTTTGGGGTTTCAAAACGTGTTTTAAAAGGTTTTCAAAAGCCATATTATATATTTTTGAAATATGAAGTTTAAAACATATATACAGGGTTGTCTGGAAGGCTCCTGGTTTTCCAAACTCAAAATGGCCCTTTGGGGCTGCTTGTACAAAACCAGGTTTGTTTAAGAAATTCGTGGGATTTCGGGGTGTTTACAGTTAGATCTAGGGAGACATTGAAAGGGGTGTTTGTCATCTTTGCCCTTATCCAAATCGATTTGGACAAGGCCAAAGAGGGGCATCTGTAAACACCCCGAAATCCCACGAATTCCTCAAACCAACCTGGTTTTATAAAAGCAGCCCCAAAGGGCTATTTTGAGTTTGGAAACCCAGGAGCCTTCCAGACAACCCTGTACAGATGTTTTGAACTTTTATATGTTTTAAATATGTATAATATGTTTTAAAAACTATTAAAATATGTTTTGAAACCCCACAAAGCAAGCTTGGCCTGATCAAAGCAGGACTAGAAGAGTCAAAGAGAGCCCGAAATCGGAGCACAAGTCGAACCCGGCACAACTCTCGTATTGAATCCACCCCCAGGATCTCGAACGTCCATGTTGGCGAAGACCCAACGCAGACGGAGTACTGATGCTATCAGACCCCGCAGAAACCGTTCGTTTCGAACACAACCTAAAGGAGTCAGAATTCAGTTTGGATCGGATCTGGACCATATATATCCATATCCCAATCCAAACCTATGTGTGGATTTGGATTTGGATTTGGATTTGGATCCAGAGATCCAATCCAATATCCACATCCATGGCCCACATCATCTTCTCATAAATGGAGGTGGGGCCCACTTGAAATTCACATGGGATTATGGGCATAAGAGAGAGTGGGGGAGGATAAGATTTGGGAGTAATTGTAATTAAGCTTGACTTGTGTGTCAAGTTTGGGGTTAATCATGTGGGTTAGCCTAATTAGCATGGGTTTAAGCTTGTATTAGCCAAAACCTAACCTAGGGCTGCACCAACATGATGCAACAAGGTCTATGGGTTATGCAAAGGGAGCTCCCTAACCCAATCCTAATAAAAAACCCCTAATCCTAGCCTTTTACCCTAATCCCGGCCTAAACCTAGCCTAATCACCTAACCCACTTCCCTAATCCCGGCCTAATCCCAACCTAATCACCTAACCCACTTCCCTAATCCTTCCCTAAACCTAGCTTAATTTCCCTAAACCTAACCTAATCCTAGCCTAATCACCTAACCCATCTCACTAAACCTCACCCCAAGACCAACCCACCTAGCTAAACCCTAAACCCTAAACCCTAAACCACCCTACCTAAACCTAGCATACCATCTACCTAAAACCCCTTGTATTAAAATATCTGGCCCCTCCCCAAAACCAGCCCACCTTATCACCACACCACCACTACCTAAACCACCTTACCACCTCCTCAAAACCAGCCCCAACCGCCATCTCCAACCCTATATAAACCCCCCCCTAAGGGGCGGGTTTTCATTCACTCCGGTCCACCTTGGCCCAGCCGACCTTGGCCAGCTACCTTCCAGCCAAGCCTTCCGCCTTGCTCCACCTGCACCACCACACCCCGGCCAGCTCCACCTCGCGCCACCACCGCCTCCCGACCTGCTCCATCTCCATCGCCACTACCTCCCGGCTAAATCCCATCCACCCGAAGCACTCGACTGCCCCTCTTCCATCTGCCAACTCCTTCCCCTTTTGGTTAGTACCCTACCCTTAGCTCCACCTTTTCTTCACTCCCCCTCCACTCTCAACCACCTATACCACCACCACATCAACCCATCACAGTCACCCGCCATCCTCACCCATTCGGCCAAACCTCCACCTTACATCACCCGCCTTGACCCACTTCCCCTAGTAATACCCGGCCACCCCACTTGGCTCCTTAGGACCTACCCCTTCCACTCTCCACCAGCCCTTAGTCCCACCTCACACGACACCCTAGCTAGCTCCCTTCCCATCCATGATATCCCTAGCTACCCTAGCAGCCGGCCACCACCAAGCTCCCCTTAGTCGGCCACTCCAACTGACTGTACCAAATCCACTCGGCCAGCCATACATTTCCCTTAGGCACTCCCTTAGGCTCCCCTTTAGCACTCCCTTCCTTAATACCAGCCCATCCTTTAGTGACCTTCCTTAGTCACCTTAGCCCAAAGCATCAAGGCAGCCCCTCCCTAGCAGCCAGCCAGCTTCAAGGCGCCCTTCTCGTGCACCCAAGCCACCCGGCCAGCACCTCCCCTTGCCGTTCAACTCCGAGGAGCTCCCTCTTGTAGCCTAAGGCAAAGCCAAGCCTGCGTTCAAGCGAGTCATCTTCGGACCAGCTATAAGTAAGTGCCTAACTCGGTCCTTAGTTGTAGACTTGCTTAAATTAAATTTGATACGGGGTTGTAATAACGGAGCATTGTCTCCCCCCGCTTGTAATAACGTGGCTTGGCACATCCACACACACGTGCACTCTCTTAGTTGTGCACAATTTTGAACACACACGGGCCTAATCAGCCCTTTATATATAAGTTTATGTATATACTTTAAATTATGTAGGGTTTTGCTTAAGTTGGGTGTGTTGTCTTTCAATTCAAGCACGCACACACATTGAGCCTTCGCTCTTATTTGTAAGACCTAAGTAAGGGCCGTGTTATACTATCCTTGGGTTTAAATTCATGTTGTGTGCATAGTACTTCAATTCAAGCACTCACACACATTGAGCTTTCGCACTTATTCCCAAGACCTTAGTTAAGGCCATATTGCAAGTTATATTTGGGTTTCATTTCATGTCGTGTGTGTAGTACTTCAATTCTCGCACGCACCCACATTGAGCCTTCGCTCTTATTTGCAAGACCCAAGTAAGGGCCCATATATACATTATATACGTATTTCCCTTTGGCATTTACATTACAAGTCATTTCCCTTCGGCATTTACATTACAAGTCATTTCCCTTCGGCATTTACATTACAAGTCATTTCCCTTCGGCATTTACATTTCAAGTCATTTCCCTTCGGCATTGTCTTTAAATTCGGGTTTTCCCTTTGGAGTAGCGGGAGTTTGCATTGCATATACGCCATACCATGAGTTAGGACGCATATTGCATCAAAGCAAACCCCATACTCCCGCTCAAACTCACCACATCTTAGTGGAGTGTTCATAACACACACCTAGGTGGCCCCTAAAGGGATAAAAAGCAAGACTTAGGCACGTGCAAATCCACGTGATCTAAAATCTGAAAATCATACAAACAAAACCCGAATCAAACACCTCAAACCGCTTTCGTAGGTCCTTCTATCCAAAAACTCGATTTTTAAAACGTACAGACTGACCCTTGCGCATCGGTGCAAGAAGGTCTGCGACGACAAGAGCTTGCTTGCTCACAGTCGCCACGTTAGAAGTCAGGTTTAGAATATATCTTCGCTAGCTTAGGTAAGCTAGCTGGCACGCCCTGTTTATTTAAATAGGACTTAGACACACAAAAAGGTCCGCTCCAAGCCTAAGAACCAGGAGGCAGAGATTTTCTGCGTCTACATGTGTCTCATGTACGAGATAAGAGTTAAGGTTCAAGTGCACGTATGTGTCTCATGTGTCAAGCATCCATATTACATCCCGGGGGGAGACCACGCTCCATTAATACAACCCCATATCCGAATTGAATTGAATTTAAGAGAAGTAACGTAAATACCGAATTTTAAACACTTACAAGTGATTCGAGCTTTTCTTCTCTAATCTACATGGGCTTTGGTTCACTTTTACAGCCACAATGGTGTCTTCTTTGAGGCTTGAGATGTGAAGTGGCTGGCCGAGCTTGTGCTTGGAGGGTGATGAGTCACATAGGCTTGAGGGAGTTCACGGGTGCTAGGTTGGCTACAGGTTTTAGTGGGGGCTATGGCAAGGCTTACGGCAAAGGGGTGTTGGTGGTGTATGGCGTGGGGTGTAAGGGGTTAGGATATTGGCTGGGTTCGGTTGGGATAGTAGGGAGTCGGTGGTGTGGTAGGGTGAAGATAGGTGAGGTCGGTTGGTGAAGTCAGGCGCTAGACGCCAGGGGTTCGGCCGGGGTGATAAGGCGCGCTAAGGAGCGTGCGTCGTCGGCGCTAGGTGGAGGTGCGGGGTACGTGGAGCGGGTGCGGGTAGCGCGCTAGGCAGCCGGGAGGCGCGCTAGGGTGGAGGTGGTGTTCGGGTGATGGAAATGGGAGCCGAGAAGTGAAGGTTTAGTTTGGGGCGGTATGGCGGTAGAGTTTGAAGTGGTTCAGCTGGGGTGTGGAGTGAAGTAGGGCGGTGGGATTAGGTGGTGGCTGGGGTTGATTAGGGTGGTTTAGAGGGTTAAGAAGAGAGTGGTTTAGGGGGGTTTAGGTTTACCTTTAGGGGGCGGTGTCCGGCTAGGTTTGCTCAAGCCGTGGTCCAGCCACTTCAAGCCCTCCTTACGCAGGTAGGTTCAGCCCAAGTCATGTTGGTGCGGCCCTTGTTAACCCTTGTTTAGCCCACAAGCTTAACCCACTAAAAAGGAATAAAGCACTAATCACTCACCTTAATCCCCTCTCTCTCCTCCAAGCTCCTCCAAGGCTTTCACGTGAACCCCTTCTTGGAGACCCCCTCACCTCTATTTATAGGCAAGTGAGGTGGGTCTTGGGTTTGGATATGGGTTCGAGATTTGGATCCAAATCCAAATCTAAATACTATTTGGATTTGGATTTGGATATTTATGACCAGATCCAATCCAAATCCAAACATTTATATGGATATGGATCTGGATATTTTGGTTCAGATCTAATCCAATCTAAACACTATTTGGATCCAATCCAAATCCAAACACTATTTGGATCCAATCCAAATCCAAACACTATTTGGATCCAATCCAAATCCAAACACTATTTGGATATGGATCTAGATATTTATGGTCCAGATCCAATCCAAATTTTCTCTGAACAGTCCTTCTTGGCGTTTTGAGATGGACGGTTTGTGCAGGCCATGGCTTCATCAGTGCTCTGTCTTATGCTGGGTTTTCCCCAGTTTTATCATCTAAGCTCCATCTCGCCTTTTTAGACTTTATTTTGCTTGATTTTCGCCATTTCTGGCTTCAATTTCTACTGCTTGGATGGATGTGCTTGACTTGGCTTCTAGGTGCTTCGGGCTGGCATTCTGTATCGGGCCTAGGCCTTCCTTTCACCATTTGACTCTAGCTTTCATCAGGTCAGGGTGCTACTTTTGGGCTTCTGCACCAGTTTCTAAGGCTGCTTTGGCATTCAGGGCTTCACCTATCGAAGATTGGTTTTTGGAAAAATGGGGACTTGGCCCATATATATGAAATTTGATTTGAACGGGTTTAAAACAAAATTTGGAAGCTTTTATAGCCCTTGGGTTTTCGAAAACCTCAAATTTGGCCTTTTGGATTGATTTTCAAACCAGGTGTTTGGTTTTAAAATTCGTTTTATTTTGGGGTGTTTACAGTCCTGAAGGCTTTGCAAATCTTAGACAAAGGAAAAAAATGTTTTAACTGCATATGATTTTGAAAATGATCTCTCCAAGATCCCAATAAACATGTCCATCCTACAGTTGATACAAACTTCACCTAGGCATAGGCTTGTTTTAGAAAAAATCTTAGAGAGAGCCAAGGTTAATTTGAGTATAACCCCTGAGTCTCTATCTTTCCTTGTTGCGCCCATATGTGCGAAAATGCCCATTGTGTTTTCGCAAGAGGATATCGAAAGACCATATGAAGCCCACAACCAAGCCCTGCATATCGAGGTGGTATTGAATCACCATCCTCTGGACAGGTGCTAGGTTGATGGGGGAGGAGGTCTCAACATTCTTCCGTTGCATGTGGCTTATCAAATCGAGTCACTTTGACTTCCATAAACCTGAGCTCCATCGTTATCACTGGATACGATGGGAATGCGTCAAACCCTTTGGGTGCCATAGAGTTGCCCATGGAAATCGGGGGAATAACCCACATAGGGGTATTTCATGTCTTAGACATAATTCCCCACTATAACCTACTTTTGGGAAGACCCTGGATACACAGCCTGCGTGATGTGTCATCCACCTTCCATGGTTGTGTGAAATTCCCCCACGATGATCAAATCATGGTAATTCTGGGTGAAAGCCACCCACAGCTAAGGGGAGTTCAAAACTTCCCTTGTCTGTCAAGTTAAAAGGCTTACGGGGCCAACCCCGTGAAATCCAAGGACGAATCATACAAATTCGTCCCCCAAAACCCTAGGAGAGTTGTGTACGTCAAGGGGCAGTCCAAAAGTAGCCCCCCAAAAGTCGTGACCATCCTAGGCAAATCCAAACTCCCTATATTTCCAAAATCCCGAAAACCATTTGAGCATGCCATGGATGACAACACGTTCCAAAGTCATCCTTTGTACCAAGAGTTTTCCAAAATACGGAAACCTTGGAACATGCTGCTCAACATGGGCTATAAGCCCAACTAGAGTTTAGGGAGCAAAAACCAGACATGGAACACACCCGCATGGGTTATACCCCCTATTTCCATTGGTAACTCTACGGCTCCTAAAGGCTTGGATGCGTTTCCGTCGTATCCTGTGATAATGATGGGGCTTGGATTTACAAAGGTTAAGGAGACTCCGATTTGAAAGGTCACGTGTAATGGAAGGATGTTTAGACCTCCTCCCCCATCAAACAAACACTTGTTTAGAGGATGGTGATTCAATACCACCTCTATATGCAAGGCTTGGTTATGGGTTTGGTAGGATCATTCTAGCTCATCTTCTGAGAACACAATGGGGGTTTTAGCACAGATAAATGAGACTAGTGTAAACACCCCAAAATAAAATCATTTCATAAAACCAATACCTAGTTTTGAAAACCCATTTCAAAAACCCATAGTGAGTTTTCGAAAACCTAGGAGCTTCCAGAAGCTTGTAAATTTTGTCTTGAAACCCCGGTTAAATGTGGATTTCTTAAACTCGGGCAAAGTCTCAATTCTATAAAAGTGCCAAAATGGAACAGGTAAAGTAGGGAAGACGACGCTTGATCAAGAAGAAGCCCAGAAAGCAGCTGAAAAGGGCCAAATGCCAAAGCAGCCTTAGAAACAGGTGCAGAAGCCCAAAAGCAGCACCCTAGCTTGATAAAAGCTAGGGTCAAAAGGCAAAAGGAAGGCCCAGTCCCGAAGTAGACTGCAAGCTTGGCACACCCAAAAGCCAAGTCAAGCACATCCACCAAGCAGCAGAAATTCAAGACCGAAATGGTGAAAATCGAGCAAAACGAAGTCCAAAAAGGCGAGATGGAGTTCAGACGATAAAATTGGGGAAAACCCAACATAAGACAGAGCACTGATGAAGCTAGGGCCCGCACAAATCATCCGTCTTGAAACGCCAAGGAGGACTGTTCAGAGAAAATTTGGATTGGATCTGGACCATAAATATCCAGATTCAGATCCAAATAGTGTTTGGATTTGGATCAATCCAAATAGTGTTTGGATTTGGATTGGATCGGATATGGACCAAAATATCCAAATCCATATCCATATAAATGTTTGGATTTGGATCGATTCTAGTCATAAATATCCATATCCAAATCCAAATAATATTTTGATTTGGATTTGGATCCAGATCTCACACCCATATCCAAACCCAAGACCCACCTCATTTGCCTATAAATAGGAGTGAGGGGGTCCCCAAAGATACACGTGAATTTGCTTGGAGGAGAGAGAGTGAGAGAGAGGCTAAGCCATGTTGGCTCAAGGGTGAGTGTGGGTCAAGCCTTGTGGGCTAAGTGGGTTGCAACAAGGTGGGTTGCAACCGAGGAGAAGGTTGCAACCGTGGCTTGGAAGTGGGCTCAACCAAGAAGGACCAGCTCCAAGAGGTAGGTCTCCTAATCCTAGCCTAATCACCTAACCCACTTCACAAAACCTCACCCTAAGTGAACTAAACCTAACCTAACCAACTCAACTAAAAAGTCTAAACCAAATCCCTAGCACACCCCCGGCCCAGCCGTGTGCCCCGGCGCCTTGCGTGCGCGCCCCACGCCTGTTGCGCACTCTGCGCGCCCTGCGGTGCCCCTTAGCGCCAGACACCCCAGGCACAATGCTGCGGTGCCCCTTAGCGCCAGGCTCCTTGCCCTGTCGTGCCAATCACCCGACGCCGAGCTGCTGCCCCTTTTCACACCCGGTGCCTAGCGCCTTATTGTGCCCTAGGACTTGCCTTGTTGCCACTCCAGCCGACCCATCCTAGGGTCAACCACCACTTAGGACCATCACCTCTTAGGCCGTGACCCTCCACTTAGAACTATGACCTACCCTAGGACCGACCTTAGACAACCCACCCCTTTGGCCGGACCCTAGCTCCCAACCTACGAGCCTTCCCAAGCCCCAAGCTCTCTCTGTCAAACCCACCTAGGGAGACCCCTCTTGGCTGCCCAAGGTGGATGCAAGCCCAAGGCGGACACAAGACCGAGCGTGAGAAAGGAGAAGAAAGCCCGAATCACTTGTAAGTGTTTAAAATTCGGTATTTACATTACACCTTCCATACTTAATTCAATTCGGATACGGGGTTGTATTAATGGAGCGTGGTCTCCCCCCGGCATGTAATATTGATGCTTGATACACAAGACACATACATGTACTTGAGCCTTAGCTCTTATCTCGTACACGAGACACACACATGCACTTGAGCTTTAGCTCTTATCTCGTACACCAAGCACCCACGTACACAATTGAGCCTTCGCTCTTACTCCAAAGACTCTAGTAAGAGCCGTGTGAGTTGTCTTTCAATTTATACAAAACACACATGCGTGCATTGAGCTTCAGCTCTTATCATATATATCTATCTCCCGTTCAGCTGGGTTGTTACTTTAAAGTCGTGTGAGTTGTCATTTAAGATTCCACACTCGCACACAAAGACACCCGAGCTCTTGCTCAAACACTCTCACGCACATTTTGGCCTTGGCAGCCACTAAGATATAGTCATATATATATACTTTTAGCTGCGTAAGTTTTTCTAGTTCAGGTGTGTACGTCTTTACATTCCGGGTTGTTAAATTTCAGTCGTGTGAGTTATCTTTCAATTTATACACAACACACAAGCACACGTTGAGCCTCACCACTCATATATATATATATATTTGTATCTCCCTTTCGACTGGGTTTTACATTTCAAAGTCGTGTGAGTTGTCTTTACATTTATACACAAACACACACGCACACATTAAGCCTTTTCGCTCTTATATCTATATCTCCCTTCCGCAATTTCCCTTCCACAATTTACATTCAAGTCGTATGAGTTGCATTCAATTTGGGTATTTCCCTTCAGCTATGTCTTTCAATTTTGGGTTTTACATTCAAGTTGTGTGAGTTGCATAGCATATCCGCCAAACTCGAGATATTGCACATACTTGCATTCAAAGAAGCCCCGAATACCCCGTGCAAACACACCAATCTTAAGCCACTTGATGCACACACATCCCGCCTAAGTAGAAAAAAACTTAAAGACTTGGATACGTGCAACCCCATGTAAATAAAATCTGCAAATAGGCATACAAATCGCTTAAATACTTTCGTATTCTTTTCAAAAGACCATGCTTGTTCAAAATCAAGGTTTTCTAAGCATTTAAACCGACCCTTGACCACCAGTTCAAGAAGGTCTACAACGAAAAGTTCCCACTTGTCCACAGTCACCCCATAAGTCAGATATTTCAAAAATACTTCGCTAGTTTGAGTAAGCTAGCTGGCACGCCCTAAAGCGACATAGATACGAAAAGGTTCACTTCAGGCCTAAGAACCCAGAGTGAAAATTTTTGCGTGTCTACAGATTTTGGAACGCCCGGTGGGACGTGGGTCTTAAGAAAATCGATCAAAAACAAGCGAAACTCTTGAAAAATTTTCTAGAAAAGTATTTAACTCTTTGCCTTTTTATGCATTTCATAGTTGGTTTTTTTGAAAAGCATCGGAGTCATGTTGAGTTCAGACTCCAATGAGGTGACCAGCCATGTCTCATGCATATCAAGTTCTCACTCAAAGAGATTTTCAAAAACCAGAAATAGGAGAGAAGAAATAGAGGATTTGCGAAAAGATTTTGAAGCCAAAATCGTTGCACTTAGCCAAGAGGCCGAGGCAGCTGATTCGTGTTCATCTCACGACGAACCAACAAAGGCTAAAAAGAAATATGAAAAACCTCGCAAACCCAAGGAAACCTCCACTATGGAGGAAAACCAATACCACGAGTCCTTCACTCACAAGGACTGTAAAGCCCTACAGCAATTGCTAAAAGGGCAAAATAAAGAGAAAAGAACGTACGCCCTGTTTGATTTCCTTTCTCTAGATTATGAAACAGATAGTGACGATGAAATACCGAATTTCCATCGGTATGATGGCACAGGAGATCCTAGATCTCACTTGCAACTCTTTTCTCATCGAGCCCACAAGAAAAAGGACTCGATGAAATGGATTTATTGGTTTCCCCTTTCCCTCAAAGGAATTGCTTCAAAATGGCTCGCTTCTTACGATTTGAGTCAGTTAGAAACTTTTGAAGAGTTAGCGAACTACTTTATGCAAAGATTTTTACATAACGTAGAAGTTACGCCAACCTTAAATACTTTGAGGGATACAAAACAAGCAGCGAACGAGGATACAGATGCATTCATCGTTCGATGGAGGTCCCTCCTAGGGCAAGTGAGAGAGTCGATATTAGAAGGATGTGCAGTGATGCTCATCCTCGATAATTTTAAACCTGAATTAAAAACCCTTCTCTCCTTACATGAAATCTCAACTTTTCACAAGTTGATCAAGAAAGCTTCCCTTTTCGAAACAAATTTAAAGAAGGGAGTCTATGATCACTTGTGGAAAGGGAGTGTTTTACTGTAGACACGGAAAACTCTCACTTCTGGTTCTTAGGCCCAAAGTAAACCTTTTCGTGTGTCTAAGTCGTTTTTATAACAAGGGCGTGCCAGCTAGCTTACTCAAGCTAGAGAAGTAAGTTTTGAAATCTGACTCTTTTGGGGCGACTGTGAGCAAGTGAGCTCTTTTCGTCGTAGACCTTCTTGCACCGATGCGCAAGGGTCAGTCTATACGCTTGGCAAAGTCGTTTTAAATCAAATAACCTCTTTGAAAATACCCGAAGTGTTTGGGCTTTGTTTGTATGATTTCAAGTTTTATTTTACGTGGGATTTGCAGGTGCCTATGTCTTTCAATTTTATTCTTTTTAGGGCCAACTAGGTGTGTGTGCAAGTGACCTAAGTTGGGCGATTTTTGCACGGGAGTGTGGGGTTTGCTTTGATGCAATATGCGTCCTAACTCGTAGTATGGTGAATATGCAATGCAAACTCACACAACTCCAAGGGAAAACCCGAATTGAAAGACAATGCTTAAGGGAAATTGCGTAATGTAAATTGCAAAAGGGAAATATGGCTATATCTTAAGAGCGGAAAGGCTCAATTGTGTAAGTGTGTGTCGTGTATATATGGAAAGACTACTCACATAGCTGAACCTTAAAACCCAAATCTTAAAGACATAGCGGAAGGGAAATACTTATAATATATATGGGCCCGAAGGTCACCAGCATGTGCGTGGGTGTTGTGTATATATGTAAAGACAACTCACACGACTTGCAATGTAAAACCCCAAACAAAATTGCAATATGGCCCTTACTAGGGTCTTGGGAATAAGAGCGAAAGCTCAATGTGTGTGAGTGTGGAATTGAAAGACCATGCACACAACTTGAATTAAAACACCCAAATAAAATTGCAATATGGCCCTTACTAGGGTCTTGGGAGTAAGAGTGAAAGCTCAATGTGTGTGAGTGTAGAATTGAAAGACAACACCCACGACTTAAATAAAAACCCATATAGCTGAATATGTATAAATATAACTATATCTTAGGGGTTGTCAAGGCCCGTGTGTGTGCCAAAAGGGTGTGCAGCTAAGAGCGGGAAGGCTCAAGTGCACATGTGTGTTGGTGTGCCAAACCACATTATCACAATCGGGGGGAGACAACGCTCCATTATTACAACCTCGTATCAAAATTTAATTAAATGTAAGCAAGTTCATATAATGGACTGAGTTAGGCACTTACGTGTAGCTGGTCCGTATTCAACTTGCTTGGCTTTGGCCTCGTTAGTTGCCTTGGGCAGCCGAAGGGGAGCTCCTTAGGTGGGTGCTTGCGGCAGGTAGGGGTGCTGGTCGGGTGGTGTCTTGATGCTGGCCGAGTGGAAGGAGCGGCAGGTAGGGGTGCTGGCCGAATGGAAGGTGTTGGCTGAATGGATGGAAGATGGTGTTGGGGAGTGGTGAAGGCAGGCTAGAAAGTGGGTGACTAAGGGAGGTGTTCAACTGGGAGCTAAGGTGGATGGTGTTGAGGGAAGATAGTGGGGTATGGTGCAGGTCGGCCGGGTGTAAGGGAGAAGGGATGGATGAGCTAGGTTGGTGTGGTGCTTGGCCTAGAAGAAGGGGGTGTTGAGAGGATGAAGGTTAGATAAGGTTGAGGTGGGGTACTAACCATGAAGGAGGCGGTGCTGGTGGTGGTGGAGTGTGGTGGCCGGATGGAAGTGGAAAAAGAGTGGCAGCCGGGAAGGTGCTCCTCGCCGAAGGTGGAAGATGGTGGAGTCGGCTGGAATGGGGAAGTGTTGGCCGAGTGGAAGGAGTGGCGGTGGAATAGCAGGTGGATGGGCTGGGTGGTGGAGCTTGGAGGGAGTGGGGGGTGAGAGTGGAGGAGAGAGAGTGGAGCCCGCAAGGAAGAGGGGTTTTTATAGGCTAGGAATGGGCTGGGTTGGTTGGTAGAAGGTGGGCCAGATATTTGTAATAAGGTGGGCATGGGACATGGTTTGGGGTAGGTCGGTTAGGGGGTGCTGGTTAGTGGTTTTGGGTAGGGGTTAGGGGTATGCGATATAGTGGTTAACTTATGGAAAGTGATCGTATGCGATGGGCTTTTCCAAGCGGGTTTTTGGAACGGCACTTCCTTTCCACAAGTGATCGTATGTCCCTTTTCGCAAGTTGGTTTCAAAAAGGGAGGCCTTTTTGATCAACTTATTGAAAGTTGAAATCTCATGGAGTGAGAGAAGGGTTTTTAACTTGCTTTTAAAGTTATCCAGGATGAGCATTACTGCGCATCCTTCGAATATGGGCTCTCGCACTTGGCCCAAAAGCGACCTCCATCTTATAATGAAGGCATGTACGTCTTCGTTCATGCCTTGCTTTGTATCCCTTAAGGTATTCAGGGTTGGCGTGACTTTTACGTTGTGTTCAAATCTTTGCATGAAGCAGTTTGCTAACTCTTCAAAAGTAGCGAACTGGCTTAAGTCGTAGGAAGCCAGCCATTTGGCAGCTGTGCCTTTAAGGGATAAAGGGAACCAATACACCCATTTCATCGAGTCCTTTTTCTTCTTATGCGCTCGACACGAGAAAAGCTGCAAGTGAGACCTAGGGTCTCCCATGCCATCATACCGATGGAAGTTCGGTATTTCATCGTCACTGTCTGTTTCGTAATCCATAGGAAGGAAATCAGACAGGGCGTAGTTTCTTTTCTCTTTATTCTGCCCTTTCAGCAACTGCTGTAGGGCTTTACGGTCCTTTTGTGTGAAGGACTCGTGGTATTGGTTGCCTTCCATTACGGAGGCCTCTTTGTCCTTGCGAGGTTTTTCATATTTCTTTTTAGGCCTTTGTTCACCATTTGATGAACATGAATCGCCTACTTCAGCCTCTTGGCTGAGAGCATCGATTTTGGGCTCAAACTCCCTTCTCAAGTCCTCGATTTCATCTAGTTTTATTTTGTTTTTGAAAATCCTCCTAGAGTGAGAACTTGATGCGCATGAGCCTTGGCTCGACACTTCACTTGGATTAGATTTTGACATGCTTTTTAAGCTTTTTCAAAAAATGTCCTAAGTACAAGCAAAGAAAACAAGTTAAAATGACACCTTTTACAAAATTTTCGCAAGACTTCTACTTAAAAAAATTCGATTTTTGAAAGGCTCACGTCCCACCGGGCGTGCCAATCTCTGTAGACGCGCGAAAATCCCCGCCTCTCACCTTTTCAGGGCTCGGAGCGGATCCTCTCGTGTGTCTAAGGCCTTATTTATGCAAACAGGGCGTGCCAACTAGCTTACCTAAGCTAGCGAAGATATATTTAATACTGACTTCTAATCGTGGCGACTGTGAGCAAGTGAGCTCTTGTCGTCGCAGACCTTCTTGCACTGATGCGCAAGGGTCAGTCTGTACACTTTGCAAAAATCAAGTTTTGGGAGAGAAAGTCTACGAAGCGGTTCGAGGTATCTAATTCAGGTCTTTTAGATGCGATTGCATATTTTAGATCACGTGGATTTGCACGTGCCTAAGTCTTTCCTTTTATCCCTTTTCGGGCCACCTAGTTTGTGTGTTATGAACACTCCACTACATGGGCGAATTCGAGCGGGGCTTGCTTTGATGCAATATGCATCCTACCTCGTGGTATGGCGTAGATGCAATGCAAACTCACGCTACTCCAAAGGGAAAACCCGAATGTAAAGACAATACTGAAGGGAAATAACCGAAGGGAAATGACTTGAAATATAAATGCCGAAGGGAGATATGTATATAGAGTATGTATATGAGCCCGTACTCGGGTCTTGCAAATAAGAGCGAAGGCTCAATGTGGGTGCGTGCTTGAATGGAAAGACTTACACACACGACATGAAATTAAACCCAAATATAAATTGCAGTATGGCCTTGACTAAGGTCTTGGGAGTAAGAGTGAAAGCTCAATGTGTGTGAGAGTGCTTGAATTGAAGTACTACGCACACGACATGAAATTAAACCTAAATATAACTGCAATAGGCCTTGACTAAGGTCTTGGGAGTAAGAGCGAAAGCTCAATGTGTGTGAGAGTGCTTGAATTGAAAGACTTACACACACGACATGAAATGAAACCCAAATAGTATAGGTCGGCCCTTACTTGGGTCTTTCAAATAAGAGCGAAGGCTCAATGTGTGTGAGAGTGCTTGAATTGAAAGACTTACACACACGACATGAAATGAAACCCAAATAGTATAGGTCGGCCCTTACTTGGGTCTTTCAAATAAGAGCGAAGGCTCAATGTGTGTGAGTGTTTGAATTGAAAGACAACACACCCAACTTAAGCAAAACCCTACAAAAATGAAAGTATACATATATACTAATGTATTAGGGGCTGATTAGGCCCGTGTGTGTTCAAAATCGTGCACAGCTAGAAGAGTTCACGTGTGTGGGTGTGCCAAGCCACGTTATTACAAGCGGGGGGAGACTATGCTCCGTTATTACAACCCCGTATCGAATTGAATCTCAAGCAAGTATACAACTAAAGACCGAGTTAGGCACTTACTAGTAGCTGGTCCGTAGAGGCCTTGCTTGAGCGTGGGCTTGGCCTTTGCCTTGGGCTGCAAAAGGGAGCTCCGCGAGGGTGAACGGCAAGAGGTGCTGGCCGGCTGCAAATGGGGCGCGGGAGAGGCGCCTTGAAGGTGGCCGGATGCTAGGGATGGTGTCGCCTTGACGTATGAGATTAAAGGGGCTGGGCAAGGTCACTTGGGGGAGTTAAGTGTTGGGGGAGTATGGCACTAAGGTAGGCTAAGGGAGTATCGAATGGGACACTTAAGGTTGGCAGGTTGTTAGGGTGGCCGAGTGGAGCTAGAAGGTCTAGGTGGTGGCGGGTAGGTAGGATGCTATGGGTTCAGCTGAGTGGGGCTGGTGGCAGCAGGTGGAAGGTCTGGTGTTAGGGGGATATGGGAGTGGACTAGGTGGTTGAGAATGGAGAGGGAGTGAAGGGGGAGTAAGGTGTAAGGTAGGGCACTTCCCGAGTGAAGAGAGGGTGGCGCTCGGCTGGGAGGGAGTTGGGCAGGCGGTGGTGTTCGGTTGGGAGGTGGTGGTGTAGGTGGCGGTGCAGGTGGTAGTGGGATGGAGAGCAGGTGGTGGTGCAGGCGGAGCAGGTGGAGCAGGTGGCGGAGCTTGGGGAAGTGGAGGACCCGGCTGGGCTTGGGGAAGGCCTCTAGATAGGAAAACCCGCCCCCAAGGGGGGGGTTTATATAGGGATGGGTAGGTCGTTTAGGGCTGGGTTTGGGGTAGTGGTTAGGTGGTTTAGGTAGGGTGGTATGATGATAAGGTGAGCTGGAAAGGGTAGGGCCAGATATTTTGTTTTAATGGTTTTGGGGGATATGGCGTGCTAGGTTTAGATGGGGTGGTTTAGTGGTTTAGGGTTTAGTTAGGTGGGTTGGTTCTAGGGTGAGGTTTAGTGAGCTAGGTTAGGTGATTAGGCTAGGATTAAGCTAGGTTTAGGGAATTTAACCTAGGTTTAGGGAAGGATTAGGGAAGTGGGTTAGGTGATTAGGTTGGGATTAGGCCGGGATTAGGGAAGTAGGTTAGGTGATTAGGTTCAGATTAGGGGCGGATTAGGGTGGAAGGCTAGGATTAGGTATTTTGGGTTAGGTTTAGGTGAAGGAGCTCCCTTTGCATGGCCCATAGACCTTAACCACATCATGTTGGTGCAGCCCTAGGTTAGGTTTTGGCTAATTACAAGCTTAAACCCACTCAATTAGGCTAACCCACATGATTAACCCCAAACTTGACACACAAGTCAAGCTTAATTACAACCACACTTGATCTTATCCATCCCCACTCTCTCTCATGCCCATAATCCCACGTGAATTTCAAGTGGGCCCCACCTCCATTTATGAGAAGGTGATGTGGGCCATGGATATGGATATTGGATTGGATTTTTGAATCTAAATCCAAATCCAAGTCCATACATGGGTTTGGATCGGGATCTGGATATATATGGTCCAGATCCGATCCAAACTAAACTCTGACTCCTTCGAGCTGTATTCGAAACGAATGGTTTGTGCGGGGCCTGACAGCATCAGTGCTCCATCTGCGTTGGGTCTTCGCCAACATGATCGTCCGCCTCTGTTTTCGCTTCCGAAGATGACTTCAAAGGATGTTTTGATGATAACAGGGTCTTGGATGTTCGAGGTCCTAGGGGTGTGAATTTGATACAAGAGTTGCTGTGTCGGGCTCGACATGTGCTCCGATTCCGAGCTCTTCTTAGCTCTCCTGGTCCTGTCTTGATCGGGCCAAGCCGCTTTGGGGTTTCAAAACATGTTTTAAAAAGGTTTTAAAAGCCATATTGTATGTTTTCGAAATATAGAGTTCAAAACATATGTACAGGGTTGTTTGGAAGGCTCCTGGGTTTCCAGACTCAAAATAGCCCTTTAGGGCTGCTTTTACAAAACCAGATGAATTTGAGAAATTCGTGGGATTTCGGGGTGTTTACAATAGGCACGTGCAAATCCACGTGAAATAAAATTTGAAACCATACAAAAACAGCCCGAATCGAACACCTCAAACATTTTCCATAGGTTATCATGTCAAAAACTCGATTTTCTAAGCGTACAGACTGACCCTTGCGCATCGGTGCAAGAAGGTCTGTGACGAAAAGAGCTTGCTTGCTCATAGTCGCCACGTTAGGAGTCAGATTTCAAAATATCTCTTCGGTAACTTAAGCAAGCTAGCTGGCATGCCCTTTGCTTAAATAGGACTTACACACGAAAAGATTCGCTTCAGGCCTAAGAACCAGAAGTGGGGATTTTCTAGCGTCTACAAGTACTATCGACTATCAAATCTATGTTTGGTAAAGGATAATTATCCTTTGGAGTGGCTTTATTCAGGTTTCTGAAATCGATGCATATTCGAATTTTCCCATTGGTTTTTCGAACCACAACGATGTTTGATAACCAATCAGAATACGCAATGGGTTTTATAAATCCGGCTTTTAGCAGATCTTCTAAACCCTCTTTGACTTGTGCATGTACATTCGGATGTATTTTCCTAAGCTTCTGCTTTATGGGTTTTACATCCGCATCAAAGGGAAGACGATGTTCGACAATGCTGGGGTCTATGCCCGACATGTCTTCATATGTCCATGCAAACACATCTAAGTAGGTTTGTAGAAATGCAATGAATGTTGATCTTTCATGCTCATGCAAACATGTGCCTACTTTAATGAGTCTGGGATTGGAATCACTTCCTAGGTTCGCCTCTATGAAATCTCCTCCTACCGAACTGGAAGGTCTTTCAAAATCGAGAATTTTATGAAATTCAGGGAGCTTAGAAGTGGGATCTTCATCAAGGAGATCCACTTCTGGGTTTCGATCATTCTCGTGGGTTATAGACCCGAGAGAATTTGATGCGTGGATTTTCAAAAGACCTGGTTTTATATTTGGAATTTCAATTGATTTCGAATTTTTTTGGTGGGCTATGCAGACGATGTTCCTTTCGAAATCCTTTTCTTTTCCAAAAGTCCTACCAGGAGCAACTATGTACAAAATCTTTTTGGTATTTTGTAAATTTTTTATTTTTTTGTGTTTTTGTAAAACAAGAACTTTAGGAACTATACAAACTACTCTATTTTCGAGTTTTTGATTTTGCAATGTTTTTGGTTTTTACAATTTTTTCATTTTTTCAATTTTGAGTTTTTCAAATGTTTTTGTTTTTTTGTAAAAGGGATCTTCCATCATACCTACAAATGGAAAACACTACGGGTTAGACTCAAAATAAGAGGTCCAAATTGTAGGTTTCTTTTAGGGTAGGCTCTAGGGCACCCTTGACCCAGGTGGTCACAGGGGGTGGCTCTGGTGGTATTTTGGGAGTATAGCCGATCCCATATCGGCTTGGGTTGGCCCTAGGAAGGATGGGTTCCAAGAGACCCTAGTTTTGTGCCCCTGGACTTTTATAGGGCGTATAGCCCATGTTCAACAGCATGTTCCACGATTTTTTGTTTTTTGAAAAATTGGAATACAAATCGTGGTCCTGGAACTTGTTGTCGTCCATGTCATGCACGTATGGCTTCTTGTCCAGGGGTTTTGGAAATAAGGGATGTTTGGGTCTTCCTAGAAGGGTCAGGACTTTGAGGGGGGCAGCTTTGGGCGGCCCCTTCACATATACGACCTTCCTAGGGTTGTTTAACATGAGCCTTGGCAACTCGACCATGGTCTGCCCCAGGTTAGCCTCATGGGCCCGGGAACTCGACAAACAAGGGGAGTTTATGATCCCCTGAAGCTGAGGGTGACTCTCACCTAGGATCACCACGACTTGGTCCCTGAAAGGGATCTTGACACAACTGTGGAAGGTAGATGGCACAGCGCACAAGCTGTGTATCCAGGGCCTTCCCAACAACAGGTTATAAGGGGGGTGGATGTCCAAGACATGGAATACCCCCGTGTGTGTGATCCCTCCCGTTTCCAAAGGGAGTTCGATTGATCCTATGGGTCTAAACGCATTCCTATCATATCCAGTGATAACGATGGGACTTGGGTTTATAGAAGTCAAGGTGACTCCGATTTGATACGCCACATGAAGTGGAAGGATGTTGAGCCCTCCTCCTCCATCGACAAGGCACCTGTCCAGAGAGTGGTTATTCAGAACCACCTAGATATGTAGGGCCTGGTTATGCGCTTCGTAGGGTCTATCTATATCATCTTCCGAGAAAGTGATGGGCGATTTTACTCCTATTGACGTCACTTGGTCAAACAAGGATTCAGGGGTTATGTTCGAACTAACCTTAGCTCTTTCTAGAATTTTCTCTAGCACGAGTCTATGCCTAGGTGAAGTTTGTATTAGCTCTAAGATGGACATGTGGATAGGAATCTTTGAAAGATGGTTTTTGAAATCATAAGGGTTTAAAATGATTTTCCCATTGTCTGCTTTTGACAGAACTCTAGGAATACATGCTTTTGAGGGGCCAGGCACACTGACCACCCTTTTAGCACTTTGTAGGTGCGGGGGTTGATAGATCCTTCCAGATCTTGTTACTTCCCCCACGACCAACCTAGGGTTCGCACCTAATATGGCTCTAACCGTGAGTTTTGGAGCACCTTGAATCTTTAAAACTGGTTTAGCCGGGGATTCAGCTCTTGGTGGTCCCTAGATGATTACTTGGGCGGGTTTCTTGTAAAGTACAAGAGTAGACGCATAAGTGGATCGACCTGACTCAGATGGATGAGCTAGATCTTTTGAAAAAGTGAGGGTACATACCTCTTTTTCTTTCCCACTGCTACTGGCGTGCTTGGGAAATGGTTCTTTAAAGATAGCTTGGGCTGGCTCGGGTTCCTCAGTTACCTGAAGCCGGCCCTCCGCTATCAAGTTCTCAATTTTATTTAAAAGAGAGAAAATCACTTCGTATCATGGCCTTTGAGCCGATGATACTTGCAAAAGTGGTTTCAAAATCCCCCTTTGGAAGTGACTCCTGTAGACACCCCGAAATCCCATGAACTTCTCAAACACACCTGGTTTTGTAAAAGCAGCCCCAAAGGGCCATTTTGAGTCTGGAAACCCAGGAGCCTTCCAGGCAACCTTGTACATATGTTTTAAACTTTATATATTTCAAAAATATATAATATGGCTTTAAAAACCTTTAAAAACACTTTTTGAAACCCCAAAGCAGCTTGGCCTGATCAAGACAGGACCAGAAAAGCCAAAGAGAGCCCGGAACCGGAGCATAAGTCGAGCCCGGCATAGCAACTCTCGTGTTGAATCCACCCCCAGGATCTTGAACGTCCAAGACCCTGTTATCATCAAAACATCATTTGAAGTCATCTCCGGAGGACGAAAACAGAAGCGGACGATCATGTTGGCGAAGACCCAACGCAGACGGAGTACTGATGCTGTCAGACCCCGCACAAACCGTTCATTTTGAACACAGCCCGAAGGAGTCAGAATTCAGTTTGGGTTGGATCTGGACCATATATATCCATATCCCAATCCAAACTCATGTGTGGACTCGGATTTGGATTTGAATCCAGAGATCCAATCCAATATCCACATCCATGGCCCACATCACCTTCTCATAAATGGAGGTGGGGCCCACTTGAATTTCACATGGGATTATGGGCATGAGAGAGAGTGGGGGAGGATAAGATTTGGGAGTGTTGTAATTAAGCTTGACTTGTGTGTCAAGTTTGGAGATAATCATGTGGGTTAGCCTAGTTAACATGGGTTTAAGCTTGTAATTAGCTAAAACCTAACCTAGGGCTGCACCAACATGATGTGATTAAGATCTATGGGTCATGCAAAGGGAGCTCCTTAATCCAATCCTAACCAAAAACACCTAATCCTAGCCTTTTACCCTAATCCTGTCCTAATCCTAACCTAGTCACCTAACCCACTTCCCTAATCCCAGCCTAATCCCAACCTAATCACCTAACCCACTTCCCTAATCCTTCCCTAAACCTAGGTTAATTTCCCTAAACCTAACCTAATCCTAGCCTAATCACCTAACCCACCTCACTAAACCTCACCCCAAAACCAACCCACCTAGCTAAACCCTAAACCTCTAAACCACCCCACCTAAACCTAGCACACAATCTACCCAAAACCCCTTGTATGAAAATATCTGGCCCTACCCCAAAACCAGCCCACCTTATCACCACACCACCCTACCTAAACCACCTAACCACTATCCTAATACCAGCCCCCAACCGACCTATCCCAGCCCTATATAAACCCCCCCCCCCCAAGGGCGGGTTTCCGATCTTCTCTCATGCCCTTTCCAGCCCAACCGAGCCCAACCAACTCCAACCGAGCCTAGCCGGGTCTTCCACCTGCACCACAGCCAGCCACCACCTTGCTCCACCTGCTCCACCACACCCCAGCTGGCCAACCACCTGTCACCACCACTGCCTTCGGCCGAACCATCCACCACACTTGCCCGGTTGCTCCTCTTCCATCCGCCGCCTTCCATCACCATCGGTTAGTACCCCATCCTTCACTCCACCTCTTCTTCACTCCCCCTCCACTCCCAGCCACCTACACCACCACTACATCACCCTAACAACAGCCACCCTCCATCCTACCCATTCGGCCCAGCCTCAGCCACTCCAACCACCCGCCATTACCTAGACACCCTAGCTACACCCGGCCACTCCACTTAACTCCCTAAGACCTACCCATATCACCTCACCACAGCCGACAACTACCTTACCCCATACCCTAGCTAGCTCCCTTCCCATCCACCATAGCCCTAGTTACCTTAGCAACCACCACCACCGAGTCTCCCTTAGTCGGCCACTCCAACCGACTGTCACATACCCATTCGGCTAGCCACCCGCGAGCCACATACTTCACCTAGGCATTCCCTTAGACACTCCCTTAGGCTCCCCCTTAGTGCCATACTTCCTAACACTACACCCTCCCTTAGTGACCCTACTTAGTCACTTTAGCCCAACACACAAAGCCAGCCCTTTTGCTAAGCAGCCGGCCATCTTCAAGGCGCCCCTCCCGCGCGCCATTCCCAGCCGGCCAGCAGCCCCTTTGCCGTTCAACTCCGCAGAGCTCCCTCTTGCAGCCCAAGGCGAAGGCCAAGCCCACGCTCAAGCAAGGCATCTTCGGACCAGCTATAAGTAAGTGCCTAACTCGGTCCTTAGTTGTATACTTGCTTAAAATTTAATTCGATACGGGGTTGTAATAACGGAGCATAGTCTCCCCCCACTTGTAATAACGTGGCTTGGCACACCCACACACACGTGCACTCTCTTAGTCGTGCACGATTTTGAACACACATGGGCCTAATCAGCCCCTAAGATATAAATATATATATATATATATATATATATATATATATACTTTAACTTGCGTAGGGTTTTACTTAAGTTGGGTGTGTTGTCTTTCAATTCAAGCACTCACACACATTGAGCCTTCGCTCTTATTTGAAAGACCCAAGTAAGGGTCGTGTTATACTATTTGGGTTTCATTTCATGTCGTGTGTGTAAGTCTTTCAATTCAAGCACTCACACACATTGAGCCTTCGCTCTTATTTGAAAGACCCAAGTAAGGGCTGTGCTATACTATTTGGGTTTAATTTCATGTTGTGTGCGTAGTACTTCAATTCAAGCACTCACACACATTTAGCTTTCGCTCTTATTCCCAAGACCTTAATCAAGGCCATATTGCAAGTTATATTTGGGTTTTATTTCATGTCGTGTGTGTAAGTCTTTCAATTCAAGCACGCACCCACATTGAGCTTTCGCTCTTATTCCCAAGAACTTAATCAAGGCCATATTGCAAGTTATATTTGGGTTTTATTTCATGTCATGTGTGTAAGTCTTTCAATTCAAGCACGCACCCACATTGAGCTTTCGCTCTTATTCCCAAGACCTTAATCAAGGCCATATTGCAAGTTATATTTGGGTTTTATTTCATGTCGTGTGTGTAAGTGTTTCAATTCAAGCACGCACCCACATTGAGCCTTCACTCTTATTTGCAAGACCCGAGTAAGGGCCCATATATACCTTATATACATATCTCCCTTCGGCATTTACATTACAAGTCATTTCCCTTCGGTTATTTCCCTTCGGTCATTTCCCTTCGGTTATTTCCCTTCGGCATTGTCTTTACATTCGGGTTTTCCCTTTGGAGTAGCATGAGTTTGCATTGCATCTACGCCACACCACGAGGTAGGACGCATATTGCATCAAAGCAAGCCCCGTACTCCCGCTCAAATTTGCCCATGTAGTGGAGTGTTCATAACACACACCTAGGTGGCCCATAAAGGGATAAAAAGAAAGTCTTAGGCACGTGCAAATCCACGTGATCTAAAATCTGCAATCGCATTGAAAAGACCCGAATCAAAAACACCTCGAACCGCTCTCGTAGGCTTTTCCTACCTTAAACTCGATTTTTAAAGCATACAGACTGACCCTTGTGCATCGGTGCAAGAAGGTCTGCGACGACAAGAGCTCACTTGCTCACAGTCGCCATGTTAGAAGTCAGATTTAAAATATATCTTCGCCAGCTTAGGTAAGCTAGCTGGCATGCCCTGTTTATACAAATAGGCCTTAGACACACGAGAGGATCCGCTCCAGGCCCAAAGAAGCCAAAGGGAGGCAGGGATTTTCATGCGTCTACAACTCTCTCGGGGATTTCGGGGAGTTCAATCATGCCTTGGGCAAGTAGGAGGTCTAGGACCTCCGACACAGGTTGCCCCAGCGGAGTGTACTCCCATTTTTCAAAAGGTTTTTGGAAGTTTTTCTCCCTTTTGTTTTCTATTTTTTCAAAATTTTTCGAAGCGTTCGCCGGGCTTGGATCCACCCGGACATTGGCAATTTTGTGGGGTTTTGCCCCTTTGTCCATCATGGGTAGCCCATAAGTGATGAGCTTCTCCAAGCGGGTTTTCGAAATGACACTTCCTTTCCATAAGTGATCGTATATCCCTTTCTTCAAATTGGTTTTGAAAAGGGATTCTTTTTTAATCAACTTATGGAAAGTTGAGATTTCGTGAAGAGAGAGAAGGGTTTTTAACTCATTTTTAAAATTATCCAGGATGAGCATGACTGCGCATCCTTCGGATATTGGCTCTCGCACTTGCCCTAAAAGGGACCTCCATCGAATAATGAAGGCATACACGTCTTCGTTCATGCCTTGCTTTGTATCCCTTAAAGTGTTTAAAATCGGCGTGACTTCTATGTTATGTGCAAATCTTTGCATAAAGCAGTTCGCTAACTCTTCAAAAGTTGCGAACTGGCTTAGATCGTAGGAAGCCAGCCATTTGCCAGTTGTGCCTTTAAGGCATAGAGGGAACCAATACACCCATTTCATCGAGTCCTTTTTCTTCTTTTGGGCTCGACATGAGAAAAGTTGCAGGTGAGACCTAGGGTCTCCCATGCCATCATACCGATGAAAGTTTGGTATTTCATCGTCACTGTCTGTTTCATAATCCATAGGTAGGAAATCAGACAGGGCGTAACTCCTTTTCTCTTTACTTTGCCCTTTTAGCAGCTGCTGCAGGGCTTTAGGGTCCTTTTATGTGAAGGACTCGTGGTATTGGTTGCCTTCCATTACGGAGGCTTCTTTATGTTTATGAGGTTTTTCAGGTCTTTTCTTGGCCTTTTGTTCACCATTCGATAAACACGAATCGCCTGCTTCGGCCTCTTGGCTAAGAGCATCAATTTTGGCCTCGAATTCCCTTCTCAAATCTTCTATCTCTTCTAGTTTGTTTTTATTTTTCAAAACCCTCCTAGAGTGAGAACTGGATGCGCATGAGCCCTGGCTCGACACTTCACTTGGATTGGATTTCGACATGCTTTCAAGCTTTCAAAATCCTACGTATGAAGCACAAAAAGAGTTAAAATGACACCTTTGGAAATTTTTTTGCAAGGTTTCTAATATGACTCGATTTTTCAAAAGACTCACGTCCCACCGGGCGTGCCAAAATCTGTAGACACCGAAAAATCCCCGCCTCTGGTTTCTTAGGCCTTTAGCGAATCTTTTCGTGTGTCTAAGTCGTGTTTTAGCAAAAGGGCGTGCTAGCTAGCTTGCTTAAGCTAGTGAAGAAATATTTTAAAATCTGACTTCTATCGTGGCGACTGTGAGCAAGTGTAAACACCCCAAAATCCCATGAATTTCTCAAAATCCATCTGGTTTTGTAAAAGCAGCCCCAAAGGGCCATTTTGAATCTGGAAACCCAGGAGCCTTCCAAACAACCCTGTATATATGTTTTAAACTTTATATTTCAAAAATATACAATACAGCTTTTAAAAACCTTTTAAACACGTTTTGACACCCCGAAGCAGCTTCGGCCTAATCCAGACAGGACCAGGAGAGCTAAGGAGAGCCCAGAACCGGAGCACAAGTTGAGCCCGGCACAGCAACTCTCGTATCAAATCCACCCTCGAGATCTCGAACGTCCAAGACCCTGTTATCATCGAAACATTGTTTGAAGTCATCTCCGGAAGGCGAAAACAGAGGCGGACGATCATGTTGGCGAAGACCCAACGCAGACGGAGCACTGATGCTGTCAGGCCCCGCACAAACCATCCGTTTCGAACACAGCTCGAAGGAGTCAGAGTTTAGTTTGGATCGGATTTGGACCATATATATCCAGATCCCGATCCAAACCCATGTATGGACTTGGATTTGGATTTAGATTCAAAAATCCAATCCAATATCCATATCCATGGCCCACATCACCTTCTCATAAATGTTGGTGGGGCCCACTTGAATTTCATGTGGGATTATGGGCATGAGAGAGAGTGGGGGTGGATAAGATCAAGTGTGTGTTGTAATTAAGCTTGACTTGTGTGTCAAGTTTGGGGTTAATCATGTGGGTTAGCCTAATTAAGTGGGTTTAAGCTTGTAATTAGCCAAAACCTAACCTAGGGCTGCACCAACATGATATGGTTAAGGTCTATGGGCCATGCAAAGGAAGCTCCTTCACCTAAACCTAACCAAAAACACCTAATCCTAGCCTTCCACCCTAATCCGGCCCTAATGTGAGCCTAATCACCTAACCCACTTCCCTAATCCCGGCCTAATCCCAACCTAATCACCTAACCCACTTCCCTAATCCTTCCCTAAACCTAGGTTAATTACCCTAAACCTAGCCTAATCCTAGCCTAATCACCTAACCTACCTCACTAAACCTCACCCTAGAACCAACCCACCTAGCTAAACCTTAAACCTCTAAACCACCCCTAGCCCACAACCTACCCAAACCACTTGTATCTAAAATATCTGGCCCTACCCTTTCCAGCCCACCTTATCACCACACCACCCTACCTAAACCACCTAACCACTACCCTAAAACCAGCCCTAATCGACCTAGCCCAGCCCTATATAAACCCCCCCCCTTGGGGGCGGGTTTTCCCATCTAGCAGCCCTACCTTCCACCAGCCGGGTCCTCCACTTCCCAGCTCAGCCGACTCCCCTCCTGCTCCACCTGTCCCACAACCAGCCGAACACCACCTGCACCACTACCTTCCATCCGAGCACCACCACCGCCACCATCACCCGACTGAACTTCATCCCGAGCCTCCCAATCACCCGGCTGATTCCCTTCCATCTGCCACCGCCTCTTCACTCAGTAAGTACCCTACATTCTACCTTACTCCTTCTTCACTCCCTCTCCACTCTCAACCACCTAATCCACTCCCATAGCACCCTAACACCAGCCATTCCACTTGCTGCCACCAGTCCCACTCGGCCAGGCCCGTAGCCACCCTAACTACCCGCCACCACCTAGACACCTTAGCTCCATTCGGCCACCCTATCCGACTCCCTAAAACCTGCCCATATCACCCCAATACACCTACTACACCCACTACCACCTGGCCCCATCTCCTAGCTAGTTCCCCTACCTTACGCCATTCCTAGCCACTCTAACTACCCGCCACCACCAAGTCCTCCTAGTCGGCCACTCCAACCGACTGTCATTTCATTTGACCACCCTAGCAACCCGCCAACCCTAGGTGATCTGTTAAACCTTCCCTTAGGTTCACCCTTTGCACAACTTACCTTAAAACTAAACCCTATCCTTAGTGACCTTACTTAGGCCCTTTAGCCCAACACGCTAAAAAGAGCCCTTTCTTAGCAGCCGGCCACCTTCAAGGCGCCTCTTTCGCGCACCAAGGACACTCGGCCAGCACCCCTTGCCGTTCAACCTCGCGGAGCTCCCATTCGCAGCCCAGGGTGAAGGCCAAGCCCACGCTCAAGCAAGGCATCTTCGGACCAGCTATTAGTAAGTGCCTAACTCGGTCTTTAGTTGTATACTTGCTTGAGATTCAATTCGATACGGGGTTGTAATAAAGGAGCATAGTCTCCCACCACTTGTAATAACGTGGCTTGGCACACCCACACACGTGCACTCTCTTAGTTGTGCATGATTTTGAACACACACGGGCCTAATCAGCCCCTAATACATAAATAGATACATATACTTTAATTTTTGTAGGGTTTTGCTTAAGTTGGGTGTGTTGTCTTTCAATTCAAGCACTCACACACATTGAGCCTTCGCTCTTATTTGCAAGACCCGAGTAAGGGCCCATATACATACTCTATATACGTATCTCCCTTCGGCATTTACATTACAAGTCATTTCCCTTCGGTTATTTCCCTTCGATTATTTCCCTTCGGCATTGTCTTTACATTCGGGTTTTCCCTTTGGAGTAGCGTGAGTTTGCATTGCATCTACGCCATACCACGAGGTAGGACGCATATTGCATCAAAGCAAGCCCCGCTCAAATTCGCCCATGTAGTGGAGTGTTCATAACACACAAACTAGGTGGCCCATAAAGGGATAAAAGGAAAGACTTAGGCACGTGCAATTCCACGTGATCTAAAATCTGCAATCGCATCTAAAAGACCCGAATTAAACACCTCGAACCGCTTCGTAGGCTTTCTATCCCAAAAACTCGATTTTTGCAAAGCATACAGACTGACCCTTGCGCGTCGATGCAAGAAGGTCTGCGATGACAAGAGCTCACTTGCTCACAGTCGCCACGATTAGAAGTCAGTTTAATATCTTCGCTAGCTTAGGTAAGCTAGCTAGCACGCCCTGTTTACATAAATAGGCCTTAGACGCACGAGAGGATCCACTCCAAGCCCAGAAAAGGGTGAAGAGGCGTGGGGATTTTTCGTGCGTCTATAGCAAGCAAGCTCTTTTCGTCGTAGACCATCTTGCACTGATGCGCAAGGGTCAGTCTGTACGCTTAGAAAAATCGAGTTTTAGACATGATAGCACTTGATGCACACAATTACACGCCAAAATTTGCTAAAACCCAAGAGACATAGGAACATGTAGATCCCATGCATAAAATCTGCAATTTTGACAAAACCAATCGATAAAACACTTTCATGCTTTCAAAAGAGTCGTGTTTGTTCAAAATCGAGATTTCCTAAAGCGTACAGACTGACCCTTGAGCGTCGGTTCAAGAAGGTCTGCGACGAAAAGATCCCACTTATCCACAGTCACCTCAAAAGTCAGATATTTTCAAAAACTTACTTCGCTAGTTTGAGAAAGCTAGCTGGCATACCCTTTTAAAGCGACATAAGCACGAAAAGATTCGCTTCAGGCCTAAGAACCCGGAGTTGAAGATTTTTCGTGTCTACATATACTCCCCTGGGGCAACCTGTGATGGAGGTCCTAGACCTCCTACTTGCCCAAGGCATGATCGAACTCACCAAGATTCCCAAGGGAGTCACTTCGAAGGGAGGGTTTTTAAACAAGTTTTGCAAGTATCATCCGCTCAAAGGCCATGATACAAGGCGGTGCTTCTCCCTCCTTAATAAAATTGAGAACTTAATAGCAGAAGGCCGGCTCCAGGTCGCTGAAGAACCTGAGCCTGCCCAAGCTATCTTTAAACAACCCTTCCCCAAACACGCAAGTACCAGTGGGAAGGGAAAAGAGGTATGTGCTCTTTCAATTTCAAAGAATCTAGCGCATGCATGTGAGTCTAGTTCATCTACTTGTGCGTCTACTCTCATACTGTATAAGAAACCCGCCCAAGTAGTCATACGGGGACCACCAAGAGTTTCGTCCCCGGTTAAACTAGTGTTAACCATTCAAGGTGCTCCAAATCTCTCGATGAGAGCCATGATTAGTACGAAACCTAGGTTGATCGTGGGGTGGGTGACAAGGTCCGGGAGAATCTACCAACCCCCACATCTACAAAGTGCTAAAAAGGTGGTCAGTGTGCCTGGCCCCTCAAAAGCATGTATTCCTAGAGTTCCGTCAAAAAACAAACAAAGAAAATGTTGTTTGAAAGGTGTATGATTTCGAAAACCATCTTTGAAAGATTCCTATCAATATGTTCATCCTAGAGCTAATACAAACTTCGCCTAGGCATAGACTAGTGTTAGAGAAAATTCTAGAAAGAGCAAGGGTTAGTTCGAATATTACCCCTGAATCTTTATCCAAACAAGTGGCCTCTATGGGAGCGAAATGGCCCATCGTATTCTAAGAAGATGATGTAGATAGACCCTACGAAGCCCATAACGAGGCCCTGCATATCGAGGTGGTTCTAAATAACCACTCTCTGGACAGGTGCCTTGTTGATGGGGGAGGAGGGCTCAACATCCTTCCACTTCATGTGGTGAATCAAATCGGAGTCACCTTGACATCCATTCATCCCAGTCCCATCGTTATCACTGCATACGATGTGAATGCGTCTAGACCCATAGGATCTATCGAACTCCCCATGGAAACGGGAGGGATAGCACACACGGGGTTGTTCCATGTCCTGGACATCCACCCCCATTATAACCTATTGTTGGGAAGGCCTTGGATACACAGCTTGTGCATTGTGCCATCCACCTTCCACAGGTGTGTTAAGATCCCTTTCAGGGACCAAGTCGTTGTGATCCTAGGAGAGAATCACCCTCAACTTCAGGGGGTCATAAATTCCACCTGCTTGTCAAGCTCCTAGACCCATGAGGTAAAATTGGGGCAAACCATGCTTGAGCCAACAAGGCTCATGTTAAACAACCCTAGGAAGGTCGTGTATGTGAAGGGGCCGCACAAGGTTGTCCCCCTCAAGGTTCTGACCCTTCTAGGAAGACCCAAAAATCCCTTATTTTCAAAACCCCTGGACAAGAAGCCATATGTGCACAACATAGACGACAGCAAGTTCCAGTACCACGATTTGTATTCAAACTTTTCTAAAAACAAGAAATCGTGGAACATGCTGTTGAACATGGGCTATGTGCCTTATAAGAGTCTAGGGGTACAAAATCAGGGTCTCCTAGAACCCATACTTCCTAGGGCCAATCCAAGCCGATATGGGATCGGCTATACTCCCAAAATACCACCAGAGCCACCCCCTGTGACCACTTGGGTCAAGGGTGCCCTGGAGCCTACCCTAGAAGAAACCTACGATTTAGACCTCTTATTCCGAGTCTAACCCGTAGTGTTTTCCCTTTGTAGGTATGATGGAAGATCCCTTTTACAAAAATACAAAAACATTTGAAAAACTCAAAATCAAAAAAATAGAAAAAGTTGCAAAAACCAAAAACATTGGAAAATCAAAAACTTGAAAATAGAGTAATTTGAATAGTTCCTAAAGTTCTTGTTTTGCAAAAACACAAAAAAATCGAAAATTTACAAAATACCAAAAAGATTTTGTACATAGTTGCTCCTGGTAAGGCTTTGGAAAAAGAAAAGGATTTTAAAAGAAACGTTGTCTGCATAACCAGACCAAACATTTCAAAATCAATAGAAATTCCAAGTGTAAAACCAGGTCTTTTGAAAATCCACGCATCAAATTCCCTCGGGTCTATAACCCATGAGAATGATCGAAGCCCAGAAGTGGATCCCCTTGAGAAAGATCCCACTTCTGAGCTCCCTGAATTTCATAAAATTCTCGATTTTGAAAGACCTTCCAATTCAGTAAGAGGAGATTTCATAGAGGTAAACCTAGGGAGTGATTCCAATCCCAAACTCATTAAGGTAGGCACATGTTTGCATGAGCATGAAAGATCAGCATTCATTGCATTTCTACGAACCTACTTAGATGTGTTTGCATGGACGTATGAAGACATGCCGAGCATAGACCCTAGTATTGTCGAACATCGTCTTCCCTTAGATGCGGATGTGAAACCCATAAAGCAAAAGCTTAGGAAAATACATCCGAATATACACGCACAAGTTAAAGAGGGTTTATAAGATCTGCTAAAAACCGGATTTATAAAACCCATTGTGTATTCTGATTGGTTATCCAATATCGTTGTGTTTCGAAAAACCAATGGGAAGATTCGAATATGCATCGATTTCAGAAACCTGAATAAAGCCACTCCAAACGATAATTATCCTTTACCAAACATAGATTTGATAGTCGATAGTACTGCAAATCACGAAATGTTTTCGTTTATGGATGGCTATTGAGGATATAATCAAATCAAATTAAGTCCACGAGATCAGGGTAAGACCGCATTCACAACCCCATGGGGCACGTACTGCTATACAGTCATGCCCTTTGGTTTGAAAAATGTCGGCACAACATATCAGAGAGCCATGACCATGATCAGATTCATGAGCTCGTAGGAGTGTATGTGGATGATCTCTTGGCAAAATCCAAAACTCGATGCACTCACATCGAATGTTTGCAAAAGATTTTCGAAAGGCTTAGATTTTACCAAGTAAAGCTAAACCCTCAAAAATGTGTATTTGGAGTAGAGTCCGAAAAGCTTCTAGGCTTTATGGTGAGCCAAAGGGGTATGGAAGTTGACCCCTCTAAGTGTCGAGCCATCATAGACATGGCTCCACCCTCCAATCTCACACAGATTCGTAGCCTCTAGGGTCGATTACAATCCCTTCGCAGGTTTATATCAAACCTAGCGACTAGATGCGAACCCTTCAATGAATTGTTGAGGAAGGGCACGAAATTTTCATGGGATGACGACTATCAGAAGTCCTTCGAAAGACTAAAGGCATACCTGGTTAATCCCCCTGTTTTGAATCCTCCAAAGCAAGGAAAACCTCTTTTGCTTTACATTTCCGTGCATGCAAATGCCTTGGGAGCTCTATTAGCTCAATACGAGGATGACACCCATAAGGAGTATGCCATCTATTATATTTCGAAAACTCTCTTGGCTTATGAAAGGAATTATCAAGCCATGGAGAAGACGTGCTTGGCCCTAGTCTGGGCATGCCAGAAATTTCAACATTATTTCCTAGATCATGAGATCTGGATAGTGTCAAAGCTTGATCCAATCAAGCATTTATTCGAAAAAGCCATTCTCACTTGTAGATTGGGCAAATGGCAACTCCTTCTAATGGAGTATGACCTGAAATACCATCACCAGATCTCCATTAGGGGGCAAGCCCTAGCAGACTACGTGGCTGAGTTCCCCCTGGAGGACGCATATCCCACACTTAGTGAAATGCCTGATGAAGGCATATTGCAAAATCATTTTCAAAACCACATTTTGGCAAACTCTTTCGAAAACCAAGTGTGGAAGATGCACTTCGATGGGGCACGAAACCAACGAGGGGCTGGTGCTAGGGTCATCCTCATATCCCCTGAAAGGTGCGAAATACCCATAGCCATTCGCCTAGATTTCGAATGTTCCAACAACATAGCTGAGTATGAAGCACTCATACAAGGCTTAAGGGTTTCGAAAACTCTAGGGGCATCATGCATCGAGGTCTTTGGAGATTCGCTCCTTGTTATAAACCAAGTTTTGAAAATTTGGCAAGTACGTAATGAAAAACTTCTTCCATATTGTAGACGCGCGAAAATCCCCGCCCCTTCTGCCTTTTTCAGGGCTCGGAGCGGATCCTCTCGTGTGTCTAAGGCCTATGTATGCAAACAGGGCGTGCCAGCTAGCTTACTTAAGCTAGCGAAGATATTTTTAACACTGACTTCTAAACGTGGTGACTGTGAGCAAGTAAGCTCTTGCCGTCGCAGACCTTCTTGCACCGATGCGCAAGGGTCAGTCTGTACGCTTTGCAAAAATCGAGTTTTGGAGCGAAAGTCTACGAAGCGGTTCGAGGTGTCTATTTCGGGTCTTTAAGATGCGATTGCATGTTTTAGATCACGTGAATTTGCACGTGCCTAAGTCTTTTCTTTTATCCCTTTTCGGGCCACCTAGTTTGTGTGTTATGAACACTCCACTACGTGGGCGAATTCGAGCGGGGCTTGCTTTGATGCAATATGCGTCCTACCTCGTGGCATGGCGTAGATGCAATGCAAACTCACACTACTCCAAAGGGAAAACCCGAAATGTAAAGACAATACTGAAGGGAAATAACCGAAGGGAAATAACCGAAGGGAAATGACCGAAGGGAAATAACCGAAGGGAAATGACTTGAAATATAAATGCCGAAGGGAGATATGTATATAGAATATGTATATGAGCCCTTACTCGGGTCTTGCAAATAAGAGCGAAGGCTCAATGTGGGTGCGTGCTTGAATTGAAAGACTTACTCACACGACATGAAATTAAACCCAAATATAAATTGCAGTATGGCCTTGACTAAGGTCTTGGGAGTAAGAGCGAAGGCTCAATGTGTGTGAGAGTGCTTGAATTGAAGTACTACACACACGACATGAAATTAAACCCAAATATAAATTGCAGTATGGCCTTGACTAAGGTCTTGGGAGTAAGAGCGAAGGCTCAATGTGTGTGAGAGTGCTTGAATTGAAGTACTACACACACGACATAAATGAAACCCAAATATAACTGCAATAAGGCCTTTACTAAGGTCTTGGGAATAAGAGCGAAGGCTCAATGTGTGTGAGAGTGCTTGAATTGAAAGACTTACACACACGACATGAAATGAAACCCAAATAGTATAGGTCGGCCCTTACTTGGGTCTTTCAAATAAGAGCGAAAGCTCAATGTCTGTGAAAGTGCTTGAATTAAAAGACTTACTCACACGACATGAAATGAAACCCAAATAGTATAGGTCGGCCCTTACTTGGGTCTTTCAAATAAGAGTGAAAGCTCAATGTGTGTGAGTGCTTGAATTGAAAGACAACGCACCCAACTTAAGCAAAACCGTTCGAAAATGAAAGTATATATATACACTTATGTATTAGGGGCTGATTAGGCCCGTGTGTGTTCAAAATCGTGCACAACTAAGAGAGTGCACGTGTGTGGGTGTGCCAAGCCATGTTATTACAAGTGGGGGGAGACTATGCTCCGTTATTACAACCCCGTATCAAATTGAATCTCAAGCAGGTATACAACTAAGGACCGAGTTTAGGCACTTACGAGTAGCTGGTCCGTAGAGGCCTTGCTTGAGCGTGGGCTTGGCCTTCGCCTTGGGCTGCAAACGGGAGCTCCATGAGGGTGGATGACAAAGGGTGCTGGCCGGCTGCAAGTGGGGCGCGGGATAGGCGCCTCGAAGGTGGCCGGCTGCAAATGGGTGTCGCCTTGATGTGGGCGATTAAAGGGCTGGGCCAAGTAAGTGTGTAGCTCGTGGTATGGACCTAAAGGGGATTTAAGGGAAGGCCGAATGGGAGTCTTATAGGGTAGCCGGATGTAGATGGTTAGGTAGTGGCCGGTAGTTTAGGTTGTGCTAGGTTCGGCTAAGGGATAATGGTGGCAGCAAAGGGCTGATGTGTAGGTGAGATGATGGTATGGTGGGTGGCTAGGAATGGAGAGGGAGTAGAGAAGGAGTTAGGTAGCGTTGGGGGGTACTTACCGAATGGGGAGAGGTGGTGGATGGAAGAGAGAAGCCGGGTGGTTGGGATGGAGAGCAAGTGGTGGCGTCCGGCAGGGAGATGGTGGTGGCGTCCGGCTAGGAGATGGTGGTGGGATGGAGAGCAGGTGGCGGTGTAGGTGGAGCAGGTGGGAGATGTAGGTGGAGCAGGTGGGAGATGGTGGGACTCGGCTGGACTTGGGGAAGGAAGGGACCCGGCTGGGATTGGTGAAGCCACTCGCTCCTAAAAAACCCGCCCCCAAGGGGGGGGGGTTTAAATAGGGATGGGTAGGTCGGTTAGGGCTGGGTTTGGGGTAGTGGTTAGGTGGTTTAGGTAGGGTGGTATGTAGATAAGGTGGGCTGGAAAGGGTTGGGCCAGATATTTTGAAAACTAGTGGTTTGGGTAAATTGTGGGCTAGGGGTGGTTTAGGGGTTTAGGGCTAGGTTAGGTGGTTGGGTTTTAGGGTGAGGTTTAGTGAGCTAGGTTAGGTGATTAGGCTAGGTTTAGGCTAGGATTAGGGAAATTAACCTAGGTTTAGGGAAGGATTAGGGAAGTGGGATAGGTGATTAGGTTGGGATTAGGCCGAGATTAGGGAAGTGGGTTAGGTGATTAGGCTCAGATTAGTGGTGGATTAGGGGGGTAGGCTTGGATTAGGTGTTTTGGGTTAGGTTTAGGTGAAGGAGCTCCCTTTGCATGGCCCATAGACTTTAACCATATCATGTTGGTGCAGCCCTAGGTTAGGTTTTGGCTAATTACAAGCTTAAACCCACTCAATTAGGCTAACCCACATGATTATCCCCAAACTTGACACACAAGTCAAGCTTAATTACAACACTCTTGATATTATCCATTCCCACTCTCTCTCATGCCCATAATCCCACGTGAATTTCAAGTGGGCCCCACCTCCATTTATGAGAAGGTGATGTGGGCCATGGATATGGATATTGGATTGGATCTCTGGATCCAAATCCAAATCCAAGTCCACATATGGGTCTGGATTGGGATCTGGATATATATGGTCCAGATCCAATCCAAAGTGAACTCTGACTCCTTCGAGCTGGGTTCGAAACGAACGATTCGTGTGGGGTCTGACAGCATAAGTACTCCGTCTACGTTGGGTCTTCGCCAACATGGTCGTCCGCCTCCGTTTCTGCCTTCCGGAGATGACTTTAAATGACATTTTGATAAGAACAGGGTCTTGGACGTTCAAGATCCTGGGGGTATAGATGTGATACAAGAGTTGCTGTGCCGGGCTTGACATGTGCTCCGGTTCCGGGCTCTTCTTAGCTCTCCTGGTCCTGTCTTGATCGGGCCAAGCCGCTTCGGGGTTTCAAAAACATGTTTTAAAAGGTTTTCAAAAGCCATATTATATATGTTTGAAATATGAAGTTTAAAACATATGTACAGGGTTGTCTGGAAGGCTCCTGGGTTTCCAGACTCAAAATGGCCCTTTGGGGCTGCTTTTACAAAACCAGATGAATTTGAGAAATTCGTGGGATTTCGGGGTGTTTACAGATGCCCCTCTTTGGCCTTGTCCAAATAGATTTGGATAAGGGCAAAGATGACAAACACCCCTTTTAATGTCTCCATAGATCTAGCCACGAAGAATATGGGATCGTCCCAATTTTAGCAAAATCTCAATTTACAAACTCTGGTAGGAGGAGATATCACGCCAAAGGGTTTTACTATGGAATTTGGTCCTAAATGGGATCATGTTCATGCAAGTACCATGCGTGGAATGCAAATGACATGGGTGTGGTGCCAAGAGTGGCGACCTCCCAAAGACCAGATGTGGTCGAACTCTAGAGACTTACAAGGTCTATTGCTCCAAGTGAGCAAATCCTATGCTGTTCAATGTTCGGTTTTCAAAACTTATTTACAAAAGCTATTTACAAAAAGGACAACTGTCTTGAGTCTCGATCCTAAGGATCTCGAGCTCTTCGTGCTTGCCCTTGTTTGAGTCTTAACACTCGCTTATCTAGCGGAGTTTTATAAGAAAACAAGCTTCATTTCAAATTCCTATGCCTCACTCGAAACGTCGAATTCTCAAACAAGATGAAATTCAAGTAAGTAAATCCTATTTTTACTTTAGGATTCCTCGAAATGAACCATGCTTTAGCTTGGGATAAGCCAGGGATGGGAAAGAGATACCACGGTCCTTTCTGAAGCGTCGCGTGGTTTGAGGCACAGAAGGCGGAAAACCTGCTCTTTTTGAGCTTTTTGGCCTCTTTTTCCTTTTTTTTCATAGAGGGTCTCCCTTTGGGAGTATTTTTTCTTTAATCCCTCTTTTTTATAAGAGAATCGATTTTTCTTTTGAAGTCTGGTTTCTTTCTTTTCGAAAGAGACTTTGAATGGGAAATTCCCTTTTGTTTTGGGCCTTTGTTTTCCTTTTGGAAGGAGAAGAGAAGAGGGGAGGACTTATCCCAAGCCTACACTCGATCCATTCCATATCAGCCTATTTAGAAATAGCACGTACTACTTGCAAGTATCTTGCTATGTTGAACTAGGCCTTTCTTTGTAAGAAGAAGGATTTTGAAATGTAACCACGATTTTGAAAACTCCACTCTTTCACAAGTGCGAATTCTCTCACTCAGGGTCACACGAGTTTGCTTTTGCACCTTATTCACATGTCTCAGGGCAGCTATCCCTTTAAAATTTTCGAAAACTGGAATTTAATCCAGATCCTACACATGATACTTCTTTAAGTATTGAATATTGATAGGATCTGCTAAATTCCTACCTTCCACATCGATCAACCAATACGAATTGTTCGTAGTGGTTGCTCGTACAACATAGGGTCCATCCCAGTTGGGGCGCCACTTGCCTAGGGGGTGTGGGCCACGATGGTGGATGGTTTTTAAGACCAGATCTCCCACTTCAAAGTGGCGAGGTCTCATGTGTTTGCTATAATGTCGGGCTATCCTTTGCCGGTATGCATGAGCATGATCCATGGCAAGGAGTCGCCTCTCATCTAGCAAATCTAGTTCGGCCATCCTAGCATAAGCGTCTCTAGGGGGAGGTCGAGTGCTATGGATGTATGAAATGAATGCAGTTGAGTATGAATGGGAAGAATGGCGTTTGTGCCATAGACCAATTCGAATGGTGTGGCATTCGTGGGAGTCCGAATGGAAGTCCTATAAGCCCATAAGGCTTCATCCAGCTTCTCGTGCCACGTCCTACCCTTCTCTAAGGTTTTCTCAATAATACTAATGAGAGTCTTGTTTGTGGCTTCGGCTTGGCCGTTGCCTTGAGGGTAGTAGGGCGAGGAGAAGTGGTGAGTTATGCCATACGTGTTGCACAACTTAACCATCAGCTCGTTCTTGAATGGGGTACCATTATCAGACACAAGGTCTCGTGGAACCCCAAATCGAGCCAAGATATTCCTCCGGATGAAAGCCACCACATGTTGCCCCATTACATTCGTTAGGGAAATGGCTTCCACCCACTTAGAGAAATACTCCGTGGCTGCTAAAATAAATCGATGCCCATTCGAGGCCTTGGGAAATATTGGGCCTACGATGTCAAACGCCCACATGGCAAATGGCCAGGGGCTGACCACGGAATGCAATGCAGATGAAGGGATATGAATGGCGTGCCCATGCACTTGACATGGATGACACTTCCTAACATGATCGTGACAATCCTTTTTCAGGGTGGACCAAAAATAGCCCCCTCTAAGTATTTTCATTGCCATCATGTTGGCATTAACATGACCTCCACATTCTCCATCGTGGAACTCATGCATTACTATCCTAGCCTCCTCTAGGTCGATACACCTAAGCAGAATGCCGGTAAAACTCTTTTTGTATAAGACCCCACCCAGAATGGTGTATCGGGTCGAAATCTTACGAATGAATGCCTTATCTTTGGATGTGGCATTCTCGGCAAATCCCCCATTTTCTAAAAATTGTTTTATGTCATAGAACCAGGGTTTTTCAATAGACTCTGGGTTGTTTTGGCAAATATCCAAGTCGTGTGTGGATGGATGGGGCGCATGCCATATTTCCAAAGATCTGGTCCCTGAAATGGGATCGACCTTCAGGGCTGAACCCAAGGAGGAGAGGGCATCGGCGATGCCATTGTCCTCTCTTCCTACGTGTGTGAGCTTACACGACTGGAAGGATTGGACCAATCGAGTGGCCAACTCGTGATATGGAAGTAGTTTCTCATTACGTACTTGCCAAATTTTCAAAACCTGGTTTATGACAAGGAGCGAATCTCCAAAGACCTCGATGCATGATGCCCCTAGAGTTTTCGAAATCCTTAAGCCTTGTATGAGTGCTTCATACTCAGCTACGTTGTTGGAACATTCGAAATCTAAGCGGACTGCTATGGGAATCTCGCCCTTTTCAGGGGAGATTAGGACGACCCCAGCACCAGCCCCTCGTTGGTTTCGTGCCCCGTCGAAGTGCATCTTCCACACTTGGTTTTTGAAAGAATTTACCAAAATGTGGTTTTGAAAATGGTTTTGCAATATGCCTTCATTAGGCATTTCGACAAGAGTGGGATATGCGTCCTCTAAGGGGAATTCAGCCACGTAATCTGCTAGGGCTTGCCCCTTAATGGAGATCTGGTGATGGTATTTCAGATCATACTCCATTAGAAGGAGTTTCCATTTGCCCAATCTACCCGTGAGAATGGGTTTTTTGAACAAGTGCTTGATTGGATCAAGCTTGGACACTATCCAGATCTCATGATCTAGGAAATAGTGTCTGAACTTCTGGCAGGCCCAGACTAGGGCCAAGCATGTCTTCTCCATGGCTTGATAATTTCGTTCATAAGCCAAGAGAGTTTTCGAAATATAGTAGATGGCATACTCCTTATGGGTGTCATCCTCGTATTGAGCCAACAGGGCTCCTAAGGCATTTACATGCACGGAGATGTATAATAAAAGCGGTTTTCCTTGCTTTGGAGGATTCAAAACGGGGGGATTAACCAAGTATGCCTTCAGTCTCTCGAAGGACTTTTGGCATTCGTCATCCCATAAGAATTTCGTACCCTTCCTCAACAGTTTGTTGAAGGGTTCGCATCTAGTTGCCAGATTCGATATGAATCGGCGCACGGATTGTAATCGACCCTAGAGGCTACGGATTTGGGTGAGATTGGAGGGTGGAGCCATGTCTATGATGGCTCGACACTTAGAGGGGTCGACTTCTATTCCCCTTTGGCTCACCATAAAGCCTAGAAGCTTCCCTGATTCTACCCCGAACACACATTTTTGAGGGTTTAGCTTTACTTTGTAAAGCCTAAGCCTTTCGAAAATCTTTTGTAAACATTCGATATGGGTGCATCGGGTTTTGGATTTTGCCAAGAGATCATCTACATACACTTCTACAAGCTCATGAATTTGATCATGGAAGATCGTGTTCATGGCTCGTTGGTATGTTGCGCCGGCATTTTTCAAACCAAAGGGCATGACTGTATAGCAGTACGTGCCCCATGGGATTGTGAAGGCGGTCTTACCCTGATCTCGTGGACTTAGTTTGATTTTATTATAGCCTGAATAGCCATCCATGAATGAAAACATTTCATGATTTGCAGTACTATCGACTATCAAATCTATGTTTGGTAAAGGATAATTATCCTTTGGAGTGGCTTTATTCAGGTTTCTGAAATCAATGCATATTCAAATTTTCCCATTGGTTTTTCGAACCACAACGATATTTGACAACCAATCAGAATACGCAATGGGTTTTATAAATCCGGCTTTTAGTAGATCTTCTAAACCCTCTTTGACTTGCGTGTGTACATTCGGGTGTATTTTCCTAAGCTTCTGCTTTATGGGTTTTACACCTGCATCTAAGGGAAGACGATGCTCGACAATGCTGGGATCTATGCCCGGCATGTCTTCATACGTCCATGCAAACACATCTAAATAGGTTTATAGAAATGCAATGAATGCTAACTTTTCAGTTTCATGCAAGCATGCGCCTATTTTGATGGTTTTGGGATTGGAATCATCCCCTAGGTTCACCTCTATGAAATCTCCTCCTACTGATTGGGAAGGTCTTTCAAAATCGAGAGTTCTATGAAATTCTGGGAGCTCAGAAGTGGGATCTTCCTCAAGGGGATCCACTTCTGGGCTTTGATCATTCTCGTGGGCTATAGACCCGAGGGAACTTGATGCGTGGTTTTCAAAATGACCTGGTTTTGTACTTGGATTTTCAAGTGATTTCGAAATTTTTGGTCTGGCTATGCAGACGACGTTTCTTTCGAAATCCTTTTCTTTTGCCAAAGTCCTACCAGGAGCAGCTATGTACAAAATCTTTTTGGTATTTTCCAAATTTTCGATTTTTTTGGGTTTTTGTAAAACAAGAACTTTGGGAACTATACAAAGCACTCTTTTTTTGAGTTTTTGTTTTTCTTGTTTTTCGATTTTTTTTTTATTTTAAGTTTTTCAAATGTTTTTGGTATTTTTAGAAAAGGGATCTTCCGTCATACCTACAAAGGGAAAACACTACGGGTTAGACTCGGAATAGGAGATCTAAACCATAGGTCTCTTCTAAGACAAGCTCCGGGGCACCCTTGACCCAGGTGGTCACAGGGGGTGGCTCCGGCGGTATTCGGGGAGTATAGCCGATCCCATATCGGCTTGGGTTGGCCCTAGGAAGGATGGGCTCTAGGAGACCCTGGTTTTGTGCCCCTAGACTCTTGTAGGGCGTGTAGCCCATGTTTAATAACATGTTCCACGACCTTTTGTTTTTTGAAAAGATGGGATACAAGTCGTGGTCCTGGAACATGCTATCGTCCATATTAGGCTCGTATGGCCTCTTGTCCAGGGGTTTTGGAAATAGGGAACGCTTGGGTTTCCCTAGGATGATTAAAGTCGGGAGGGGGCCTACTTTGGGCGGCCCCTTCACACATACAACCTTCCTAGGGTTGTTCAACACGAGCCGAGGTGGCTCAACCATAATTTCCCCAAGTTAGCCTCATGGGCCTGGGAGCTTGATAAACAAGGGGAGTTTATGATCCCCTGAAGCTGTGGGTGACTCTCACCTAGGATCACTACGACCTGGTCCCTAAAAGGGATCTTGACACACCTGTGGAAGGTGGATGGCACAGCGCACAAACTGTGTATCCAGGGCCTTCCCAGCAACAGGTTATAATGGGGGTGGATGTCCAAGACATGGAACACCCCCGTGTGTTCGATCCCTCCCGTTTCCATTGGGAGTTCGATGGATCCTAAAGGTCTAGACGCATTCCCATCTTATCCAGTGATAACGATGGGGCTTGGGTTCACTGAAGTCAAGGTGACTCCGATTTTGTACGCCACATGAAGTGGAAGGATGTTGAGCCCTCCTCCAAGATCGACTAGGCACCTGTCCAGAGAGTGGTTGTTTAGAACCACCTCGATATACAGGGCCCGGTTATGGGTTTCGTAGGGTCTATCTACATCATTTTCCGAAAAAGTGATGGGCGATTTTGTTCCTAATAAAGCCACTTGGGCAGACAAGGATTCCGGACTTATGTTCGAATCAACCTTGGCCCTTTCTAGAATTTTTTCTAATACAAGTCTATGCCTAGGCGAGGTTTTTATAAGCTCTAGGATAGACATGTGAATAGGAATCTTTGAAAGGTGGTTTTCGAAATCATAAGGATTTAGGATGACTTTGTCCTTATCTGCTTTTGGCAGACCACTAGGGATACATGCTTTTGAGGGGCCAGGCACATTGACCACCTTTTGAGCACCTTGAAGGTGCGGGGGTTGATAGATCCTCCCGGATCTAGTGACTTCCCCCATGACCAGCCTAGGGTTTGCGCTAAACTTGGCTCTAAGGATGAGCTGAGGAGAACCTTGGATTTTCAAAACTGGTTTTACCGGGGTTTCCACTTTTGGTGGTCCCCGAATGACGACTTGGGCGGGCCTCTTGTATAGTACAAGGATGGGCGCACAAGTAGGTCGACCAGGTTCTGGCTTTTGCGCTAGTTCCTTGGAAATGGTGAGGGTACATACCTCCTTTCCTTTCCCACTGCCACTGGCGTGTTTGGGAAAGGGTTCCTTGAAGATAGCTTGAGGTGGCTCAGGTTCCGCAGTGACCTGGAGCCGGCCTTCTACTATCAAGTTCTCAATTTTATTTAAAAGAGAGAAGCAACATTTGGTATCATGGCCTTTGAGTCGATGATACTTACAAAATCGGTTTAAATACCCCCCTTTGGAAGTGACTCCTTCGGGGATTTCAGGGAGTTCTATCATGCCCTGGGCAAGTAGGAGGTCTAGGACTTCCGACACAGGTTGCCCCAGCGGAGTATACTCCCGTTTTTCAACCGGTTTTTGAAAATTGCGTTCCCTCTTATTTTCTAATTTTTCAAAATTTTTGGCAGTGCCCGCCATGCCTGGATCTACCTGGACATTGGCGATTTTATGGGGCTTTGCCCCTTTGTCTGTTGTGGGCAGCCCATATGCGATGGGCTTTTCCAAACGGGCTTTCGGAACGGCACTTCCTTTCCACAAGTGATCGTATGTCCCTTTTCGCAAGTTGGTTTCGAAAAGGGAGGCCTTTTTGATAAACTTATGGAAAGTTGAAATTTCATGGAGCGAGAGAAGGGTTTTTAACTCGCTTTTAAAATTATCCAGGATGAGCATTACTGCGCATCCTTCGGATATGGGCTCTCGCACTTGGCCCAAAAGCAACCTCCATCTTATAATGAAGGCATGCACGTCTTCGTTCATGCCTTGCTTTGTATCCCTTAAGGTATTCAGAGTCGGCGTGACTTCTACGTTGTGTGCAAATCTATGCATGAAGCAGTTTGCTAACTCTTCAAAAGTAGCGAACTGGCTTAAGTCGTAGGAAGCCAGCCATTTGGCAGCTGTGCCTTTAAGGGATAAAGGGAACCAATACACCCATTTCATCGAGTCCTTTTTCTTCTTATGGGCTCGACGTGAGAAAAGCTGCAAGTGAGACCTAGGGTCTCCCATGCCATCATACCGATGGAAATTCGGTATTTCATCGTCACTGTCTGTTTCGTAATCCATAGGAAGGAAATCAGACAGGGCATAGTTTCTTTTCTCTTTATTCTGCCCTTTTAGCAACTACTGTAGGGCTTTACGGTCCTTTTGTGTGAAGGACTCGTGGTATTGGTTGCCTTCCATTACGGAGGCCTCTTTTTGCTTGCGAGGTTTTTCAGATTTCTTTTTAGGCCTTTGTTCACCGTTCGATGAACATGAATCGCCTACTTCAGCCTCTTGGCTAAGAGCATTGATTTTGGCCTCAAACTCCGTTCTCAAGTCCTCGATTTCATCTAGTTTTATTTTGTTTTTGAAAATCCTCCTAGAGTGAGAACTTGATGCGCATGAGCCTTGGCTCGACACTTCACTTGGATTGGATTTTGACATGCTTTTCAAGCTTTTTCAAAATATCCTAAGTACAAGCAAAGAAAACAAGTTAAAACGACACCTTTTTACAAAATTTTCGCAAGACTTCTACTTACAAACTCGATTTTTGAAAGGCTCACGTCCCACCAAGCGTGCCAATCCCTTTAGACGCGCGAAAATCCCCGCCCCTTCTGCCTTTTTCAGGGCTCGGAGCGGATCCTCTCGTGTGTCTAAGGCGTATGTATGCAAACAAGGCGTGCCAGCTAGCTTACTTAAGCTAGCGAAGATATTTTTAACACTGACTTCTAAACGTGGCGACTGTGAGCAAGTAAGCTCTTGTCGTCGCAGACCTTCTTGCACCGATGCACAAGGGTCAGTCTGTACGCTTTGCAAAAATCGAGTTTTGGAGCGAAAGTCTACGAAGCGGTTCGAGGTGTCTATTTCGGGTCTTTAAGATGCGATTGCATGTTTTAGATCACGTGAATTTGCACGTGCCTAAGTCTTTTCTTTTATCCCTTTTCGGGCAACCTAGTTTGTGTGTTATGAACACTCCACTACGTGGGCGAATTCGAGCGGGGCTTGCTTTGATGCAATGTGCGTCCTACCTCGTGGTATGGCGTAGATGCAATGCAAACTCACGCTACTCCAAAGGGAAAACCCGAAATGTAAAGACAATACTGAAGGGAAATGACTGAAGGGAAATAACCGAAGGGAAATAACTGAAGGGAAATGACCGAAGGGAAATAACCGAAGGGAAATGACTTGAAATATAAATGCCGAAGGGAGATATGTATATAGAATATGTATATGAGCCCTTACTCGGGTCTTGCAAATAAGAGCGAAGGCTCAATGTGGGTGCGTGCTTGAATTGAAAGACTTACTCACACGACATGAAATTAAACCCAAATATAAATTGCAGTATGGCCTTGACTAAGGTCTTCAGAGTAAGAGCGAAGGCTCAATGTGTGTGAGAGTGCTTGAATTGAAGTACTACACACACGACATAAATGAAACCCAAATATAACCGCAATAAGGCCTTTACTAAGGTCTTGGGAATAAGAGCGAAGGCTCAATGTGTGTGAGAGTGCTTGAATTGAAAGACTTACACACACGACATGAAATGAAACCCAAATAGTATAGGTCGGCCCTTACTTGGGTCTTTCAAATAAGAGCGAAAGCTCAATGTCTGTGAAAGTGCTTGAATTGAAAGACTTAGTCACACGACATGAAATGAAACCCAAATAGTATAGGTCGGCCCTTACTTGGGTCTTTCAAATAAGAGCGAAAGCTCAATGTGTGTGAGTGCTTGAATTGAAAGACAACGCACCCAACTTAAGCAAAACCCTTCGAAAATGAAAGTATATATATACACTTATGTATTAGGGGCTGATTAGGCCCGTGTGTGTTCAAAATCGTGTACAACTAAGAGAGTGCACGTGTGTGGGTGTGCCAAGCCACGTTATTACAAGCGGGGGGAGACTATGCTCCGTTATTACAACCCCGTATCAAATTGAATCTCAAGCAGGTATACAACTAAGGACCGAGTTTAGGCACTTACGAGTAGCTGGTCCGTAGAGGCCTTGCTTGAGCGTGGGCTTGGCCTTCGCCTTGGGCTTCAAACGGGAGCTCCATGAGGGTGGATGACAAAGGGTGCTGGCCGGCTGCAAGTGGGGTGCGGGATAGGCGCCTCGAAGGTGGCCAGCTGCAAATGGGTGTCGCCTTGATGTGGGCGATTAAAGGGCTGGGCCAAGTAAGTGTGTTGGGTCACTAGGAGAGTCTAGAGTGTTGGGGAGTATGGACCTAAAGGGGATTTAAGGGAAGGCCGAATGGGAGTCTTATAGGGTAGCTGGATGTAGATGGGATGGTTAGGTAGTGGCCGGTAGTTTAGGTTGTGCTAGGTTCGGCTAAGGGATAATGGTGGCAGCAAAGGGCTGATGTGTAGGTGAGATGATGGTATGGTGGGTGGCTAGGATTGGAGAGGGAGTAGAGAAGGAGTTAGGTAGCGTTGGGGGGTACTTACCGAATGGGGAGAGGTGGTGGATGGAAGAGAGAAGCCGGGTGGTTGGGATGGAGAGCAAGTGGTGGCGTCCGGCTGGGAGATAGTGGTGGCGTCCGGCTAGGAGATGGTGGTGGGATGGAGAGCAGGTGGTGGTGTAGGTGGAGCAGGTGGGAGATGGTGGGACTCGGCTGGACTTGGGGAAGGAAGGGACCCGACTGGGATTGGTGAAGCCACTCGCTCCTAAAAAACCCGCCCCCAAGGGGGGGGGTTTAAATTGGGATGGGTAGGTCGGTTAGGGCTGGGTTTGGGGTAGTGGTTAGGTGGTTTAGGTAGGGTGGTATGTAGATAAGGTGGGCTGGAAAGGGTTGGGCCAGATATTTTGAAAACTAGTGGTTTGGGTAGATTGCGGGCTACGGGTGGTTTAGGGGTTTAGGGCTAGGTTAGGTGGTTGGGTTTTAGGGTGAGGTTTAGTGAGCTAGGTTAGGTGATTAGGCTAGGTTTAGGCTAGGATTAGGGAAATTAACCTAGGTTTAGGGAAGGATTAGGGAAGTGGGTTAGGTGATTAGGTTGGGATTCGGCCGGGATTAGGGAAGTGGGTTAGGTGATTAGGCTCAGATTAGGGGTGGATTAGGGGGGTAGGCTTGGATTAGGTGTTTTGGGTTAGGTTTAGGTGAAGGAGCTCCCTTTGCATGGCCCATAGACTTTAACCATATCATGTTGGTGCAGCCCTAGGTTAGGTTTTGGCTAATTACAAGCTTAAACCCACTCAATTAGGCTAACCCACATGATTATCCCCAAACTTGACACACAAGTCAAGCTTAATTACAACACTCTTGATATTATCCATCCCCACTCTCTCTCATGCCCATAATCCCACGTGAATTTCAAGTGGGCCCCACCTCCATTTATGAGAAGATGATGTGGGCCATGGATATGGACATTGGATTGGATCTCTAGATCCAAATCCAAATCCAAGTCCACATATGGGTCTGGATTGGGATCTGGATATATATGGTCCAGATCCAATCCAAACTGAACTTTGACTCCTTCGAGCTGGGTTCGAAACGGACGATTCGTGCGGGGTCTGACAGCATCAGTACTCCGTCTGCGTTGGGTCTTCGCCAACATGGTCGTCCGCCTCCATTTCTGCCTTCCGAAGATGACTTTAAATGACATTTTGATAAGAACAGGGTCTTGGACGTTCGAGATCCTGGGGTATGGATGTGATACAAGAGTTGTTGTGCCGGGCTTGCCATGTGCTCCAGTTCTGGGCTCTTCTTAGCTCTCCTGGTCCTGTCTTGATCGGGCCAAGCCGCTTCGGGGTTTCAAAAACGTGTTTTAAAAGGTTTTCAAAAGCCATATTATATATTTTTGAAATATGAAGTTTAAAACATATGTACAGAGTTGTCTGGAAGGCTCCTGGGTTTCCAGACTCAAAATGGCCCTTTGGGGCTGCTTTTACAAAACCAGATGAATTTGAGAAATTCGTGGGATTTTGGGGTGTTTACACATATCACGAGTTGGCCACTCGATTGGTTGAGTCATTCCAATCGTGTAGACTCACACACGTAGGAAGAGAGGATAATGGCATTGCTAACGTCCTCTCCTCCTTGGGTTCAGCCCAAAAGGTTGATCCCATTTTAGGGACCCGATCCTTAGAAATATGGCATGCGCCCAATCCATCCACACACGATTTGGATATTTGCCAAAATAATCCAGATTCCATTGAAAAACCTTGGTTTTATGACATTAAACATTTTCTAGAAAATGGGAGATTCGCCGAGGATGCCACATCCAAAGATAAGGCATTCATCTGAAAAATTTCAACCCGATACACCATTCTAGGTGGGGTTTTGTATAAGAAAAGTTTTACCGATATCCTACTAAGATGTGTCGATCTAGAGGAGGCTAGGACTGTTATGCATGAATTCCACGATGGAGAATGTGGAGGTCATGTTAATGCCAACATGATGGCAATGAAAATACTTACAACGGGCTATTTTTGGTCCACCTTGAAAAAGGATTGTCACGATCATGTTAGGAAGTGTCATCCATGTCAAGTGCATGGGCACGCCATTCATATCCCATCATCTGCATTGCATTCCGTGGTCAGCCCCTGGCCATTTACCATGTGGGTGTTTGATATCGTAGGCCCGATCTTTCCAAAGGCCTCGAATGGGCATCGTTTTATTTTAGCAGCCACGGAGTATTTCTCCAAGTGGGTGGAAGCCATTTCCCTAACGAATGTAATGGGGCAACATGTGGTGGCTTTCATCCGGAGGAATATCTTGGCTCGATTTGGGGTTCCACGAGACCTTGTGTCTGATAATGGTACCCCATTCAAGAATGAGCGGATGGTTAAGTTATGCAACACGTATGGCATAACTCACCACTTCTCCTCGCCCTACTACCCTCAAGGCAACGGCCAAGCCGAAGCTACAAACAAGACTCTCATTGGTATCATTGAGAAAACCTTAGAGAAGGGTAGGACGTGGCACGAGAAGCTGGATGAAGCCTTATGGGCTTATAGGACTTCCATCCGGACTCCCACGAATGCCACACCATTCGAATTGGTCTATGGCACAAACACCATTCTTCCCATTTGTAGACGCGCGAAAATCCCCGCCTCTTCGCCTTTTTCAGGGCTTGGAGCGGATCCTCTCGTGTCTCTAAGGCCTATGTATGCAAACAGGGTGTGCCAGCTAGCTTACTTAAGCTAGCGAAGATATTTTTAACACTGACTTCTAAACGTGGCAACTGCGAGCAAGTAAGCTCTTGTCGTCGCAAACCTTCTTGCACCGATGCGCAAGGGTCAGTCTGTACGCTTTGCAAAAATCGAGTTTTTGGAGAGAAAGTCTACGAAGCGGTTCAAGGTGTCTATTTCGGGTCTTTAAGATGCGATTGCATATTTTAGATCACGTGGATTTGCACGTGCCTAAGTCTTTTCTTTTATCCCTTTTCGGGCCACCTAGTTTGTGTGTTATGAACACTCCACTACATGGGCGAATTCGAGCGGGGCTTGCTTTGATGCAATATGCGTCCTACCTCGTGGTATGGCGTAGATGCAATGCAAACTCACGCTACTCCAAAGGGAAAACCCGAAATGTAAAGACAATACTGAAGGGAAATGACTGAAGGGAAATAACCGAAGGGAAATAACCGAAGGGAAATAACCTAAGGGAAATAACCGAAGGGAAATAACCGAAGGGAGATATGTATATAGATTATGTATATGAGCCCTTACTCGGGTCTTGCAAATAAGAGCGAAGGCTCAATGTGGGTGCGTGCTGGAATTGAAAGACTTACACACACGACATGAAATTAAACCCAAATATAAATTGCAGTATGGCCTTGACTAAGGTCTTGGGAGTAAGAGCGAAGGCTCAATGTGTGTGAAAGTGCTTGAATTGAAAGACTTACTCACACGACATGAAATGAAACCCAAATATAACTGCAATAAGGCCTTTACTAAGGTCTTGGGAGTAAGAGCGAAGGCTCAATGTGTGTGAGTGCTTGAATTGAAAGACTTACTCACACGACATGAAATGAAACCCAAATAGTATAGGTCGGCCCTTACTTGGGTCTTTCAAATAAGAGCGAAGGCTCAATGTGTGTGAGTGCTTGAATTGAAAGACTTACTCACACGACATGAAATGAAACCCAAATAGTATAGGTCGGCCCTTACTTGGGTCTTTCAAATAAGAGCGAAAGCTCAATGTGTGTGAGAGTGCTTGAATTGAGAGACAGCGCACCCAACTTAAGCAAAACCCTTCGAAAATGAAAATATATATATATACTTATGTATTAGGGGCTGATTAGGCCCGTGTGTGTTCAAAATCGTGCACGACTAAGAGAGTGCACATGTGTGGGTGTGCCAAGCCACGTTATTACAAGCGGGGGGAGACTATGCTCCGTTATTACAACCCCATATCAAATTGAATCTCAAGCAAGTATACAACTAAAGACCAAGTTTAGGCACTCACGAGTAGCTGGTCCGTAGAGGCCATGCTTGAGCGTGGGCTTGGCCTTCGCCTTGGGTTGCAAACGGGAGCTCCGCGAGGATAGGTGACCAAAGGTACTGGCCGGCTGCAAGTGGGGCGCGGGATAGGCGCCTCGAAGGTGGCCGGCTGCAAATGGGTGTAGCCTCGATGTGGGGGGTTAAAGGGGCTGAACAAGTGAGTTTTTAGGGTCACTAGGAGAGTTGAGTGTTTAGGGAAATTGGACCTAAAGGGGAGTTTGTGGGAAGGCCGAATGGGACACCTAGGGGAAGGCCGAATGGGATAGGATGGTTAGGTAGTGGCCGGTAGTTTAGGTTATGCTAGGTTCGGCTAAGTGAAAAGGGTGGTGGAAAAGGGCTGAGATGATGATAGGGTGGGTGGCTAGGAGTGGAGAGGTAGTAGAGAAGGGTTTCGGTAGAGTTAGAGAGTGCTTACCGGATGGGGAGAAGTGGCGGATGGAAGAGAGAAGCCGGGTGTGGATGGGATCTCGGCTAGTTCGGTTGGATGAAGATGGTGGCGTCCGGCTGGGTGAGGTGATGGAGAGTGGAAGAGGGAAGGTGGCGGTGCAGGTAGTGCTGGTGGAGCAGGCGGGCAGGTGATGGAGAGTGGTCCCGGCTAGGTGAGGGAATGGGAGAAGGAGAGGGCCCGGCTGGGTGAGGTGAGGGTTCCAGCTTGGAAAACCCACCCCCAAGGGGGGGGGGTTTAAATAGGGGATGGGTAGGTCGGTTAGGGCTGGGCTTGGGTAGTGGTTAGGTGGTTTAGGTAGGGTGGTATGTAGATAAGGTGGGCTGGAAAGGGTTGGGCCAGATATTTTGGAAACTAGGGGTTTGGGTAGGTTGTGGGCTAGGGGTGGTTTAGGGGTTTAGGGCTAGGTTAGGTGGTTGGGTTTTAGGGTGAGGTTTAGTGAGCTAGGTTAGGTGATTAGGCTAGGATTAGGCATTTTGGGTTAGGTTTAGGTGAAGGAGCTCCCTTAGCATGGCCCATAGACCTTGACCACCTCATGTTGGTGCAGCCCTAGGTTAGGTTTTAGCTAATTACAAGCTTAAACCCACTCAATTAGGCTAACCCACATGATTAACCCCAAACTTGACACACAAGTCAAGCTTAATACAACACTCTTGATATTTTCCATCCCCACTCTCTCTCATGCCCAATATCCCACGTGAATTTCAAGTGGGCCCCACCTCCATTTATGAGAAGGTGATGTGGGCCATGGATATGGATATTGGATTGGATCTCTGGATCCAAATCCAAATCCAAGTCCACATATGGGTTTGGATTGGGATCTGGATATATATGGTCCAGATCCAATCCAAATTGAACTCTGACTCCTTCGAGCTGGGTTCGAAACGGACGATTCGTGCGGGGTCTGACAGCATCAGTACTCCGTCTTCGTTGGGTCTTCGCCAACATGGTCGTTCGTCTCTGTTTCTGCCTTCCGGAGATGACTTCAATTGCTATTTTGATAAGAACAGGGTCTTGGATGTTCGAGATCCTGGGGGTGTGAATCAGATACAAGAGTTGTTGTGCTAGGCTCGACCTGTGCTCTGGTTCCGGGCTCTTCTTAGCTCTCCTGGTCCTGTCTTGATCGGGCCAAGCCGCTTCGGGGTTTCAAAACGTGTTTTAAAAGGTTTTCAAAAGCCATATCATATGTTTTTGAAAGATAAAGTTTAAAACATATATACAGGGTTGTCTAGAAGGCTCCTGGGTTTCCAGACTCAAAATGGCCCTTTGGGGCTGCTTGTATAAAACCAAGTTTGTTTTAAGGAATTCGTGGGATTTCGGGGTGTTTACAGATGCCCCTCTTTGGCCTTGTCCAAATAGATTTGGATAAGGGCAAAGATGACAAACACCCCTTTTAATGTCTCCATAGATCTAGCCACGAAGAATATGGGATCGTCCCATTTTTAGCAAAATCTCAATTTATAAACTCTGGTAGGAGGAGATATCACGCCAAAGTGTTTACTATAGAATCTGGTCCTAAAATGGGATCATGTTCATGCAAGTACCATGCGTGGAATGCAAATGACATGGGTGTGGTGCCAAGAGTGGCGACCTCCCAGAGACCAGATGTGGTCGAACTCTAGAGACTTACAAGGTCTATTGCTCCTAGTGAGCAAATCCTATGCTGTTCGATGTTTGGTTTTCAAAACTTATTTACAAAAGCTATTTACAGAAGGGACAACTGTCTTGAGCCTCGATCCTAAGGATCTCAAGCTCTTCGTGCTTGCCCTTGTTTGAGTCTTAACACTTGCTTATCTAGCGGAGATTTTATAAGAAGACAAGCTTCATTTCAAATTCCTACGCCTTACTCGAAACGTCGAATTCTCAAACAAGATGAAATTCAAGTAAGTAAATCCTATTTTTACTTTAGGATTCCTCGAAATGAACCATGCTTTAGCTTGGGATAAGCCAGGGATGGGAAAGAGATACCACGGTCCCTTCTGAAGCGTCTCGTGGTTTAAGGCATAGAAGGCGGAAAACTGCTCTTTTTGAGCTTTTTGGCCTCTTTTTCCATTTTTTTTTTTTATAGAGGGTCTCCCTTTGGGAGTATTTTTTCTTTAATCCCTCTTTTCACAAGAGAATCGATTTTTCTTTTAAATTCTGGTTTCTTTCTTTCGGAAAGAGACTTTGAATGGGAAATTCCCTTTTGTTTTGGGCCTTTGTTTTCTTTTTGGAAGGAGAAGAGAAGAGGGGAGGACTTATCCCAAGCCTACACTCGATCCATTCCAGATCAGCCTATTTAGAAATAGCACGTACCACTTGCAAGTATCTTGCTATGTTGAACTAGGCCTTTCTTTGTAAGAAGAAGGATTTTGAAATGCAACCACGATTTTGAAAACTCCACTCTTTCACAAGTGCGAATTCTCTCACTTAGGGTCACACGAGTTCGCCTTTGCACCTTATTCACATGTCTCAGGGCAGCTATCCCTATAAAATTTTCGAAAACTGGAATTTAATCCAGATCCTACACATGATACTTCTTTAAGTATTGAATATTGATAGGATCTGCTAAATTCCTACCTTTTACATCGATCAACCAATACCAATTGTTCGTAGTGGTTGCTCGTACAACATAGGGTCCATCCCAGTTGGGGCGCCACTTGCCTAGGGGGTGTGGGCCACGATGGTGGATGGTTTTTAAGACCAGATCTCCCACTTCAAAGTGGCGAGGTCTTATGTGTTTGCCATAATGTCGGGCTATCCTTTGCCAGTATGCACGAGCATGATCCATGGCAAGGAGTCGCCTCTCATCTAGCAAATCTAGTTCGGCCATCCTAGCATGCTGAAGCGTCTCTAGGGGGAGGTCGAGTGCTATGGATGTATGAAATGAATGCAATTGAGTATGAATGGGACGAATGGCGTTTGTGCCATAGACCAACTCGAATGGTGTGGCATTCGTGGGAGTCCGGATGGAAGTCCTATAAGCCCATAAGGCTTCATCCAGCTTCTCGTGCCACGTCCTACCCTTCTCTAAGGTTTTCTCAATAATACTAATGAGGGTCTTGTTTGTGGCTTCGGCTTGGCCGTTGCCTTGAGGGTAGTAGGGCGAGGAGAAGTGGTGAGTTATGCCATACGTGTTGCATAACTTAACCATCCGCTCATTCTTGAATGGGGTACCATTATCAGACACAAGGTCTCGTGGAACCCCAAATCGAGCCAAGATATTCCTCTGGATGAAAGCCACAACATGTTGCCCCATTACATTCGTTAGGGAAATGGCTTCCACCCACTTAGAGAAATACTCCGTGGCTGCTAAAATAAATCGATGCCCATTCGAGGCCTTGGGAAATATTGGGCCTACGATGTCAAACGCCCACATGGTAAATGGCCAGGGGCTGACCACGGAATGCAATGCAGATGAAGGGATATGAATGGCGTGCCCATGCACTTGACACGGATGACACTTCCTAACATGATCGTGACAATCCTTTTTCAGGGTGGACCAAAAATAGCCCCCTCTAAGTATTTTCATTGGCATCATGTTGGCATTAACATGACCTCCACATTCTCCATCGTGGAACTCATGCATTACTATCCTAGCCTCCTCTAGGTCGATACACCTAAGCAGAATGCCGATAAAACTCTTTTTGTATAAGACCCCACCCAGAATGGTGTATCGGGTCGAAATCTTACGAATGAATGCCTTATCTTTGGATGTGGCATTCTCGACAAATCCCCCATTTTCTAAAAATTGTTTTATGTCATAGAACCAGGGTTTTTCAATAGACTCTGGGTTGTTTTGGCAAATATCCAAGTCGTGTGTGGATGGATGGGGTGCATGCCATATTTCCAAAGATCTGGTCCCTGAAATGGGATCGACCTTCAGGGCTGAACCCAAGGAGGAGAGGGCATCGGCGATGCCATTGTCCTCTCGTCCTACGTGTGTGAGCTTACACGACTGGAAGGATTGGACCAATCGAGTGGCCAACTCGTGATATGGAAGTAGTTTCTCATTACGTACTTGCCAAATTTTTAAAACCTGGTTTATGACAAGGAGCGAATCTCCAAAGACCTCAATGCACGATGCCCCTAGAGTTTTCGAAATCCTTAAGCCTTGTATGAGTGCTTCATACTCAGCTACGTTGTTGGAACATTCGAAATCTAAGCGGACTGCTATGGGAATCTCGCCCTTTTCAGGGGAGATTAGGATGACCCCGGCACCAGCCCCTCGTTGGTTTCGTGCCCCATCGAAGTGCATCTTCCACACTTGGTTTTCGAAAGAATTTGCCAAAATGTGGTTTTGAAAATGGTTTTGCAATATGCCTTCATCAGGCATTTCGATAAGAGTGGGATATGCGTCCTCTAAAGGGAATTCAGCCACGTAATCTGCTAGGGCTTGCCCCTTAATGGAGATCTGGTGATGATATTTCAGATCATACTCCATTAGAAGGAGTTGCCATTTACCCAATCTACCCGTGAGAATGGGTTTTTCGAACAAGTGCTTGATTGGATCAAGCTTGGACACTATCTAGATCTCATGATCTAGGAAATAGTGTCTGAACTTTTGGCAGGCCCAGACTAGGGCCAAGCACGTCTTCTCCATGGCTTGATAATTTCATTCATAAGCCAAGAGAGTTTTCGAAATGTAGTAGATGGCATACTCCTTATTGGGTGTCATCCTCGTATTGAGCCAACAGGGCTCCTAAAGCATTTACATGCATGGAGATGTATAATAAAAGCGGTTTTCCTTGTTTTGGAGGATTTAAAACGGGGGGATTAACCAAGTATGCCTTCATTCTCTCGAAGGACTTTTGGCATTCGTCATCCCATAAGAATTCCGTACCCTTCCTCAACAGTTTGTTGAAGGGTTCGCATCTAGTTGCCAGATTTTATATGAATCGGCGCATGGATTGTAATCGACCCTGGAGGCTACGGATTTGGGTGAGATTGGAGGGTGGAGCCATGTCTATGATGGCTCGACACTTAGAGGGGTCGACTTCTATTCCCCTTTGGCTCACCATAAAGCCTAGAAGCTTCCCTGATTCTATCCCGAATACACATTTTTGAGGGTTTAGCTTTACTTTGTAAAGCCTAAGCCTTTCGAAAATCTTTTGTAAACATTCGATATGGGTGCATCGGGTTTTGGATTTCGCCAAGAGATCATCTACATACACTTCTACAAGCTCATGAATTTGATCATGGAAGATCGTGTTCATGGCTCGTTGGTATGTTGCGCCAGCATTTTTCAAACCAAAGGGCATGACTGTATAGTAGTACGTGCCCCATGGGGTTGTGAAGGCGGTCTTACCCTGATCTCGTGGACTTAGTTTGATTTGATTATAGCCTGAATAGCCATCCATGAATGAAAACATTTCATGATTTGCAGTACTATCGACTATCAAATCTATGTTTGGTAAAGGATAATTATCCTTTGGAGTGGCTTTATTCAGGTTTCTGAAATCGATGCATATTCGAATTTTCCCATTGGTTTTTCGAACCACTACGATATTTGACAACCAATCAGAATACGCAATGGGTTTTATAAATCCGGCTTTTAGCAGATCTTCTAAACCCTCTTTGACTTGCGTGTGTACATTCGGGTGTATTTTCCTAAGCTTCTGCTTTATGGGTTTTACACCTGCATCTAAGGGAAGACGATGCTCGACTATGCTGGGATCTATGCCCGGCATGTCTTCATACGTCCATGCAAACACATCTAAATAGGTTTGTAGAAATGCAATGAATGCTAACTTTTCAGTTTCATGCAAGCATGCGCCTATTTTAATGGTTTTGGGATTTGAATCATCCCCTAGGTTTACCTCTATGAAATCTCCTCCTCCTGCTTGGGAAGGTCTTTCAAAATCGAGAATTCTATGAAATTCTGGGAGCTCAAAAGTAGGATCTTCCTCAAGGGGATCCACTTCCAAGCTTTGATCATTCTCGTGGGCTATAGACCCGAGGGAACTTGATGCGTGGTTTTCAAAATAACCTGGTTTTGTACTTGGTTTTTCAAGTGACTTCGAAATTTTTGGTCTGGCTATGCAGACGACGTTTCTTTCGAAATCCTTTTCTTTTGTCGAAGTCCTACCAGGAGCAGCTATGTACAAAATCTTTTTGGTATTTTCCAAATTTTCGATTTTTTCGGGTTTTTGTAAAACAAGAACTTTGGGAACTATACAAAGCACTCTTTTTTCGAGTTTTTGTTTTTCCATTGTTTTTGGTTTTCCTTGTTTTTCGAATTTTTTTTTTTATTTTAAGTTTTTCAAATGTTTTTGGTATTTTTAGAAAAAGGGATCTTCCGTCATACCTACAAAGGGAAAACACTACGGGTTAGACTCGGAATAGGAGGTCTAAATCGTAGGTTTCTTCTAAGATAGCCTCTGGGGCACCCTTGACCCAGGTGGTCACAGAGGGTGACTCCGGTGGTATTCGGGGAGTATAGCCGATCCCATATCGGCTTGGGTTGGCCCTAGGCAGGATGGGCTCTAGGAGACCCTGGTTTTGTGCCCCTAGACTCTTGTAGGGCGTGTAGCCCATGTTCAATAACATGTTCCACGACCTTTTATTTTTTGAAAAGATGGGATACAAGTCGTGGTCCTGGAACATGCTATCGCCCATATTAGGCTCGTATGGCCTCTTGTCCAGGGGTTTTGGAAATAGGGAACGCTTAGGTTTTCCTAGGAGGATTAGAGTCGGGAGGGGGCTTGCTTTTGGCGGCCCCTTCACACATACAACCTTCCTAGGGTTGTTCAACACGAGCCGAGGTGGCTCAACCATAATTTGCCCCAGGTTAGCCTCATGGGCCTGGGAGCTTGATAAACAAGGGGAGTTTATGATCCCCTGAAGCTGTGGGTGATTCTCACCTAGGATCACTACGACCTGGTCCCTAAAAGGGATCTTGACACACCTGTGGAAGGTGGATGGCACAGCGCACAAACTGTGTATCCAGGGCCTTCCTAGCAACAGGTTATAATGGGGGTGGATGTCCAAGACATGGAACACCCCCGTGTGTTCGATCCCTCCCGTTTCCATTGGGAGTTCGATGGATCCTAAAGGTCTAGACGCATTCCCATCGTATCCAGTGATAACGATGGGGCTTGGGTTTACTGAAGTCAAGGTGACTCCGATTTTGTACGCCACATTAAGTGGAAGGATGTTGAGCCCTCCTCCACCATCGACTAGGCACCTGTCCAGAGAGTGGTTGTTTAGAACCACCTCGATATGCAGGGCCTGGTTAAGGGTTTCGTAGGGTCTATCTACATCATCTTCTGAAAAGGTGATGGGCGATTTTGCTCCTAATAAAGCCACTTGGGCAGACAAGGATTCCGGACTTATGTTCGAATCAACCTTGGCCCTTTCTAGAATTTTCTCTAATACAAGTCTATGCCTAGGCGAGGTTTTGATAAGCTCTAGGATAGACATGTGAATAGGAATCTTTGAAATGTGGTTTTCGAAATCATGAGGATTTAGGATGACTTTGTCCTTATCTGCTTTTGGCAGACCACTAGGGATACATGCTTTTGAGGGGCTAGGCACAATGACCACCTTTTGAGCACCTTGAAGGTGCGGGGGTTGATAGATCCTCCCGGATCTAGTGACTTCCCCCACGACCAGCCTAGGGTTCGCGCTAAACTTGGCTCTAAGGATGAGCTGAGGAGGACCTTGGATTTTCAAAACTAGTTTTACCGAGGTTTCTACTTTTGGTGGTTCCCGAATGACGACTTGGGTGGGCCTCTTGTATAGTACAAGGATGGGCGCACAAGTAGGTCGACCAGGTTCTGGCTTTTGCGCTAGTTCCTTGGAAATGGTGAGGGTACATACCTCCTTTCCTTTCCCACTGCCACTGGCGTGTTTGGGAAAGGGTTCCTTGAAGATAGCTTGAGGTGGCTCAGGTTCCGCAATGACTTGGAGCCGGCCTTCTGCTATCAAGTTCTCAATTTTATTTAAAAGAGAGAAGCAGCGTTTGGTATCATGGCCTTTGAGCCGATGATACTTACAAAATCGGTTTAAATACCCCCCTTTGGACGTGACTCCTTCGGGGATTTCAGGGAGTTCGATCATGCCTTGGGCAAGTAAGAGGTCTAGGACCTCCGACACAGGTTGCCCCAGCGGAGTGTACTCCCGTTTTTCAACCGATTTTTAAAAATTGCGTTCTCTCTTATTTTCTAATTTTTCAAAATTTTTGGAAGTGCCCGCCATGCCTGGATCCACCCGGACATTGGCGATTTTATGGGGCTTTGCCCCTTTGTCCGTCGTGGGCAGCCCATTTGCGATGGGCTTTTCCAAACGGGTTTTTGGAACGGCACTTCCTTTCCATAAGTGAACGTATGTCCCTTTTCGCAAGTTGGTTTCGAAAAGGGAGGCCTTTTTGATCAACTTATAGAAAGTTGAAATTTCATGGAGCGAGAGAAGGGTTTTTAACTCGCTTTTAAAATTATCCAGGATGAGCATTACTGCGCATCCTTCGGATATGGGCTCTCGCACTTGGCCCAAAAGCGACCTCCATCTTATAATGAAGGCATGTACATCTTCGTTCATGCCTTGCTTTGTATCCCTTAAGGTATTCAGGGTTGGCGTGACTTCTACGTTGTGTGCAAATCTTTGCATGAAGCAGTTCGCTAACTCTTCAAAAGTAGCGAACTGGCTTAAGTCGTAGGAAGCCAGCCATTTGGCAACTGTGCCTTTAAGGGATAGAGGGAACCAATACACCCATTTCATCGAGTCCTTTTTCTTCTTATGGGCTCGACGTGAGAAAAGCTGCAAGTGAGACCTAGGGTCTCCCATGCCATCATACCGATGGAAGTTCGGTATTTCATCGTCACTGTCTGTTTCGTAGTCCATAGGAAGGAAATCAGACAAGGCGTAGCTTCTTTTCTCTTTATTCTGCCCTTTTAGCAACTGTTGTAGGGCTTTACGGTCCTTTTGTGTGAAGGACTCGTGGTATTGGTTGCCTTCTATTACGGAGGCCTCTTTTTGTTTGCGAGGTTTTTCAGATTTCTTTTTAGTTCTTTGTTCACCGTTCGATGAACATGAATCTCCTACTTCAGCCTCTTGGCTGAGAGCATAGATTTTGGCCTCAAACTCCCATCTCAAGTCCTCGATTTCATCTAGTTTTATTTTGTTTTTGAAAATCCTCCTAGAGTGAGAACTTGATGCGCATGAGCCTTGGCTCGACACTTCACTTAGATTGGATTTTGACATGCTTTTCAAGCTTTTTCAAAATGTCCTAAGTACAAGCAATGAAAAACAAGTTAAAACGACACCCTTTTACAAAATTTTCGCAAGACTTCTACTTAAAACTCGATTTTTGAAAGGCTCACGTCCCACCGGGCGTGCCAATCTCTGTAGACGCGCGAAAGTCCCCGCCTCTTTGCCTTTTTCAGGGCTTGGAGCGGATCCTCTCGTGTGTCTAAGGCCTATGTATGCAAACAGGGCATGCCAGCTAGCTTACTTAAGCTAGCGAAGATATTTTTAACACTGACTTCTAAACGTGGCGACTGCGAGCAAGTAAGCTCTTGTCGTCGCAGACCTTCTTGCACCGATGCACAAGGGTTAGTCTGTACGCTTTGCAAAAATCGAGTTTTTGGAGAGAAAGTCTACGAAGCGGTTCGAGGTGTCTATTTCGGGTCTTTAAGATGCGATTGCATATTTTAGATCACGTGGATTTGCACGTGCCTAAGTCTTTTCTTTTATCCCTTTTCGGGCCACCTAGTTTGTGTGTTATGAACACTCCACTACATGGGCGAATTCGAGCGGGGCTTGCTTTGATGCAATATGCGTCCTACCTCGTGGTATGGCGTAGATGCAATGCAAACTCACGCTACTCCAAAGGGAAAACCCGAAATGTAAAGACAATACTGAAGGAAAATGACTGAAGGGAAATAACCGAAGGGAAATAACCGAAGGGAAATAACCGAAGGGAGATATGTATATAGATTATGTATATGAGCCCTTACTCGGGTCTTGCAAATAAGAGCGAAGGCTCAATGTGGGTGCGTGCTGGAATTGAAAGACTTACACACACGACATGAAATTAAACCCAAATATAAATTGCAGTATGGCCTTGACTAAGGTCTTGGGAGTAAGAGCGAAGGCTCAATGTGTGTGAAAGTGCTTGAATTGAAAGACTTACTCACACGACATGAAATGAAACCCAAATATAACTGCAATAAGGCCTTTACTAAGGTCTTGGGAGTAAGAGTGAAGGCTCAATGTGTGTGAGTGCTTGAATTGAAAGACTTACTCACACGACATGAAATGAAACCCAAATAGTATAGGTCGGCCCTTACTTGGGTCTTTCAAATAAGAGCGAAGGCTCAATGTGTGTGAGTGCTTGAATTGAAAGACTTACTCACACGACATGAAATGAAACCCAAATAGTACAGGTCGGCCCTTACTTGGGTCTTTCAAATAAGAGCGAAAGCTCAATGTGTGTGAGAGTGCTTGAATTGGGAGACAGCGCACCCAACTTAAGCAAAACCCTTCGAAAATGAAAATATATATATATATACTTATGTATTAGGGGCTGATTAGGCCCGTGTGTGTTCAAAATCGTGCACGACTAAGAGAGTGCACGTGTGTGGGTGTGCCAAGCCACGTTATTACAAGCGGGGGGAGACTATGCTCCGTTATTACAACCCCGTATCAAATTGAATCTCAAGCAAGTATACAACTAAAGACCAAGTTTAGGCACTCACGAGTAGCTGGTCCGTAGAGGCCTTGCTTGAGCGTGGGCTTGGCCTTCGCCTTGGGCTGCAAACGGGAGCTCCGTGAGGATAGGTGACCAAAGGTGTTGGCCGGCTGCAAGTGGGGCGCGGGATAGGCGCCTCGAAGGTGGCCGATTGAAAATGGGTGTAGCCTCGATGTGGGGGGTTAAAGGGGCTGAACAAGTGAGTTTTTAGGGTCACTAGGAGAGTTGAGTGTTTAGGGAAATTGGACCTAAAGGGGAGTTTGTGGGAAGGCCGAATGGGACACCTAGGGGAAGGCCGAATGGGATAGGATGGTTAGGTAGTGGCCGGTAGTTTAGGTTATGCTAGGTTCGGCTAAGTGAAAAGGGTGGTGGAAAAGGGCTGAGATGATGATAGGGTGGGTGGCTAGGAGTGGAGAGGTAGTAGAGAAGGGTTTTGGTAGAGTTAGAGAGTGCTTACCGGATGGGGAGAAGTGGCGGATGGAAGAGAGAAGCCGGGTGTGGATGGGAGCTCGGCTGGTTCGGTTGGATGAAGGTGGTGGCGTCCGGCTAGGTGAGGTGATGGAGAGTGGAAGAGGGAAGGTGGCGGTGCAGGTAGTGCTGGTGGAGCAAGCGGGCAGGTGATGGAGAGTGGTCCCGGCTAGGTGAGGGGAATGGGAGAGGAGAGGGCCCGGCTGGGTGAGGTGAGGGTTCCAGCTTGGAAAACCCGCCCCCAAGGGGGGGGGTTTAAATGGGGGATGGGTAGGTCGGTTAGGGCTGGGCTTGGGGTAGTGGTTAGGTGGTTTAGGTAGGGTGGTATGTAGATAAGGTGGGCTGGAAAGGGTTGGGCCAAATATTTTGGAAACTAGGGGTTTGGGTAGGTTGTGGGCTAGGGGTGGTTTAGGGGTTTAGGGCTAGGTTAGGTGGTTGGGTTTTAGGGTGAGGTTTAGTGAGCTAGGTTAGGTGATTAGGCTAGGATTAGGCATTTTGGGTTAGGTTTAGGTGAAGGAGCTCCCTTAGCATGGCCCATAGACCTTGACCACCTCATGTTGGTGCTGCCCTAGGTTAGGTTTTAGCTAATTACAAGCTTAAACCCACTCAATTAGGCTAACCCACATGATTAACCCCAAACTTGACACACAAGTCAAGCTTAATACAACACTCTTGATATTTTCCATCCCCACTCTCTCTCATGCCCAATATCCCACGTGAATTTCAAGTGGGCCCCACCTCCATTTATGAGAAGGTGATGTGGGCCATGGATATGGATATTGGATTGGATCTCTGGATCCAAATCCAAATCCAAGTCCACATATGTGTTTGGATTGGGATCTAGATATATATGGTCCAGATCCAATCCAAACTGAACTCTGACTCCTTCGAGCTGGGTTCGAAACGGACGATTCGTGCGGGGTCTGACAGCATCAGTACTCCGTCTTGGTTGGGTCTTCGCCAACATGGTCGTCCGTCTCCGTTTCTGCCTTCCGGAGATGACTTCAAATGCTATTTTGATAAGAACAGGGTCTTGGACGTTCGATATCCTGGGGGTGTGAATCAGATACAAGAGTTGCTGTGCTAGGCTCGACCTGTGCTCCGGTTCCGGGCTCTTCTTAGCTCTCCTGGTCCTGTCTTGATCGGGCCAAGCCGCTTCGGGGTTTCAAAACATGTTTTAAAAGGTTTTCAAAAGCCATATCATATGTTTTTGAAAGATAAAGTTTAAAACATATATACAGGGTTGTCTGGAAGGCTCCTGGGTTTCCAGACTCAAAATGGCCCTTTGGGGCTGCTTGTATAAAACCAGGTTTGTTTTAAGGAATTCGTGGGATTTCGGGGTGTTTACACCATTCATACACAATTGCATTCATTCCATACATCCATTGCACTCGACCTCCCCCTAGAGACGCTTCAGCATGCTAGGATGGCCGAACTAGATTTGCTAGATGAGAGGCGACTCCTTGCTATGGATCATGGTCATGCATACCGACAAAGGATAGCCCGACATTATGGCAAACACATAAGACCTCGCCACTTTGAGGTGGGAGATCTGGTTTTGAAAATCATCCACTATCATGGCCCACATCCACTTGGAAAGTGGCGCCCCAAGTGGGATGGACCCTATGTTGTACGTGCAACCACCACGAACAACTCATATTGGTTGATCGATGTAGAAGGTAGGAATTTAGCAGATCCTATCAATATTCAATACTTAAAGAAGTATTATGTGTAGGATTTGGGTTGAATTCCCCATTTTCGAAAACCCTTAGGGATAGCTTCTTTGAAACTTCGAAAGTAAGGTTCAAAGGCGAATCATGTGACCCTGAGTAAGAGAATTCGCACTTGTGAAAGAGTAGAGTCTTCCAAATACGTGGTTCCATTTCAAAATCCTTCTTCTTACAAAGAAAGGCCTAGTTCAATATAGCAAGATACTTGCAAGTAGTACGTGCTATTTCTAAATAGGCTGATCTGGAATGGATCGAGTGTGACCTTGGGATAAGTCCTCCCCTCTTCTCTTCTCCTTCCAAAAGGAAAACATGGCCAAAACAAAGGGAATTCCCCGTCAAATATCTCTTTCCCAAAGAAAGAAACCTGAATCAAAAGGAAAAAATCGATTCTTTTATGGAAAAGAGGGATTAAAGAAAAAATACTCCCAAAGGGAGACCCTCTATGAAAAAAAGGAAAAAAGGCCAAAAGGCTCAAAAAGGAGCAGTTTTCCACCTTCTATACCTCAAACCACGGGACTCTTCAGAAGGGACCATGGTATCTCTTTCCCATCCCTGGCTTATCCCAAGTAAAATATGGTTCATTTCGAGGAATCCTAAAGTAAAAATAGGATTTACTTACTTGAATTTCATTTTGTTTGAGAATTCGACATTTCGAGTAAGACGTAGGAATTTTGAAATATAGCTTGTTTTCTTATAAAACCTCCGCTAGATTAGCGGGTGTCAAGACTCAAGCTAAGGCGAACACGAAGAGCTCGAGATCCTTAGGATTGAGGCTCAAAGTAGTTTTCTCTTTTGTAAATAGATTTTGAAAAATCGAACATCGAGCAACATAGGGTCTGTTCACTTGGAGCAGTAGGCCTTCGTAAGTCTCAAGGGTTCGACCATGTCATCTGGTCTTTGGGAGGTCGCCATTCTTGGCGTCCCATCCATAACATGCATGTGCATATCCACGCATGGACACCTGCATAACATGATCCCGTTTAGGACCAGAAACCATTTGCATATATCCCTTTGGCGTGATATCTCCTCCTACCAGGGTTTTAAAAGTGAGATTTTGCTAAAAATTGGGACGATCCCATGTTTTCGTGGATAGATCTAGGGAGACATTGAAAGGGGTGTTGTCATCTTCGCCATTATCCAAATAAATTTGGATAATGCCAAAGAGGGGCATCTATAAACACCCCAAAATACCATGATTTTCTCAAAACACCTGGTTTTGCAAAAGCAACCCCAAAGGGCTATTTTGAGTCTGGAAACCTAGGAGCCTTCCAGGCAACCCTGTACATATGCTTTAAACTATATATGTTTTAAAATATGTGTTATAGAGTTTTAAAACCTTTAAAAAGGTGTTTTGAAACCCCGCAAAGCAACTTGGCCTGATGAAAGCAGGACCAGAGAAGCGAAAGAGAGCCCGAAATTGGAGCATATGTCAAGCCCGGCACCTCAACTCTCATATCAGAATCATCCCCAAAATCTCGGACATCCAAGCCCCTGTTATCAACAAATTGTTCAAACTGATCTCCGGAAGGTGAGAAGAGGAGCGGACGACAATGTTGGTGAAGACCCAACGCAAGACGGAGTACTGATATTGTCAGACCCTGCACAAACCGTCCGTTTCGAAAATACCATGAAGGAGTCAGAAAATCATATTTGGATCGGATTTGGACCATATATATATAGATCCAAATCCAAACATGCATATGGATTTGGATCCAAAGATCCAATCCAATATCCACATCCATGGCCCACATCACCTTCTCATAAATGGAGGTGGGGCCCACAAGAAATTCACGTGAAAAGCTTGGGTATGAGAGAGAATGGGATAAAATATGAGTGAGAAATATGGTGGGCTTGACTTTTGTGTCAAGTTTTGGGTTAATCATGTGGGTTTAGCCTAATGAGTGTGGGTTTAAGCTTGTATGCACCTACACCTAACCTAGGGTTGCACCAACATGCTGCAACTAGGTCCATGGGTCGAAGGCCAAGGGGATGCTGCTAAACCTAGCCCTAAGCTAACCCACCTGACCTAGCCATTCCCCCCTAAACCCGACCTAATCCTAGCCACCCTCACCCAAAACCACTAAACCATACCTAACCGACCTCACCTAGCCCGCCCCACCTAATTAGACCACCTAGACCCTAACCAAACTAAGCCTAATCCCCCTAATCTTCCCTAATCTCACCCTAATCCTAGAGTAATCACCTAACCCACTTCCTTAATCCTAGCCTAATCCCCCTAACCTCACCCTAGTCCTAGCCTAAACACCTAACCCACTTCACTAAACCTCACCCTAAGCCCAACCCACCTAACTAAGCCCTAAACCACTAAACCAGCCCACCTAAATACCTAGCACACCATATTCCCAAACCACCCAAAACAAATATCTGGCCCACCTAAATATCTAGCACACCATACGCCCAAACCACCACCACCAAACCAAATCTTAAAACCCAAATCTTAAAGACATAGCCGAATGGAAATACTTATAATATATATGGGCCCGAAGGTCGCCAATGTGTGCGTGGGTGTTGTGTGTATATTGAAAGACAACTCACACGACTTGTAATGAAACCCAAATATAATTACAATAGGCCTTGACTAAGGTCTTGGGAGTAAGAGCGAAAGCTCAATGTGTGTTAGTGTAGAATTGAAATGCTACGCACACAACTTAAATGAAACCCAAATATAATTGCAATAGGCCTTGACTAAGGTCTTGGGAGTAAGAGCGAAAGCTCAATGTGTGTGAGTGTAGAATTGAAATACTACACACACGACATGAATGGAAACACCCCAAAACGAAATTGCAATAGGCCCTTACTAGGGTCTTGGAAAGAAGAGTGAAAGCTCAATGTGTGTGAGTGTGAAAATTGAAAGACAACACACACAACTTAATAAAAACCCATGCAACTTAAATTATATAAGTATAGCTATATCTTAAGGGCTGATTAGGCCCATGTGTGTGTAAAAATCATGTGCAGCTAAGAGCGGAATAGGCTCAAGTGCACGTGTGTGTGGGTGTGCCAAACCACATTATTACAAGCGGGGGGAGACAACGCTCCATTATTACAACCCCATATCAAATTTAATTAAGCATAAGCAAGTCTATAACAAGGACCGAGTTAGGCACTTACATATAGCTGGTCCGGGTGTGACTTGCTTGCGCTTGGCCTAGAGAGTCGCCTTGAGATGCAAGAGGGAGCTCCTTGGATGGGCGCGGCAAGGGATGTGCTGGCCGAATGGAAGTAGGTGCAGGTCCTGGCCAAGTGGATGGGGTGCTGTCTTGGCTAGGCTTGAAGTACTTAGGGGAGGTAGGTGGAACTAGGGTGTGTCACTAAGGCGTAGGGGCAGGTCTTAGGGAGAGGTAAGGTGGGTGTAAGGCGCGGCTGGCTAAGGGAAGAGGGGCAAGTGGTGTGGCTAGTTGATGGAAGGTGGCAGGTGGTGCAGCCGGGTAGATGGGATGTTAGCTAGGCTAAGGGAAAGTGGCGGGTGTGTGGTTAGGAATGGAGGGGAATGGAGAAGAGAGGATGTTGAGATGGGGTACTAACCGGGATGAAGGGCTGGCCGAAGGATGGAGGTGGCGGGTGGCAACTGAAAGGTGATGGCAGGCGGGTGTTAAGGTGCAGCCGAGTGGAAGTGGAGGTTGCAGTGGTGTTGGCCGAATGCAACAGGTGGAAGGTGGCGTGGAGTGGTGTTGGCCAAAGGGTGGATGGGAGTGAAGTGGGTGAGAGAGAGAGGGCAGGTGAGAGAAGGGAGAAAGGGCTGAGTTGCCCAAAATTTTCATCCAAAACCCACCCAAAAGGGGTGTTTTTATAGGCTTAGTGGGGTCGGTTTAGTGGTGGTGGTTTAGGGGTATGGTGTGCTAGATATTTGTCTTGGGTGGTTTGGGAATATGGTGTGCTAGGCATTTAGGTGGGCTAGTTTTGTGGTTTTAGGGCTTGGGTAGGTGGGTTGGGCTTAGGGTGAGGTTTAGTGGAGTGGATTAGGTGATTAGGCTAGGATTAGGGTGAGGTTAGGGGGATTAGGCTAGGTTTAGGGGATGATTAGAGAGGTGGGTTAGGTGATTAGGCTAGGATTAGGGAAGGATTAAGGAAGTGGGTTAGATGATTACGCTAGGATTAGGTCGGGTTTAGGGGAAATGGCTACGATTAGGTCGGATTTAGGGGGATTAGGCTAGGATTAGGGAAGGATTAAGGAAGTGGGTTAGGTGATTAGGCTAGGATTAGGGTGAGGGTTAGGATTTAGGGAAAATGAATAGGTGGGGTGAGCTAACTTAGGGCTAGGTTTAGGAACCATTCCTTTGCCTTCGACCCATGGACCTAGTTGCAGCATGTTGGTGCAGCCCTAGGTTAGGTGTAGGTGCATACAAGCTTAATCCCACACTCTTAGGCTAAACCCACATGATTAAACCAAAACTTGACACAAAAGTCAAGCCCACCATATTTCTCACTCATATTTTATCCCATTCTCTCTCATACCCAAGCTTTTCACGTGAATTTCTTGTGGGCCCCACCTCCATTTATGAGAAGGTGATGTGGGCCATGGATGTGGATATTAGATTGGATCTTTGGATCCAAATCCAAATTCAAATCCATAAACATGTTTGGATTTGGATCTGGATATATATGGTCCAGATCTGATCCAAATCTGATTTTCTGACTCCTTCATGGTATTTTCGAAACGGACGGTTTGTGCAGGGCCTGACAGCATCAGTACTCCGTCTTGCGTTGGGTCTTCGCCAACATTGTCGTCCGCTCCTCTTCTCACCTTCGGGAGATCATTTCAAACAATTTGTTGATAACAGGGGCTTGGATGTCCGAGATTTTGGGGATGCTTTAGACATGAGAGTTGATATGCCGAGCTTGAAGTATGCTTCGGGTCCGGGCTCTCCTTTGCCTTTTTGATCCACTTTTATTAGGCCAGTAGGCATTTTGGGCTTTTCGCTTCTTTCTATGGCTGCTTTTGATCAGGTTGTACTTGTTGGACTTACCTCTTTGCAAAATTTGGACTTGGCCCAAATATAGTATATTTTATATCAAAACGGGGTTTATACACACCAATACACGTGGATTTCAAAACTAGGTATGTATTCGAAGATTTATGGAAATTTGGGGTGTTTACACGTGGTTTGACACACCAATACACACGTGCACTTGAGCCTTTCCGCTCTTTGCTGCACACCTTTTGGCACACACACGGGCCTTGGCAGGCCCTAAGATATAGTTATATTTATATATATTCAGCTGCGTGGGTTTTCATTTAAGTCGTGGGTGTTGTCGTTCAATTCTACACTCACACACATTGAGCTTTCGCTCTTATTCCCAAGACCCTAGTAAGGGCCATATTGCAATTTAATTTGGGTGTTTTCATTCAAGTCGTGTGCATGGTCTTTCAATTCTACACTCACACACATTGAGCTTTCGCTCTTACTCCCAAGACCCTAATAAGGGCCATATTGCAATTCTATTTGGGTTTTACATTACAAGTCGTGTGAGTTGTCTTTACATATATACACAACACCCATGCACACGTTGGCGACCTTCGGGCCCATATATATATATAGTTGTATTTCCCTTCCGCTATGTCTTTAAGATTTGGGTTTTAAGGTTCAGCTGTGTGAGTAGTCTTTCCATATATACACGACACACTTACACAATTGCGCAACTTAGGTCACTTGCGCACACACCTAGTTGGCCTAAATAGCATAAAAGTGAAAGACATAGGCACGTGCAAATCCCACGTGAAATAAAACTTGCAACCATACAAACAAAACACAAACACTTCATGTATTTTGAAAGAGGTTATTTGTTCAAAACGACTTTGCCAAGCGTACAGACTGACCCTTGCTCATCGGTGCAAGAAGGTTTGCGACGAGAAGAGCTCACTTGCTCACAGTCGCCCCGAAAGAGTCAGATTTTCAAAACTTACTTCGCTAGCTTGAGTAAGCTAGCTGGCGTGCCCCCTTCTTATAAAAACGACTTAGACATACGAAAAGGTTCACTTCGGGCCTAAGAACCAGAAGTGAGAATTTTCCGTGTCTACAGATGGATGGGCCTCTTATATCTACTGGCTGACTAGGGATTAATGGCTGGAGGGATAAGGGAGCTAGGGGCTAAGGTCGGTTGGTTAGTGGGTAGTTAGGGTGTGGCTGGGTCTAGTTAGGAACCAAGGGACTAAGGTCGGTTGGGCTTAGCTAGTTAGGGAGTGGCTGGGTCTAGTTAGGAGCCAAGGGTCGGTTAGGTGGGCTGGGGCTAGATATTTATATTAGGTGGGCTGGGATATATTTTGGGCTAGATATTTTATGGTTTAGGATGGGGGTGGCTGTAGCTAGGCTAGGTTGGTTTAGGGAAATATTGTGGGTTGGGCTAGTGGTTTGGGGTAGGTTGGTTAGGTGGGCTGAGTTTAGTTGGTGAGGGACTTAGTTAGGTGAAGTAAGGTTAGCTTAGGGCTAGTTGGTTAGGATCTAGGTGGTCCAACTAGGTGAGGTCGGCTAGGTGAAGTGGGTGTGGTTTTGGGTGAGAAGGGCTAGGTCTAGGCTAGGTTTGGGTTAGGTTTAGGAAAGATGGCTAGGTGAGATAGGCTAACTTAGGGCTAGGTTTAGGAACCCACCTCTTGGAGCCGGTCCACTACTTTAGTTGCAGCCATATCCAAGTTGGTGCAGCCCTAGGTCAAGTGTAGGTGCATACAAGCTTGAACCCACTGTAAACACCCCGAATTTTCCAAAAATCAAAAACTCTCAAAAATACAAAAAGCTCGTTTGAGCCAAAATGACAACCTGTTTTAAAATGTGAAAATAGGTACAAAAGGCAAAAGAAAAGCCCAAGCAAGAAGAGGATTCAAGCCCAGAATTTCAGAAGCCACCCCCTGTTCAAAAATAGAAGAAAAAAGAGCTCGTTTGGAGAAAAGCCCGATAGAAGGGTAAAAATGTAATTTGGGTCAAAGAAAAAGCACAAAGCAGCTCCAAAATGCAGAAAGAAGCCCAGTACCTGAGGAAGTCGACAGAAGTTCGAGACACGTCCCGTCAGAATGAAGAACAGAATCCGTGCGGCAATCTGAGTTCGATATCAACAGGAACCGGCCAAAAACCAAAACGGCGGACCGAAACAAACGCCGAAAAAGTCCTGAAAAGCAGAACACCGGTTGGAACAAAGACTTGGGGAAGACCCAGGCCAGAGTTGGGCGTCCGATGAATCGAAGCCCGCTCGAAACCGGCGGTGAAAAGCACCAGAAAGGACCAGAAAACCAAGGAGTAGAAGAAAAATCTGGATTGGGTCTGGACCCAAAAATATCCAGATCCATATCCAAATTGTATTTGGATTGGATCTGGATCTCAAAAAACCAAGATCCGAGATCCGAGATCCAAACCCAAATAAATATTTGGATTGGATATGGATCTCAAAATATCCGAGATCTGCGATCCAGATCCACATAGAGTTTGGATTGGATCCGGATATCCAGACCCAAGATCCAAGACCCACTTAAAACCTCTATAAATAGAGGTGCTGGGCTTGAAAAAAGCGAGGACGTGAGGCTCAAAGGGGAGAGGCCTTCACGTGAAAATAAAAGGGGGAGGAGAGAGAAGAGGCCCTATTGGCCAAGGTGAGCTTAGTTTGAGAGTTGGGGTTGGTTCGTGAGGCCAAGGGCTGCACCAACCTGGGAACGTCCCCTACAAGATGGCTGGGAGCGTTGCATGGTGGAGCTTGGCGGCGTGAGTGGTGGCTGGAGTGGAGCTGCACCCTAGGTAAGCCTTAAAAACCTAATCTAACCCACCTCTTCCCTAACCTCTCTAGACCATCCATCAACCACCAAGAACCGCCCCTAAAAACACTACCTAAACAGCCAAGTCCTGGCCGATTTTTCCAAAACATCTATCCTAGACAACCACCTAGCTAGGCTGCTCCAAGACCTAAACCTAGTTCGGCCACCACCTGGCCGAACTCCCCCTTCAACCCAACAAAGTTCGGCCAGCTTTGGCCGAACTTCAACCTAACTCGAGCCACCTTGGCTCGAGTCCTTTTTCCCCAAAAACCCACGGCTTGCACCAGCAGGCCGTGTCCCCTTTTCCTACCCAAGGTGGCCTGCCCTAAAGGATGGCCAACTACCTAAAAACCAGCCCAGCCCATGGCTGGTTTGCCCCCTCGAACTACCTAAAACAGCCCGGCCAAAGGTGGCCGGGCTTCCTTGTTTTTCTTACCAAAAACCTCGCCGGCCTTAGCCAGCCCACCTACCTAAGACCCACGGCCTGCTAGAGCAGGCCATGTCCCACCTAAAATCAACTAAGGCCTGCCCTAAAGGCAGGCCATCCTAGCCCAAAACCTTAGGCTAAGGGCTGGCCGTGAACCAGCCCCTAAGCTCACCTTGGCAACCTAGTGAACCCTACCTAAACCTGGCCATGTATCATCCCTAGCTTAACCATGTCCCATCTTCAGCACCTAGACTAGGACCAACTACACCCTAATACCACTCTTACTCGAGCCACCTTGGCTCGAGTTTCACAAGATCTAAACCAAGGCCAAATGTTGGCCGAACCCTAGAGCAAACAACTACCACTCGAGCCACTTTGGCTCGAGTTTCACAAGACCTAAACCATATCCTATCACTCGAGCCACCTTGGCTCGAGTCATGCCCAATACCAGGTCCAAAACATGACCTAAACCAAGGCCAAGTGCTGGCCTAATCCTAAGTCTAAACCTCACTAAACCTAAGGCCAAATGCTGGCCAAATCCTAAACCAAAAAGCCTATCACTCGAGCCAAGGTGGCTCGAGTCATCCCTTACCCAAACCACCCCCAAGCGGCCCTAAACCCGGTATAATTTGCAGCTCTCGGAACTCCAAGTCTCCCCAAGCTCTCAAGCTCTCCGGCTTCGCTCCCACTTGCCCCAAACTCCATGTAATGATGATGGACTCGCCTCTTGTACGAGCATAACTCAAGAATCTGGAAAATATGAGTTTATTTTGATATATATCAAGTTGTTTTTCGTATTCAATTCAATTTGATACGGGGTTGTAATAACGGAGCATCGTCTCCCCCCGGATGTAATAACAGTGCTGGACACACGAGACACACACGTACACTCGAGCCTTTCCACTCTTATCTGCACACTTTTGCACACAAACGGGCCTCAACAGCCCATAGGATATAGCCCTATTTATATACATTCAGCTGGGTTTTAAGGTTCAAGTCGTGTGAGTTGTCTTTCATTTTATACACTCAAAGCACTCACTCACATTGAGCCTTTCCGCTCTTACGTATATATACGTATTTTCCCTTCCAGCTGGGTTTTAAATTCAAGTTGTGTGAGTTGCCTTTCAATTTATACACTCAAAGCACTCACGCCACAATTGAGCCTTCTCGCTCTTATATATATCTATATCTCCCTTCTGCTGCGTTTTACGGTTCAGTTGCGTGTGTTGCATTTCAATTTATACACAACACCCACGCACACATTGAGCCTCTCCGCTCTTAAGATATAGAGATATTTGAATTTCTGCAATTTACATTCAAGTCGTGTGAGTTGCATTCAATTTGGGTTTTCCCTTCTGTTAAGTCTTTAAATTTTCGGTTTTACATTCAAGTTGTGTGAGTTGCATTGCATACTCGCCATACTCGAGCTAGGTTGCATACCTGCATCGAACAAACCCGAATAAATCATGCAAAACGCCCATCTTAGGCACTTGATGCACACACTCCACGCCTAAGGCTGATAAATTTCAAAGACTTAGGGTCTCCCAAACCCAGTAAAAGCAAAAACTCGCCAAATGCATGCTTTCTGAAGTTTTCAAACACCTGTTCATTCAAAAATCGAATTTGAGTTTAACTTGTTTCAAACGAAGTCTCTAAGCGTACAAACTGACCCTTGAGCGTCGGTTCAAGAAGGTTTGCGACGAAAAGATACCGCTTATCCACAATTGCCTTTCAAAAGTCAGATATTTCAAAAACTACTTCGCTAGTTTGAGTAAGCTAGCTGGCACGCTGTAAACACCCCGAAATCCCACGAATTTCTCAAAATCCATCTGGTTTTATACAAGCAGCCCCAAAGGGCCATTTTTGAGTCTGGAAACCCAGGAGCCTTCCAGACAACCCTGTATATATGTTTTAAACTTTATATTTCAAAAAACATATAATATGGCTTTTGAAAACCTTTTAAAACACGTTTTTGAAACCCCGAAGTGGCTTGGCCCGATCAAGACAGGACCAGGAGAGCTAAGAAGAGCCCGGAACCGGAGCACACGTCGAGCCCGGCACAGCAACTCTTGTATCTGATTCACACCCCCAAGATCTCGAACGTCCAAGACCCTGTTCTTATCAAAATAGCATTTGAAGTCATCTCCGGAAGGCAGAAACGGAGGCGAACGACTATGTTGGCGAAGACCCAACGCAGACGGAGTACTGATGCTGTCAGGCCCCGCACGAATCGTCCATTTCGAACCCAGCTCGAAGGAGTCAGAGTTCAGTTTGGATTGGATCTGGACCATATATATCCAGATTCCAATCCAAACCCATATGTGGACTTGGATTTGGATTTGGATCCAAAGATCCAATCCAATATCCATATCCATGGCCCACATCACCTTCTCATAAATGGAGGTGGGGCCCACTTGAAATTCACGTGGGATATTGGGCATGAGAGAGAGTGGGGATGAAAAATATCAAGAGTGTTGTATTAAGCTTGACTTGTGTGTCAAGTTTGGGTTTAATCATGTGGGTTAGCCTAATTGAGTGGGTTTAAGCTTGTAATTAGCTAAAACCTAACCTAGGGCTGCACCAACATGGGGTGATCAAGGTCTATGGGCCATGCTAAGGGAGCTCCCTCACCTAAACCTAACCCAAAATGACTAATCCTAGCCTAAACCCCTAATCCACCCCTAATCTGAGCCTAATCACCTAACCCACTTCCCTAATCCCAACCTAATCCCAACCTAATCACCTAACCCACTTCCCTAATCCTTCCCTAAACCTAGATTAATTTCCCTAATCCTAGCCTAAACCTAGCCTAATCACCTAACCTAGCTCACTAAACCTCACCCTAAAACCCAACCACCTAACCTAGCCCTAAACCCCTAAACCACCCTTAGCCCACAATCTACCCAAACCCCTACTTTTAAAATATCTAGCCCAACCCTTTCCAGCCCACCTTATCTACATACCACCCTACCTAAACCACCTAACCACTACCCTCAGCCCAGCCCTAACCGACCTACCCATCCCCTATTTAAACCCCCCCCCCTTGGGGGCGGGTTTTTCGAAGTGAAAACCCTCACCTCACCCAGCCGGGCCCTCTCCTTCTCCCATTTCCTCACCTAGCCGGGACCACCCTCCATCACCTCCGCCTGCTCCACCTGCTCCACCAGCCCCACCTGCACCGCCACCTTCCCTCTTCCATCCATCACCACCTCACCCAGCCGGACGCCACCACCCTTTTCACCTAGCCGAACCTAGTATAACCCAAATTGCCGGCCACTACCTAGCCATCATATCCCATTCGGCCTTCCCCTAGGTGTCCCATTCGGCCTTCCCACAAATTCTCCCTTAGGGCCAGTTTTCCCTAAGTACTCAACTCCCCTAGTGACCCTAAGAACTCACTTGTTCAGCCCCTTTAACCCCCCACCTCGAGGCGACATCCACTTGCCACTGGCCACCTTCGAGGCGCCTATCCCGCGCCCCACTTGCAGCCGGCCAGCACCTTTGATCACCTATCTTCGCGGAGCTCCCGTTTGCAGCCCAAGGCCAAGCCCACGCTCAAGCAAGACCTCTACGGACCAGCTACTCGTAAGTGTCTAAACTCGGTCTTTAGTTGTACACTTGCTTGAGATTCAATTTGATACGGGTTTGTAATAACGGAGCATAGTCTCCCCCCGCTTGTAATAACGTGGCTTGGCACAACCACACACGTGCACTCTCTTAGTCGTGCACGATTTTGAACACACACGGGCCTAATCAGCCCCTAATACATAAGTGTATATATATACTTTCATTTTCGAAGGGTTTTGTTTAAGTTGGGTGCGTTGTCTTTCAATTCAAGCACTCACACACATTGAGCTTTCGCTCTTAGTTGAAAGACCCAAGTAAGGGCCGACCTATACTATTTGGGTTTCATTTCATGTCGTGTGAAGTCTTTCAATTCAAGCACTCTCACACACATTGAGCTTTCGCTCTTATTTGAAAGACCCAAGTAAGGGCCGACCTATACTATTTGGGTTTCATTTCATGTCGTGTGAGTAAGTCTTTTAATTCAAGCACTTTCACACACATTCAGCCTTCGCTCTTACTCCCAAGACCTTAGTAAAGGCCTTATTGCAGTTATATTTGGGTTTCATTTATGTCGTGTGGGTAGTCTTTCAATTCAAGCACTCTCACACACATTGAGCCTTCGCTCTTATTCCCAAGACCTTAGTCAAGGCCATACTGCAATTTATATTTGGGTTTAATTTCATGTCGTGTGTGTAAGTCTTTCAATTCAAGCACGCACCCACATTGAGCCTTCGCTCTTATTTGCAAGACCCGAGTAAGGGCTCATATACATAAGCTATATACATATCTCCCTTCGGTTATTTCCCTTCGATTATTTCCCTTCGGTTATTTCCCTTCTGTTATTTCCCTTCAGTATTGTCTTTACATTTCGGGTTTTCCCTTTGGAGTAGCATGAGTTTGCATAGCATCTACGCCATACCACGAGGTAGGACGCATATTGCATCAAAGCAAGCCCCGCTCGAATTCGCCCATGTAGTGGAGTGTTCATAACACACAAACTAGGTGGCCCGAAAAGGGATAAAAGAAAAGACTTAGGCACGTGCAAATCCACGTGATCTAAAATATGCAATCGCATCCTAAAGACCTTAAATAGACACCTCGAACCGCTTCGTAGACTTTCTCTCCTGTAAACACCCCAAAATCCCACGAATTTCTTAAACAAATCTGGTTTTATACAAGCAGCCCCCAAAGGGCCATTTTGAGTTTGGAAACCCAGGAGCCTTCCAAACAACCCTGTACATATGTTTTAAACTTTATCTTTCTAAAACATATAATATGGCTTTTGAAAACCCTTTTAAAACACGTTTTGAAACCCCGAAATGGCTTGGCCCGATCAAGACAGGACCAGGAGAGCCAAGAAGAGCCCGGAACCAGAGCACCTGTCGAGCCCGGCGCAGCAACTCTTGTATCTGATTCACATCCCAGGATCTCGAACGTCCAAGACCCTGTTTTTATCAAAATAGCATTTGAAGTCATCTCCGGAAGGCAGAAACGGAGGCGGACGACTATGTTGGCGAAGACCCAACGCAGACGGAGTACTGATGCTGTCAGGCCCCGCACGAATCGTCCGTTTCGAACCCAGCTCGAAGGAGTCAGAGTTCAGTTTGGATTGGATCTGGACCATATATATCCAGATTCCAATCCAAACCCATATGTGGACTTGGATTTGGATTTGGATCCAGAGATCCAATCCAATATCCATATCCATGGCCCACATCACCTTCTCATAAATGGAGGTTGGGCCCATTTGAAATTCACGTGGGATATTGGGCATGAGAGAGGGTGGGGTTGAAAAATATCAAGAGTGTTGTATTAAGCTTGACTTGTGTGTCAAGTTTGGGTTAATCATGTGGGTTAGCCTAATTGAGGGGGTTTAAGCTTGTAATTAGCTAGAACCTAACCTAGGGCTGCACCAACATGGGGTGATCAAGGTCTATGGGCCATGCTAAGGGAGCTCCTTCACCTAAACCTAGCCAAAAATGCCTAAACCTAGCCTAAACCCCTAATCCACCCCTAATCTGAACCTAATCACCTAACCCACTTCCCTAATCCCGTCCTAATCCCAACCTAATCACCTAACCCACTTCCCTAATCCTTCCCTAAACCTAGATTAATTTCCCTAATCCTAGCCTAAACCTAGCCTAATCACCTAACCTAGCTCACTAAACCTCACCCTAAAACCCAACCACCTAACATAGCCCTAAACCCCTAAACCACCCTTAGCCCACGATTTACCCAAACCCCTAGTTTTAAAATATCTGGCCCAGCCCCTTCCAGCCCACCTTATCTACATACCACCCTACCTAAACCACCTAACCACTACCCACAGCCCAGCCCTAACCGACCTACCCATCCCCTATTTAAACCCCCCTCCTTGTGGGCGGGTTTTCCAAGTGGGAACCACCATTCCACCCAGCCGGGCCCTCTCCTTCTCCCATCTCTCACCCAGCCGGGACCACTCCCCGCCTGCTCCATCTGCTCCACCAGCCCCCACCTGCTCCGCCACCTTCCCTCTTCCATCCACCACCACCATCCCTCAGCCGGACGCCATCACCTCCACCCAACCGAACCAGCCGACAGCCACCTGCCCGCCACCTTCCCACTTCATCCGCCACCTCTCCCCATTCGGTAAGCACCCCAAACTCCCTCAAAGCCTCTCTCTTCCGTCTCTCCACTCTTGGCCACCCATCCTACCTTCATCTCAGCCCCCTTGCCACCACCATTTTAACCTAGCCGAACCTAGTATAACCCAAGCTGCCGGCCACTACCTAGCCATCATCTCCCCTTCGGCGCTCCCCTAGGTGTCCTATTCGGCCTTCCCACCAGCTCACCCTTTTAGGTCCAGCTTCCCTAAACTCTCAACTCCCCTAGTGACCCTAAGAGTCCACTCATTCAGCCACTTTAAACCCCTACTTGGAGCCGCCAGCTACTTGCCACCGGCCACCTCCGAGGCGCCTATCCCGCGCCCCACTTGCAGCCGGCCAGCACCCTTGACCAGCTTACCTTCGCGGAGCTCCCGTTTGCAGCCCAAGGCCAAGTCCACGCTCAAGCAAGACCTCTACGGACCAGCTACTCGTAAGTATCTAAACTCGGTCTTTAGTTGTATACTTGCTTGAGATTCAATTTGATATGGGGTTGTAATAACGGAGCATAGTCTCCCCCCGCTTGTAATAACGTGGCTTGGCACAACCACACACGTGCACTCTCTTAGTCGTGCACGATTTTTAGCACACACGGGCCTAATCAGCCCCTAATATATAAGTGTACATATATACTTTCATTTTCGAAGGGTTTTGTTTAAGTTGGGTGCGTTGTCTTTCAATTCAAACACTCACACACATTGAGCTTTCGCTCTTATTTGAAAGACCCAAGTAAGGGCCGACTATACTATTTGGGTTTCATTTCATGTCGTGTGAGTAAGTCTTTCAATTCAAGCACTCTCACACACATTGAGCTTTCGCTCTTAGTTGCAAGACCCAAGTAAGGGCCGACCTATACTATTTGGGTTTCATTTCATGTCGTGTGAGTAAGTCTTTCAATTCAAGCACTCTCACACACATTGAGCTTTCGCTCTTAGTTGCAAGACCCAAGTAAGGGCCGACCTATACTATTTGGGTTTCATTTCATGTCGTGTGAGTAAGTCTTCCAATTCAAGCACTCTCACACACATTGAGCTTTCGCTCTTATTTGAAAGACCCAAGTAAGGGCCGACCTATACTATTTGGGTTTCATTTCATGTCGTGTGAGTAAGTCTTCCAATTCAAGCACTCTCACACACATTGAGCTTTCGCTCTTATTTGAAAGACCCAAGTAAGGGCCGACCTATACTATTTGGGTTTCATTTCTTGTCGTGTGAGTAAGTCTTTCAATTCAAGCACGCACCCACATTGAGCCTTCGCTCTTATTTGCAAGACCCGAGTAAGGGCTCATATACATAAGATATATACATATCTCCCTTCGGTTATTTCCCTTCGGTTATTTCCCTTCGGTTATTTCCCTTCTGTTATTTCCCTTCAGTATTGTCTTTACATTTCGGGTTTTCCCTTTGGAGTAGCGTGAGTTTGCATTGCATCTACGCCATACCACGAGGTAGGACGCATATTGCATCAAAACAAGCCCCACTCGAATTCGCCCATGTAGTGGAGTGTTCATAACACACAAACTAGGCGACCCAAAAAGGGATAAAAGAAAAGACTTAGGCACGTGCAAATCCACGTGATCTAAAATATGCAATCGCATCTTAAAGACCCGAAATAGACACCTCGAACCGCTTCGTAGACTTTCTCTCCAAAACTCGATTTTTGCAAAAGCGTACAGACTGACCCTTGCGCATCGGTGCAAGAAGGTCTGCGACGACAAGAGCTTACTTGCTCACAGTCGCCACGTTTAGAAGTCAGTGATAAAAATATCTTCGCTAGCTTAAGTAAGCTAGCTGGCACGCCCTATTTGTATACATAGGCCTTAGACACACGAGAAGATCCACTCCAAGCCACGAAAGAGGCGAAGAGGCGGGGATTTTCGCGCGTCTACATCTCCAAAACTCGATTTTTTGCAAAAGCGTACAGACTGACCCTTGCGCATCGGTGCAAGAAGGTCTGCGACGACAAGAGCTTACTTGCTCACAATCGCCACGTTTAGAAGTCAGTGTTAAAAATATCTTCGCTAGCTTAAGTAAGCTAGCTGGCATGCCCTATTTGTATACATAGGCCTTAGACACACGAGAAGATCCACTCCAAGCCCCGAAAGAGGCAAAGAGGTGGGGATTTTCGCGCGTCTACACACGCCCTAAAAGCGAACGTAAGCACGAAAAGGTTCACTTCAGGCCTAAGAACCCGCAATTGAAAATTTTCCGTGTCTACAGATTTGGCACGCTCGGTGGGACCCGGGACTTAAGTAGACTTCAAACAAACAAGTTACACTCAAATTTTTGAAAAAAGGTATTTTCCAAAAAATCGTGCATACTTAGAAAATTTGCAGAAAATGGAGCAAAAGCCAAAATCCTCGTCAAGTAAATCAAAAGAGGTTTCTAAAAAAGCCAAAAAACGAGAAGCAATAGCTGATATACAGGCGATTTTCAAAGAAAAAATGGATGTTTTAAGCAAGGAGCTTAAAACCCATAAATCCCATAGCAGCTCTTCTCGGGCGCACAAAGATCGTGAAAAGAAAACTGATCTCAAACTCGACGAAGGATGTAAGGTAAAAGGCCAAAACCTAGAAAGGGGCGAGTCCTCCACTCCCACACTTCCAAAATCCTCGTTGAGTAAATCAAAAGAGGTTTTCGAAACAGCCAAAGAACGAGAAATGCTAGCTGATATATGGGAAACTTTCAAAAAAATGGATGTTCTAAGCAAGGAGCTTAAAACCCATAAATCCCATAGCAGCTCTTCTTGGGCGCACAAAGATTGTGAAAAGAAAACCAAAATCAAAATCAACGAGGGAATTAAGGAAGAAAAGGGCGAGTCCTCCACTCCCACAAATCCAAAATTCAAAAATTCCAAAGAAAATTTAAAAAGAGTTGTTTTTGTTTCAAAAAATCAAAAAAATCTTGAAAACTTTCAAAAAGACAAAAAAATTGAAAAATCAAACTTTGAAATTTCGAAAAATTCAAGTGCAATTCCTAAGTCTAGGCACACACACACAATGGGACATGAAACCCACACCCCACAAAGAGACAAGAGTGAAAAACAGGTAGGTTTCGAAAATGAACGCCTCGTGAACCCCCGGGGACTCAAAACAGAGTTACCCAGGAAAACGGCCTGCTCTCTCCATGATAAGGTAGACAAGCCACAAAGAGGTATGCCTGAAACCCATCCTTCTCAAAACTCTCTTCTTCATATTGGGTCATCAGATGCATTGGATAACCCCTCTGCACACACAAACCCACGAAATGTGCCTAGGTTAGAGAATTTTCAAGGTGCGCCAAATATCCCGCACCAGCCAAAAGAATTTCAAAAACAAAAACAAAAAGAAGTTGAAAAAATGGTAGACATGGAGACCCCTAATGCATGCATCGACACCTTAGGAGCTCATCACCCTGCCATAGAAAAACCCACTTCTTCGAGCCTAGTCTTGTACCCTGGAACCAAGATTAGGACTTTGAAACAAAAAAATCCATCCCTAGGGGCATCACGAGTTGCACCTAGGGAGCAGGTAAAAAATCTCAAGGGAGCAAGCTTGGCTTCCCTTGAAAAATATGTTTCCCAAACCCAGGACGTGTGGAAACCCAAGTTTTTCACCATCTTGAAAAATCCAAAGTTTTTCAAAGAACCAAGCCTGGTTTTCTTCGAGAAACATGTTTTCCAAAATAAAGTTGCGTGGAAGCCCAAGTCTTCCATTGCCCCGAAATATCCAAAACTCCTCGAGAGACCAAGCACAGTTTACTTTGAGAAACAAACCTCCCAAACCAGGGTTGCATGGAAACCCAAGTCTTCCCTCGCCCCAGAATCCAAACTCCCAATATCCAAAGGGGTATATATCCCCGACATGGACGATTCCATATTCCAAGGCCATGATTTATACAAAAACTTTTCAAAAACAAGAAGTCTTGGAACATGATTTTGAATATGGGATATAAACCCTACCAGGGCCTGGGAACCCAAAACCAAGGTAGGCTCGAACCTGTCCTACCTCAGGCCAATCGACAAAAGTATGGATTGGGCTACAGCCCACCCATACCCCCAGAGCCGCCACCTAAGACCATCTGGGTCAAGGGTGTCCTGTAGAACCTCTAAAACCCAAAACCCATGTCTTAGACCTATTGATTAGAGTCTGATTCATGAATGTTTTCTTTGTAGGTTCATGGGAAGATCCCTCCTTTTTGAAAAAGCCAAAAAATCATATATTTGACAAAAACCAAAAAAATGAAAACCCAAAACAAAATCTCAAAAACATTTGGAAAAATGAAAATTCTAAAAAGAAATTTGTTTTAAAGCCTTTGGCCATATACAAAGTCCATTTTCGAAAATTGTAAAAAAATGCTTTTCGAAAATTGTATATAACTCCCAAAAACCAAAAAAATCCAAAAAGTTGATCTTGAACACCCTTTTGTCTAGAGCTTTTTCAAAATGAAAAGCTCGAGAATCACCAAAGCTAGGAGGAATAAAAACCTCCAAACTTCTTGAAATTCGCAAGATCCTTGACTTATGCAAAGATTGGGGATTCTTAGAAATAAGCTTAACCCATAGTGTGTGCATAAGCATCATGCATCACACTCTCAAATCATACATGTGCATCGAGTCTAGACATCATCTTAGAACTTGAATTCAGAGTTTTGTAAAACCAAAGGGGCAATGAAAGTCGACCCCCTAAGTATCGAGCCTTGGTAGACAGGTCTCCATACGAATCAAATCCAACACCTTCAAGGCAAATTTCAAAAGAAATGAAAATCTCGAAAAAGGGTTAGCATTTCACAAAAGCCTTTTCAAAAATTCTTTTTTATAAAAACCTTCCATGCATTGCAATTCATGCATTGTCTGCTTGACTTGATCAAATGAAGATGTTGTTCATACTAAATGTGCCATACATTTTCGAAAACTCTTTTGGCATGTGAAAGGAATCACTAAGCCAAAAGAAAAATCGTGCTTGGCCTTGCTGTAGGCCCTAAAGATTCGAGACATCATCTCCCATGGCAAGGGGAATGATTCATTAAAGCACTCATTTGAAAAACCTATCTTAAATAGTTAGGCAAAATGGCAGTCCCTTTCAACAGAGTATGAGTTTCAAAACTCAAGACTCAATCAAGGGACAAGCCCTATATCATGTGGCTGAAGTGCCTCTGTGAGACACATTCCCCATACTTGATCAAATGCCCCATGAAGGCACGAATTTTCAAAATGAATTCCAAAAACCCTGCTTGATCAAAATCAAGTATAGGAAACATATTTCAAATCAAAAGAGCTGGTATAAAACCATCTTCATACACAAAGGGAGGATTTCCCAAAATTGCTTTCTCAAAAAGGATCAAAATTTCGAAAATTTAACCCTACATATACTTTGAAAAGAAAGATTTTCAAAACTTCAGGTTTATATGAAAACCTTGATTGTGTTGGATAAGAACATGAATCTCACGATGAAATATGGAGACCATGTCAAAATCAAAGCCCGATGGCCATGATGATCACTTAGGGTTGGTTGTGTTTTCCATCCTTGAGCAAAAAGTATCATGATCATGTTAGAAAAATCGTGGAAGTGCATGGACCTGAACATACCATTGTCCATCCATAATCCTTTTGAAAAGCCATGGCCCTTCACCATGTGGCCATGCGAAATTTCCCTCAAGCTAGGGGCATTTTTAAATATAGCCCCTAGACACCTTCCATGAAGAAACGAATTTCATAGAATGCATCTCCTTCTTGACTTGTGAGATACATTTCATATATTCACTCTTGCATAAAATCGTGTATTTCCATTTTGAGTCACATGGAGTGCATAGCATGCATCATATCACCCCAAAGAAAGCCTAAGAGGTGGGCAAACCTGAGTAGGAATGTCCCCATGTCTTCAAAAAGGGCAACAAAAATCGAAAATTTGTTGATGTTGTGGGTCGAAATTAGCAAAACCCTGAAGATGCCCGAATATTCAAAAGGGTTTATGTTAAATTCCTTTTTCGAAAAGATTTTGAAAAATCGAACTCCTTTGAAACTTCTTGAAAGAAGGATTGAAGTAGATTGTATAGCCCTGAATGGAGGAATTTATACTTTTCGAAAGGTAGAGTCTTCCAAAAACAAATTGGCGATATTTCAAAGAACCCTGGCTTACAAGATTAAGCCTTGTTCAAAATATCAAAATATTTTCGAATAGCAGATGCTATTAAGAAATAGGACGATCTCGTTTGAATTGAGTAACTAAAGGGATAAGCCTTTCCCCATCCTACTTTCTCTCCGAAAAGGAAAATTGGCTGTGTTCAAAAGAAAGAAAAAAATCGAGAATACAAAAACTCCTCCGAAAGAGGTCTTCTTGTTTCAAAAGAAAAAGGAGATATAAAAACACTCCTCCCAAAGAGGTCTTCCCTTCATAAACAGGGAATACAAAAACTCCTCCAAAGAGCTGCTCTCCTTTAAAAGAAAAGAGGGATTAATGAAAAAATACTCCCAAAGGGAGACCCTCTGTGAAAAATAGAAATAAAAAGCCAAAGCTCAAAGAGCGATTTTCCGATTCTTTGACTAAAACCACGAGACACTTCAGAAGGGACCGTGGTATCTCTTTCCCGTATCCCTATGGCTTATCCCCAAGGAAAAAGGTTCAAATTTGCGAAAATCCTAAAGTACGAATAAAATCGGCTTATTTGGATTTCATTTTGTTTGAGAACTCGACTTTGTTTTGTAGAAAATGGAACTTTGAAATGTTTTCCAAATTTTCCTACCCAAAAAACCTCTACTGAGTAGCAGGTATTGAAACCCGAATGAAGGGAAGTATGAAAAACGGAAGTCCTTTTCGATACAAGCTAAAAGGAGTTCGCTTTCAAAAAGAATTTTTTTTAAGAAAAACCCACGAATGTCAAAAAGACTAGGGTAGAACCTGCTTAGAGAAGACAGCCTCAAAAGGCTCTCTCCAAAGCTCGAAAACCCGAAAACGTCTAGAAGACATGGGTAAAACTTGCTCGAAGCGGCCTGCCTCAAAAGGCACTCTTCGGGCTCAAAACCCCAAAAATAAAAATGTTTTTCTCATGCAAGCATCCAAAAATCGTCCATGCATGATCATACATAGGGAAACTTAGGAAAAGTCCCCTTTTGTTAAAAATCCCCACCTGTGGTAAAAGAAAACAGGGTTTTGCGAAATAAAAATGGTGTATTCTCGAGAAAATTTGAGAGAAAAACCAAAATGGGGTGTTATCTTCTTCGCCATTATCCAAATCAATTTGGATAATGCCAAAGAGGGGCATCTGTAAACACCCTGAATTTTCCAAAAATCAAAAACTCTCAAAAATACAAAAAAGCTCGTTTGAGCCAAAACGACAACCTGTTTTAAAATGTGAAAACAGGTACAAAAGGCAAAAGAAAAGCCCAGGCAAGAAGAGGATTCGACCCAGAATTTCAGAAGCCACCCCTTGTTCAAAAACAGAAGAAAAAAGAGCTCGTTTGGAGAAAAGCCCGATAGAAGGGTAAAAATGTAATTTGGGTCAAAGAAAAAGCACAAAGCAGCTCCAAAATGCAGAAAGAAGCCCAGTACCTGAGGAAGTCGACAGAAGTCCGAGACACGTCCCGTCAGAATGAAGAACGGAATCCGTGCGGCAATCTGAGTTCGATATCAACAGGAACCGGCCAAAAACCAAAACGGCGGACCGAAACAAATGCCGAAAAAGTCCTGAAAAGCAGAACACCGGTTGGAACAAAGACTTGGGGAAGACCCAGGCCAGAGTTGGGCGTCCGATGAATCGAAGCCCGCTTGAAACCGGCGGTGAAAAGCACCAGAAAAGACCAGAAAACCAAGGAGTAGAAGAAAAATCTGGATTGGGTCTGGACCCAAAAATATCCAGATCCATATCCAAATTGTGTTTGGATTGGATCTGGATCTCAAAAAACCAAGATCCGAGATCCGCGATCCAGATCCACATAGAGTTTGGATTGGATCCGGATATCCAGACCCAAACCCAAGACCCAAGATCCAAGACCCACTTAAAACCTCTATAAATAGAGGTGCTGGGCTTGAAAAAAGCGAGGACGTGAGGCTCAAAGGGGAGAGGCCTTCACGTGAAAATAAAAGGGGGAGGAGAGAGAAGAGGCCCTATTGGCCAAGGTGAGCTTAGTTTGAGAGTTGGGGTTGGTTCGTGAGGCCAAGGGCTGCACCAACCTGGGAACGTCCCCTACAAGATGGCTGGGAGCGTTGCATGGTGGAGCTTGGCGGCGTGAGTGGTGGCTGGAGTGGAGGTGCACCCTAGGTAAGCCTTAAAAACCTAATCTAACCCACCTCTTCCCTAACCTCTCTAGACCACCCATCAACCACCAAGAACCGCCCCTAAAAACACTACCTAAACAGCCAAGTCCTGGCCGATTTTTCCAAAACATCTACCCTAGACAACCACCTAGCTAGGCTGCTCCAAGACCTAAACCTAGTTCGGCCACCACCTGGCCGAACTCCCCCCTTCAACCCAACCAAGTTCGGCCAGCTTTGGCCGAACTTCAACCTAACTCGAGCCACCTTGGCTCGAGTCCTTTTTCCCCAAAAACCCACGGCCTGCACCAGCAGGCCGTGTCCCCTTTTCCTACCCAAGGTGGCCTGCCCTAAAGGCTGGCCAACTACCTAAAAACCAGCCCAGCCCATGGCTGGTTTTCCCCCTCCAACTACCTAAAACAGTCCGGCCAAAGGTGGCCGGGCTTCCTTGTTTTTCTTGCCAAAAACCTGGCCGGCCTTAATCAGCCCACCTACCTAAGACCCACGGCCTGCTAGAGCAGGCCATGTCCCACCTAAAATCAACTAAGGCCTGCCCTAAAGGCAGGCCATCCTAGCCCAAAACCTTAGGCTAAGGGCTGGCCGTGAACCAGCCCCTAAGCTCACCTTGGCAACCTAGTGAACCCTACCTAAACCTGGCCATGTATCATCCCTAGCTTAACCATGTCCCATCTTCAGCACCTAGACTAGGACCAACTACACCCTAATACCACTCTTACTCGAGCCACCTTGGCTCGAGTTTCACAAGATCTAAACCAAGGCCAAATGTTGGCCGAACCCTAGAGCAAACAACTGCCACTCGAGCCACTTTGGCTCGAGTTTCACAAGACCTAAACCATATCCTATCACTCGAGCCACCTTGGCTCGAGTCATGCCCAATACCAGGTCCAAAACATGACCTAAACCAAGGCCAAGTGCTGGCCTAATCCTAAGTCTAAACCTCACTAAACCTAAGGCCAAATGCTGGCCAAATCCTAAACCAAAAAGCCTATCACTCGAGCCAAGGTGGCTCAAGTCATCCCTTACCCAAACCACCCCCAAGCGGCCCTAAACCCGGTATAATTTGCAGCTCTCGGAACTCCAAGTCTCCCCAAGCTCTCAAGCTCTCCGGCTTCGCTCCCACTTGCCCCAGACTCCATGTAATGATGATGGACTCGCCTCTTGTATGAGCATAACTCAAGAATCTGGAAAATATGAGTTTATTTTGATATATATTAAGTTGTTTTTCGTATTCAATTCAATTTGATACGGGGTTGTAATAACGGAGCATCGTCTCCCCCCGGATGTAATAACAGTGCTGGACACACGAGACACACACGTACACTCGAGCCTTTCCGCTCTTATCTGCACACTTTTGCACACAAACGGGCCTCAACAACCCATAGGATATAGCCCTATTTATATACATTCAGCTGGGTTTTAAGGTTCAAGTCGTGTGAGTTGTCTTTCATTTTATACACTCAAAGCACTCACTCACATTGAGCCTTTCCGCTCTTACGTATATATACGTATTTTCCCTTCCAGCTGGGTTTTAAATTCAAGTTGCGTGAGTTGCCTTTCAATTTATACACCCAAAGCACTCACGCCACAATTGAGCCTTCTCGCTCTTATATATATCTATATCTCCCTTCTGCTGCGTTTTACGGTTCAGTTGCGTGTGTTGCATTTCAATTTATACACAACAACCATGCACACATTGAGCCTTTCCGCTCTTAAGATATAGAGATATTTGAATTTCTGCAATTTACATTCAAGTCGTGTGAGTTGCATTCAATTTGGGTTTTCCCTTCTGTTAAGTCTTTAAATTTTGGGTTTTACATTCAAGTTGTGTGAGTTGCATTGCATACTCGCCATACTCGAGCTAGGTTGCATACCTGCATCGAACAAACCCGAATAAATCATGCAAAACGCCCATCTTAGGCACTTGATGCACACACTCCACGCCTAAGGCAGATAAATTTCAAAGACTTAGGGTCGCCCAAACCCAGTAAAAGCAAAAACTCGCCAAATGCATGCTTTCTGAAGTTTTCAAACACCTGTTCATTAAAAAATCGAATTTGAGTTTAACTTGTTTCAAACGAAGTCTCTAAGCATACAAACTGACCCTTGAGCGTCGGTTCAAGAAGGTTTGCGACGAAAAGATCCCGCTTGTCCACAATTGCCTTTCAAAAGTCAGATATTTCAAAAACTACTTCGCTAGTTTGAGTAAGCTAGCTGGCACGCCCTAAAACCGAACATAAGCACGAAAAGGTTCACTTCAGGCCTAAGAACCCGCAAGTGAAAATTTTTCGTGTCTACACCCACACTCTTGGTTAAACCCACAAGGCTAACCCACTTTGACCAAAAAAGTCAAGCCTACCAACTTTCTCACTCTTACTTTATGGCCCTTTTCTCTCTCTACCCAAGCCTTCCAAGAGCATTTACGTGAACTTTTGTGGGCCCCTCACCACCATTTATGGGGAGGTGAAGTGGGTCATGGATATGGGTATTGGTTTTGGATATTGAGATCCAAATCCAAATCCAAATACATTTTGGGTTTGGATCTAGATATATATATGGTCCAAATCTGATCCAAATTTGATTTTTTTGATTCCTTCATGGCGTTTCGAGACGGACGGTTTGTGCTGGGCCTGACTTCATCAGTACTCCGTCTTGCGTTAGGTCTTCGCCAACATTTTCGTCCGATCTCCTTCTCACCTTCGGGAATTCATTCTAATCATATTTCTGATATTTGGGGCTTGGATGTTTGAGAATTTGGGGATGCTTTTGACATGAGAGTTGATATATCGAGCTTGAAGTATGCTTCAGGTCTGGGCTCTCCTTTGCCTTTTCAATCTGCTTTTATCAGGCCAGGAGGCTTTTGGGGCTTTTCTTGCTTGTTTTTGTGGCTGCTTCTGATCAAGCTGTACCTGTTGGATTCAACTCTTTGCAAAATTGGGACTTGGCCCAAGTATAAGACATCAAAATGGGGTTTTATACAAAATTTGAAGCTTTTACAACTCCTAGGCTTTCGAAAACTAAAAATCTGATCTTGAAAAGGGGATTTTAAAACCAGGTATGTTTTATGAAAACCTTAGAATTTCGGGGTGTTTACAACTCCCTACTTGAAACCTAACCCATAAACCTGCCCTGCACCTGCACCATACCCCAACCGAACTTGGGCTGCATTGATGCCCCAGCACCCGTGACAACCTAACCCCCTTAGCTGCCAACCGCACCTAGCTAAAGCCCTTGACTCAACCTCTAGGACCCACCTCATGGCTGGAACCCAACCTACAACTAATTGCCACCCTTGACCTATCCTCAACCCACACCCTAGCCAAAACCCACACTCAACCGAATCCCACATGAACCAAGGTGCCTTTGACCATGACTCAAGGCTAGCCGAACTAAACCTAACCTAGGTTGGACTCACCTTGGCACCTAACCGAGTTGCCTTGCACAAGACCCTAACCGAATCCAAACTGAACCCACTTAAACCTAGCTGGCCGAACCTTGGCTTGTAACCCACCTAACCTATTGGCTGCACCTAGCTCACACCAACTTGGGCCTACACCAAACCGGCTGCACCTAGCTCACACCAACTTGCACCCAAGCCTACACCAAACCGGCTGCACCAACTTGCACCCAAGCTGCACCACTTGCAAACTGAACCACTTAGCCAAATCCAAGGCCCGATCAGCTGCAAGAGCCACTTGAAGGGACTTACCTCATGATTGTGACGAAGGAAGACACGAGCGAACCCAAGAGACTAAACCAAGTGAAGATTTGTAAGTCTCTTTGATTTCGGTTTTAAATTGTTCAATTAAATTCAATTCAATTCGGGAGCGAGGTTGTATTAACGGAGCGAAGTCTCCCCCTGGATTGTAATATTCGTGGATGAGACACGAGCACACACACGTGCACTTGAGCCTTCTCGCTCTTAAACTGCACATGAGCACACCCACGTGCACTTGAGCCTTCTCGCTCTTAAACTGCACACGAGTACACCCACGTGCACTTAAGCCTTTTATCTCTTAAATTACGCAAGATTGCACTCATGTGCACTCAAGCCTTCTCGCTCTTAAGCTAAATATATATATTTCACTTTGGGTGAATTTCATTTGTGAAAGCAGTGTGAGTTGCAATTACATTCGGGTGTGTAGACACGCGGAAATTTCCACTCCGGGTTCTTAGGCCTAGAGTGAACCTTTTCGTATGTCTAAGTCGCTTTAAAAGGGCGTGCCAGCTAGCTTACTCAAACTAGCAAAGTAAATTTTGAAATATCTGACTTATGGGGCGACTGTGGACAAGTGAGCTCTTTTCGTCACAAACCTTCTTGAACCGATGCTCAAGCGTCAGTTTGTACGCTTTAGAAATCTCGATTTTAAACAAGCAGGGCCTTTTTGAAAATGTATGAAAGTACTTGATCGATTTGTTTGTCTAATTGCAGATTTTATTTATGTGGGGTTTGCACGTTCCTATGTCTTTGGTTTTAGCCGTTTAGGCATGAGATGTGTGCACCAAGTGCCTAAGTCTTGGCGATTTTGCACGGGTGGTTCGAGGTTGCTTTGATACAACTATGCGCCCTATCTCGTGGTATGGCAGATATCCAATGCAAACTCACACAATTGAACCTTAAAACCCGAATTTGAAAGACATAACGGAAGGGAAATATAGCTATATCTTAAGAGCGGAAAGGCTCAATTGTGAGTGTGTGTGTTGTGTATAAATTGAAAGACAACTCACACGACTTGAATGTAAAACCCCGCTCGACTTAAATGTAAATAGCGGAAGGGAAATACTTATATATATGGGCCCAAAGGTCGCCAACGTGTGCGTGTGTGTTGTGTATAAATGAAAAGACAACTCACACGACTTGAAATGTAAAACCCAGCCGAAAGGGAGATACAACTATATATATATGGGCCCGAAGGTCGCCAACGTGTGCATGTGTGTTGTGTATATATTGAAATGCAACTCACACGACTAAAAATTAACAACCCAGAATTGAAAGACAAACACAACTGAACCGGGAAAACTCACGCAACTGAAAATATATAGATATGGCTATATCTTAGGAGTTGTCGAGGCCAAAATGGTGCATGAGGTGCTTGAGCAACTGCTCGGGTGTCTTTGGATGCGAGTGTGTAATTGAAATGACAAACTCACACGACTTAATGTAACAACCCAGCTGAATGTAAATACATATATATGATAAGAGCGAAGGCTCAATGCACGCGTGGGTGAAGTGTGTAAAATGAAGACAACTCATGCAGCTCTTACTAGAGTCTTTGGAGTAAGAGCGAAGGCTCAATCGTGCATGTGTGTGCTTGATGTACGAGATTAAGAGCTAAAGCTCAAGTGCTCGTGTGTGCTTCATGTATCAAGCATTGTTATTACATCCCAGGGGGAGACAAAGCTCGTGGAATTCATGTATTATTATCCTAGCCTCCTCCAGGTCAACACACCTTAGTAAGATACCGGTAAAACTTTTTTTGTACAGAACCCCACCCAAAATCGCATATCGGGTAGAAATTTTTTGGATGAATGCCTTATCGTTGGATGTGGCACGTTCGGCAAATCCTTCGTTTTCTAAGAAACACTTTGTCATAAAACCAAGGTTTTTCAGTATCAGTTTGTTTGTTTTGGCAAATTTCAAGATTGTGTGTGGATGGAGTGGGCGAATGCCATATTTCTAAGGGCCTGGTTCCCAAAGTGGGATCAACACTTAGGGCTGAGCCCAAGGATGAGAGGGCATCGGCTACGCCATTATCCTCTCTTCCTACGTGTGTAAGTGTATACGATTTGAACGACTCGACCAGCTTGGTGTCCAACTCGTGGTATGGAAGAAGCTTTTCATTTTTAACTTGCCAAATCTTTAACACTTGGTTTATGACAAGTAAAGAATCTCCAAAGACTTCGATGCATGATGACCCTAGAGGTTTCGAAATTTTTAAGCCTTGTATGAGTGCTTCATACTCGTCTGTGTTGTTGGAACACTCGAAATCTGGGCGAATGGCTATGGGTATCTCTCCTTTTTCAGGGAGGATGACCCCGACACCAGCCCCTCTTTGGTTTCGCGCCCCATCGAAGTGCATCTTCCACACTTGGTTTTCATTTGGACAATTTGATAAAATGTGATTTTAAAATTGGTTTTGAAATATGCCTTCATCGGGCATTTTGTCAAGTGTGGGGTATGAGTCTTCCAAAGGGAAGTCAGCCACATTGTCGGCTAGGGCTTGCCCCTTAATGGAGATCTGGTGATGGTATTTCAAGTCATACTCCATTAGGAGGAGTTGCCTTTTACCCAACCTACCCGTGAGGATGGGTTTTTCGAATAGATGCTTGATGGGATCAAGCCTAGACACTATCTAGGTCTCATGATCTAGGAAGTAGTGTCGAAATTTTTGGCAGGCCCATACCAAGGCTAAGCATGTCTTCTTCATGGCTTGGTAATTTCTTTCATAAGCCAGGAGAGTTTTTGAAATGTAATAGATGGCATACTCCTTATGGGTATCATCCTCGTATTGAGCTAACAATGTACCCAAAGCATTTGCATGCACAGAAATATAGAGTAAAAGAGGTTTTCCTTGCTTTGGAGGGTTTAAAATTGGAGGATTCACCAAATACGCCTTTAGTCTTTCGAAAGCTTTTTGCCAATCATTATCCCACAAAAATTTCGTCCCTTTTCTCAAAAGTTTGTTGAAGTGTTCGCATCTTATTGCAAGGTTCGAAATGAACCTGCGAATTGATTTGAGGCGACCTTGGAGGCTACGAATTTGCGTGAGATTGGAGGGTGGAGTCATGTCTATGATGGCTCTACACTTAGCGGGGTCGACTTCAATGCCCCTTTGGCTTACCATAAAGCCTAAGAGCTTACCAGATTCGACTCTGAACACACACTTTTGAGGGTTTAGCTTTACTTTGTAAAGCCTAAGCCTTTCGAAAAATTTTTTGCAAGCATTTGATATGAGTGCATCAAGTTTTTGATTTAGCTAAGAGATCATCCACATATACCTCTATGAGCTCATGAATCTGATCATGAAAGATCGTAGTCATAGCTCTTTGGTAGGTAGCGCCGACATTTTTCAAACCAAAGGGCATGACTGTATAGCAGTACGTGCCCCATGGTGTTGTGAAAGCAGTTTTAGCCTGATCTCTTGGGGCTAATTTGATTTGGTTATATCCTAAATAGCCATCCATGAATGAAAACATTTCATGATTTGCAGTAGTACTATCAACTATCAAATCAATGTTAGGCAAAGGAAAGTTATCCTTGGAGTGGCTTTGTTCAGGTTTCTAAAATCGATGCATATTCGAATTTTCCCATTGGATTTTCAAACTACAACGATATTTGACAACCAATCAGAGTATGCAATGGGTTTTATTAAACCGGCTTTTAGCAGATCTTCTAAACCATCTTTGACTTGCGTATGCACGTTCGGATGAATCTTTCTAAGCTTTTGCAATATGGGTTTTGTATCCGAATCTAGGGAAAGACAATGCTCTACGACTCTTGGGTCTATACCCGGCATGTCTTCATATGTCCATGCAAACACATCGATGTAGGTTTTCAAAAATGCAATGAATGATGATGCTTTATGCTCATGCAAACATGCACCTATCTTAATGTGTTTGGGCTTTGTTTCACTCCCTAGGTTAATCTCTATGAAATCCCCTCCTACTGAGTTTGAAAGTTTTTCAAAATCGCGAATTTTATGAAACTCTGGGAGCTCAGAGGTTGGATCTTCCTTCGGGCTTTGATCATTCTCGAGAGTATTGAATCCTAGGGAATTTGAACTTGATGTTTGGGTTTTGAAAACACCTGGTTTTTGACTTGGAATTTCAACGGGTTTTGAAATTTTTGGTCTTGTTATGAAGACAACTTTCTTTTCGAAATCCTTGGCTTTTTCTAAACTTTTACCAGGAGCTGGTATATACAGGATTTTGTTTTTGGTATTTTGCATATTTTCGATTTTTTTTTATTTTTGTAAAGCAAGGACATTTGGAGCTATACAAATAACAATTTTTTTGGTTTTTGCACAAATTTCTAATGTTTTTGGTTTTTGGGGTTTTCCAATTTGTTTTTGAATTTCAAGTTTTTCTAATTTTTTTGATTTTTGGTTTAAGAAGGGATCTTCCATCATACCTACAAAGGAAAATGCCACAAGTTAGACTCTAAGTAAGAGGTCTAAATCGTAGGTTTCTGCTTCACTAGGCTCCAGGGCACCCTTGACCCAGGTGGTCACAGGTGGGGGCTCTGGTGGTATTTTGGGAGTATAGCCGATCCCATATCGGCTTGGATTGGCCCTAGGCAGTATGGGCTCTAGGAGACCCTGGTTTTGTGCTCCTAGACTTTTGTATGGCATATATCCCATATTCAATAGTATGTTCCATGATCTTTTGTTTTTTGAGAAATTTTGATATAAATCATGATTTTGGAACTTGCTATCGTCCATGTTATGCTCATATGGCTTTTTGTTTAGGGGTTTTTGGAATGGACGATTCTTGGCCTTTCCTAGGATCGTGATGGTTTTGAGTGGGCTAGCCTTGGGTTGCCCTTGATACACAACACTTTCCTAGGGTTTTGAAGGACGAGCTTGGGTGGCTTGACCAATACTTGCCCTAGGTTGGCCTCGTGGGCTTGAGAACTCGACAAGCAGGGAAAATTCTCTATTTCCTGAAGTTGAGGGTGACTCTCACCTAGGATTACCACGACATGGTTTTTGAAAGGGATTTTGACACACCTATGGAAGGTGGACGGCACAGCACGCAGGCTGTGTATCCAAGGCCTTCCCAACAATAGGTTATAGTGGGGGTGGATGTCCAAGACATGGAACACCCCCATGTGAGCTATCCCTCCCGTTTCCATGAGTAATTCTATGGATCCTAAGGGTCTAGACGCATTTCTATCATATCTAGTGATCACGATGGGGCTTGGGTTCACAGAGGTTAATCCGACTCCAATTTGATACGCCACGTGGAGCAGAAGGATGTTGAGACCTCCTCCCCCATCAATTAGTAACCTGTCCAGAGAATGGTGATTCAATACTGTAGACGCAGCGAAAAATCCTTCCTCTTCACCTTTTCAAGGCTTGGAGCGGATCCTCTCGTGCGTCTAAGGCCTATTTATATAAACAGGGCGTGCCAGCTAGCTTACCTAAGCTAACGAAGATATTAAACTGACTTCTAATCGTGGCGACTGTGAGCAAGTGAGCTCTTGTCATCGCAGACCTTCTTGCACCGATGCGCAAGGGTCAGTCTGTATGCTTTGAAAAATCGAGTTTTGGGATAGAAAGCCTACGAAGTGGTTCGAGGTATTTAATTCGGGTCTTTTAGATGCGATTGTAGATTTTTAGATCACGTGGATTTGCATGTGCCTAAGTCTTTCCTTTTATCCCTTTATGGGCCACCTAGTTTGTGTGTTATGAACACTCCACTACATGGGCGAATTTGAGCGGGGCTTGCTTTGATGCAATATGCGTCCTACCTCGTGGTATGGCATAGATGCAATGCAAACTCACGCTACTCCAAAGGAAAAAGCCGAAATGTAAAGACAATGCCGAAGGGAAATAACCGAAGGGAAATGACTTGTAATGTAAATGCCGAAGGGAGATATGTATATAGAGTATGTATATGGGCCCTTACTCGGGTCTTGCAAATAAGAGCGAAGGCTCAATGTGGGTGCGTGCTTGAATTGAAAGACTTACACACACGACATGAAATTAAACCCAAATATAACTTGCAGTATGGCCTTGACTAAGGTCTTGGGAATAAGAGCGAAAGCTTAATGTGTGTGAGTGCTTGAATTGAAGTACTACGCACACGACATGAAATTAAACCCAAATAGTATAACACGGCCCTTACTTGGGTCTTTCAAATAAGAGCGAAGGCTCAATGTGTGTGAGTGCTTGAATTGAAAGACTTACACACATGACATGAAATGAAAACCCAAATAGTATAGGTCGGCCCTTACTTGGGTCTTTCAAATAAGAGCGAAGGCTCAATGTGTGTGAGTGCTTGAATTGAAAGACTTACACACACGACATGAAATGAAAACCCAAATAGTATAGGTCGGCCCTTACTTGGGTCTTTCAAATAAGAGCGAAGGCTCAATGTGTGTGAGTGCTTGAATTGAAAGACTTACACACACGACATGAAATGAAAACCCAAATAGTATAGGTCGGCCCTTACTTGGGTCTTTCAAATAAGAGCGAAGGCTCAATGTGTGTGAGTGCTTGAATTGAAAGACAACACACCCAATCTTAAGCAAAACCCTACGAAAATTAAAGTATATGTATCTATTTATGTATTAGGGGCTGATTAGGCCCGTGTGTGTTCAAAATCATGCACAACTAAGAGAGTGCACGTGTGTGGGTGTGCCAAGCCACGTTATTACAAGCGGGGGGAGACTATGCTCCGTTATTACAACCCCATATCGAATTGAATCTTAAGCAAGTATACAACTAAGGACCGAGTTAGGCACTTACTAATAGCTGGTCCAAAGAAGCCTTGCTTGAACGTGGGCTTGGCCTTCGCCTTGGGCTGCAAAAGGGAGCTCCGTGAGGTTGAACGGCAAGGGGAGGTGCTGGCCGGATGTCCTTGGTGCGCGGAAGAGGCGCCTTGAAGATGGCCGGATGCTAAGGATGGGCTGGTTTTGGTGTATTGGGCTAAAGGAGCCTAAGTAGGGTCACTAAGGGAGTATGGTACTAAGGGAAGGGAACTAGCTAGGGGAAAGATATGGCTGGTGGATGGCTGGCCGAATGAAAAGGTGACAGTCGGGTGAAGTGGCCGACTAAGGGTTCTTGGTGGTGGCGGATTGCTAGGGTGGCTAGGAGTGGTGTAAGGGAAGGGAACTAGCTAGGAGATGGGGTTAGGTGGTAGTGGGTGTAGTGGGGTGATATGGGAAGGTCTTAGGGAGTTGGATAGGGTGGCCGAATGGAGCTAAGGTGTCTAGGTGGTGGCGGGTAGTTAGGGTGGTTATGGGCCTGGCCGAGTGGGAATGGTGGCAGCAAGTGGAATGGCTGGTGTTAGGGTGATATGGTAGGGGGTTAGGTGGCTGAGAGTGGAGAGGGAGTGAAGAAAGAGTAAGGTGGAGTGTAGGGTACTAACCGAGTGAAGAGGTGGTGGCGGATGGAAGGGTAGCAGCCGGGTGGTTGGGGTGCGCAGGATGGAGTTCAGCCGGGAAGAAGGGTGGCGATGTGGGCCTCGGCTGGAATGGTTGTGGTGGTGGTGGTGCTCGGCTGGAAGGTAGGGGCGCAGGTGGTGGCTGACTGTGGGGCAGGTGGAGTTGGCTGGGCCGGAAAGTGGAGGACCCGAGATTAGAGGGTGGAGCTTGAGGATGGGAAAAACCCGCCCCAAAAGGGGGGGCTTTATATAGGGCTGGGCTAGGTCGGTTAGGGCTGGTTTTGGGGTAGTGGTTAGGTGGTTTAGGTAGGGTGGTGTGGTGATAAGGTGGGCTGGAAAGGGTAGGGCCAGATATTTTAAATACAAGTGGTTTGGGTAGGTTATGTGCTAGGGGTGGTTTAGAGGTTTAGGGTTTAGCTAGGTGGGTTGGTTTTAGGGTGAGGTTTAGTGAGGTAGGTTAGGTGATTAGGCTAGGATTAGGCTAGGTTTAGGAAAATTAACCTAGGTTTAGGGAAGGATTAGGGAAGTGGATTAGGTGATTAGGTTGGGATTAGGCCGGAATTAGGGAAGTGGGTTAGGTGATTAGGCTCAGATTAGGACCGGATTAGGGTAGAAGGCTAGGATTAGGTGTTTTTGGTTAGGTTTAGGTGAAGGAGCTCCCTTTGCATGGCCCATAGACCTTAACCACATCATGTTGGTGCAGCCCTAGGTTAGGTTTTGGCTAATTACAAGCTTAAACCCACTTAATTAGGCTAACCCACATGATTAACCCCAAACTTGACACACAAGTCAAGCTTAATTACAACACACACTTGATCTTATCCACCCCGACTCTCTCTCATGCCCATAATCCCATGTGAATTTCAAGTGGGCCCCACCTCCATTTATGAGAAGGTGATGTGGGCCATAGATATAGATATTGGATTGGATTTTTGAATCCAAATCCAAATCTAAGTCCATACATGGGTTTGGATTGGGATCTGTATATATATGGTCCAGATCCGATCCAAACTGAATTCTGACTCCTTCGAGCTGTGTTCGAAACGAACGATTTGTGCGGGGCCTGACAGCATCAGTGCTCCGTCTGTGTTGGGTCTTCGCCAACATGATCGTCCGTCTCTGTTTTCGCCTTCCGGAGATGACTTCAAACAATGTTTCGATGATAACAAGGTCTTGGACGTTCGAGATCCTGGGGGTGTGGATTTGATACGAGAGTTGCTGTGCCGGGCTCGACATGTGCTCCGGTTTCGGGCTCTTCTTAGCTTTCCTGGTCCTGTCTAGATTAGGCGAAGCTGCTTCGGGGTTCCAAAACATGTTTTAAAAGGTTTTCAAAAACCATATCACATATTTTTGAAATATAAAGTTTAAAACACATATACAGGGTTGTCTGGAAGGCTCCTGGGTTTCCAGACTCAAAATGGCCCTTTGGGGCTGCTTTTACAAAACTAGATGGATTTGAGAAATTCGTGGGATTTCGGGGTGTTTACAAATACCACCTCGATATGCAGGGCCTAGTTGTGGGATTCATATGGTCTTTTGATATCCTCTTCCGAGAACACAATGGGCGTTTTTGCACCTATAGATGCCACTTGGGTTGACAAGGACTCTGGGGTTATGTTTGAGCTAACCTTGGCACTTTCTAGAATTTTCTCTAAAACAAGTCTATGCCTAGGTGAGGTTTGTATCAGCTCTAGGATGGACATGTTAATTGGAATCTTTGAAAGATGATTTTCAAAATCATACAAGGTTAAAACAACTTTGCCTTTGTCCGTTTTTGGCGAGCCCTAGGAATACATGCTTTTGAAGGGCCAGAAACACTGACCACTTTTTTAGCACTTTGTAGATGTGGGGGTTGATAGATCCTTCCGGACCTAGTCACCTCCCCCACGATCAACCTAGGGCTCGCACCTATGATGGCTCTATTCGTGTGCTTTGAAGCACCTTGAATTTTTAAAACAGGTTTAACAGGGGGCGGGCTTTTAGGCACTCCCCGAATCACTACTTGGGCGATTTTCCTATGAAGGATGAGAGATGGTGCGCAAGTAGCCAAACCAGAATGAAATGCATGTGCTAGACTCTTTGAAATTGAGAGAGCACATACCTCTTTGCCCTTCCCACTAGTACTTGCGTGGGGAAGGGTTCTTTGAAAATAGCTTGGGCAGACTCTGGTTCCTTAGTGACCTGGAGCCGGCCCTGCTCGATCAAGTTCTCAATCTTGTTGAGTAGGGAAAAACATTGCTTTGTATCATGGTCTTTAAGCCAATGATACTTGCAAAATTGATTTAAGAATCTCCCTTTGGAAGTGGTTCCCTCGGGAATCTCGGGGAGTTCGATCATTCTTTGGGCAAGTAGGAGGTCCAGGACCTCTGACACAGGTTGCCCTAGTGGAGTATACTCCCGTTTTTCAAAAGGTTTTTGTATTTTTTTGTCCTTTTTGTTTTCAAAACTCTCAAAATTTTTTGAAGTGCTCGTCGGGCTTGGATCTACTCGGACGTTTGCAACTTTGTGGGGCTTTGCCCCTTTGTCCATCGTGGGTAACCCGTAAGTTCTAGGTTTTTCCAAGCGGATTTTTGAAACCACACTCCCTTTCCACAAATGATCGTAGACGCCTTTCTTTAAATTTGTTTAAAAAAGGGATGCTTTTTTAATCAACTTGTGGAAAGTCAAGATTTCGTGGAGGGAGAGAAGGGTTTTCAACTAATTTTTGAAATTATCCAGGATGAGCATTACCGCACACCCTTCTTATATGGGTTCTCGTACTTGCCCAAGAAGGGACCTCCATCGAACGATAAATGCATGCACATCTTTGTTCAATCCTTGTTTAGTATCCCTCAAAGTGTTTAAAGTGGGTGTGACTTCTACGTTATGCGAGAATCTTTGCATAAAGCAGTTCGCCAACTCTTCAAAAGTTGTGAACTGACTCAAATCGTAGGAAGCCAATCATTTTGAAGTTGTTCCTTTGAGGGAAAGGGGAAACCAATACACCCATTTCATCGAGTCCTTCTTTTTCTTATGGACTCGACGAGAGAAAAGTTACAAGTGAGACCTAGGGTCTCCCGTGCCATCATACCGATGAAAATTCGGTATTTCATCGTCACTATCTATTTCATAATCTAAAGGAAGGAAATCAGACAGGACGTAGGTTCTTTTCTCTTTGTTTTGCCCTTTTAGCAGTTGTTATAGGGCTTTACGATCCTTGTGAGTGAAGGACTCATGGTATTGGTTTCCCTCTATAGCGGAGGTCTCCTTATGCTTTCGAGATTTTTCAAATTTCTTTTTGGCCTTTATTGGTTCCCCATGTGACGAACATGAATCAACTGCTTTAGCCTCTTGGCTCATGGCAGCGATTTTGGCCATAAAATCCCTTCTCAAATCCTCGATTTCCTCTTTTTTGTTTCGATTTTTTGAAAATCTCCTAGAGTGAGAACTTGATGTTCGCGAGACTTGGCTGGTCACTTCATTGGAGACTGAACTCAACATGACTCCGATGCTTTTTAAAAACCCAACTATGAAATGCACAAGACAAAGAGTTAAAATACTTTTGTTGAAAATTTTTCAAGAGGTCTGCTTGTTTGTATCTATTTTTCTTAAGACCCATGTCCCACCGGGCATGCCAATATCTGTAGACATGCAGAAATTTTCACTCCGGGTTCTTAGGCCTAGAGTGAACCTTTTCATATGTCTAAGTCACTTTAAAAGGGTGTGCCAGCTAGCTTACTCAAACTAGCAAAGTAAGTTTTGAAATATCTGACTTATGGGGCGACTGTGGACAAGTGGGCTCTTTTCGTCGCAAACCTTCTTGAACTGATGCTCAAGGGTCAGTTTGTACGCTTTAGAAATCTTGATTTTAAACAAGCAAGGCCTTTTTGAAAAGGTATGAAAGTATTTGATCGATTTGTTTGTCTAATTGCAAATTTTATTTACGTGGGGTTTGCACGTTCTTATGTCTTTGGTTTTAGCCATTTAGGCGTGAGATGTGTGCACCAAGTGCCTAAGTCTTGGCGATTTTGCACGGATGGTTCGAGGTTGCTTTGATGCAAGTATGCGCCCTATCTCATGGTATGGCGGATATGCAATGCAAACTCACACAACTGAACCTTAAAACCCGAATTTGAAAGACATAGCGGAAGAGAAATTATGGAAGGGAAATATAGCTATATCTTAAGAGCGGAAAGGCTCAATTGTGGGCTTGTGTGTTGTGTATAAATTGAAAGACAACTCACACGACTTGAATGTAAAACCCCGCTCGACTTAAATGTAAATAGCGGAAGGGAAATACTTATATATATATGGGCCCAAAGGTCGCCAACGTGTGCGTGTGTGTTGTGTATAAATGAAAAGACAACTCACATGACTTGAAATGTAAAACCCAGCCGAAAGGGAGATACAACTATATATATATGGGCCCGAAGGTCACCAACGTGTGCGTGTGTGTTGTGTATATATTGAAATGCAACTCACACGACTAAAAATTAACAACCCAGAATTGAAAGACAAACACAACTGAACCGGGAAAACTCACGCAGCTGAAAATATATAGATATGGCTATATCTTAGGGGCTGCCGATGCCAAAATGGTGTGTGAGGTGCTTGAGCAAGTGCTCGGGTGTCTTTGGGTGCGAGTGTGTAATTGAAATGACAAACTCACACGACTTAATGTAACAACTGTAGACACGAAAAATTTTTACTCTGGGTTCTTAGGCTTGAAGTGAACCTTTTCATATGTCCAAGTCGCTTTTATAAAAGGGCGTGCCAGATAGCTTACTCAAGCTAGCGAAGTAAGTTTTTGAATATCTGACTCGTTTGGGGCGATTGTGAGCAAATGGGCTCTTTTCGTCGCAGACCTTCTTGCACCAATGCGCAAGGGTCAGTCTGTATGCTTAGCAAAGTCGATTTTGAACAAATGTAACCTCTTTGAAAATATACGAAGTGTTTGATTGGATTTTGTTTGTATTGTTGCAGATTTTTATTTCTCATGGGATTTGCACGTGCCTATGTCTTTGATTTTAGCCAATTTGGGTGTGAGATATGTGCGTCAAGTGCCTAACTGTGGCGAGTTGTGCACGGGTGTATGGGGTTTGCTTTGATGCAATATGTGTCCTAACTCGTGGTATGGCGAATATGCAATGCAAACTCACACAACTGAATGGGAAAACCCGTAATTGAAAGACATAGCGGAAGGGAAATTGCGAAAGGGAAATATAGCTATATCTTAAGAGTAGAAAGGCTCAATTGTGTAAGTGTGTGTCGTGTATATATTGAAAGACTACTCACACAGCTGAACCTTAAAACCCAAAATTGAAAGACATAGCAGAAGGGAAATACAACTATATATATATATGAGCCCGAAGGTTGCCAACGTGCGCGTGTTGTGATTGTGTGTAAATGGAAAGACAAACACATGCAGCTGAACTGGGAAAACACAGCAGAAAGTATATAGATATGGCTATATCTTAGTGGCTGCCAAGGCCAAAATGGTGCGTGGGTGTTTGAGCAAGCGCTCGGGTGTCCTTTGTGTGCGAGTGTGTAACATTAAAGACAAACTCACACGACTTGAACCTTAAAACCCAAATGAAATTACAGCATATAAGGCTCTTACTAGAGTCTTGGGAGTAAGAGCGAAGGCTCAATGTGTGTGAGTGTGGAATTTAAAGACAACGCACACAACTTGAAAATAACACCCGAATCAAATTGCAACGTATAACTCTTACTAGAGTCTTGGGAGTAAGAGCGAAGGCTCAATGGTGCACATGTGTGCTTCGTGTAGCAAACCAAGTTATTACAATCGGGAGGAGACAAGGCTCCGTTAATACAACCCCGTATCTAAATTGAATCAAAGTGTAGAAAGGAGATATGAAATACTGAATGAACACTTACATGATTCGGATGTTTGTCCACTCCAATTTGCGAGCTTGCTTGGCTTCACACCCACGAATAACTCTTCCTTGAAGCTTGAAACAAAAGGTGGCTGAACGTAGCCTTGAAGCTTGGTGTTTTGAGGTTCACTGCCTTAGGGTGTTCGGGTTGTGAGCTTGTGGGGAAGGGATAAGGTGGCTGCAGGTGTTGGGGATGGGAGGTGGTGTGGGTCACGGATGGAAGCTAAGGTGGCGTTGTGGTGAGGTAGGATATCGGATGGAGATGGGGTATGGAAAGGGATTCTAAGGACAATAGTCATGGATGGGAGTGGGGTTCTAAGGGAGATGATCACGGATGGGAGTGGGGTTCGTATGGGTTCTAAGGGATACGGGATGATATGGGGTGGTATGGAATAGGAAGGTGGGCTGCTACGGATGTTAGTTTTAGGTGGGATGGGAAATAGTGTAGGATAGGAACTAAGGCTTACGGATGGGGTAGGGGATAGGTGGGTGGTGTGGTATGAGAGTTGTGTTCGGTCGGGTATGGGGTGTCTAGGTAAGGTCACGGGTGGTAAGGCTCATGGCAGTGGGTTGCGGAGTGTGAGATGATGTAAAGTGAGGCTAGGGGTAGCTAGCTAGGCTAGGATGGTGGTGGTTAGGTTGATTAAGGCGGTGGAAGTCGGCTAAGGGAGGTCGGTTGAAGCAGGGGCAGTCGGGCAGCAGACCCGCACTAGGCGCCAAGGTCGGCGCCTGAGTCAGGCGCGCGAGTGGTGCGCAGCGCACGGGGAGTGCGTAGGGGGGGTGCCCGGGTACTTAGGTGAGGCGGTTAGATGCTTAGGCTTGGGTCGGTTAGGTTAGTGGGTTAACCTAACTAGGTTTAGGGTGGCTGGGAAGGGTCTTAGGGTAGTGGATTAGGGTGGTGATTAGGGTGGATGTTGGGTGGTTTAGACCGATTAGAGAGAGTGGTTTAGGGAGTGTTTAGGGGCTTACCTTGTAGGGATGGATTAGGGGTTGCTTAGGCTCCAATCAGCCACCTTAAGCTTCGTCGTCCAAGCAACTTTGGCCCTTCAATTAGGGTGGGGCAGCCCTTGACTAAACCCTTGCTAAACACGATTAACAAAAACCCAAAATTAACCAAAGCCCTAAACACTCACCTTGGAGCTTCTCTCTCCACCCTTGGAATTCACGTGAACCCCTTACAATGGACCCCCTTTCTCCCCAAAACTCGATTTTTGCAAAGCATACAGACTGACCCTTGCGCATCGGTGCAAGAAGGTCTGCGACGACAAGAGCTTACTTGCTCACAGTCGCCACGTTTAGAAGTCAGTGTTCAAAATATCTTCGCTAGCTTAAGTAAGCTAGCTGGCACGCTCTATTTGTATACATAGGCCTTAGACACACGAGAAGATCCACTCCAAGCCCCGAAAGAGGCGAAGAGGAGGGGATTTTCGCGCGTCTACAACTGTCATTTCATTCGACCACCCTAGCAACCCGCCAACCCTAGGTGATCCGTTAAACCTTCCCTTAGGTTCACCCTTTGCACAACTTACCTTAAAACTAAACCCTATCCTTAGTGACCCTACTTAGGCCCTTTAGCCCAACACGCCAAAAAGAGCCCTTTCTTAGCAGTCGGCCACCTTCAAGGCGTCTCTTCCGCGCACCAAGGACACTCGGCCAGCACCCCTTGCCGTTCAACCCGCGAAGCTCCCTTTCGCAGCCCAAGGGGAAGGCCAAGCCCATGCTCAAGCAAGGCATCTTCGGACCAGCTATTAGTAAGTGCCTAACTCGGTCTTTAGTTGTATACTTGCTTGAGATTCAATTCGATACGGGGTTGTAATAACGGAGCATAGTCTCCCCCCGCTTGTAATAACGTGGCTTGGCACACCCACACACGTGCACTCTCTTAGTTGTGCACGATTTTGGACACATTGTAAACACCCCGAAATCCCACGAGTTTCTCAAATCCATCTGGTTTTGTAAAAGCAGCCCCAAAGGGCAATTTTGAATCTGGAAACCCAGTAGCCTTCCAAACAACCCTGTATATATATCTTAAACTTTATATTTCAAAAATATACAATATGGCTTTTAAAACCTTTTTAAAACACGTTTTGAAACCCCGAAGCAGCTTGGCCTAATCCAGGACCAGGAGAGCTAAGGAGAGCCCGGAACCGGAGCACATGTCGAGCCCGGCACAGCAACTCTCATATCAAATCCACACCCCCGGGATCCTGAACATCCAAGACCTTGTTATCGTCAAAACATCATTTGAAGTCATCTCCGGAAGGCGAAAACAGAGACGGACGATCATGTTGGTGAAGACCCAACACAGACGGAGCACTGATGCTGTCAGGCCCCACACAAACCATTCGTTTCGAACACAACTCGAAGGAGTCAGAGTTCAGTTTGGATCGGATCTGGACCATATATATCCAGATCCCAATCCAAACCCATGGATGGACTTGGATTTGGATTTGGATTCAAAAATCCAATCCAATATCCATATCCATGGCCCACATCACCTTCTCATAAATGGAGGTGGGGCCCACTTGAATTTCACGTGGGATTATGGGCATGAGAGAGAGGGGGGGTGGATAAGATCAAGTGTGTGTTGTAATTAAGCTTGACTTGTGTGTCAAGTTTGGGGTTAATCATGTGGGTTAGCCAAATTAAGTGGGTTTAAGCTTGTAATTAGCCAAAACCAACATGATGTGGTTAAGGTCTATGGACCATGCAAAGGGAGCTCCTTCACCTAAACCTAACCAAAAACACCTAATCCTAGCCTTCCACCCTAATCCGCCCCTAATCTGAGCCTAATCACCTAACCCACTTCCCTAATCCCAGCCTAATCCCAACCTAATCACCTAACCTACTTCCCTAATCCTTCCCTAAACCTAGCCTAATCCTAACCTAATCACCTAACCTACCTCACTAAACCTCACCCTAGAACCAACCCACCTAGCTAAACCCTAAACCTCTAAACCACCCCTAGCCCACAACCTACCCAAACCACTTGTATTCAAAATATCTGGCCCTACCCTTTCCAGCCCACCTTATCACCACACCACCCTACCTAAACCACCTAACCACTACCCCAAAACCAGCCCTAACCGACCTAGCCCAGCCCTGTATAACCCCCTCCCCCCTTGGGGGCGGGTTTTCCCACGAAGAAGCCCCCTCCTTCCCAACCGGGTCCTCCACTTCCCCAGCTCAGCCGGGTCCTCCACTTCCCCAGCTCAGCCGAATCCCCTCCTGCTCCACCTGCTCCACATCCTGCACTACCTGCTCCACATCCCGCAACTACCTGCACCACTACCTTCCAGTCGAGCACCACCACCACCACCATCACCCGACTTATTCCCTTCCATCCGCCACCATCTCTTCACCCAGTAAGCACCCTACATTCTATCTTACTCCTTCTTCACTCCCTCTCCACTCTCAGCCGACTTATACTATTTGGGTTTTCATTTCATGTCGTGTGTGTAAGTCTTTCAATTCAAGCACTCACACACATTGAGCCTTCGCTCTTATTTGAAAGACCCAAGTAAGGGCCAACCTATACTATTTGGGTTTTCATTTCATGTCGTGTGTGTAAGTCTTTCAATTCAAGCACTCACACACATTGAGCCTTCGCTCTTATTTGAAAGAGCCAAGTAAGGGCCGACCTATACTATTTGGGTTTTCATTTCATGTCGTGTGTGTAAGTCTTTCAATTCAAGCACTCACACACGTTGATCCTTCACTCTTATTTGAAAGACCCAAGTAAGGGCTGTGTTATACTATTTGGGCTTTCATTTCATGTCGTGTGTGTAAGTCTTTCAATTCAAGCACTCACACACATTGAGCCTTCGCTCTTATTTGAAAGACCCAAGTAAGGGCCGTGTTATACTATTTGGGTTTAATTTCATGTTGTGTGCGTAGTACTTCAATTCAAGCACTCACACACATTGAGCTTTCGCTCTTATTCCCAAGACCTTAATCAAGGCCATACTGCAAGTTATATTTGGGTTTAATTTCATGTCGTGTGTGTAAGTCTTTCAATTCAAGCACGCACCCACATTGAGCCTTCGCTCTTATTTGCAAGACCCGAGTAAGGGCCCATATACCTACTCTATATACATATCTCCCTTCGGCATTTACTTTACAAGTCATTTCCCTTCGGTTATTTCCCTTCGGTCATTTCCCTTCGGTAATTTCCCCTTAGCATTGTCTTTACATTCGGGTTTTCCCTTTGGAGTAGCGTGAGTTTGCATTACATCTACGCCATACCTCGAGGTAGGACGCATATTGCATCAAAGCAAGCCCCGCTCGAATTCGCCCATGTAGTGGAGTGTTCATAACACACAAACTAGGCGGCCCATAAAGGGATAAAAGGAAAGACTTAGGCACGTGCAAATCCACGTGATCTAAAATCTGCAATCGCATCTAAAAGACCCGAATTAGACACCTCGAACCGCTTCGTAGGCTTTCTATCCCAAAAAGTCGATTTTTGCAAAGTGTACAGACTGACCCTTGCGCATCGGTGCAAGAAAGTCTGCGACGACAAGAGCTCACTTGCTCACAGTCGCCACGATTAGAAGTCAGTTTAAATATATCTTCGCTAGCTTAGGTATGCTAGCTGGCACGCCCTGTTTACATAAATAGGCCTTAGACGCACGAGAGGATCCACTCCAAGCCCAGAAAAGGCGGGGAGGCATGGGGATTTTCGCGCGTCTACACACACACGGGCCTAATCAGCCCCTAATACATAAATAGATACATATACTTAAATTTTTGTAGGGTTCTGCTTAAGTTGGGTGTGTTGTCTTTCAATTCAAGCACTCACACACATTGAGCCTTCGCTCTTATTTGAAAGACCCAAGTAAGGGCCGACCTATACTATTTGGGTTTTCATTTCATGTCGTGTGTGTAAGTCTTTCAATTCAAGCACTCACACACATTGAGCCTTCGCTCTTATTTGAAAGACCCAAGTAAGGGCCGACCTATACTATTTGGGTTTTCATTTCATGTCGTGTGTGTAAGTCTTTCAATTCAAGCACTCACACACATTGAGCCTTCGCTCTTATTTGAAAGACCCAAGTAAGGGCCGTGTTATACTATTTGGTTTTAATTTCATGTTGTGTGCGTAGTACTTCAATTCAAGCACTCACACACATTGAGCTTTTGCTCTTATTCCCAAGACCTTAGTCAAGGCCATATTGCAAGTTATATTTGGGTTTAATTTCATGTCGTGTGTGTAAGTCTTTCAATTCAAGCACGCACCCACATTGAGCCTTCGCTCTTATTTGCAAGACCCGAGTAAGGGCCCATATACATACTCTATATACGTATCTCCCTTCGGTATTTACATTACAAGTCATTTCCCTTGGGTTATTTCCCTTCGGTTATTTCCCTTCGGCATTGTCTTTACATTCGGGTTTTCCCTTTGGAGTAGCGTGAGTTTGCATTGCATCTACGCCATACCACGAGGTACGACGCATATTGCATCAAAACAAGCCCCGCTCAAATTCGCCCATGTAGTGGAGTATTCATAACACACAAACTAGGTGGCCCATAAAGGGATAAAAGGAAAGACTTAGGCACGTGCAAATCCATGTGATCTAAAATCTGCAATCGCATCTAAAAGACCCAAATTAAACACCTTGAACTGCTTCGTAGGCTTTCTATCCCAAAAACTCGATTTTTGCAAAGCGTACAGACTGACCCTTGCGCATCGGTGCAAGAAGGTCTGCGACGAGAAGAGCTCACTTGCTCATAGTCGCCACGATTAGAAGTCAGTTTAATATCTTCGCTAGCTTAGGTAAGCTAGCTGGCACGCCCTGTTTATATAAATAGGCCTTAGACGCACGAGAGGATCCACTCCAAACCTAGAAAAGAGCGAAGAAGCATGGGGATTTTTCGTGCGTCTACAGAGATTGGCACGCCCAGTGGGACGTGAGCCTTTCAAAAATAGAGTTTTTAAGGTAGAAGTTTTCCAAAATTTTTGTTAAAAAAAGTGTCATTTTAACTTGTTTTCTTTGCTTGTACTTAGGAAATTTTGAAAAAGCTTGAAAAGCATGTCAAAATCCAATCCAAGTGAAGTATCGAGCCAAGGCTCATGCACATCAAGTTCTCACTCTAGGAGGATTTTCAAAAACAAAATAAAACTAGATGAGATCGAGGACCTGAGAAGGGAGTTTGAGGCCAAAATCGATGCTCTCAGCTAAGAGGCTGAAGTAGGCGATTCGTGTTCATCAAACGGTGAACAAAGGCCTAAGAAAAAATCTGAAAAACCTCGCAAGCACAAAGAGGCCTCCGTAATGGAAGGCAACCAATACCACGAGTCCTTCACACAAAAGGACCGTAAAGCCCTACAGCAGTTGCTGAAAGGGCAGAATAAAGAGAAAAGAAGCTACGCCGTCTCTGATTTCCTTCCTATGGATTACGAAACAGACAGTGACGATGAAATACCGAACTTCCATCGGTACGATGGCATGGGAGACCCTAGGTCTCACTTGCAGCTTTTCTCGCGTCGAGCCCATAAGAAGAAAAAGGACTCGATGAAATGGGTGTATTGGTTTCCTTTATCCCTTATAGGCACAGTTGCCAAATGGCTGGCTTCCTACGACTTAAGCCAGTTCGCTACTTTTGAAGAGTTAGCGAACTGCTTCATGCAAAGATTTGCACACAACGTAGAAGTCACGCCGACTCTGAATACCTTAAGGGATACAAAGGAAGGCATGAACGAAGACGTACATGCCTTCATTATAAGATGGAGGTCGCTTTTGGGCCAAGTGCGAGAGCCCATATCCGAAGGATGCGCAGTCATGCTCATCCTGGATAACTTTAAAAGCGAGTTAAAAACCCTTCTCTCGCTCCATGAGATCTCAACTTTCCATAAGTTGATCAAAAAGGCCTCCCTTTTCGAAACCAACTTGCGAAAAGGGACATACGATCACTTGTGGAAAGGAAGTGCCGTTTCCAAAACCCGCTTGGAAAAGGCCATCACATACGGGCTACCCACGATGGACAAAGGGGCAAAGCCCCATAAAATTGCCAATGTCTGGGTGGATCCAGGCGTGGCAGGCACTTCCAAAAATTTTGAAAAGTTAGAAAATAAGAGGGAGCGAAATTTTCAAAAACCGGTTGAAAAACGGGAGTATACTCCGCTAGGGCAACCTGTGTCGGAGGTCCTAGACCTCCTCCTTGCCCAGGGCATGATAGAACTCCCTGAAATCCCCGAAGGAGTCACTTCCAAAGGGGGGTATTTAAACCGATTTTGTAAGTATCATCGGCTCAAAGGCCATAATACCAAACGCTGCTTCTCCCTTTTGAATAAAATTGAGAACTTGATAGCAGAAGGCCGGCTCCAGGTCACTGCAGAACCTGAGCCACCTCAAGCTATCTTCAAAGAACCCTTTCCCAAACACGCCAGTGGCAGTGGGAAAGGAAAGGAGGTATGTACCCTCACCATTTCTAAGGAACTAATGCAAAAACCAGAGTCTGGTCGACCCACTTGTGCACCTATTCATGTACTGTACAAGAAGCCTGCCCAAGTCGTCATTCGGGGACCACCAAAAGTGGAATCCCCGACAAAACCAGTTTTGAAAATCCAAGGTTCTCCTCAACTCATCCTTAGAGCCAGGTTTAGCACAAACCCTAGGCTGGTCGTGGGGGAAGTCACTAGATTCGGGAGGATCTATCAACCCCCGCACCTTCAAGGTGCTCAAAAGGTGGTCAGTGTGCCTGGCCCCTCAAAAGCATGTATCCCTAGTGTTCTGCCAAAAGCAGATAAGGACAAAGTCATCCTAAATCCTTATGACTTCGAAAACCACCTTTCAAAGATTCCTATTCACATGTCTATCTTAGAGCTTATACAAACCTCGCCTAGGCATAGACTTGTATTAGAGAAAATTCTAGAAGGGGCCAAGGTTGATTCAAACATAAGTCTGGAATCCCTGTCTGCCCAAGTGGCTTTATTAGGAGCAAAATCGCCCATCACTTTCTCGAAAGATGATGTAGATAGACCCTACGAAACCCATAACTAGGCCCTGCATATCGAGGTGGTTCTAAACAACCACTCTCTGGACAGGTGCCTATTCGATGGTGGAGGAGGGCTCAACATCCTTCCACTGCATGTGGCATATAAAATCGGAGTCACCTTGACTTCAGTGAACCCAAGCCCCATCGTTATCACTGGATACGATGGGAATGTGTCTAGACCTTTAAGATCCATTGAACTCCCAATGGAAACGGGAGGGATCGAACACACGGGGGTGTTCCATGTCCTGGACATCCACCCCCATTATAACCTGTTGTTGGGAAGGCCCTGGATACATAGCTTGTGCGCTGTGCCATCCACCTTCCACAGGTGTGTCAAGATCCCTTTTAGGGACCAGGTCGTAGTGATCCTAGGTGAGAGTCACCCACAGCTTCAGGGGATCATAAACTCCCCTTGTTTATCGAGCTCCTAGGCCCATGAGGCTAACCTGGGGCAAATTATGGTTGAGCCACCTCGGCTCGTGTTAAACAACCCTAGGAAGGTTGTATGTGTAAAGGGGCCGCCCAAAGCAGGCCCCCTCCCGATTCTAACCCTTCTAGGCAAACCCAAGCATTCCCTATTTCCAAAGCCCCTGGACAAGAGGCCATATGAGCACAATATGGACGATAGCATGTTCCAGGACCACGACTTATATCAAACCTTTTCAAAATACAAAAAGTTGTGGAACATGTTGTTAAACATGGACTACACGCCCTACAAGAGTCTAGGGGCACAGAACCAGGGTCTCCTAGAGCCCATCCTTCCTAGGGCTAATCCAGGCCGATATGGGATCGGCTATACTCCCCGAATACCGCCGGAGCCACCCCCTGTGACCACCTGGGTAAGGGTGCCCCGGAACCTGCTTTAGAAGAAACCTACGATTTAGATCTCCTATTCTGAGTCTAACCCGTAGTGTTTTCCCTTTGTAGGTATGACGGAAGATCCCTTTTCTATAAATACAAAAACATTTGAAAAGTTTAAAATTAAAAAAATCGAAAAACAAGAAAAACCAAAAACAATGGAAAAACAGAAACTCGAAAATAGAGTGCTTTGTATAGTTCCCAAGGTTCTTGTTTTACAAAAACCCAAAAAAATCGAAAATTTGGAAAATACCAAAAAGATTTTGTATATAGCTGCTCTTGGTAGGACTTTGGCAAAAGAAAAGGATTTTGAAAGAAACGTCGTCTGCATAGCCAGACCAAAAATTTCGAAATCACTTGAAAATCCAAGTACAAAACCAGGTCATTTTGAAAACCACGCATCAAATTCCCTCGGGTCTATAGCCCACGAGAATGATCAAAGCCCAAAAGTGGATCCCCTAGAGGAAGATCCCGCTTCTGAGCTCCCAGAATTTCATAAAATTCTCGATTTTGAGAGACCTTCCCAATTAGTAGGAGGAGATTTCATAGAAGTGAACCTAGGGGATGATTCCAATCCCAAATCCATCAAAATAGGCGCATGCTAGCATGAAATTGAAAGGGTAGCATTCATTGCATTTCTACGAACCTATTTAGATGTATTTGCATGGACGTATGAAGACATGCCGGGCATAGATCCCAGCATTGTCGAACATCGTCTTCCCTTGGATGTAGGTGTCAAACCCATAAAGCAGAAGCTTAGGAAAATACACCCGAATGTACACGCGCAAGTCAAAGAGGGTTTAGAAGATCTGTTAAAAGCTGGATTTATAAAACCCATTACGTATTCTGATTGGTTGTCAAACATCGTTGTAGTTCGAAAAACCAATGGAAAAATTCGAATATGCATCGATTTCAGAAACCTGAATAAAGCCACTCCAAAGGATAATTATCCTTTACCAAACATAGATTTGATAGTCGATAGTACTGCAAATCATGAAATGTTTTCATTTATGGATGGCTATTCAGGCTATAATCAAATCAAACTAAGTCCACGAGATCAGGGTAAGACCGCCTTCACAACCCCATGGGGCACGTACTGCTATATGGTCATGCCCTTTGGTTTGAAAAATGCTGGCGCAACATACCAACGAGCCATGACCACGATCTTCTATGATCAGATTCATGAGCTCGTAGAAGTGTATGTAGATGATCTCTTGGCAAAATCTAAAACCCGATGCACTCACATTAAATGTTTATAAAAGATTTTTGAAAGGCTTAGGCTTTACAAAGTAAAGCTAAACCCTCAAAAATGTGTATTCGGGGTAGAATCAGGGAAGCTTCTAGGCTTTATGGTGAGCCAAAGGGGAATCGAAGTCGACCCCTCTAAGTGTCGAGCCATCATAGACATGGCTCCACCCTCCAATCTCACCCAAATCCGTAGCCTCCAAGGTCGTTTACAATCAGTTCGCCGATGTAGACGCGCGAAAAATCCCCACGCCTCCCCTGCCTTTTCTAGGCTTGGAGTGGATCCTCTCGTGCGTCTAAGGCCTATTTATGCAAACAGGGCGTGTCAGCTAGCTTACCTAAGCTAGCGAAGATATATTTAAAACTGACTTCTAATCGTGGCGACTGTGAGCAAGTGAGCTCTTGTCGTCGCAGACCTTCTTGCACCGATGCGCAAGGGTCAGTCTGTACGCTTTGCAAAAAATTGAGTTTTTGGCATAGAAAGCTTACGAAGCGGTTCGAGGTGTCTAATTCGGGTCTTTTAGATGCGATTGCAGATTTTAGATCACGTGGATTTGCACGTACCTAAGTCTTTCCTTTTATCCCTTTATGGGCCACCTAGTTTGTGTGTTATGAACACTCCACTACATGGGCGAATTCGAGCGGGGCTTGCTTTGATGCAATATGCGTCCTACCTCGTGGTATGGCGTAGATGCAATGCAAACTCATGCTACTCCAAAGGGAAAACCCGAATGTAAAGACAATACTGAAGGGAAATAACCGAAGTGAAATAACCGAAGGGAAATAACCGAAGGGAAATGACTTGTAAAGTAAATGCCGAAGGGAGATATGTATATCGAGTAGGTATATGGGCCCTTACTCGGGTCTTGCAAATAAGAGCGAAGGCTCAATGTGGGTACGTGCTTGAATTGAAAGACTTACACACACGACATGAAATTAAACCCAAATATAAATTGTAGTATGGCCTTGACTAAGGTCTTGGGAGTAAGAGCGAAAGCTCAATGTGTGTGAGAGTGCTTGAATTGAAGTACTACGCACAGAACATGAAATTAAACCCAAATATAACTGCAATAGGCCTTGACTAAGGTCTTGGGAGTAAGAGCGAAAGCTCAATGTGTGTGAGAGTGCTTGAATTGAAAGACTTACACACACGACATGAAATGAAACCCAAATAGTATAGGTCGGCCCTTACTTGGGTCTTTCAAATAAGAGCGAAAGCTCAATGTGTGTGAGAGTGCTTGAATTGAAAGACTTACACACACGACATGAAATGAAACCCAAATAGTATAGGTCGGCCCTTACTTGGGTCTTTCAAATAAGAGCGAAAGCTCAATGTGTGTGAGAGTGCTTGAATTGAAAGACTTACACACACGACATGAAATGAAACCCAAATAGTATAGGTCGGCCCTTACTTGGGTCTTTCAAATAAGAGTGAAGGCTCAATGTGTGTGAGTGCTTGAATTGAAAGACAACGCACCCAACTTAAGCAAAACCCTACAAAATCAAAGTATATATATATATATATATATATATATATATATATATATATATATATATATATATATATATATATATATTATTTATGTATTAGGGGCTGATTAGGCCCGTGTGTGTTCAAAATCGTGCACAACTATGAGAGTGCACGTGTGTGGGTGTGCCAAGCCACGTTATTACAAGCGAGGGGAGACTATGCTCCGTTATTACAACCCCGTATCGAATTGAATCTCAAGCAAGTATACAACTAAAGACTGAGTTAGGCACTTACTAGTAGCTGGTCCGTAGATGCCTTGCTTGAGCGTGGGCTTGGCCTTCGCCTTGGGCTGCAAAAGGGAGCTCCGCGAGGTTGAACGGCAAGAGGAGGTGGCCGAGTGTCCTTGGTGCACGGAAGAGGCGCCTTGAAGGTGGCCGGCCACTAGAGATGGGCTGTTTTTGGTGTGTTGGGTTAAAGGACCTAAGTAAGGTCACTAAGGGAATATGGCACTAAGGGAAGGAGCTAGCAAAGAGAGGGTGATGGCTGGCGGATGGCTGGCCGAATGAAGGGGATGACAGTCGGTTGAAGTGGCCGACTAGGGGAGTTCGGTGGTGGGTAGTTAGGGAGCAATGGGTTCGGCTGAGTGAGAAGGGTGGTGGCGAGTGGAAGGGCTGATGTTAGGGTGGTAGGGGAGTGGATTAGGTGGTTTAGAATGGAGAGGATGTGAAGAGGTGGCAAGATAGGATGTAGGGGGCTTATCGGGTGAAGAAGAGGGTGGCGCTCGGCTGGAAGGAAGTTGGGTAGGCGGTAGCGTTCGGCTGGAAGGTGGTGGTGTAGGTGGTGGTGGGATGGGGAGCTGGTGGAGCAGGTGGATGAGCTTGGGGAAGTGGAGGACCCGGCTGGGCTTGGGGAAGGCGGCTTGGTGATGAAACCCGCCCCCAAGGGGGGTGGGTTTATATAGGGCTGGGTAGGTCGGTTAGGGCTAGGTTTGGGGTAGTGGTTAGGTGGTTTAGGTAGGGTGGTATGATGATAAGGTGGGCTGGAAAGGGTAGGGCCAGATATTTTAGATACAAGTGGTTTGGGTATGTTGTGGGCTAGGGGTGGTTTAGGGGTTTAGGGTTTAGTTAGGTGGGTGGGTTCTAGTGTGAGGTTTAGTGAGCTAGGTTAGGTGATTAGGCTAGGATTAGGCTAGGTTTAGGGAATTTAACCTAGGTTTAGGGAAGGATTAGGGAAGTGGGTTAGGTGATTAGGTTGGGATTAGGCCGGGATTAGGGAAGTAGGTTAGGTGATTAGGTTCAGATTAGGGGCGGATTATGGTGGAAGGCTAGGATTAGGTATTTTGTGTTAGGTTTAGGGGAAGGAGCTCCCTTTTCATGGCCCATAGACTTTAACCACATCATGTTGGTGCTGCCCTAGGTTAGGTTTTGGCTAATTACAAGCTTAAACCCACTCAATTAGGCTAACCCACATGATTAATCCCAAACTTGACACACAAGTCAAGCTTAATTACAACCACACTTGATCTTATCCACCCCCCCACTCTCTCTCATGCCCATAATCCCACGTGAATTTCAAGTGGGCCCCACCTCCATTTATGAGAAGGTGATGTGGGCCATGGATATGGATATTGGATTGGATTTTTGAATCCAAATCCAAATCTAAGTACATACATGGGTTTGGATTGGGATCTGGATATATATGGTCCAGATCCAATCCAAACTGAACTCTGACTCCTTCGAGCAGTATTCGAAACGAACGGTTTGTGCGGGGCCTGACAGCATCAGTGCTCCGTCTGCGTTGGGTCTTCACCAACATGATCGTCCGCCTCTGTTTTCGCCTTCCGGAGATGACTTCAAACAAGGTTTCGATGATAACAGGGTCTTGGACGTTCGAGATCCTAGGGGTGTGAATTTGATACAAGAGTTGCTGTGCCGGGCTTGACATGTGCTCCAGTTCTGGGCTCTTCTTAGCTCTCCTGGTCCTGTCTGGATTAGGCCAAGCTACTTCGGGGTTCCAAAACATGTTTTATAAAGGTTTTAAAAGCCATATTGTATGTTTTTGAAATACAGAGTTTAAAACATATGTACAGGGTTGTTTGGAAGGCTCCTGGGTTTCCAGACTCAAAATAGCCCTTTGGGGCTGCTTTTACAAAACCAGATGAATTTGAGAAATTCATGGGATTTCGGGGTGTTTACAGATGCCCCTCTTTGGCCTTGTCCAAATAGATTTGGATAAGGGCAAAGATGACAAACACCCCTTTCAATGTCTCCGTAGATCTATCCACGAAGAACATGGGATCGCCCCAATCTTTAAAAATCTTAATTTAAAACTCTGGTAGGAGGAGATATCACGCCAAAGGGTTTTACATGGAATCTGGTCCTAAATGGGATCATGTTCATGCAAGTACCATGCGTGGAATGCAAATGACATGGGTGTGGTGCCAAGAGTGGCGACCTCCCAGAGACCAGATGTGGTTGAACTCTAGAGACTTACAAGGCCTATTGCTCCAAGTGAGCAAAATCCTATGCTGTTCGATGTTCGATTTTCAAAATTTATTTACAAAAGCTATTTACAAAAGGGACAACTGTCTTGAGTCTCGATCCTAAGGATCTCGAGCTCTTCGTGTTTTCCCTTGTTTGAGTCTTAACACTCGCTTATCTAGCGAAGGTTTTATAAGAAAACAAGGCATATTTCAAATTCCTACGCCTTACTCGAAACGTCGAATTCTCAAACAAGATGAAATTCAAGTAAGTAAATCCTATTTTTACTTTAGGATTCCTCGAAATGAACCATGCTTTAGCTTGGGATAAGCCAGGGATGGGGAAGAGATACCACGGTCCCTTCTGAAGCGTCCTGTGGTTTGAGGCATAGAAGGCGGAAAGCTGCTCTTTTTGAGCTTTTTGGCCTCTTTTTCCTTTTTTTCATCGAGGGTCTCCCTTTGGGAGTATTTTTTCTTTAATCCCTCTTTTTCATAAGAGAATCTATTTTTCTTTTAAATTCTGGTTTCTTTCTTTTGGAAAGAGACTTTGAATGGGAAATTCCCTTTTGTTTTGGGTCTTTGTTTTCCTTTTGGAAGGAGAAGAGAAGAGGGGAGGACTTATCCCAAGCCTACACTCGATCCATTCCAGATCAGCCTATTTAGAAATAGCACGTACTACTTGCAAGTATCTTGCTATATTGAACTAGGCCTTTCTTTGTAAGAAGAAGGATTTTGAAATGTAACCACGATTTTGAAGACTCCGCTCTTTCACAAGTGCGAATTCTCTCACTCAGGGTCACACGACTTTGCCTTTGCACCTTATTTTCATGTCTCAGGGCAGCTATCCCTTAAATTTTCGAAAATTGGAATTTAATCCAGATCCTACACATAATACTTCTTTAAGTATTGAACATTGATAGGATCTGCTAAATTGCTACCTTCTACATCGATCAACCAATATGAGTTGTTCGTAGTGGTTGCTCGTACAACATAGGGTCCATCCCAGTTGGGGCGCCACTTGCCTTGGGGGTGTGGGCCACGATGATGGATGGTTTTTAAGACCAGATCTCCCACTTCAAAGTGGTGAGGCCTCATGTGTTTGCTATAATGTCGGGCTATCCTTTGCCGTTATGCACGAGCATGATCCATGGCAAGGAGTTGCCTCTCATCTAGCAAATCTAGTTCGGCCATCCTAGCATGCTGAAGCGTCTCTAGGGGGAGGTCGAGTGCTATGGATGTATGGAATGAATGCAGTTGAGTATGAATGGGAAGAATGGCGTTTGTGCCATAGACCAATTCGAATGGTGTGGCATTCGTGGGAGTCCGGATGGAAGTCCTAAAAGCCCATAAGGCTTCATCCAGCTTCTCATGCCGCGTCCTACCCTTCTCTAAGGTTTTCTCAATTATGCTAATGAGAGTTTTGTTTGTGGCTTCGGCTTGGCCATTGCCTTGAGGGTAGTAGGGCGAGGAGAAGTGGTGAGCTTTGCCATACATGTTGCACAACTTAACCATCCGCTCATTCTTGAATGGGGTGCCATTATCAGACACAAGGTCTCGTGGAACCCCAAATCGAGCCAAGATATTCCTCCGGATGAAAGCCACCACATGTTGCCCCATCACATTGGTTAGGGAAATGGCTTCCACCCACTTGGAGAAATACTCCGTGGCTGCTAAAATAAATCGATGCCCATTCGAGGCCTTTGGAAATATTGGGCCTACGATGTCAAATGCCCACATGGTAAATGGCCAGGGGCTGACCACGAAATGCAATGCAGATGATGGGATATGAATGGCGTGCCCATGCACTTGACATGGATGACACTTCCTAACGTGATCGTGACAATCCCTTTTCAGGGTGGACCAAAAATAGCCCCCTATAAGTATTTTCATGGCCATCATGTTGGCATTAACATGACCTCCACATTCTCCATCGTGGAACTCATGCATCACTATCCTGGCCTCCTCTAGGTCGATACACCTAAGCAGAATGCCAGTAAAACTCTTTTTGTATAAAACCCCACCCAGAATGGTGTATCGGGTCGAAATCTTACGAATGAATGCCTTATCTTTGGATGTGGCATCCTCGACGAATCCCCCATTTTCTAAAAACTGTTTGATGTCATAAAACCAGGGTTTTTCAATAGACTCTAGGTTAGTTTGGCAAATATCCAAGTCGTGTGTGGATGGGTGGGGCGCATGCCATATTTCCAAAGATTTGGTCCCTGAAATGGGATCGACCTTCAGGGTTGAACCCAAGGAGGAGAGGGTATCGGCGATGCCATTGTCCTCCCTTCCTACGTGTGTGAGTCTACACGATTGGAAGGACTGGACCAATCGAGTGGCCAACTCATGATATGGAAGTAGTTTCTCATTACGTACTTGCCAAATTTTTAAAACCTGGTTTATGACAAGGAGCGAATCTCCAAAGACCTCAATGCACGATGCCCTAGAGTTTTCGAAATCCTTAAGCCTTGTATGAGTGCTTCATACTCAGCTACGTTGTTGGAACATTCGAAATCTAAGCGGACTGCTATGGGAATCTCGCCCTTTTTAGGGGAGATTAGGATGACCCCAGCACCTGCCCCTCGTTGGTTTCGTGCCCCATCGAAGTGCATCTTCCACACTTGGTTTTCGAAAGAATTTGCCAAAATATGGTTTTGAAAATGGTTTTGCAATATGCCTTCATCAGGCATTTCGACAAGAGTGGGATATGCATCCTCTAAGGGGAATTCAACCACGTAATCTGCTAGGGCTTGCCCCTTAATGGAGATCTGGTGATGGTATTTCAGATCATACTCCATTAGAAGGAGTTGCCATTTGCCCAATCTACCCGTGAGAATGGGTTTTTCGAACAAGTGCTTGATTGGATCAAGCTTGGACACTATCCAGATCTCATGATCTAGGAAATAGTGCCTGAATTTCTGGCAGGCCCAGACTAGGGCCAAGCACGTCTTCTCCATGGCTTGATAATTTCGTTCATAAGCCAAGAGAGTTTTTGAAATATAGTAGATGGCATACTCCTTATGGGTGTCAACCTCGTATTGAGCCAACAGGGCTCCTAAAGCATTTGCATGCATGGAGATGTATAGTAAAAGCGGTTTTCCTTGCTTTGGAGGGTTCAAAACGGGGGGATTAACCAAGTATGTCTTCAGTCTCTTGAAGGACTTCTGGCATTCGTCATCCCATAAGAATTTCGTGCCCTTCCTCAACAGTTTGTTGAAGGGTTCGCATCTAGTGGCCAGATTCGATATGAATCGGCGAACGGATTGTAACCGACCCTGGAGGCTACGGATTTGGGTGAGATTGGAGGGTGGAGCCATGTCTATGATGGCTCGACACTTAGAGGGGTCGACTTCTATTCCCCTTTGGCTCACCATAAAGCCTAAAAGCTTCCCTGATTCTACCCTGAACACACATTTTTGAGGGTTTAGCTTTACTTTGTAAAGTCTAAGCCTTTTGAAAATCTTTTGTAAACATTCGATATGGGTGCATCGGGTTTTGGATTTCGCCAAGAGATCATCTACATACACTTCTACAAGCTCATGAATTTGATCATGGAAGATCGTGGTCATGGCTAGTTGGTATGTTGTACCAGCATTTTTCAAACCAAAGGGCATGACTGTATAGCAGTACGTGCCCCATGGGGTTGTGAAGGCGGTCTTACCCTGATCTCGTGGACTTAGTTTGATTTGATTATAGCCTGAATAGCCATCCATAAATGAAAACATTTCATGATTTGCAGTACTATCGGCTATCAAATCTATGTTTGGTAAAGGATAATTATCCTTTGGAGTGGCTTTATTCAGGTTTCTGAAATCGATGCATATTCGAATTTTTCCATTGGTTTTTCGAACCACCACGATATTTGACAACCAATCAGAATACGCAATGGGTTTTATAAATCCGGCTTTTAGCAGATCTTCTAAACCCTCTTTGACTTGCGTGTGTACATTCAGGTGTATTTTCCTAAGCTTCTGCTTTATGGGTTTTACACTTGCATCTAAGGGAAGACGATGTTCGACAATGCTGGGATCTATGCCCGGCATGTCTTCATACGTCCATGCAAACACATCTAAATAGGTTCGTAGAAATGCAATGAATGCTAACCTTTCAGTTTCATGCAAGCATGCGCCTATTTTGATGGTTTTGGGATTGGAATCATCTCCTAGGTTCACTTCTATGAAATCTCCTCCTACTGATTGGGAAGGTCTTTCAAAATCGAGAATCTTATGAAATTCCGGGAGCTCAGAAGTGGGATCTTCCTCAAGGGGATCCGCTTCTGGGCTTTGATCATTCTCGTGGGCTATAGACCCGAGGGAATTTGATGCGTGGTTTTCAAAATGACCTAGTTTTGTACTTCGATTTTCAAGTGATTTCAAAAATTTTGGTCTGTCTATGCAGACGACGTTTCTTTCGAAATCCTTTTCTTTTGCCAAAGTCCTACCAGGAGCAGCTATATACAAAATCTTTTTGGTATTTTCCAAATTTTCGATTTTTTTGGGTTTTTGTAAAACAAGAACTTTGGGAACTATACAAAGCACTCTATTTTCGAGTTTTTGTTTTTCCATTATTTTTGGTTTTTCTTGTTTTTCGATTTTTTTGATTTTAAGGTTTTCAAATGTTTTTGTATTTTTAGAAAAGGGATCTTCCATCATACCTACAAAGGGAAAACACTACGGGTTAGACTCGGAATAGGAGATCTAAATCGTAGGTCTCTTCTAAGGCAGGTTCCGGGGCACCCTTGACCCAGGTGGTCACAGGGGGTGGCTCCGGCGGTATTCGGGGAGTATAGCCGATCCCATATTGGCTTGGATTGGCCCTTGGAAGGATGGGCTCTAGGAGACCCTGGTTCTGTTCCCCTAGACTCTTGTAGGGCATGTAGCCCATGTTCAACAACATGTTCCATGACTTTTTGTTTTTTGAAAAGGTTTGATATAAGTCGTGGTCCTGGAACATGCTATCGTCCATATTGTGCTCATATGGCCTCTTGTCCAGGGGTTTTGGAAATAGGGAACGCTTGGGTCATCCTAGAAGGGTTAGAGTCAGGAGGGGGCCTGCTTTGGGCGGCCCCTTCACATATACAACCTTCCTAGGGTTGTTCAACACGAGCCGAGGTGGCTCAACCATAATTTGCCCCAGGTTAGCCTCATGGGCCTGGGAGCTTGATAAACAAGGGGAGTTTATGATCCCCTGAAGCTGTGGGTGACTCTCACCTAGGATCACTATGACCTGGTCCCTAAAAGGGATCTTGACACACCTGTGGAAGGTGGATGGCACAGCGCACAAACTGTGTATCCAGGGCCTTCCCAGCAACAGGTTATAATGGGGGTGGATGTCCAAGACATGGAACACCCCCGTGTGTTCGATCCCTCCCGTTTCCGTTGGGAGTTCGATGGATCCTAAAGGTCTAGACGCATTCCCATCATATCCAGTGATAACGATGGGGCTTGGGTTCACTGAAGTCAAGGTGACTCCGATTTTGTACGCCACATGAAGTGGAAGGATGTTGAGCCCTCCTCCACCATCGACTAGGCACCTGTCCAGAGAGTGGTTGTTTAGAACCACCTCGATATGCAGGGCCTGGTTATGGGTTTCATAGGGTCTATCTACATCATCTTCCGAGAAAGTGATGGGCGATTTTGCTCCTAACAAAGCCACTTGGGCAGACAAGGATTCCGGGCTTATGTTCGAATCAACCTTGGCCCTTTCTAGAATTTTCTCTAATACAAATCTATGCCTAGGCGAAGTTTTTATAAGCTCTAGGATAGACATGTGAATAGGAATCTTTGAAAGGTGGTTTTCGAAGTCATAAGGATTTAGGATGACTTTGTCCTTATCTGCTTTTGGCAGAACACTAGGGATACATGCTTTTGAGGGGCCAGGCACACTGACCACCTTTTGAGCACCTTGAAGGTGCGGGGGTTGATAGATCCTCCCGGATCTAGTGACTTCCCCCATGACCAGCCTAGGGTTCGCGCTAAATTTGGCTCTAAGAATGAGCTGAGGAGAACCTTGGGTTTTCAAAACTGGTTTTACCGAGGATTCCACCTTTGGTGGTCCCCGAATGATGACTTGGGCGAGCTTCTTGTATAGTACAAGAATGGGCGCTTAAGTGGGTCGACCAGGTTCTGGTTTTTGCGCTAGTTCCTTGGAAATGGTGAGGGTACATACCTCCTTTCCTTTCCCACTGCCACTGGCGTGTTTGGGAAAGGGTTCCTTGAAGATAGCTTGAGGTGGCTCAAGTTCCGCAGTGACCTGGAGCCGGCCTTCTGCTATCAAGTTCTCAATTTTATTTAAGAGGGAGAAGCAGCGTTTAGTATCATGGCCTTTGAGCCGATGATACTTACAAAATTGGTTTAAATACCCCCCTTTGGAAGTGACTCCTTCGGGGATTTCAGGGAGTTCTATCATGCCCTAGGCAAGTAGGAGGTCTAGGACCTCCGACACAAGTTGCCCCAGCGGAGTGTACTCCCGTTTTTCAACCGATTTTTGAAAATTTCGCTCCCTCTTATTTTCTAACTTTTTGAAATTTTTGGAAGTACCCGCCACGCCTGGATCCACCCGGACATTGGCAATTTTATGGGGCTTTGCCCCTTTGTCCGTCGTGGGTAGCCCGTATGTGATGGGCTTTTCCAAGCAGGTTTTTGGAACGACACTTCCTTTCCACAAGTGATCGTATGTCCCTTTTCGCAAGTTGGTTTCGAAAAGAGAGGCCTTTTTTATCAACTTATGGAAAGTTGAGATCTCATGGAGCGAGAGAAGGGTTTTTTACTCGCTTTTAAAGTTATCCAGGATGAGCATTACTGCACATCCTTCGGATATGGGCTCTCGCACTTGGCCCAAAAGTGACCTCCATCTTATAATGAAGGCATGTACGTCTTCGTTCATGCCTTGCTTTGTATCCCTTAAGGTATTCAGAGTCGGCGTGACTTCTACGTTGTGTGTAAATCTTTGCATGAAGCAGTTCGCTAACTCTTCAAAAGTAGCGAACTGGCTTAAGTCGTAGGAAGCCAGCCATTTGGCAGCTGTGCCTTTAAGGGATAAAGGGAACCAATACACCCATTTCATCGAGTCCTTTTTCTTCTTATGGGCTCGACGTGAGAAAAGCTGCAAGTGAGACCTAAGGTCTCCCATGCCATCATACTGATGGAAGTTCGGTATTTTATCGTCACTGTCTGTTTCGTAATCCATAGGAAGGAAATCAGACAGGGCGTAGTTTCTTTTCTCTTTATTCTGCCCTTTCAGCAACTGCTGTAGGCCTTTACGGTCCTTTTGTGTGAAGGACTCGTGGTATTGGTTGCCTTCCATTACGGAGGCCTCTTTGTGCTTGCGAGGTTTTTCAGATTTCTTTTTAGGCCTTTGTTCACCGTTTGATGAACATGAATCGCCTACTTCGGCCTCTTGGCTGAGAGCATCGATTTTGGCCTCAAACTCCCTTTATGGGCCACCTAGTTTGTGTGTTATGAACACTCCACTACATGGGCGAATTCGAGCGGGGCTTGCTTTGATGCAATATGCGTCCTACCTCGTGGTATGGCGTAGATGCAATGCAAACTCATGCTACTCCAAAGGGAAAACCCGAATGTAAAGACAATACTGAAGGGAAATAACCGAAGTGAAATAACCGAAGGGAAATAACCGAAGGGAAATGACTTGTAAAGTAAATGCCGAAGGGAGATATGTATATCGAGTAGGTATATGGGCCCTTACTCGGGTCTTGCAAATAAGAGCGAAGGCTCAATGTGGGTACGTGCTTGAATTGAAAGACTTACACACACGACATGAAATTAAACCCAAATATAAATTGTAGTATGGCCTTGACTAAGGTCTTGGGAGTAAGAGCGAAAGCTCAATGTGTGTGAGAGTGCTTGAATTGAAGTACTACGCACAGAACATGAAATTAAACCCAAATATAACTGCAATAGGCCTTGACTAAGGTCTTGGGAGTAAGAGCGAAAGCTCAATGTGTGTGAGAATGCTTGAATTGAAAGACTTACACACACGACATGAAATGAAACCCAAATAGTATAGGTTGGCCCTTACTTGGGTCTTTCAAATAAGAGCGAAAGCTCAATGTGTGTGAGAGTGCTTGAATTGAAAGACTTACACACACGACATGAAATGAAACCCAAATAGTATAGGTCGGCCCTTACTTGGGCCTTTCAAATAAGAGTGAAAGCTCAATGTGTGTGAGAGTGCTTGAATTGAAAGACTTACACACACGACATGAAATGAAACCCAAATAGTATAGGTCGGCCCTTACTTGGGTCTTTCAAATAAGAGCGAAGGCTCAATGTGTGTGAGTGCTTGAATTGAAAGACAACGCACCCAACTCAAGCAAAACCCTACAAAATCAAAGTATATATATATATATATATATATATGTATTAGGGGCTGATTAGGCCCGTGTGTGTTCAAAATCGTGCACAACTAAGAGAGTGCACGTGTGTGGGTGTGCCAAGCCACGTTATTACAAGCGGGGGGAGACTATGCTCCGTTATTACAACCCCGTATCGAATTGAATCTCAAGCAAGTATACAACTAAAGACCGAGTTAGGCACTTACTAGTAGCTGGTCCGTAGATGCCTTGCTTGAGCGTGGGCTTGGCCTTCACCTTGGGCTGCAAAAGGGAGCTCCGCGAGGTTGAACGGCAAGAGGAGTGGCCGAGTGTCCTTGGTGCACGGAAGAGGCGCCTTGAAGGTGGCCGGCCACTAGAGATGGGCTGTTTTTGGTGTGTTGGGTTAAAGGACCTAAGTAAGGTCACTAAGGGAATATGGCACTAAGGGAAGGAGCTAGCAAAGAGAGGGTGATGGCTGGCGGATGGCTGGCCGAATGAAGGGGATGACAGTCGGTTGAAGTGGCCGACTAGGGGAGTTCGGTGATGGGTAGTTAGGGAGCTATGGGTTCGGCTGAGTGAGAAGGGTGGCGGCGAGTGGAAGGGCTGATGTTAGGGTGGTAGGGGAGTGGATTAGGTGGTTTAGAATGGAGAGGGAGTGAAGAGGTGGCAAGATAGGATGTAGGGGGCTTACCGGGTGAAGAAGAGGGTGGCGCTCGGCTGGAATGAAGTTGGGCAGGCGGTGGCATTCGGCTAGAAGGTGGTGGTGTAGGTGGTGGTGGGATGGGGAGCAGGTGGAGCAGGTGGCTGAGCTTGGGGAAGTGGAGGACCCGACTGGGCTTGGGGAAGGCGGCTTGGTGATGAAACCCGCCCCCAAGGGGGGGGGTTTATATAGGGCTGGGTAGGTCGGTTAGGGCTGGGTTTGGGGTAGTGGTTAGGTGGTTTAGGTAGGGTGGTATGATGATAAGGTGGGCTGGAAAGGGTAGGGCCAAATATTTTAGATACAAGTGGTTTGGGTATGTTGTGGGCTAGGAGTGGTTTAGGGGTTTAGGGTTTGGTTAGGTGGGTGGGTTCTAGGGTGAGGTTTAGTGAGCTAGGTTAGGTGATTAGGCTAGGATTAGGCTAGGTTTAAGGAATTTAACCTAGGTTTAGGGAAGGATTAGGGAAGTGGGTTAGGTGATTAGGTTGGGATTAGGCCGGGATTAGGGAAGTAGGTTAGGTGATTAGGTTCAGATTAGGGGCGGATTAGGGTGGAAGGCTAGGATTAGGTATTTTGGGTTAGGTTTAGGTGAAGGAGCTCCCTTTTCATGGCCCATAGACTTTAACCACATCATGTTGGTGTAGCCCTAGGTTAGGTTTTGGCTAATTACAAGCTTAAACCCACTCAATTAGGCTAACCCACATGATTAACCCCAAACTTGACACACAAGTCAAGCTTAATTACAACCACACTTGATCTTATCCACCCCCCCACTCTCTCTCATGCCCATAATCCCACGTGAATTTCAAGTGGGCCCCACCTCCATTTATGAGAAGGTGATGTGGGCCATGGATATGGATATTGGATTGGAGTTTTGAATCCAAATCCAAATCCAAGTCCATACATGGGTTTGGATTGGGATCTGGATATATATGGTCCAGATCCAATCCAAACTGAACTCTGACTCCTTCGAGCTGTATTCGAAATGAACGGTTTGTGCGGGGCCTGACAGCATCAATGCTCCGTCTACGTTGGGTCTTCGCCAACATGATCATCCGCCTCTGTTTTCGCCTTCCAGAGATGACTTCAAACAAGGTTTCGATGATAACAGGGTCTTGGACGTTCGAGATCCTGGGGGTGTAAATTTGATACAAGAGTTGCTGTGTCGGGCTTGACATGTGCTCCGGTTCCGGGCTCTTCATAGCTCTCCTGGTCCTGTCTGGATTAGGCCAAGCTGCTTCGGTGTTCCAAAACATGTTTTATAAAGGTTTTAAAAGCCATATTGTATGTTTTTGAAATACAGAGTTTAAAACATATGTACAGGGTTGTCTGGAAGGCTCCTGGGTTTCCAGACTCAAAATAGCCCTTTGGAGCTGCTTTTACAAAACCAGATGAATTTGAGAAATTCGTGGGATTTCGGGGTGTTTACAGCCGATTCTTATCGAATCTGGCAACTAGATGCGAACCCTTCAATAAACTATTGAGGAAGGGCACGAAGTTCTTATGGGATGACGAATGCCAGAAGTCCTTCGAAAGACTGAAGGCATACTTGGTTAATCCCCCCGTTTTGAACCCCACAAAACAAGGAAAACCGCTTTTATTATACATCTCCGTGCATGCGAATGCTTTAGGAGCCCTGTTGGCTCAATATGAGGATGACACCCATAAGGAGTATGCCATCTACTATATTTCGAAAACTCTCTTGGCTTATGAACGAAATTATCAAGCCACGGAGAAGACGTGCTTGGCCCTAGTTTGGGCCTGCCAGAAATTCAGACACTATTTCCTAGATCATGAGATCTGGATAGTGTCCAAGCTTGATCCAATCAAGCACTTGTTTGAAAAACCCATTCTCACAGGTAGATTGGGCAAATGGCAACTCCTTCTAGTGGAGTATGATATGAAATACCATCACCACATCTCCATTAAGGGGCAAGCCCTAGCAGATTACGTGGCTGAGTTCCCCTTGCAAGACGCATATCCCACGCTTGTTGAAATGCCTGATGAAGGCATATTACAAAACCATTTTCAAAACCAAAACCACATTTTGACAAATGCTTTCGAAAACCAAGTGTGGAAGATGCACTTCGATGGGGCATGAAACCAACGAGGGGTTGGTGCTGGGATCATCCTAATCTCCCCTGAAAAGGGCGAGATTCCCATTGCAGTCCGCTTAGATTTCGAATGTTCCAACAACGTAGCTGAGTATGAAGCACTCATACAAGGCTTAAGAATTTCGAAAACTCTAGGGGCATCATGCATCGAGGTCTTTGGAGATTCGCTCCTTGTCATAAACCAGGTTTTAAAAATTTGGCAAGTACGTAATGAGAAACTACTTCCATATCACGAGTTGGCCACTCGATTGGTCCAGTCCTTCCAATGGCATCGCCGATGCCCTCTCCTCCTTGGGTTCAGCCCTGAAGGTCGATCCCATTTCAGGGACCAGATCTTTGGAAATATGGCATGCGCCCCACCCATCCACACACAACTTGGATATTTGCCAAAATAACCCAGAGTCTATTGAAAAACCCAGGTTTTATGACATCAAACAGTTTTTAGAAAATGGGGGATTCATCGAGGATGCCACATCCAAAGATAAGGCATTCATTCGTAAGATTTCGACCCAATACACCATTCTGGGTGGGGTTTTATACAAAAAAAGTTTTACCGGCATTCTGCTTAGGTGTATCAACCTAGAGGAGGCTAGGATAGTGATGCACGAGTTCCACGATGGAGAATGTGGAGGTCATGTAAATGCCAACATGATGGCAATGAAAATACTTAGAGGGGGCTATTTTTGGTCCACCCTGAAAAAGGATTTCCACGATCATGTTAGGAAGTGTCATCCATGTCAAGTACATGGGCAAGCCATTCATATCCCTTCATCTGCATTGCATTCCGTGGTCAGCCCCTGGCCATTTACCATGTGGGCGTTTGACATCGTAGGCCCAATATTTCCAAAGGCCTCGAATGGGCATCGATTTATTTTAGCAGCCACGGAGTATTTCTCCAAGTGGGTGGAAGCCATTTCCCTAACCAACGTAATGGGGCAACATGTGGTGGCTTTCATCCGAGGGAATATCTTGGCTCGATTTGGGGTTCCACGAGACCTTGTGTCTGATAATGGCACCCCATTCAAGAATGAGCGGATGGTTAAGTTATGCAACACGTATGGCATAACTCACCACTTCTCCTCGCCCTACTACCCTCAAGGCAACGGCCAAGCCGAAGCCACAAACAAGACTCTCATTAGCATAATTGAGAAAACCTTAGAAAAGGGTAGGACATGGCACGAGAAGCTGGATGAAGCCTTATGGGCTTATAGGACTTCCATCCAGACTCCCACGAATGCCACACCATTCGAATTGGTCTATGGCACAAATGCCATTCTTCCCATTCATACTCAACTGCATTCATTCCATACATCCATAGCACTCGACCTCCCCTTAGAGACGCTTCAGCATGGTAGGATGGCCGAACTAGATTTGCTAGATGAGAGGCGACTCCTTGCCATGGATCATGCTCGTGCATACCGGCAAAGAAAAGCCCGACATTATAGCAAACACATGAGACCTCGCCACTTTGAAGTGGGGGATCTGGTCTTAAAAACCATCCATCATCGTGGCCCACACCCCCTAGGAAAATGGCACCCCAACTGGGATGGACCCTATGTTGTACAAGCAACCACTACGAACAACTCGTATTGGTTGATCGATGTAGAAGGTAGGAATTTAGCAGATCCTATCAATATTCAATACTTAAAGAAGTATCATGTGTAGGATTTGGATTAAATTCCAGTTTTCGAAAATTTCAGGGATAGCTGCCTTGAGACATGAAAATAAGGTGGAAAGGCAAAGTCGTGTGTCCCTGAGTGAGACAATTCGCACTTGTGAAAGAGCGGAGTCTTCAAAATCGTGGTTACATTTCAAAATCCTTCTTCTTACAAAGAAAGGCCTAGTTCAATATAGCAAGATACTTGCAAGTAGTATGTGCTATTTCTAAATAGGCTAATCTGGAATGGATCGATTGTAGGCTTGGGATAAGTCCTCCCCTCTTCTCTTCTCCTTCCAAAAGGAAAACAAAAGCCCAAACAAAGGGAATTTCCCATTCAAAGTCTCTTTCCAAAAGAAAGAAACCAGAATACAAAAGAAAAATCGATTCTCTTGTGAAAAAGAGGGATTAAAGAAAAAATACTCCCAAAGGGAGACCCTCGATGAAAAAAAAAAAAGAGAGGAAAAAGAGCAGTTTTCCGCCTTCTGTGCCTCAAACCACAGGACGCTTCAGAAGGGACCGTGGTATCTCTTTCCCATCCCTGGCTTATCCCAAGCTAAAGCATGGTTCATTTCGAGGAATCCTAAAGTAAAAATAGGATTTACTTACTTGAATTTCATCTTGTTTGAGAATTCGACGTTTCGAGTAAGACGTAGGAATTTGGAATACAGCTTGTTTTCTTATAAAACCTCCTCTAGATAAGCGAGTGTTAAGACTCAAACAAGGGCAAGCACGGAGAGATCGAGATCCTTAGGATCGAGACTCAAGACAGTTGTCCCTTTTGTAAATAGTTTTGTAAATAAGTTTTGAAAATCGAACATCGAACAGCATAGGATCTGCTCACTTGGAGCAACAGGCCTTGTAAGTCTCTAGAGTTCGACCACATCTGGTCTCTGAGAGGTCGCCACTCTTGGCACCACACCCATGTCATGCATCTGCATTCCACGCATGAACATTTGCATAAACATGATCCCATTTAGGACCAGATTCCATGGAAAACCCTTTGGCGTGATATCTCCTCCTACCAGAGTTTGTAAATTGAGATTTTGCTAAAAATTGCGACGATCCCATATTCTTCGTGGCTAGATCTAGGGAGACATTGAAAGGGGTGTTTTTTATCTTTGCCCTTATCCAAATCGATTTGGACAAGGCCAAAGAGGGGCATCTGTAAGCACCCCAAAATCCCATGAATTTCTCAAAATCCATCTGGTTTTGTAAAAGCAGCCCCAAAGGGCCATTTTGAATCTGGAAACCCAGGAGCCTTCCAGACAACCCTCTATATATGTTTTAAACTTTATATTTCAAAAATATACAATACAGCTTTTAAAAAAACCTTTTAAACACGTTTTGACACCCCGAAGCAGCTTCGGCCTAATCTAGACAGGAACCGAAGCACAAGTTGAGCCCGACACAGCAACTCTCGTATCAAATCCACCCTCAGGATCTCGAATGTCCAAGACCCTGTTATCATCGAAACATTGTTTGAAGTCATCTCCGGAAGGCGAAAATAGAGGCGGACGATCATGTTGGCGAAGACGCAACGCAGACAGAGCACTGATGCTGTCAGGCCCCGCACAAACCGTCCGTTTCGAACACAGCTCGAAGGAGTCAGAGTTCAGTTTAGATCGGATCTGGACCATATATATCCAGATCCCGATCCAAACCCATGTATGGACTTGGATTTGGATTTGGATTCAAAAATCCAATCCAATATCCATATCCATGGCCCACATCACCTTCTCATAAATGGAGGTGGGGCCCACTTGAATTTCACGTGGGATTATGGGCATGAGAGAGAGTGGGGGTGGATAAGATCAAGTGTGTGTTGTAATTAAGCTTGACTTGTGTGTCAAGTTTGGGGTTAATCATGTGGGTTAGCCTAATTAAGTGGGTTTACGCTTGTAATTAGCCAAAACCTAACCTAGGGCTGCACCAACATGATGTGGTTAAGGTCTATGGGCCATGCAAAGGGAGCTCCGTCACCTAAACCTAACCAAAAACACCTAATCCTAGCCTTCCACCCTAATCCGGCCCTAATCTGAGCCTAATCACCTAACCCACTTCCCTAATCCCGTTCTAATCCCAACCTAATCACCTAACCCACTTCCCTAATCCTTCCCTAAACCTAGGTTAATTACCCTAAACCTAGCCTAATCACCTAACCTACCTCACTAAACCTCACCCTAGAACCAACCCACCTAGCTAAACCCTAAACCTCTAAACCACCCCTAGCCCACAACCTACCCAAACCACTTGTATTTAAAATATCTGGCCCTACCCTTTCCAGCCCACCTTATCACCACACCACCCTACCTAAACCACCTAACCACTGCCCCAAACCCAGCCCTAACCGACCTAGCCCAGCCCTATATAAACCCCCCCCCCTTGGGGGCGGGTTTTCCCATCTAGCAGCCCGACCTTCCACCAGCCGGGTCCTCCACTTCCCAGCTCAGCCGACTCCCCTCCTACTCCACCTGTCCCACAGCCAGCCGAACACCACCTGTACCACTACCTTCCAGTCGAGCACCACCACCGCCACCATCACCCAGCTGAACTTCATCCCGAGCCTCCCAATCACCCGGCTGATTCCCTTCCATCCGCCACCACCTCTTCACTCGATAAGTACCCTACATTCTAGCTTGCTCCTTCTTCACTCCCTCTCCACTCTCAACCACCTAATCCACTCCCATAGCACCCTAACACCAGCCATTCCACTTGCTGCCACCAGTCCCACTCGGCCAGGCCCGTAGCCACCCTAACTACCCGCCACCACCTAGACACCTTAGCTGCATTCGGCCACCCCATCCGACTCCCTAAAACCTGCCCATATCACCCCAATACACCTACTACACCCACTACCACCTGGCCCCATCTCCTAGCTAGTTCCCCTACCTTACGCCATTCCTAGCCACTCTAACTACCCGCCACCACCAAGTCCTCCTAGTCAGCCACTCCAACGACTGTCATTTCATTCGACCACCCTAGCAACCCGCCAACCCTAGGTGATTCGTTAAACCTTCCCTTAGGTTCACCCTTTGCACAACTTACCTTAAAACTAAACCCTATCCTTAGTGACCCTACTTAGGCCCTTTAGCCCAACACGCCAAAAAGAGCCCTTTCTTAGCAGCCGGCCACCTTCAAGGCGCCTCTTCCACGCACCAAGGACACTCGGCCAGCACCCCTTGTCGTTCAATCTCGCGGAGCTCCCTTTCGCAGCCCAAGGCGAAGGCCAAGCCCACGCTCAAGCAAGGCATCTTCGGATCAGCTATTAGTAAGTGCCTAACTCGGTCTTTAGTTGTATACTTGCTTGAGATTCAATTCGATATGGGGTTGTAATAACGGAGCATAGTCTCCCCCCGCTTGTAATAACATGGTTTGGCACACCCACACACGTGCACTCTCTTAGTTGTGCACGATTTTGAACACACACGGGCCTAATCAGCCCCTAATACATAAATAGATACATATACTTTAATTTTTGTAGGGTTTTGCTTAAGTTGGGTGTGTTGTCTTTCAATTCAAGCACTCACACACATTGAACCTTCGCTCTTATTTGAAAGACCCAAGTAAGGGCCGACCTATACTATTTGGGTTTTCATTTCATGTCGTGTGTGTAAGTCTTTCAATTCAAGCACTCACACACATTGAGCCTTCGCTCTTATTTGAAAGACCCAAGTAAGGGCCGACCTATACTATTTGGGTTTTCATTTCATGTCGTGTGTGTAAGTCTTTCAATTCAAGCACTCACACACATTGAGCCTTCGCTCTTATTTGAAAAACCCAAGCAAGGGCCGTGTTATACTATTTGGGTTTAATTTCATGTTGTGTGCGTAGTACTTCAATTCAAGCACTCACACACATTGAGCTTTCGCTCTTATTCCCAAGACCTTAGTCAAGGCCATATTGCAAGTTATATTTGGGTTTAATTTCATGTCGTGTGTGTAAGTCTTTCAATTCAAGCACGCACCCACATTGAGCCTTCACTCTTATTTGCAACACGCACCCACATTGAGCCTTCGCTCTTATTTGCAAGACCCGAGTAAGGGCCCATATACATACTCTATATACGTATCTCCCTTCGGCATTTACATTACAAGTCATTTCCCTTCGGTTATTTCCCTTCGGCATTGTCTTTACATTCGGGTTTTCCCTTTGGAGTAGCATGAGTTTGCATTGCATCTACGCCATACCACGAGGTAGGACGCATATTGCATCAAAACAAGCCCCGCTCAAATTCGCCCATGTAGTGGAGTGTTCATAACACACAAACTAGGTGGCCCATAAAGGGATAAAAGGAAAGACTTAGGCACGTGCAAATCCACGTGATCTAAAATCTGCAATCGCATATAAAAGACCCGAATTAAACACCTCGAACCGCTTCGTAGGCTTTCTATCCCAAAAACTCGATTTTTGCAAAGCATACAGACTGACCCTTGCGTATCGGTGCAAGAAGGTCTGCGACGACAAGAGCTCACTTGCTCACAGTCGCCACGATTAGAAGTCAGTTTAATATCTTCGCTAGCTTAGGTAAGCTAGCTGGCATGCCCTGTTTATATAAATAGGCCTTAGACGCACAAGAGGATCCACTCCAGACCCAGAAAAGGGCGAAGAGGCATGGGGATTTTTCGCGCGTCTACAGCCACCCTTGGCTCGAGTCACACCAAACCAAAATGCCCCCACCAAGGCCCTAAACCCGAGAGCTTCCAAACCGTCTTGCTGCCCCTAAGCCTCCAAGCCCTCAAGCTCCACTCTCACGTGCCCTCCCCACTCCTACATGGCTTATCTCTTGGCTGCACGTCACCAAGGCTCGCCACTTGAAGGAGTGTGCTCCGTTGCTGCCACATGAAGGTGCCGTGACCCGAGCTCCACTAGCAAGGCATACGCCTCCTAGGGAAAGCCCACATAGCAGGCTAAGTGAGTTGTAAGTCCTTTACATTTAAAGTTCAATTAAATTTTGATACAGGGTTATAGTAATGGAGCGTTGTCTCCCCCCAACATGTAATTTTGGTGCTTGACACACGAGACACATACGTGCACTTGAGCCTTAGCTCTTATCTTGTACACGAGACACGCACGTGCACTTGAGCCTTAGCTCTTATCTCGTACACAAGACACCCACGTACACTTGAGCTTGAGCTCTTAATCGTACACGATTTGCACACACACATTGAGCTTTCGCTCTTACTCCAAAGACTCTAGTAAGAGCCGTGTGAGTTGCAATTTCATTCGGGTTGTTACTTTCAAGTCATGTGAGTTTGTCATTTAAGCTTCCACACTTGCACACAAAGGGCACCTGAGCATTTGCTCAACACTCTCATGCACATTTTGGCCTTGGCAGCCCATAAGATATAAAGTATCTATATACTTTCAACTTCGTGAGTTTTACATTCCAAGTCGTGTATGCACTTACATTTCAGGTGGTTCAATTTCAGTCATGTGAGTTGTCTTTCAATTTATACACCACACACATGCACACATTGAGCCTTTCCGCTCTTATATCTATATCTCCCTTTCGGCAATGTTCAATTCAAGTCGTGTGTGTGAGTTGTGTAGACACGAGAAAATTTTCACTCTGGATTCTTGGGCCTGAAGTGAACCTTTTTCGTGTCTAAGTCGCTTTAGGGCATGCCAGCTAGCTTACTCAAACTAACGAAGTATCTTTTGAAATATCTGACTTATGAGGCGACTGTGGACAAGTGGGATCTTTTCATTGTAAACCTTCTTGAACCGATGCTCAAGGATCGGTTTAAACGCTTAGAAAATCTCAATTTTGAACATGCATGGTTTTTTTAAAAGAATACAAAAGTATTTGAGCGATTGTATGCCTATTTGCAGATTTTATTTACGTGGGGTTGCACGTATCCAAGTCTATAAGTTTTATCCACTTAGGCGGGATGTGTGTGCATTAAGTGGCCTAAGATTGCCGTGTTTGCACGGGGTATTCGGGGCTTCTTTGAATGTAAGTATGTGCAATATCTCGAGTTTGGCGGATATGCTATGCAACTCACACAACTTGAATGTAAAACCCGAAATTGAAAGACATAGCTGAAGGAAAATACCCAAATTGAATGCAACTCACACGACTTGAATGTAAATTACGGAAGGGAGATATAGATATAAGAGTGGAAAGGCTCAATGTGTGCATGTGTGTTTGTGTATAAATTTGAAAGACAACTCACGCAACTTAAATTTAAAAGCCACCCGACTTAAATGTAAAGTGCAGAATGGGAAATACGTATATATATATGAGCCAAAGGCATCAACATGTTCGTTTGTGTCGTGTATAAATTGAAAGGCAACTCACACACACGACTGAAATTTAATTTGCGGAACGGGGAAATATGTATATATGAGCGGAAAGGCTTAATGTGTGTGTGTGTGTTGTGTATAAATGTAAAGACAACTCACACGACTAAAATTTAACAACCCAGAATGTAAAGACATACGCAAATGAACCGTAAAACTCACGCAGCTGAAAGTATATAGATATGTCTATATCTTAGGGGCTACCAAGGCCAAAATGTGCGTGGGAGTGTTTGAGCAAGAGCTTGGGTGTCTTTGGGTGCGAGTGTGGAATCTTAAATGACAACTCACACGACTTTAAAGTAACAACCTAGCTGAACGGGAGATAGATATATATGATAAGAGCTTAAGCTCAATGCACGCGTGGGTGTTGTGTGTAAATTGAAAGACAACTCACGCAACTCTTACTAGAGTCTTTGGAGTAAGAGCGAAGGCTTAATTGTGTACGTGGGTGCTTGGTGTACGAGATAAGAGCTAAAGCTTAAGTGCATGTGTGTGTCTCATGTACGAGATAAGAGCTAAGGCTGAAGTGCACGTATGTGTCTCGTGTGTCAAGCATCAATATTACATCCCGGGGGGAGACCACGCTCCATTAATACAACCCCGTCAACAACAACAACAACAACTAAGCCTTTTCCCATACTAGACGGGGTCGGCTACATGGATTCTTTGTTTCCACAGATCCCTATCGTGTGCCATGTTAGCAGTTAACTCCCAATAAGCTAGATCATTCTTTATTGTTTCTTTCCAACACTTTTGTGGTCGTCCTCTACCTCTTTTAATACTTTCCAAATTTAGTTTTTCTAACCTTCTTACAGGTTCTTCTTTTGATCTTCTTTCTATATGTCCAAACTATCTTAAAGGATGTTCTCTCATTTTATCCTCTATTGGTGCCACTCCTAATTTGTTTCTAATAACCACATTATGTATACGGTCATTTCTTGTATGACCACTCATCCATCTCAACATCTTCATTTCTGTCACAGACATCTTTTGTACATGTTGATGATTAACTGCCCAACACTCAGAACCATAAAACATGGCAGGCCTAATTGCTGCTCTATAATATTTACCTTTTAATTTTAATGGTATCTTCTTATCACAAAGAATACCGGATGCTCCTTTCCATTTTAACCAACCAGTATTAATTCTATGTGTAACATCTCCATCAATTCTTCCATCACTTTGAAAAATTGACCCTAGGTATTTAAAACTTTCCTTTTGGGGAATGCAATGTGTGTCAATTTTAATTTTTATGTCCTCTGAAGTAGCCAAATGGTCAAACTTACATTCCATATATTCTGTCTTTGTTCTACTAAGTCGGAGGCCTTTGCTTTCTAATGTTTCTCTCCATAGTTCCAATTTTCTATTAACTTTTTCCTTAGACTCCTCCACTAATACAATGTCATCTGCAAATAACATACACCAAGGTACTTCATCTTGAATATGTTTTGTTAACTCATCCATCACCATTATAAATAAGTGTGGACTTAAAGTTGATCCTTGATGTAACCCAATATTAACTTCAAAGAAGTCTGTCGTTCCTTCATGAGTCCTCACACATGTTTTTGCACCATCATACATGTCTCTTATAAGGTTAATATATGTCAATGGGATACCTCTTTTTTCCAAAGTTCTCCAAAGAACCTCCCTCGGTACCCTATCATAAGCTTTTTCTAGATCAATAAATATCATGTGAAGGACTTTCTTTTTTGCTCTAAAATGTTCCATAAGACGTCTCAAAAGGTGAATCGCTTCAATAGTAGATCTACCTGGCATAAATCCAAATTGGTTCTCTGTTGTACTTGATACTTGTCTTAACCTACGTTCAATAATTCTTTCCCATAATTTCATAGTATGACTCATTAACTTGATAGCTCGATAATTCGCACAATTTTGAATGTCTCCCTTGTTCTTATATACGGGTATAAATGTACTTGCTCTCCATTCCTCGGGCATCTTTTGGTTTTTCCATATTTCATTAAATAGTCTTGTGAGCCAAGTGATTCCTATTTCTCCTATTATTTTCCAAACTTCTATAGGAATATTATCTGGTCCTACCGATTTACCACTCTTCATATGTTTAAGAGCCTCTTTGACTTCATTCTTTTGAATACGTCGGTAGAAATTGTGGTTTATATACTTTTTTGACTTGGCTAAATCTCCTAAACTAATATTAACATCTTTATTTTCATTAAAAAGATTATAAAAATAGTTTTTCCATCTATTTCTTATATCATCATTTGCCACTAGAATTTTTTCATCCTTGTAAACACCCCGAAATCCCACGAATTTCTTAAACAAACCTGGTTTTGTAAAAGCAGCCCCAAAGGGCCATTTTTGAGTCTGGAAACCCAGGAGCCTTCCAGACAACCCTGTACATACGTTTTGAACTCTATATTTCGAAAACATACAATATAGCTTTTAAAACCTTTTTAAAACATGTTTTGAAACCCCGAAGTGGCTTGGCCCGATCAAGACAGGACCAGGAGAGCTAAGAAGAGCCCGGAACCGGAGCACACGTCGAGCCCGGCACAGCAACTCTTGTATTTGATTCACACCCCCAGGATCTTGAACGTCTAAGACCCTGTTCTTATCAAAATATCATTTGAAGTCATCTCCGGAAGGCAGAAACGGAGACGAACGACCATGTTGGCGAAGACCCAACGAAGACGGAGTACTGATGCTGTCAGACCCCGCACGAATCGTCCGTTTCGAACCCAGCTCGAAGGAGTCAGAGTTCAGTTTGGATTGGATCTGGACCATATATATCCAGATCCCAATCCAAACCCATATGTGGACTTGGATTTGGATTTGGATCCAGAGATCCAATCCAATATCCATATCCATGGCCCACATCACCTTCTCATAAATGGAGGTGGGGCCCACTTGAAATTCACGTGGGATATTGGGCATGAGAGAGAGTGGGAATGGAAAATATCAAGAGTGTTGTAATTAAGCTTGACTTGTGTGTCAAGTTTGGGGTTAATCATGTGGGTTAGCCTAATTGAGTGGGTTTAAGCTTGTAATTAGCTAAGACCTAACCTAGGGCTGCACCAACATGAGGTGGTTAAGGTCTATGGGCCATGCAAAGGGAGCTCCTTCACCTAAACCTAACCCAAAACGCCTAATCCTAGCCTAAACCCCTAATCCACCCCTAATCTGAACCTAATCACCTAACCCACTTCCCTAATCCCGGCTTAATCCCAACCTAATCACCTAACCCACTTCCCTAATCCTAGGTTAATTTCCCTAAACCTAGCCTAAACCTAGCCTAATCACCTAACCTAGCTCACTAAACCTCACCCTAAAACCCAACCACCTAACCTAGCCCTAAACCCCTAAACCACCCCTAGCCCACAATCTACCCAAACCCCTAGTTTTCAAAATATCTGGCCCAACCCTTTCCAGCCCACCTTATCTACATACCACCCTACCTAAACCACCTAACCACTACCCCAAGCCCAGCCCTAACCGACCTACCCAACTCCCTATATAAACCCCCCCTCTTGGGGCGGGTTTTCCTATCTAGGAGGGCCCTTTCCAGCCCAGCCGGGACCACTCTCCACTTCCCCAAGCTCCACCTGCTCCACCTCCCAGCACCACCAGCACCACCACCGCCACCACCATTCCAGCCGAAGCCCCCTCCATCATCATCCTCTTCACCCAACCGAACCAGCCGAGCTCCCACATCCGGCTGCTTCTCTCTTCCATCCACCGCCTCTCCCTATTCGGTAAGCATTCCCCAACTCTCCCTAAATCCTTCTCTACTCCCTCTCCACTCCTAGCCACCCACCCTATCATCATCTCAGCCCTTTGTCACCACCCTTTTCACTTAGCCGAACCTAACACAACCTAAACTACCGGCCACTACCTAACCATCCCATTTGCACCCGGCCAGCCATTTCTTCCACCCTATAGGACTCCCATTCGGCCTTCCCCTAAACTCCCCTTAGGTCCACATTCCCTAAACACTCGACTCTCCTAGTGACCCTAAACACTCACTTGGTCCAACCCCTTTAACCCCCCCCACATCGAGGCGACACCCCTTTGCAGCCGGCCACCTTCGAGCCGCCTATCCCGCGCCCCACTTGCAGCCGGCCAGCACCCTTGGTCACCCATCCTCGCGGAGCTCTCGTTTGCAGCCCAAGGCGAAGGCCAAGCCCACGCTCAAGCAAGGCCTCTACGGACCAGCTACTCCTAAACTCGGTCTTTAGTTGTATACTTGCTTGAGATTCAATTTGATACGGGGTTGTAATAACGGAGCATAGTCTCCCCCCGCTTGTAATAACGTGGCTTGGCACACCCACACACGTGCACTCTCTTAGTCGTGCACGATTTTGAACACACACGGGCCTAATCAGCCCCTAATACATAAGTATATATATATATTTTCATTTTCGAAGGGTTTTGCTTAAGTTGGGTGCGTTGTCTTTCAATTCAAGCACTCACACACATTGAGCTTTCGCTCTTATTTGAAAGACCCAAGTAAGGGCCGACCTATACTATTTGGGTTTCATTTCATGTCGTGTGAGTAAGTCTTTCAATTCAAGCACTCTCACACACATTGAGCTTTCGCTCTTATTTGAAAGACCCAAGTAAGGGCCGACCTATACTATTTGGGTTTCATTTCATGTCGTGTGAGTAAGTCTTTCAATTCAAGCACTTTCACACACATTGAGCCTTCGCTCTTACTCCCAAGACCTTAGTAAAGGCCTTATTGCAGTTATATTTGGGTTTCATTTATGTCGTGTGTGTAGTACTTCAATTCAAGCACTTTCACACACATTGAGCCTTCGCTCTTACTCCCAAGACCTTAGTCAAGGCCATACTGCAATTTATATTTGGGTTTAATTTCATGTCGTGTGTGTAAGTCTTTCAATTCCAGCACGCACCCACATTGAGCCTTCGCTCTTATTTGCAAGACCCGAGTAAGGGCTCATATACATAATCTATATACATATCTCCCTTCGGTTATTTCCCTTCGGTTATTTCCCTTCGGTTATTTCCCTTCAGTTATTTCCCTTCAGTATTGTCTTTACATTTCGGGTTTTCCCTTTGGAGTAGCGTGAGTTTGCATTGCATCTACGCCATACCACGAGGTAGGACGCATATTGCATCAAAGCAAGCCCCGCTCGAATTCACCCACGTAGTGGAGTGTTCATAACACACAAACTAGGTGGCCCGAAAAGGGATAAAAGAAAAGACTTAGGCACGTGCAAATCCACGTGATCTAAAACATGCAATCGCATTTTAAAGACCCGAAATAGACACCTCGAACCGCTTCGTAGACTTTCTCTCCAAAAACTCGATTTTTGCAAAGCGTACAGACTGACCCTTGCGCATCGGTGCAAGAAGGTCTGCGACGACAAGAGCTTACTTGCTCACAGTCGCCACGTTTAGAAGTCAGTGTTAAAAATATCTTCGCTAGCTTAGGTAAGCTAGCTGGCACGCCCTGTTCACATACATAGGCCTTAGACACACGAGAGGATCCGCTCCAAGCCCTGAAAAAGGCAAAGAGGCGGGGATTTTCGTGCGTCTACAATCCTCGTCTTTTATGCATCTAACATAATTAAGATCTTTAGTTTTCTTATCTCTAGCCCTAGCTATCCTAAAAATATCTCTTTCACCCTCTTTTGAGTTGAGTTTTTTATATAAGTCCTCCCAAATCTTAGTTTTTTCCATTAATACAACCCCGTATCCGAATTAAATTGAACATGAAAGGAGTAATGTAAATACCAAATTTTAAACACTTATAAGTGATTCGGGCTTTTGGTTCACTCCAATCTACACGGGCTTTGGTTCACTTTGGCAGCCACGAAAATGTCTTCTTTGAGGCTTGAGACGTGAAGTGGCTGGCCGAGCTTGTGCTAGGAGGGGGATGAGTCACGTGGGCTCAAGGGAGTTCACGGCAAGGTGGGTTGTGGGGTTTGTTTGGGGTATGCAAAGGAAGTAACGGCAAGGTGGCTGAGGTGGTATGTAGGGAGGGTGCTAAGCTAGGATGCAGTATGGTATGGGATGGTAGGATGTTAGGTCGGTGGGAAAGGAGGGAGTCGGCTGGCAGGTGCACGGCGCGAAGGACAGCTGGGGGCGCGGAGTTGGCGAGCACTATAGATGGCACTAGGGCGTCAGGGAGAGGGTGGCGTCAGGGAGTGAGGGATGCGCGAGTGGTGCGCGGGGCGCGTGGTGCGGGTGCGGGGCGCGTGGAGCGGGTGCAGGGTGCGGGTAGCGCGGTAGGCGGCCGGGAGTGAGGGTCTTGGTTGGGGGGGGTATGGCGGTGGAGTTTTAAGCGGTTTTGCTAGGTTGGGGAGTGAAGTAGGGCGGTGAGATTAGGTGGTGGCTGGTAGTGGGATTAGGTGTGGTTTAGAGGGGTAGAGCGAGAAGGGCTAGGTTAGGTTTTAGGCTTACCTCAAGGGGTTTGGTTAGGTTTAGGTCACCACGGTCCAGCCCACTTTGAGTCCTTCTTGCAGCTGGTCCACCTTGGTTCACCTTGGTGCAGCCCTTTCATGTTGGTGCAGCCCATGCTTAACCTTTTGTTTAACCCAACAAAGCTTAACCCACTAAAAATGAAATTAAACACTAAACACTCACCTTAACCCTTTCTCTCTCTTCTCCAAGCTCCTCCAAGCACTTTCACGTGAACCCCTTTCATGGAGAACCCCTCACCTCTATTTATAGGCAAGTGAGGTGGGTCTTGGATTTGGATTTGGGTTTGAGATCTGGATCCAAATCCAAACACTATTTGGATCTGGATCTAGATATTTATGACCAGATCCAATCCAAATCCAAACATTTTTATGAATATGGATCTGGATATTTTAGTCCAGATCCGATCCAATCCAAACACTATTTGGATATGGATTTGGATATTTATGGTCCAGATCCAATCCAAATTTTCTCTGAATGGTCCTTCTTGGCTCTTCGAGACTAACGTTTTGTGTAGGTCCTAGCTTCACCAGCACTCCGTCTGGTGCTGGGTTTTCCCCAACTTTGACGTCTGGACTCCTTCTCGCCTTTTTGGACTCCATTTCTACTCGATTTTCATCTTTTCTAGTTCATATTTCTGCTGCTTGGATGGATATGCTTGACTTGGCTTTTAGGTGCTCTAGGCTTGAAATCTGCATCAAGCCTGGGCCTTCCTTTCGCCTTTTGACCTTGGCTTTTATCAGGCTAGGGTGCTGCTTTTGGGCTTCTACACCTGTTTTTGAGGCTGCTTTCGATTTGGCCCTTTTGAGCTGCTTTCTGGGTTGCTTCTTGATCAGGCATCGTCTTTCATGCTTCACCTGTTCGTCTTTGGCTTTTTGGCAAAATGGGACTTGGCCCGAGTTTAAGAAATCTACATTGGATACGGGGTTTCAAAACAGAATTTACAAGCTTTTGGAAGCTCCTGGGTTTTCGAAAAACTCATTATGGGTTTTTGAAATGGGCTTTCAAAACCAGGTATTGGTTTTATGAAATGATTTTATTTTAGGGTGTTTACAAGTTGTCTTTCCATTTATACACATCACACATGAACACGTTGAGCCTGCCCGATCACATATATACTTATATTTCCCTTTCGACAAGTTCAATTCAAGTTGTGTGTGTGAGTTGTCTTTCCATTTATACACGACAAACACACACCCACATTGAGCCTTTCCGCTCTTAGGATATAAGTATATTTCAAATTCTGCAATTTACATTCAAGTCATGTGAATTGCTTTAAAGTTTGGGTATTTCCCTTAAGCTGCGTGAGTTGCACTTTAACTCGGGTATTTACTTAAGCTGTGTGTGTGAGTTGCTTTCAAATCGAGCCTACCTCACATCATCATATCAAACCCGACAAAGTATTTGTGCATCCTTGCATTTACGCGTTTTCAAAGAGGAGACCCCGAATCCATGCTCAAACTCGCTACAATTAGGCCACTTATGCACACACATATCTGGTCGAACTAGCTAAAACTCAAAGACTTGGAATCGTACAGCCTGTACATAAAAATTGCAACGTAGGCACGAATTAAGTCCATATTTCAAACACTTGTATTTTCAAGAGTTAAAACTGTTTTTATCGAAATCTATAAGCGCTTAAACCGACCCTTGAGCGCCAGTTCACGAAGGTTTATAGCGAAAAGATCCCGCTTGCTCATAATTGCCCAAAAGTCAGATATTGCAAAAATCTTTGCTAGTTTGAGTAAGCTAGCTGGCATGCCCTTGAAAGCGACGTAAACGCAAAAAGGCTCATTTCTAGTATTGTAAACTGGGAGCGAAGAAATTTTCGTGCTTATAACACTCGCACCCAAGAAGTACGTGAGCATTTGCTCTACACTCTCACGCACCTTTTGAGCCTTTGTTGCTCATAAGACATAGCATATTTCTATATTTTCCAGTTGCGTGGGTTTTACATTCAAGTCGTGTGAGTTTGTCATTTAAGCTTCCACACTTGCACACAAGAGCACTCGAGCACTTGCTCTACACTCTCACGCACCTTTTGAGCCTTTGTTGCTCATAAGATATAGAGTATTTATATACTTTCAAGCTACATGAGTTTAACATTCAAGTTGTGTACGCAGTTATATTTCGGGTGGTTCAATTCAAGTCGTGTGAGTTGTCTTTCCATTTATACATAACACACACGAACACATTGAGCCTTTCCGCTCTTATATACTTATATTTCAATTTCGGCAAGTTCATTTCAAGTCGTGTGAGTTTGTCATTTCAATTCTACACTACACACACGCGTGCATTGAGCCTTTCCACTCTTAAATATATAAGTATATCTCCCTTCCGCAATTTACATTCAAGTCGTGTGAGTTGCTTTCCAAGTTCGGGTATTTCCCTTTCAGTTGTGTGAGTTGCACTTACATTCGGGTATTTACTTTAAGTTGTGTGTGTGAGTTGCTTTCAATTCGAGCCTAGCTCACATCATATCAAACCTGAAGAGTGTTCGTGCATCCTTGCATTCGCGTATTTTCAAAGAGAAAACCCCAAAACTACGCTCAAACTCATTCAATTTAGGCCACTTGAAGTACACATATCCGGCCTAAGATAGCTAAAACTTGAGAGACTTGGATTCGAACAACCCCCGTAATAAAAACTGTAATTTAGGCAAACAATCATCAAAATACTCGCTTTTCTTTCAAAAGTTTATGTTTGTTTGAAATCGAAGTTTTCTAAGCTCTTAAACCGACCCTTGAGCACTGGTTCAAGAAGGTTTAAAGCGAAAAGATCCCGCTTGCCCACAATTGCCTAAAAGTCAGATATTTTCAAAAACTTCGCTAGTTTTGGTAAGCTAGATGGCATGCCCATAAAAAGCGACGTAAACACAAAAAGGTTTACTTCCGCTCTCAAGAACCAGGAGCAAAGAATTTTTGTGTCTTACAGTTTGGCACCCCCGGTGGGACACGGGTCTTGAGAAAATATCGATCAAATAAACAAACCTCTTGAAAATTTTTCCAAGAAAAGTATTTAACTACTTTGCCTTTTTGCATTTCATAGTTGGTTTTTAAAACAAAGCATCAGAGTCATGTCGAGTTTAGAATCCAATGAAGTGTCCAGCCATGTCTCGCGCACATCAAGTTCTCATTCCAAAAAACTTTCGAAAACCAAATTCAAAAATAGGACAGAAGAGATAGAGGACTTATGAAAAGACTTCGAAGCAAAAATCACTTCACTTAGCCAAGAGGCAGAGGCAGCTGAGTCATTGTAAACACCCTGAAATCCCACGAATTTCTTAAACAAACCTGGTTTTGTAAAAGCAGCCCCAAAGGGCCATTTTTGAGTCTGGAAACCCAGGAGCCTTCCAGACAACCCTGTATATATGTTTTAAACTTCATATTTCAAAAATATATAATATAGCTTTTGAAAACCTTTTTAAAACATGTTTTGAAACCCCGAAGTGGCTTGGCCCGATCAAGACAGGACCAGGAGAGCTAAAAAGAATCCGGAACCGGAGCACACGTCGAGCCCGGCACAGCAACTCTTGTATCTGATTCACACCCCTAGGATCTCGAACGTCCAAGACCCTGTTCTTATCAAAATATCATTTGAAATCATCTCTTGAAGGCAGAAACGGAGGCGGACGACCATGTTGGCGAAGACCCAACGCAGACAGAGTATTGATGCTGTCAGGCCCCGCACGAATCGTCCGTTTCAAACCCAACTCGAAGGAGTCAGAGTTCAGTTTGGATTGGATCTGGACCATATATATCCAGATCCCAATCCAAACCCATATGTGGACTTGGATTTGGATTTGGATCCAGAGATCCAATCCAATATCCATATCCATGGCCCACATCACCTTCTCATAAATGGAGGTGGGGCCCACTTGAAATTCACGTGGGATCATGGGCATGAGAGAGAGTGGGGATGGAAAATATCAAGAGGGTTGTAATTAAGCATGACTTGTGTGTCAAGTTTGGGGTTAATCATGTGGGTTAGCCTAATTGAGTGGGTTTAAGCTTGTAATTAGCCAAAACCTAACCTAGGGCTGCACCAACATGATATGGTTAAAGTCTATGGGCCATGCAAAGGGAGCTCCTTCACCTAAACCTAACCCAAAACACCTAATCCAAGCCTACCCCCCTAATCTGAGACTAATCACCTAACCCACTTCCCTAATCCCGGCCTAATCCCAACCTAATCACCTAACCCACTTCCCTAATCCTTCCCTAAACCTAGGTTAATTTTCCTAATCCTAGCCTAAACCTAGCCTAATCACCTAACCTAGCTCACTAAACCTCACCCTAAAACCCAACCACCTAACCTAGCCCTAAACCCCTAAACCACCCCTAGCCCACAATCTACCCAAACCACTAGTTTTCAAATATCTGGCCCAACCCTTTCCAGCCCACCTTATCTACATACCACCCTACCTAAACCACCTAACCACTACCCCAAACCCAGCCCTAACCGACCTACCCATCCCTATTTAAACCCCCCCCCCTTGGGGGCGGGTTTTCCTAGCTAGTGGCTTCACCAATCCCAGCCGGGTCCCTTCCTTCCCCAAGTCCCTACACCTCCACCTGCTCCACCTACACCTCCACCTGCTCCACCTACACCGCCACCTGCTCTCCATCCCACCACCATCTCCTAGCCGGACGCCACCACCATCTCCCAGCCGGACGCCACCACTTGCTCTCCATCCCAACCACCCGGCTTCTCTCTTCCATCCACCTCCTCTCCCCATTCGGTAAGTACCCCCCAACGTTACCTAACTCCTTCTCTACTCCCTCTCCATTCCTAGCCACCCACCATACCATCATCTCCCCTACACATCAGCCCTTTGCTGCCACCATTATCCCTTAGCCGAACCTAGCACAACCTAAACTACCGGCCACTACCTAACCATCCCATCTACATCCGGCTACCCTGTAAGACTCCCATTCGGCCTTCCCTTAAATCCCCTTTAGGTCCATACTCCCCAACACTCTAGACTCTCCTAGTGACCCTACACACTTACTTGGCCCAGCCCTTTAATCACCCACATCAAGGCGACACCCATTTGCAGCCGGCCACCTTCGAGGGGCCTATCCCGCGCCCCACTTGCAGCCGGCCAGCACCCTTTGTCATCCCCCCTCGCGGAGCTCCCGTTTGCAGCCCAAGGTGAAGGCCAAGCCCACGCTCAAGCAAGGCCTCTACGGACCAGCTACTCGTAAGTGTCTAAACTCGGTCTTTAGTTGTATACTTGCTTGAGATTCAATTTGATACGGGGTTGTAATAACGGAGCAGTCTCCCCCCGCTTGTAATAACGTCACTTGGCACACCCACACACGTGCACTCCCTTAGTTGTGCACGATTTTGAACACACACGGGCCTAATCAGCCCCTAATACATAAGTGTATGTATATACTTTCATTTTCGAAGGGTTTTGCTTAAGTTGGGTACGTTGTCTTTCAATTCAAGCACTCTCACACACATTGAGCTTTCGCTCTTATTTGAAAGACCCAAGTAAGGGCCGACCTATACTATTTGGGTTTCATTTCATGTCGTGTGAGTAAGTCTTTCAATTCAAGCACTCTCACACACATTGAGCTTTCGCTCTTATTTGAAAGACCCAAGTAAGGGCCGACCTATACTATTTGGGTTTCATTTCATGTCGTGTGAGTAAGTCTTTCAATTCAAGCACTCTCACACACATTGAGCTTTCGCTCTTATTTGAAAGACCCAAGTAAGGGCCGACCTATACTATTTGGGTTTCATTTCATGTCGTGTGTGTATGTCTTTCAATCCAAGCACTCTCACACACATTGAGCCTTCGCTCTTATTCCCAAGACCTTAGTAAAGGCCTTATTGCAGTTATATTTGGGTTTCATTTATGTCGTGTGTGTAGTACTTCAATTCAAGCACTCTCACACACATTGAGCCTTCGCTCTTACTCCCAAGACCTTAGTCAAGGCCATACTGCAATTTATATTTGGGTTTAATTTCATGTCATGTGTGTAAGTCTTTCAATTCAAGCACGCACCCACATTGAGCCTTCGCTCTTATTTGTAAGACCCGAGTAAGGGCTCATATACATAATCTATATACATATCTCCCTTCGGTTATTTCCCTTTGGTTATTTTCCTTCGGTTATTTCCCTTCAGTTATTTCCCTTCAGTATTGTCTTTACATTTCGGGTTTTCCCTTTGGAGTAGCGTGAGTTTGCATTGCATCTACGCCATACCATGAGGTAGGACGCATATTTGCATCAAAGCAAGCCCCGCTCGAATTCGCCCATGTAGTGGACTGTTCATAACACACAAACTAGGTGGCCCGAAAAGGGATAAAAGAAAAGACTTAGGCACGTGCAAATCCACGTGATCTAAAACATGCAATCGCATTTTAAAGACCCGAAATAGACACCTCGAACCGCTTCGTAGACTCTCTCCAAAACTCGATTTTTGCAAAGCGTACAGACTGACCCTTGCGTATCGGTGCAAGAAGGTCTGCGACGACAAGAGCTTACTTGCTCACAGTCGCCACGTTTAGAAGTCAGTGTTAAAAATATCTTCGCTAGCTTAGGTAAGCTAGCTGGCACGCCCTGTTTGCATACATAGGCCTTAGACACACGAGAGGATCCGCTCCGAGCCCTGAAAAAGGCAGAAGGGGCGGGGATTTTCGCGCGTCTACAGTGATTGGCACGCCCGGTGGGATGTGAGCCTTTCAAAAATCGAGTTTCTAAGTAGAAGTCTTGCGAAAATTTTGTAAAAAGGTGTCGTTTTAACTTGTTTTCTTTGCTTGTACTTAGGATATTTTGAAAAAGCTTGAAAAGCATGTCAAAATCCAATCCAAGTGAAGTGTCGAGCCAAGGCTCATGCGCATCAAGTTCTCACTCTAGAAGGATTTTCAAAAACAAAATAAAACTAGATGAAATCGAGGACTTGAGAAGGGAGTTTGAGGCCAAAATCGATGCTCTCAGCCAAGAGGCTGAAGTAGGCGATTCATGTTCATCGAACGGTGAACAAAGGCCTAAAAAGAAATCTGAAAAACCTCGCAAGCAAAAAGAGGCCTCCGTAATGGAAGGCAACCAATACCACGAGTCCTTCACACAAAAGGACCGTAAAGCCCTACAGCAGTTGCTAAAAGGGCAGAATAAAGAGAAAAGAAACTACGCCCTGTCTGATTTCCTTCCTATGGATTACGAAACAGACAGTGACGATGAAATACCGAACTTCCATCGGTATGATGGCATGGGAGACCCTAGGTCTCACTTGCAGCTTTTCTCACGTCGAGCCCATAAGAAGAAAAAGGACTCGATGAAATGGGTGTATTGGTTCCCTTTATCCCTTAAAGGCACAGCTGCCAAATGGCTGGCTTCCTACGACTTAAGCCAGTTCGCTACTTTTGAAGAGTTAGCGAACTGCTTCATGCAAAGATTTGCACACAACGTAGAAGTCACGCTGACTCTGAATACCTTAAGGGATACAAAGCAAGGCATGAACGAAGATGTGCATGCCTTCATTATAAGATGGAGGTCGCTTTTGGGCCAAGTGCGAGAGCCCATATCCGAAGGATGCGCAGTAATGCTCATCCTGGATAATTTTAAAAGCGAGTTAAAAACCCTTCTCTCGCTCCATGAGATTTCAACTTTCCATAAGTTGATCAAAAAGGCCTCCCTTTTCGAAACCAACTTGCGAAAAGGGACATACGATCACTTATGGAAAGGAAGTGCCGTTCCAAAAACCCATTTGGAAAAGCCCATCGCATATGGGCTGCCCACGACGGACAAAGGGGCAAAACCCCATAAAATCGCCAATGTCCGGGTGGATCCAGGCATGGCAGGCACTTCCAAAAATTTCAAAAAATTAGAAAATAAGAGGGAACGCAATTTTCAAAAACCGGTTGAAAAACGGGAGTATACTCCGCTAGGGCAACCTGTGTCGGAGGTCCTGGACCTCCTACTTGCCCAGGGCATGATAGAACTCCCTGAAATCCCCGAAGGAGTCACTTCCAAAGGGGGGTATTTAAACCGATTTTGCAAGTATCATCAGCTCAAAGGCCATGATACCAAACGCTGCTTCTCTCTTTTAAATAAAATTGAGAACTTGATAGTAGAAGGCCGGCTCCATGTCACTACGGAACCTGAGCCACCTCAAGCTATCTTCAAGGAACCCTTTCCCAAACACGCCAGTGGCAGTGGGAAAGGAAAGGAGGTATGTACCCTCACCATTTCCAAGGAACTAGCGCAAAAGCCAGAACCTGGTCGACCTACTTGTGCACCCATCCTTGTACTATACAAGAGGCCCGCCCAAGTCGTCATTCGGGGACCACCAAAAGTAGAAACCCTGGTAAAGCCAGTTTTGAAAATCCAAGGTTCTCCTCAGCTCATCCTTAGAGCCAAGTTTAGCGCGAACCCTAGGCTGGTCGTGGGGGAAGTCACTAGATCCGGGAGGATCTATCAACCCCCGCACCTTCAAGGTGCTCAAAAGGTAGTCAGTGTGCCTGGCCCCTCAAAAGCATGTATCCCTAGTGGTCTGCCAAAAGCAGATAAGGACAAAGTCATCCTAAATCCTTATGATTTCGAAAACCACCTTTCAAAGATTCCTATTCACATGTCTATCCTAGAGCTTATAAAAACCCCGCCTAGGCATAGACTTGTATTAGAGAAAATTCTAGAAAGGGCCAAGGTTGATTCGAACATAAGTCCGGAATCCTTGTCTGCCCAAGTGGCTTTATTAGGAGCAAAATTGCCCATCACTTTCTCGGAAGATGATGTAGATAGACCCTACGAAACCCATAACCAGGCCCAGCATATCGAGGTGGTTCTAAACAACCACTCTCTGGACAGGTGCCTAGTCGATGGTGGAGGAGGGCTCAACATCCTTCCACTTCATGTGGCGTACAAAATCGGAGTCACCTTGACTTCAGTAAACCCAAGCCCCATCGTTATCACTGGATACGATAGGAATGCGTCTAGACCTTTAGGATCCATCGAACTCCCAATGGAAACGGGAGGGATCGAACACACGAGGGTGTTCCTTGTCTTGGACATCCACCCCCATTATAACCTATTGCTGGGAAGGCCCTGGATACACAGTTTGTGCGCTGTGCCATCCACCTTCCACAGGTGTGTTAAGATCCCTTTTAGGGACCAGGTCGTAGTGATCCTAGGTGAGAGTCACCCACAGCTTCAGGGGATCATAAACTCCCCTTGTTTATCAAGCTCCCAGGCCCATGAGGCTAACCTGGGGCAAGTTATGGTTTAGCCACCTCGGCTCGTGTTGAACAACCCTAGGAAGGTTGTATGTGTAAAGGGGCCGCCCAAAACAGGCCCCCTCCCGACTTTAATCATCCTAGGAAAACCCAAGCGTTCCCTATTTCCAAAGCCCCTGGACCAGAGGCCATACGAGCCTAATATGGACGATAGCATGTTCCAGGACCACGACTTGTATCCCATCTTTTCAAAAAACAAAAGGTCGTGGAACATGTTATTGAACATGGGCTACACGCCCTAGAAGAGTCTAGGGGCACAAAACCAGGGTCTCCTAGAGCCCATCCTTCCTAGGGCCAACCCAAGCCGATATGGGATTGGCTATACTCCCCGAATACTGCCGGAGCCACCCCCTGTGACCACCTGGGTCAAGGGTGCCCCGGAGCCTGTCTTAGAAGAGACCTACGATTTAGATCTCCTATTCCGAGTCTAACCCGTAGTGTTTTCAATTTGTAGGTATGACGGAAGATCCCTTTTCTAAAAATACCAAAAACATTTGAAAAACTTAAAATAAAAAAAAACCGAAAAACAAGAAAAACCAAAAACAATGGAAAAACAAAAACTCGAAAAAAGAGTGCTTTGTATAGTTCCCAAAGTTCTTGTTTTACAAAAACCCAAAAAAATCGAAAATTTGGAAAATACAAAAAAGATTTTGTACATAGCTGCTCCTGGTAGGACTTTGGCAAAAGAAAAGGATTTCGAAAGAAACGTCGTCTACATAACCAGACCAAAAATTTCGAAATCACTTGAAAGTCTAAGTACAAAACCAGGTCATTTTGAAAACCACGCATCAAGTTCCCTCGGGTCTATAGCCCACGAGAATGATCAAAGCCTAGAAGTGGATCCCCTTGAGGAAGATCCCACTTCTGAGCTCCCAGAATTTCATAGAATTCTCGATTTTGAAAGACCTTCCCAATCAGTAGGAGGAGATTTCATAGAGGTGAACCTAGGGGATGATTCCAATCCCAAAACCATCAAAATAGGCGCATGCTTGCATGAAACTGAAAAGTTAGCATTCATTGCATTTCTACGAACCTATTTAGATGTGTTTGCATGGACGTATGAAGACATGCCGGGCATAGATCCCAGCATTGTCGAGCATCGTCTTCCCTTAGATGCAGGTGTAAAACCCATAAAGCAGAAGCTTAGGAAAATACACCCGAATGTACACACGCAAGTCAAAGAGGGTTTAGAAGATCTGCTAAAAGCCGGATTTATAAAACCCATTGCGTATTCTGATTGGTTGTCAAATATCGTTGTGGTTCAAAAAACCAATGGGAAAATTCGAATATGCATCGATTTCAGAAACCTGAATAAAGCCACTCCAAAGGATAATTATCCTTTACCAAACATAGATTTGATAGTCGATAGTACTGCAAATCATGAAATGTTTTCATTCATGGACGGCTATTCAGGCTATAATCAAATCAAACCAAGTCCACGAGATCAGGGTAAGACCGCCTTCACAACCCCATGGGGCACGTACTGCTATACAGTCATGCCCTTTGGTTTGAAAAATGCCGGCGCAACATACCAACGAGCCATGAACATGATCTTCCATGATCAAATTCATGAGCTTGTAGAAGTGTATGTAGATGATCTCTTGGCAAAATCCAAAACCCGATGCACCAATATCGAATGTTTACAAAAGATTTTCGAAAGGCTTAGGCTTTACAAAGTAAAGCTAAACCCTCAAAAATGTGTGTTCGGGGTAGAATCAGGGAAGCTTCTAGGCTTTATGGTGAGCCAAAGGGGAATAGAAGTCGACCCCTCTAAGTGTCGAGCCATCATAGACATGGCTCCACCCTCCAATCTCACCCAAATCCGTAGCCTCTAGGGTCGATTACAATCCGTTCGCCGATTCATATCGAATCTGGCAACTAGATGCGAACCCTTCAACAAACTGTTGAGGAAGGGTACGAAATTCTTATGGGATGACGAATGCCAAAAGTCCTTCGAGAGACTGAAGGCATACTTGGTTAATCCCCCCGTTTTGAATCCTCCAAAGCAAGGAAAACCGCTTTTATTATACATCTCCGTGCATGTAAATGCTTTAGGAGCCCTGTTGGCTCAATACGAGGATGACACCCATAAGGAGTATGCCATCTACTATATTTCGAAAACTCTCTTGGCTTATGAACGAAATTATCAAGCCATGGAGAAGACGTGCTTGGCCCTAGTCTGGGCCTGCCAGAAGTTCAGACACTATTTCCTAGATCATGAGATCTGGATAGTGTCCAAGCTTGATCCAATCAAGCACTTGTTTGAAAAACCCATTCTCACGGGTAGATTGGGCAAATGGCAGCTCCTTCTAATGGAGTATGATCTGAAATACCATCACCAGATCTCCATTAAGGGGCAAGCCCTGGCAGATTACGTGGCTGAATTCCCCTTAGAGGACGCATATCCCACTCTTGTCGAAATGCCTGATGAAGGCATATTGCAAAACCATTTTCAAAACCACATTTTGGCAAACTCTTTCGAAAACCAAGTGTGGAAGATGCACTTCGATGGGGCACGAAACCAACAAGGGGCTGGTGCTGGGGTCATCCTAATCTCCCCTGAAAAGGATGAGATTCCCATAGCAGTCCGCTTAGATTTCGAATGTTCCAACAACGTAGCTGAGTATGAAGCACTCATACAAGGCTTAAAGATTTCGAAAACTCTAGGGGCATCATGCATTGAGGTCTTTGGAGATTCGCTCCTTGTCATAAACCAGGTTTTAAAAATTTGGCAGGTACGTAATGAGAAACTACTTCCATATCACGAGTTGGCCACTCGATTGGTCCAATCCTTCCAGTCGTGTAAGCTCACACACGTAGGAAGAGAGGACAATGGCATCGCCGATGCCCTCTCCTCCTTGGGTTCAGCCCTGAAGGTCGATCCCATTTCAGGGACCAGATCTTTGGAAATATGGCATGCGCCCCACCCATCCACACACGACTTGGATATTTGCCAAAACAACCCAGAGTCTATTGAAAAACCCTGGTTCTATGACATAAAACAATTTTTAGAAAATGGGGGATTTACCGAGGATGCCACATCCAAAGATAAGGCATTCATTCGTAAGATTTCGACCCGATACACCATTCTGGGTGGGGTCTTATACAAAAAGAGTTTTACCGGCATTCTGCTTAGGTGTATCGACCTAGAGGAGGCTAGGATAGTAACGCATGAGTTCCATGATGGAGAATGTGGAGGTCATGTTAATGCCAACATGATGGCGATGAAAATACTTAGAGGGGGCTATTTTTGGTCCACCCTGAAAAAGGATTGTCACGATCATGTTAGGAAGTGTCATCCATGTCAAGTGCATGGGCACGCCATTCATATCCCATCATCTGCATTGCATTCCGTGGTCAGCCCCTGGCCATTTACCATGTGGGCGTTTGACATCGTAGGCCCAATATTTTCAAAGGCCTCGAATGGGCATCGATTTATTTTAGCAGCCACGGAGTATTTCTCCAAGTGGGTGGAAGCCATTTCCCTAACCAATGTAATGGGGCAACATGTGGTGGCTTTCATCCGGAGGAATATCTTGGCTCGATTTGGGGTTCCACGAGACCTTGTGTCTGATAATGGTACCCCATTCAAGAACGAGCGGATGGTTAAGTTTTGCAACACGTATGGCATAACTCACCACTTCTCCTCGCCCTACTACCCTCAAGGCAACGGCCAAGCCGAAGCCACAAACAAGACTCTCATTAGTATTATTGAGAAAACCTTAGAGAAGGGTAGGATGTGGCACGAGAAGCTGGATGAAGCCTTATGGGCTTATAGGACTTCCATCCGGACTCCCACGAATGCCACACCATTCGAGTTGGTCTATGGCACAAACGCCATTCTTCCCATTCATACCCAACTGCATTCATTTCATACATCCATAGCACTCGACCTCCCCCTAGAGACGCTTCAGCATGCTAGGATGGCCGAACTAGATTTGCTAGATGAGAGGCGACTCCTTGCCATGGATCATGCTCGTGCATACCGGCAAAGGATAGCCCGACATTATAGCAAACACATGAGACCTCGCCACTTTGAAGTGGGAGATCTGGTCTTAAAAACCATCCACCATCGTGGCCCACACCCCCTAGGCAAGTGGCGCCCCAACTGGGATGGACCCTATGTTGTACGAGCAACCACTACGAACAATTCGTATTGGTTGATCGATGTAGAAGGTAGGAATTTAGCAGATCCTATCAATATTCAATACTTAAAGAAGTATCATGTGTAGGATCTGGACTAAATTCCAGTTTTCGAAAATTTATAGGGATAGCTGCCGTGAGACATGTGAATAAGGTGCAAAGGCGAACTCGTGTGACCTAAGTGAAGAGAATTCGCACTTGTGAAAGAGTGGAGTCTTCAAAATCGTGGTTACATTTCAAAATCCTTCTTCTTACAAAGAAAGGCCTAGTTCAACATAGCAAGATACTTGCAAGTAGTACGTGCTATTTCTAAATAGGCTGATCTGGAATGGATCGAGTGTAGGTTTGGGATAAGTCCTCCCCTCTTCTCTTCTCCTTCCAAAAGGAAAACAAAGGCCCAAAACAAAAGGGAATTTCCCATTCAAAGTCTCTTTCCAAAAGAAAGAAACCAGAATTTAATAGAAAAATCGGTTCTCTTATAAAAAAGAGGGATTAAAGAAAAAATACTCCCAAAGGGAGACCCTCAATGGAAAAAAAAAAAAGAGAGGAAAAAGAAGCCAAAAAGCTCAAAAAGAGCAGTTTTCCGCCATCTGTGCCTCAAACCACGGGACGCTTCAGAAGGGACCGTGGTATCTCTTTCCCATCCCTGGCTTATCCCAAGCTAAAGCATGGTTCATTTCGAGGAATCCTAAAGTAAAAATAGGATTTACTTACTTGAATTTCATCTTGTTTGAGAATTCGATGTTTCGAGTAAGACGTAGGAATTTGAAATGAAGCTTGTTTTCTTATAAAACCTCCGCTAGATAAGCGAGTGTTAAGACTCAAACAAGGGCAAGCACGAAGAGCTCGAGATCCTTACGATCGAGGCTCAAGACAGTTGTCCCCTTTGTAAATAGTTTAGTAAATAAGTTTTGAAAACCGAACATCGAACAGCATAGGATTTGCTCACTTGGAGCAATAGACCTTGTAAGTCTCTAGAGTTCGACCACATCTAGTCTCTGGGAGGTCGCCACTCTTGGCACCACACCCATGTCATTTGCATTCCACGCATGGTACTTGCATGAACATGATCCCATTTAGGACCAGATTCCATAGTAAAACCCTTTGGCATGATATCTCCTCCTACCAGAGTTTGTAAATTGAGATTTTGCTAAAAATGGGACGATCCCATATTCTTCGTGGCTAGATCTAGGGAGACATTGAAAGGGGTGTTTGTCATCTTTGCCCTTATCCAAATCTATTTGGACAAGGCCAAAGAGGGGCATCTGTAAACACCCCGAAATCCCACGAATTTCTTAAACAAACCTGGTTTTGTAAAAGCAGCCCCAAAGGGCCATTTTTTAGTCTGGAAACCCAGGAGCCTTCCAAACAACCCTGTATATATGTTTTAAACTTCATATTTCAAAAATATATAATATAGCTTTTGAAAACCTTTTTAAAACATGTTTTGAAACCCCGAAGTGGCTTGGCCCGATCAAGACAGGACCAGGAGAGCTAAAAAGAGCCCGGAACTGGAGCACCCGTCGAGCCCGGCACAGCAACTCTTGTATATGATTCACACCCCCAGGATCTCGAACGTCCAAGACCCTGTTCTTATCAAAATATCATTTGAAATCATCTCCGGAAGGCAGAAACGGAGGTGGACGACCATGTTGGCGAAGACCCAACGCAGACGGAGTACTGATGCTGTCAGGCCCCGCACGAATCGTCCGTTTCGAACCCAACTCGAAGGAGTCAGAGTTCAGTTTGGATTGGATCTGGACCATATATATCCAGATCCCAATCCAAACCCATATGTGGACTTGGATTTGGATTTGGATCCAGAGATCCAATCCAATATCCATATCCATGGCCCACATCACCTTCTCATAAATGGAGGTGGGGCCCACTTGAAATTCACGTGGGATCATGGGCATGAGAGAGAGTGGGGATGGAAAATATCAAGAGGGTTGTAATTAAGCTTGACTTGTGTGTCAAGTTTGGGGTTAATCATGTGGGTTAGCCTAATTGAGTGGGTTTAAGCTTGTAATTAGCCAAAACCTAACCTAGGGCTGCACCAACATGATATGGTTAAAGTCTATGGGCCATGCAAAGGGAGCTCCTTCACCTAAACCTAACCCAAAACACCTAATCCAAGCCTACCCCCCTAATCCACCCCTAATCTGAGCCTAATCACCTAACCCACTTCCCTAATCCCGGCCTAATCCCAACCTAATCACCTAACCCACTTCCCTAATCCTTCCCTAAACCTAGGTTAATTTCCCTAATCCTAGCCTAAACCTAGCCTAATCACCTAACCTAGCTCACTAAACCTTACCCTAAAACCCAACCACCTAACCTAGCCCTAAACCCCTAAACCACCCCTAGCCCACAATCTACCCAAACCACTAGTTTTCAAAATATCTGGCCCAACCCTTTCCAGCCCACCTTATCTACATACCACGCTACCTAAACCACCTAACCACTACCCCAATCCCAGCCCTAACCGACCTACCCATCCCTATTTAAACCCCCCCCCTTGGGGGCGGGTTTTCCTAGCTAGTGGCTTCACCAATCCCAGCCGGGTCCCTTCCTTCCCCAAGTCCCTACACCTCCACCTGCTCCACCTACACCTCCACCTGCTCCACCTACACCGCCACCTGCTCTCCATCCCACCACCATCTCCTAGCCGGACGCCACCACCATCTCCCAGCCGGACGCCACCACTTGCTCTCCATCCCAACCACCCGGCTTCTCTCCTCCATCCACCGCCTCTCCCCATTCGGTAAGTACCCCCCAACGTTACCTAACTCCTTCTCTACTCCCTCTCCATTCCTAGCCACCCACCATACCATCATCTCACCTACACATCAGCCCTTTGCTGCCACCATTATCCCTTAGCCGAACCTAGCACAACCTAAACTACCGGCCACTACCTAACCATCTCATCTACATCCGGCTACCCTGTAAGACTCCCATTCGGCCTTCCCTTAAATCCCCTTTAGGTCCATACTCCCCAACACTCTAGACTCTCCTAGTGACCCTACACACTTACTTGGCCCAGCCCTTTAATCGCCCACATCAAGGCGACACCCATTTGCAGCCGGCCACCTTCGAGGCGCCTATCCCGCGCCCCACTTGTAGCCGGCCAGCACCCTTTGTCATCCCCCCTCGCGGAGCTCCCGTTTGCAGCCCAAGGCGAAGGCCAAGCCCACGCTCAAGCAAGGCCTCTACGGACCAGCTACTCGTAAGTGCCTAAACTCGGTCTTTAGTTGTATACTTGCTTGAGATTCAATTTGATACGGGGTTGTAATAACGGAGCATAGTCTCCCCCCGCTTGTAATAACGTGGCTTGGCACACCCACACACGTGCACTCCCTTAGTTGTGCACGATTTTGAACACACACGGGCCTAATCAGCCCCTAATACATAAGTGTATGTATATACTTTCATTTTCGAAGGGTTTTGCTTAAGTTGGGTGCGTTGTCTTTCAATTCAAGCACTCTCACACACATTGAGCTTTCGCTCTTATTTGAAAGACCCAAGTAAGGGCCGACCTATACTATTTGGGTTTCATTTCATGTCGTGTGAGTAAGTCTTTCAATTCAAGCACTCTCACACACATTGAGCTTTCGCTCTTATTTGAAAGACCCAAGTAAGGGCCAACCTATACTATTTGGGTTTCATTTCATGTCGTGTGAGTAAGTCTTTCAATTCAAGCACTCTCACACACATTGAGCTTTCGCTCTTATTTGAAAGACCCAAGTAAGGGCCGACCTATACTATTTGGGTTTCATTTCATGTCGTGTGTGTAAGTCTTTCAATTCAAGCGCTCTCACACACATTGAGCCTTCGCTCTTATTCCCAAGACCTTAGTAAAGGCCTTATTGCAGTTATATTTGGGTTTCATTTATGTCGTGTGTGTAGTACTTCAATTCAAGCACTCTCACACACATTGAGCCTTCGCTCTTACTCCCAAGACCTTAGTCAAGGCCATACTGCAATTTATATTTGGGTTTAATTTCATGTCGTGTGTGTAAGTCTTTCAATTCAAGCACGCACCCACATTGAGCCTTCGCTCTTATTTGTAAGACCCGAGTAAGGGCTCATATACATAATCTATATACATATCTCCCTTCGGTTATTTCCCTTCGGTTATTTCCCTTCGGTTATTTCCCTTCAGTTATTTCCCTTCAGTATTGTCTTTACATTTCGGGTTTTCCCTTTGGAGTAGCGTGAGTTTGCATTGCATCTACGCCATACCACGAGGTAGGACGCATATTTGCATCAAAGCAAGCCCCGCTCGAATTCGCCCTTGTAGTGGAGTGTTCATAACACACAAACTAGGTGGCCCGAAAAGGGATAAAAGAAAAGACTTAGGCACGTGCAAATCCACGTGATCTAAAACATGCAATCGCATTTTAAAGACCCGAAATAGACACCTCGAACTGCTTCGTAGACTTTCTCTCCAAAACTCAATTTTTTCAAAGCGTACAGATTGACCCTTGCGAATCGGTGCAAGAAGGTCTGTGACGACAAGAGCTTACTTGCTCACAGTCGCCACGTTTAGAAGTCAGTGTTAAAAATATCTTCGCTAGCTTAGGTAAGCTAGCTGGCACGCCCTGTTTGCATACATAGGCCTTAGAGACACGAGAGGATCCGCTCCGAGCCCTGAAAAAGGCAGAAGGGGCAGGGATTTTCGCGCGTCTACAGTCATGTTCGTCTCATGGCGAACCGGCAAAAGCTAAGAAGAAAATCGATAAGTCTAGAAAGCCCAAGGAAACCTCCGCAATGGAGAGAAACCAATATCACGAGTCCTTCACTCACAAAGACCGAAAAGCCCTACAGCAGCTGCTAAAAGGGCAAAATAAAGAAAAGAGAACATACGCCCTGTCTGATTTCCTTCCCTTGGATTATGAAACAGACAGTGACGATGAGATACTGAACTTCCATCGGTACAATGGCACGGGGGATCCTAGATCCCACCTGCAACTCTTTTCTCGTCGAGCCCACAAAAAGAAAAAGGACTCGACGAAGTGGATATATTGGTTTCCCCTTTCCCTCAAAGGTACTACTTCAAAATGACTTACTTCCTACGATTTAAGCCACTTCGCAACTTTCGAAGAGTTAGCGAACTGTTTTATGCAAAGGTTTTCACATAACGTAGAAGTAACGCCGACTTTAAACACTTTGAGGGATACAAAGCAGGCATCGAACGAGGATGTACACGCATTCATCGTTCGATGGAGGTCCCTCTTGGGGCAAGTAAGAGAGCCGATTTTAGAAGGATGCGCAGTAGTGCTCATCCTTGATAATTTCAAAGTTTAATTGAAAACTCTTCTCTCCTTACATGAAATATCAACTTTTCATAAGTTGATCAAGAAAGCCTCCCTCTTTGAAACGAATCTGAAAAAGGGAGTTTACGATCACCTATGGAAAGAAAACATTTTGCAAAAGTCAAGTTTGGAAAAACCCATAACTTACGGGTTACCCACTATGGACAAAGGGGCAAAGCCCCAAAAAGTTGCAAACGTCCGAGCGGATCCAAGCCCAGTGAGCACTTCAAAAGATTTTAAACCAAAAAATGAAAAAAAGTTTCAAAAAACTTTTGAAAAATGGGAGTATACCCCATTGGGGCAACCTGTTTCAGAGGTCCTTGAAATCTTACTTGCCCAAGAAATGATCACACTCCCTGAAATTCTCGAGGGAACCACATCCAAAGGGAGGTTTTTAAATTGTTTTTGCAAGTATCATCGGCTCAAGGGCCATGATACAAACCAATGTTTCTCCCTTCTCAATAAAATCGAGAACTTGATAGCGCAGGGCCGGCTCCAGGTCACTGAGGAGCCAGAGCCTGCCGAAGCTATATTCAAAGAACCCATTCCCAATTACGCAAGCATTAGTGGGAAGGGAAAAGAGGTATGTACTTTCTCGACTTCAAAAAGTCTAGTGCATCCATCACATTCTGGTTTTACTACTTGTGCATCATCTCTCATCATTTGTAAGAAAAATGCCCAAGTAGTAATCCGAGGAGCACTTAGAGTCCCACCCCCGGTTAGAGCCATTCTAGAAATTTGAGGTGCTCCAAGGCACTCAAATAGAGCCACAATAGGCACGAGCCTTAGGCAAAGTGTAGGGGAAGTGACCAGGTCCAGGAGGATCTATCAGCCCCAACACTTAGAAAAATCTGCTAAAAAAGTGGTCAGTATCCCTGGCCCTTCAAAAGCATACATTCCTAAGGTCTCGCCAAAAATGGACAAAGGTCAAATTGTTTTAACCACATATGATTTCGAAAATCATCTTTCTAAGATCCCAATAAACATGTCCATCCTAGAGTTGATACAAACCTCACCTAGGCATAGGCGTGTTTTAGAAAAAATCTTAGAGAGAGCCAAGGTTAACTCAAGTATGTAGACATGAAAATTCTCATTCCAAAGTTTATGAGATAAACTTGAAATGAAACTTTCCACCCCTATGCTTGCGCGAGCGTGATAGCTAGTTCAAAACTAGCAAATGTTTGTAAGACTTCTAGGCGATTGTGTACAAGCGGGATCTTTTCGCTCACACCTTCTTGAGCCGATGCTCAAGGGTCAGTGTTGAGCGCTTAGGAATTTCATTTTACAGCAAACATGATTCCCTTTTACATAAACAAGTGTCTTTGAAAAATTTGTTGAACTTGTGCACTCGGATTCAATACTTGGAAAAACACAAGTTGCTGAAAACAGAGAATTCTGTTTTCAGAGCTGTTTTCTAGGGGAGTTTTCAAGGCGTTACAAACTTCCAAAAATTATCAAAATTTTACCAAACGAAGCTGGTAGTGTGGAGAGACTGTATCCTTTTTCAAATCTGCATTTGGAGCAGTATTGAATCAGAAACAAATAATCTACTCAGACCACCTCACTGATTCGGAACAGTTCTGTTTCAGAGATACACAAACTCAAAGATGAGTCTGTATCTCTCTGCTCAGAACTCCGATTTTGATGATTTTGATGTTTCTGGAAAGCTATGGATGTTAGCTTTCCAATGCATCAAAAATCAACTAATTTGGACTCCTGTGGATAGAGATATGGGACTTTTACCCAACCTCTATTTCAGGAAATCCGATTGTGTAGACAGTGGTGCAGAAATCTGGTCGTTCTTAATATGCTTTTATTACGTGGCTGAGCTGCCCTAAAATCTTGCCAATTTTATACAGAGTGTCCAAATGTGTGTGAAATCAGTGTGCCAAATTTCGAGACAATCGGAGCAAGAATCACAAAATTAAAATTGCAGAAACAGACATATGCAGAGATGCTAAAATCCGGTTTTCTGTTTTATAAATGTAATGATGCATAACCCACACGAAATTACAACGCAACAACCCTTAAAGCAAATTTGCTGAAATATAAATGAATGGAAAGTACTTTATAGCTTAGACATAGAGGGGGTTAGAAGTATAGAGGGTATATAGCATATAGGAAGGGAGAAGCATTAAAGCAAACACTTGGCGTGCATGTGGGTGTATAGTGTTTCATCCACGAAATTGAAATGGCAGCAAAGCTAGATTATTACAACTCGGGGGGCGATGAAACTCCATTAATACAACCCCATTTAATGAATTGAATGGAAGAGAATGAAACTTAGATTAAGTAAGAAAGGTCTTACACGAGTTTTTGGATGGTGAAGGACCGGGTTTCAATGATGAAGCCGGCCTTCCTCTTGATGGCCTTCCTTCTCAACTCCTACAAGCTCTCACCTAGCTTCCCCTTCTTCCCCCCACACTAGAAGACGTCCCTCCTTGCTGAAAATTTCTGCACCTAGTCTAGCACACACCACCCAAGGTCTCTCTCTTCTCTCTCTTCTCTCTCTCCAATCTCCAAGTTATGGAACCCGCCGCCCCCTCTTGGGCCTTTTTATAGGCCAAGGGGGGCTGGTTCTAGTGGTTTCTTGTGGGGCGGGTTGGAGCTTTAGCTTGGTGGATTTGATCCGCTCCAAACTGGCTTCTTGTAGTTCTTTATTGAGTCGATTCGGACCAGCCCATATGGGCTGGTATAGGTGCCCTGGCTTGGTGTAGCCCTAGAGCATGCGATTGGTTTTAAACAACCTTACAATGTGCAACATGTTTTGTTTGGGCTGATTTCTTTAAACTTCGACCCACTTGAATTCACTTCTTTCTTTGATTCGGCTCCCACCTTTTACTTTTGAGTTACACTTGAAATCTTCTCGAATTAAATGAGCTTGTTACCATGGCCTCGAGTCTTGGTTCCAAGTTGGCCCCATCTTGATCGGACAAACTTGGATTTGATCGGTCTTGACCTTCCATTTGCATAAGTTGTTGAATTTGAACTTGATATGCTTCAATCTTCTCCGCTTTTGGGAATCAATCTGAATCTGATTTAACTTGATATGTATCTTGATACACTTTATCTTCTTTCCGAGAATCGAGGCCTGGATTGGGTCTTCGTCTGCTTCGAAACTCATGGGCTATTTGGATTTAAAACCTTTATTTTGAAATATTCTTCCAGAAGGTCTAAACTTTAAAATTTAAGAATTTTGAATTTAAAGGTTCATAAAGGCTTTAAATTGGTTTTCAAAATTTAGGAGTTTTTGAAAACACTTGAAAAAAATTTCGAGTGTTTACAGATGCCCCTCTTTGGCATTAGTCCAACTGTGTTTGGATAATGTCAAAGAAGAAAACACCCTTTTACTCTTCTTTCCGAACCTTTCTCAAGAGCATGGATCATCCGAGTGTCTAACTTTTAAAAATAAGTAAGAGGGGATTTAGAGCCAAAGGGGACTCAATCTGCTATGACCTTGGTCCTAATATCGATCATGTACTCAATGGTTTGAAATGCATGCATGGTCATGTATGAAGGGTGTGAGTGATATGCACACGATGATTCTTTTAGAGACTCTTAACATGCAAGGATCGAACTTGGGAGGCTTGTGAAGGTCGACTGCCCCAAGTGATCATGGCCCTTATGTGGATTGATGTTTTCAGGTTTTTACAACTTTCCAAAAGAAAGGGGAAATCCTTTTTAGCTTCAATCACAAGGATTTTCAGCTTCTTGTATTTCCCTTCACTCGGGTCATAATACCTACTACTTGGTAGAGATTTTTATAGGAAAACTAGGAAACATTACAAAACTCTCCTACTTACATAATAAAGTCTAATTCTCAAACAAAATAAGATTCAAATGAATAAATCCTATTCCTACTTTAGGATTTTCCTAGATAAAACCTTTCTCCACTAGGATAAGTCATAGGGATAGGGAAAGAATTACCACGGTCCCTTATGAAGCGTCCCGTGGTTTAAGGCCAAGAAGGGGAAAATTTGCTCTTCTTGAGCTTTTGGCAATTTTTTTTTTTTTTTTCTTTTTTCATAGAGGGCCTCCCTTTTTCTTTTTAGAGGATTTTTCTTTTTCCTCTTTCTTTTTCAATCAAAGCACTCTTTTCTGCTTTGCTTTTCTTTTTCTTTTGAAGATAAATTTTTGGAGGGATATCATTTCAAATGTTGAGCATTTATAGGGTCTACCAAGTTCCTATCATCAACATCAACCAACCAATAAGCATTGTTAGTGGTGGTTCCACGCACAACATAAGGACCATCCCACTTGGGCCGCCACTTTCCAAGGGGGTGTGAGCCTCGGTGGTGAATGGTTTTTAGCACTAGGTCTCCCACTTTAAAGTGGCTAGCCTTCATGTGCTTCTCGTAGTGTCGGGCTACCCTTTGCCTATATGCATGTGCATGATCCATAGCAAGTAGCCTCTTTTCATCCAACAAGTCAAGTTCGACCATTTTAGTATGTTGTAGGGTTTCTAATGGAATATCTAATGCTAGTGATGTATGAAATGAATGAAAATTGGTATGAATGGGGAGTATGGCACTCGTGCCATAGACCAACTCGAATGGGGTGGCATTTGTTGGGGTTCGAATGGAAGTTCTATAAGCCCACAAGGCTTCGTCGAGCTTCTCATGCCATGTCCTGCCTTTTTCTATGGTTTTCTCAATGATGCTTATGATGGTTTTGTTTGTGGCTTCGGCTTGGCCGTTGCCTTGAGGGTAGTAGGGCGATGAGAAGTGTTGAGTCATGCCATATGTGACACACAATTTTTTCATCTTCTCATTCTTGAATGGGGTGCCATTATCGGACACTAGATCTTTTGGTACTCCAAATCGGGCCAAGATATTTCTCTTAATGAATGCCACTGCATGTTGTCCTTGGACATTGGCCAGGGATGTAGCTTCAACCCATTTAGAGAAATATTCGGTGGCTGCTAGGATGAACCTATGTCCATTGGATGCATTGGGGGATATGGGTCCTACGATGTCGAACGCCCACATGGCAAAAGGCCAAGGGCTTACGATGGAATGCAAAGTGGATGATGGGGTGTGAATGATATGCCCATGTATTTGACATTGATGACATTTCCTAACATGATCATGGCAATCTTATCTTAGGGTGGACCAAAAATACCCAGCTCTAAGTATCTTCATGGCCATCATATTTGCATTAACATGGCCTCCACACTCTCCATCGTGGAACTCATGCATTATGGTCTTAGCCTCTTCAAGGTCTACACATCGCAACAAGATGCCCGTAAAACTTTTCTTATAAAGCACCCCTCCCAAAATTACATACCGGGTTGAAATTTTTCTAATAAAAGCTTGATCTTTTGAAGAAGCATATTCGGGAAATCCTCCATTTTCTAAAAAGTTTTTAATGTCATAAAACCAAGGTTTATCATTCGGGTTTTGGTCATTTTGGCAAATCTCTAAATCGTGCGTGGATGGAATGGGTGAGTGCCATATTTCTAAGGATCGGGTTCCCAAGGTGGGATCGACCCTTAAAGCGGATCCTAAAGAGGAGAGGGCATCCGCTATGGTGTTGTCCTCTCTCCCTATGTGAGTGAGTGTGCATGACTTGAAGGAGTCGACCAACTTGGTGGCCAACTCGTGATACGGAATGAGTTTTTCATGTTTGACTTGTCAAATTTTTAAAACTTGGTTCACAACCAGTAAAGAGTCTCCAAAGACTTCAATGCATGCTGCCCCTAGATTTTTAAAGACTTTTAGGCCTTGTATGAGAGCCTTATATTCAGCCACATTATTTGAACACTCAAAATCTAGACGAATTGCAATGGGTATCTCTCCCTTTTCGGGGGATATGAGAATGACTCCGACACCCGCCCCTTGTTGGTTACGTGCCCCATCAAAGTACATTTTCCATACTTGGTTTTCATTAAAACAATTTGCTAAAACATGATTTTGAAAATCGTTTGCAAATATGCCTTCATCGGGCATCTCATCAAGTATGGGATATGTTTCTTCCAAGGGGAACTCGGCCATATGATCGGCTAAGGCTTGCCCCTTAATGGAGGTTTGGTGGTGATATTTCAAGTCATATTCCATTAAGAGGAGTTGCCATTTACCAAGCCTACCCGTTAGGATAGGTTTTTCAAATAAGTGCTTGATCGGATCAAGCTTAGACACTATCCATATGTCATGATCTAGGAAGTAATGTCTAAACTTTTGGCAAGCCCATACTAATGCCAAGCACGTTTTCTCCATGGCTTGATAATTTCTTTCATATGCCAAGAGAGTTTTCGAAATATAGTAAATGGCACACTCTTTGTGGCTATCATCCTTATATTTGGCTAATAAAGCACCCAATGCATTCGTATGTATGGAAATGTAAAGATGTAAAGGTTTTCCTTGCTTTGGAGGTTTCAAAATTAGAGGATTCACCGAATAAGTTTTCAATCTTTCAAAAGCTTTTTGACACTCATCGTTCCACGAAAATTTTACCCCTTTTCACATAAGTTTGTTGAAAGGTTCGCATCTTGTTGCTAAATTTGAAATGAACCTCCTAATGGCTTGGAGGCGACCTTGGAGGCTTCGGATTTGGGTCAAGTTGGATGGTGGAGGCATATCTATGATGGCTCGACACTTAGAGGGGTCTACTTCAATGCCCCTTTGGCTCACCATAAAGCCCAAAAGCTTACCAGATTCTACCCCGAATACACATTTTTGAGGGTTTAGTTTCACTTTGTAAAGCCTAAGCCTTTCGAAAACTTTTTGTAAAGACTCAATGTGAGTAACTCGGGTTTTTGATTTCACCAAAAGGTCATCCACATATACTTCCAAGAGCTCGTGAATTTGATCATGAAAGATAGTAGTCATAGCTCTTTAGTATGTGGCACCGGCATTTTTCAAACCAAACGGCATAACTGTGTAACAGTATGTGCCCCAAGGTGTAGTAAAAGCAGTTTTTGCCTGATCTTTTGGTGCTAACTTAATTTGATTGTAACCCGAATAGCCATCCATGAAAGAAAACATTTCATGATTTGCAATACTATCTACTATCAAATCAATATTTGGTAGAGGAAAATTGTCTTTTGGAGTAGCTTTGTTCAAATTTCTAAAATCAATGCAAATCCTAATTTTCCCATTGGATTTTCGAACTACAACAATATTTGAAAGCCATTCTGAGTACGCAATGGGTTTTATAAATCCGGCTTTTAAAAGATCTTCTAAACCCTCTTTCACTTGTGCATGTACATCGGGGTGAATCTTTCTAAGCATTTGCTTTATGGGTTTGGCATTTGATTCTAGGGGAAGACGATGCTCTACTACCATTGGGTCTAAACCCGACATGTCTTCGTAGGTCCATGCAAACACATCTACATATGGTTTGAGAAATGTGATGAATAATATCCTTTCATGCTCATGTAAACATGCACCTATTTTAACATGCTTGGGATTATACTCACTCCCTAGATTTACTTCCACAAAATCCCCTCCTACGGAGTTTGAAGGCTTTTCTAAATCAAGGATTCTATGGAACTCGGGAAGCTCGGAGGTTTGGTCCTCCTCATGGATGAGGGGATCTTCCTCTTTGCTTTGATCACTCTTGAGAAATTTGGGTTCTATGAAAGTGCTAGGCAAGGCACACGGTTTTGGAACATCTACCACTTTCAAAAGACTAGGGCTTTTCACCAAGACAATGTTTTTGGGTTTTCCAAGATTTTCGATTTTTTTGGCTTTTTCGAAATTGCTCTTCGGAGATGGAATGTACAAAACCATGTTTTTGGTATTTTCGCACTTTTCAATTTTTTTGGCTTTTTGTAAATACAAGGAAGGAACAAAAACCACATTATTTTTGGAATTTTCAAAATTTTCAATTTTTTTGGCTTTTGGTAAACAAATGGAAGGAGGAGAAATGTAAATCACATTCTTTTCGAGATTTTTGAAATTTTCTATTGTTTTTGGGTTTTAGGAATTTTCTAAATGTTTTTGGATATTGCAAATTTCTAATTCTTTTGGGTTTTTGGATGTGGCGGGGTCTTCCATTAAACCTACAAAGAAAATACCATGCATTAGGCTCTAAATAAGAGGTTTAAGTCATAGGTTTCGGTGTTAGGAGGTTCTAAGGCACCCTTGACCCAAGTAGTCGTGGGTGGAGGTTCGGGTGGTATGGATGGGTCGTAGCCTATCCCATATCGGTTTTGGTTTATGTTTGACACTATGGGTTCAAGACGACCTTGGTTTTGGCTCCCTAGGCCTTGATAAGGCATATAACCCATGTTCAACATCATGTTCCAAGGCTTCTTTAATTTTGAAAATGTTTTATAAAGGGGATGGCCTTGGAACTTGATGTCGTCCATGTCATGTTCAAACACTTTTATGGACTTGGGGAGGACTTCGGGTAGTTTTGAGATGGTCTTGAGCGGGCTAGCCTTGGGCGGCCCTTTTATGTGCACGACACATTTTGGTTTGGGATGAGCTACCAAGGGTTCATCTAGTTTTGGCTCATGGGTTTTATCACCTGATAAGCATGGGAAATTTTGTATTCCCTGTAGCTGGGGGTGATTCTCTCCTAGAATTACCACAACTTGGTTTTGGAGGGGTATTTTTACACACCTATGAAAGGTGGATGGCACAGCCCGCAAGTTGTGTATCCATGGCCTTCCTAGGAGTAGGTTATAATGGGGGTGTATATCTAAAACATGAAACACCCCGGAATGACTCATGCCCCCTACTTCTATGGGTAACTCTATGACTCCCAAAGGTTTGGATGCGTTTCCATCGTATCCTGTGATCACGATGGAACTCGGGTTTAGAGAGGTCAAGGAGACTCCTATTTTGTAGGCTATGTGTAGTGAAAGTATATTTAGACCTCCTCCGCCATCAACCAAACATTTGTCTAGAGGATGTGATTCAATACCACCTCTATATGCAAGGCTTGGTTATGGTTTTGGTAGGGTTGTTCTAGCTCGTCTTTCAAAAACACAATGGGAGTTTTTGCACAAATGGGTGAGACTAGGAAGGAGAGGGACTCAAGGGTTATGGTTGGGTTAACCTTGGCCTTCTCTAAGATCTTCGCTAAAACTTGTCTATGTCTAGGGGATGTTTGGATAAGCTCTAGGATAGACATGTTTATGGGAATCTTAGCAAGGTGATTCTCGAAATCATATGGGGTTAACACATTATTTTTACCCATGAGATGCGATGCTTTGGGAATGCATGATTTTGAAGGGCCGGGGATAACGACCACTTCCTTGCTAGCATCTTTTGCTAAGTGTGGGGGTTGGTAGATCCTTCCAGATCTAGTGACCTCATCCACACCTTCCCTATGGCTTGTTCCTAGGTGGGCTCTAGTTTGATGCTTGGGAGCACCTCGAATCTCTAATAAGGCTCTAGCCGGGGGCGGGACTCTAAGTGCTCCTCGGATCACTACTTGTTTGGCTTTTTTTATTACGAGTAGTGGTGTGTGACAAGTAGTGCGATCCGTATGCCATGCATGTTCCAAACCATTCGAATGAGAGGAGAGAGCATATACCTGCTTGTCCTTCCCGCTAGTGCTTGCATGGTTGGGGAAGGATTCCTTGAGTATGGCTTGGGCGGGCTCCGGTTCCTCGGTGACCTGGAGCCGGCCTTGCTCGATCAAGTCCTTTATTTTGTTTAAAAGGGTGTAGCAGTGATTTGTATCATGGCCTTTGAGCCTATGATACTTGCAAAACTTGTTTAAAAATTTCCCTTTAGGGGGTGTCCCCTCGGGAACTTCCGGAAGTGTCACCATTCCCTGGGCGAGCAGGAGGTCGAGGACCTCTATGATGGGCTGCCCCAGCGGGGTGTACTCCCTTTTTTCGAAAGACTTTTGAACCTTTTTGTTCTTCGGTTCAAATTTTGAAGTGCCGGCCGGGCTTGGTTCTACTCGGACATTTGCAACTTTTTGGGGTTTTGCCCCATTGTCCGTAGTAGTTCGCCCGTAAGTCCCGGGCTTTTCAAAACGAGTTTTCGAAAAAAGTTTGCCTTTCCACAAGTCATCGTAGACCCCTTTTTCATATTTGCTTCGAATAGGGAAGCCTTCTTGATTAGTTTATGGAAAGTGGAAATTTCATGGAGGGAAAGGAGCATTTTCAGCTCGGGTTTGAAATTTTCAAGGATGAGCATCACGGCACATCCTTCTGAGATGGGCTCTCTTACTTGCCCCAATAAAGACCTCCATCGAACGATAAATGCATGAGCATCCTCGTTCGTGGCTTGTTTTGTGTCCCTTAGGGTGTTCAAAGTGGGGGTCACTTCCACGTTGTGTGAAAATCTTTGCATGAAACCATTTGCCAACTCTTCAAAAGTGGCAAATTGGCTCAAGTCATAGGAAGCGAGCCACTTGGAAGCGGTTCCCTTAAGGGAGAGGGGGAACCAGTAGATCCACTTAGCCGAGTCTTTCTTCTTTTTGTATGCTCGGCGGGAAAAGAGTTGGAGGTGGGATCTAGGATCCCCCATCCCGTCATACCGATAGAAATTCGGTATGTCATCGTCGCTATCCATTTGGTAATCGAAAGGTAAAAAATCGGATAGGGCATATGACCTCTTTTCCTTGGCCTGGCCCCTTAGTAGTTGTTGAAGGGCCTTGCGATCTTTCAACGTGAATGACTCGAGCTCTCTGTCCCCCTCCATAGTGGAGGTCTCTTTGGGTTTTCTGGGTTTGTTTGTTTTCTTTCGATCCCTAGTTTGCTTCCCATGGGATGAGCAGGATTCGACCGCTTCGGCCTCTTAGCTGAGAGTGGCGATTCTTGCTTCAAATTCTTTCCTCAATTCTTCTAATGACTCTTTCTTGTTTTTGAAATTTGTTTTTGAAAATCTTTTCGAAAATTGACTTGACGAGCATGAAGCCCGGCTCGACACCTCGTAAGAACCATCTGAACTTGACATGATCTTATGGGCCTTGAAAATCTTACACGTGCACAATTTACCAATGTTAAAACACTTTGAAAAAGATTTTTGGGAGTCTTATTTGCTTAGAAATTCCTCAAGACCCGAGTCCCACCGAGCGTGCCATTTCTGTAGACATGAAAATTCTCATTCCAAAGTTTATGAGATAAACTTGAAATGAAACTTTCCACCCCTATGCTTGCGCGAGCGTGATAGCTAGTTCAAAACTAGCAAATGTTTGTAAGACTTCTAGGCGATTGTGTACAAGCGGGATCTTTTCGCTCACACCTTCTTGAGCCGATGCTCAAGGGTCAGTGTTGAGCGCTTAGGAATTTCATTTTACAGCAAACATGATTCCCTTTTACATAAACAAGTGTCTTTGAAAAATTTGTTGAACTTGTGCACTCGGATTCAATACTTGGAAAAACACAAGTTGCTGAAAATAGAGAATTCTGTTTTCAGAGCTGTTTTCTAGGGGAGTTTTCAAGGCGTTACAAACTTCCAAAAATTATCAAAATTTTACCAAACGAAGCTGGTAGTGTGGAGAGACTGTATCCTTTTTCAAATCTGCATTTGGAGCAGTATTGAATCAGAAACAAATAATCTACTCAGACCACCTCACTGATTCGGAACAGTTCTGTTTCAGAGATACACAAACTCAAAGATGAGTCTGTATCTCTCTGCTCAGAACTCCGATTTTGATGATTTTGATGTTTCTGGAAAGCTATGGATGTTAGCTTTCCAATGCATCAAAAATCAACTAATTTGGACTCCTGTGGATAGAGATATGGGACTTTTACCCAACCTCTATTTCAGGAAATCCGATTGTGTAGACAGTGGTGCAGAAATCTGGTCGTTCTTAATATGCTTTTATTACGTGGCTGAGCTGCCCTAAAATCTTGCCAATTTTATACAGAGTGTCCAAATGTGTGTGAAATCAGTGTGCCAAATTTCGAGACAATCGGAGCAAGCATCACAAAATTAAAATTGCAGAAACAGACATATGCAGAGATGCTGAAATCCGGTTTTCTGTTTTATAAATGTAATGATGCATAACCCACACGAAATTACAACGCAACAACCCTTAAAGCAAATTTGCTGAAATATAAATGAATGGAAAGTACTTTATAGCTTAGACATAGAGGGGGTTAGAAGTATAGAGGGTATATAGCATATAGGAAGGGAGAACCATTAAAGCAAACACTTGGCGTGCATGTGGGTGTATAGTGTTTCATCCACGAAATTGAAATGGCAGCAAAGCTAGATTATTACAACTCGGGGGGCGATGAAACTCCATTAATACAACCCCATTTAATGAATTGAATGGAAGAGAATGAAACTTAGATTAAGTAAGAAAGGTCTTACACGAGTTTTTGGATGGTGAAGGACCGGGTTTCAATGATGAAGCCGGCCTTCCTCTTGATGGCCTTCCTTCTCAACTCCTACAAGCTCTCACCTAGCTTCCCCTTCTTCCCCCCACACTAGAAGACGTCCCTCCTTGCTGAAAATTTCTGCACCTAGTCTAGCACACACCACCCAAGGTCTCTCTCTTCTCTCTCTTCTCTCTCTCCAATCTCCAAGTTATGGAACCCGCCCCCCCCTCTTGGGCCTTTTTATAGGCCAAGGGGGGCTGGTTCTAGTGGTTTCTTGTGGGGCGGGTTGGAGCTTTAGCTTGGTGGATTTGATCCACTCCAAACCGGCTTCTTGTAGTTCTTCATTGAGTTGATTCGGACCAGCCCATATGGGCTGGTATAGGTGCCCTGGCTTGGTGTAGCCCTAGAGCATGCGATTGGTTTTAAACAACCTTACAATGTGCAACATGTTTTGTTTGGGCTGATTTCTTTAAACTTCAACCCACTTGAATTCACTTCTTTCTTTGATTCGGCTCCCATCTTTTACTTTTGAGTTACACTTGAAATCTTCTCGAATTGAATGAGCTTGTTACCATGGCCTCGAGTCTTGGTTCCAAGTCGGCCCCATCTTGATCGGACAAACTTGGATTTGATCGGTCTTGACCATCCATTTGGATAAGTTGTTGAATTTGAACTTGATATGCTTCAATCTTCTCCACTTTTGGTAATCAATCTGAATCTGATTTAACTTGATCCGTATCTTGATACACTTTATCTTCTTTCTGGGAATCGAGGCCTGGATTGGGTCTTCGCCTGCTTCGAAACTCATGGGCTATTTAGATTTAAAACCTTTATTTTGAAATATTCTCCCAGAAGGTCTAAACTTTAAAATTTGGGGATTTTGAATTTAAAGTTTCATAAAGGCTTTAAATTGGCTTTCAAAATTTAGGAGTTTTTGAAAACACTTGAAAAAAATTTTGGGTGTTTACAAAGTATAACCCCTGAGTCCTTGTCAATTCAAGTGGCGTCTATATGTGCAAAAATGCCCATCGTGTTCTCGGAAGACGAGATAGAAAGATCGTATGAAACCCACAACGAAGCTTTGCATATTGAGGTAGTTTTGAATCACTATCCTCTCAACAAATGTTTAGTTGATGGGGGAGGAGGTCTCAACATCCTTTTGCTCCACGTGGCGTATCAAATCGGAGTCACCTTGACTTTCGTGAACCCAATCCCCATCGTAATCACTGGATATGATGGGAATGCATCTAGACCGCTGGGAGCCGTAGAGTTACCCATGAAAACGGGGGGCATAGCCCACATGGGGGTGTTCCATGTCTTAGACATACACCCCCATTACAACCTACTACTTGGAGGACTCTGGATACATAGCCTTCGAGCTGTGCCATCCACCTTCCATAGGTGTATGAAAATTCCCTACGAAGACCAGATTATGGTAATTCTAGGTGAAAACCATCCTCAGCTTCAGGAAATCCAAAATTTCCCTTGCTTGTCAGGTCACCAAGCCTATGAGGACAACCTTGGAAAGCCCTTGGTCGAGACACCAAAACTCGTCCTCCAAAAATTCTAGGAAGGTCGTGTATATCAAAGGGCAGCCCAAAGCTTGCCCACCCAAAACCATAACCATCCTAGGGAAGACCAAGTGTCAACTATTTCCAAAACCCCTAGATAAGAAACCATTCAAGCATGACATGGACGATAGCAAGTTCCAAAACCATGAATTATATCAAAACTTTTCGAAAAATAAAAAATCATGGAACATGCTATTAAACATGGGATACATGCCCTACCAAAGTCTAGGGACCCAAAACCAAGGTTGCCTCGAGCCCATAGTGCCAAGTGCAAACCCAAGCCAATATGGGATAGGCTATATTCCAAAAATACCACCAGAACCACCACCTTTGACCACCTCGGTCAAGGGACCTCTTATTTAAGAGTCTAATTTGTGGCATTTTCCTTTGTAGGTATGATGGAAGATCCCTCCTTAAACCAAAATCCAAAAAAATTACAAATTCTCAAAATACAAAAACAATTTGGAAAATCTCAAAAGCCAAAAACATTAGAAATTTGCGAAAAATCCAAAAAAGTTGTAGTTTGTATAGATCCCAATATCTTTTCTTTGCAAAAATCCAAAAAAAATGAAAAATTGGAAATTTCCAAAAACAAAATCTTGTGTATACCAGATCCTGGTAAAAAATTGGAAAAAACCAAGGATTTTGAAGAAATCGTCTTCATAAAAGGACCCAAGTCTTCAAAACCTCTAGAAATTCCAAAAACAAAACCAGGTGTTTGCAAAAATCATACATCAACTCCAAATTCCCTAGGATTTAGAATTCTCGAGAATGATCAAGGCCCAGAAGAGGATCCCCTTCTCCCTGAGGAGGATCCAACCTCTGCGCTTCTCGAGTTTAATAAAATCCTTGATTTTGAAAAACTTTCGAATTCTGTAAGAGGGGATTTTATAGAGATCAACTTAGGGAATGAAACAAAACTCAAACACATTAAGATAGGCGCATGTTTGCATGAGCATGAAAAAGCATCATTCATTGCATTCTTGAAAACCTATATCGATGTGTTTGCATGGACTTACGAAGACATGCCAGGTATAGACCCGAAAGTGGTAGAGCATTGTCTTCCCCTAGATCTAGACTCGAAACCCATAAAACAAAAGCTTAGAAAGATTCACCCGAATGTCCATTCGCAAGTGAAAGAGGGTTTAGAAGATCTGCTTAAAGCTAGTTTTACAAAACCCATTGCGTATTCTAATTGGCTTTCCAACATTATTGTAGTTTGAAAATCCAATGGGAAAATTCAAATTTGCATAGATTTCAGAAATTTGAATAAAACCACGCCAAAGGATAACTTCCCTTTACCAAATATTGATTTGATAGTCGATAGTACTGCTGTAAACACCCTGAAATCCCACGAATTTCTCAAATCCATCTGGTTTTGTAAAAGCAACCCCAAAGGGCCATTTTGAGTTTAGAAACCCAGGAGCCTTCCAGACAACCCTGTACATATGTTTTGAACTCTGTATTTCAAAAATACACAATATGACTTTTAAAACCTTTTTTAAAAAAACATGTTTTGAAACCCCGAAGCAGCTTGGCCTAATCCAGACAGGACCAGGAAAGCTAAGAAGAGCCCGGAACTGGAGCACCTGTCGAGCCCGGCACAACAACTCTTGTATCAAATCCACACCCCCAGGATCTCGAACGTCCAAGACCCTGTTATCATCAAAACATCATTTGAAGTCATCTCCGGAAGGCGAAAACAAAGGCGGACGATCATGTTGGCGAAGACCCAACGCAGACGGTGTATTGATGCTGTCAGACCCCACACAAACCATTCGTTTCGAACATAGCTCGAAGGAGTCAGAGTTCAGTTTGGATCGGATCTGGACCATATATATCCAGATCCCAATCCAAACCCATGTATGGACTTGGATTTGGATTTGGATTCAAAAATCCAATCCAATATCCATATCCATGGCCCACATCACCTTCTCATAAATGGAGGTGGGGCCCACTTGAATTTCATGTGGGATTATGGGCATGAGAGAGAGTGGGGGTGGATAAGATCAAGTGTGTGTTGTAATAAAGCTTGACTTGTGTGTCAAGTTTGGGGTTAATCATGTGGGTTAGCCTAATTAAGTTGGTTTAAGCTTGTAATTAGCCAAAACTTAACCTAGGGCTGCACCAACATGATGTGACTAGGGTCCATGGGTCATGCAAAGGGAGCTCCTTCACCTAATCCTAACTAAAAACACCTAATCCTAGCCTTCTGCCCTAATCCTGTCCTAATCTGAGCCTAATCACCTAACCCACTTCCCTAATCCCGGCCTAATCCCAACCTAATCACCTAACCCACTTCCCTAATCCTTCCCTAAACCTAGCCTAATCCTAGCCTAATCACCTAACCTACCTCACTAAACCTCACCCTAGAACCAACCCACCTGGCTAAACCCTAAACCTCTAAACCACCCCTATCCCACAACCTACACAAACCACTTGTATTCAAAATATCTGGCCCTACCCTTTCCAACCCACCTTATCACCACACCACCCTACCTAAACCACCTAACCACTACCCCAAAACCAGCCCTAACCGACCTAGCCTAGCCCTATATAAACCCCCCCCCTTTTGGGGCGGGCTTTCCCATCTTCAAGCCCCACCTTCCACCAGCCGAGTCCTCCACTTTCCAGCTCAGCCGACTCCCCTCCTGCTCCACCTACCCCACAGTCAGCCACCACCAACACCACCACTCCAGCCGAGCACCGCCACCACCACCACACAGGCCGAATCCCATCCTGCGCATCCCAACCACCCGGCTCCTTTCTTCCATCCACCGCCCCTCTTCAATCACGGTTAGTACCCTATCCTCCACCTTACTCCTCCACTCCCTCTCCACTCTCAGCCACCTAACCCACTACCATATCAACCTAAGGCCAGCCACTAGCCGCCACCATTCCCACTCGGCCAGGCCATAACCACCCTAACTACCCGCCACCACCTAGACACCTTAGCTCCATTCGGCCACCCTATCCGACTCCCTAAGACCTGCCCATATCATTCCACTACACCCACTACACCCACTACCACCTGACCCCATCTCCTAGCTAGTTCCCTTCCCTTACACCACTCCTAGCCACCCTAGCAACCCGCCACCACCGAACACCCCCAATCGGCCACTCCAACCGACTGTCGCCTCTTCACTCGGCCAGCAACCCGCCAACCTTAGGTGCCCCATTAGACCTTCCCTTAAGCTTCCCCTTAGTGCCATACTCCCCCAACACTACACTCTCCCTAGTGACCTTACCTACCCCCTTTAATCCCATACGTCAAGGCGGCACCCTTGCTAGCAGCCGGCCACCTTCAAGGCGCCCTTCTCGCGCGCCCAAGGCCTCCGGCCAGCACCTCCCCTTGCCGTTCAATTTCGCGGAGCTCCCTTTTGCAGCCCACGCTCAAGCAAGGCATCTTCAGACCAGCTATTAGTAAGTGCCTAACTTGGTCCTTAGTTGTATACTTGCTTAAGATTCAAGTAAGGCCCCCAACACACATTGAGCCTTCGCTTTTATTTTAAAGACCCAAGTAAGGGCCGTGTTATACTATTTGGGTTTAATTTCATGTTGTGTGCGTAGTACTTCAATTCAAGCACTCACACACATTGAGCTTTCGCTCTTATTCCCAAGACCTTAGTCAAGGCCATACTGCAAGTTATATTTGGGTTTAATTTCATGTCATGTGTGTAAGTCTTTCAATTCAAGCAGGCACCCACATTGAGCCTTCGCTCTTATTTGCAAGACCCGAGTAAGGGCCCATATACATACTCTATATACATATCTCCCTTCGGCATTTACATTACAAGTCATTTCCCTTCGGTTATTTCCCTTCGGCATTGTCTTTACATTTCGGCTTTTTCCTTTGGAGTAGCGTGAGTTTGCATTGCATCTATGCCATACCACGAGGTAGGACGCATATTGCATCAAAGCAAGCCCCGCTCAAATTCGCCCATGTAGTGGAGTGTTCATAACACACAAACTAGGTGGCCCATAAAGGGATAAAAAGAAAGACTTAGGCACATGCAAATCCACGTAATCTAAAAACTGCAATGGTATCTAAAAGACCCGAATTAGACACCTCGAACCGCTTCATAGGCTTTCTATCCCAAAACTCGATTTTTCAAAGGGTACAGACTGACCCTTGTGCATTGGTGCAAGAAGGTCTGCGATGACAAGAGCTCACTTGCTCACAGTCACCACGATTAGAAGTCAGTTTAAAATATATCTTCGCTAGTTTAGGTAAGCTAGCTGGCATGCCCTGTTTATATAAATAGGCCTTAGACGCATGAGAGGATCCGCTCCAAGCCCTGAAAAGGCGAAGAGGCAGGGATTTTCGCCGCGTCTACAACTGCAAATCATGAAATGTTTTCCTTTATGGATGGCTACTCGGGCTATAATCAAATCAAATTAGCCCCAAGAGACCAGGCTAAAACTGCTTTTACCACACCCTGGGGCACGTACTGCTATAGAGTCATGCCCTTTGGGTTGAAAAATGCTGGTGCCACAAACCAAAGAGCCATGACCACGATCTTTCACAATCAAATTCATGAGCTCTTAGAAGTGTATGTGGATGATCTCTTGGTAAAATCAAAGACCCGAGATACACATATCGAATCCTTGCAAAATGTTTTCGAAAGATTGAGGCTTTACAAAGTGAAGCTAAACCCTCAAAAGTGCATCTTCGGAGTAGGATCCGGCAAGCTTTTAGGTTTTATGGTAAGCCAAAGGGGCATAGAGGTCGACCCCTCTAAGTGTCGAGCCATCATAGATATGCCTCCACCCTCCAATTTAACTCAAATCCGAAGTCTCCAAGGTTGCCTCCAATCAATTAAAAGGTTTACTTCAAACTTCGCTACAAGATGTGAACCTTTCAACAAACTTTTGAGAAAAGGGGTGAAATTTGTGTGGGATGACGATTGCCAAAAAGCTTTCGAAAGATTAAAGAGTATTTGGTTAATCCTCCTATTTTAAACCCTCCAAAGCAAGGAAAACCTCTTTTGCTTTATATTTCTGTACATGCGAATGCTTTGGGAGCAATATTAGCTCAATATGAGGATGATACCCATAAAGAGTATGCCATCTACTATATTTTGAAAACTTTATTGGCTTATGAACGAAATTATCAAGCCATGGAGAGGACGCGCTTGGCCTTGGTATGGGCCTGCCAGAAATTTTGACATTATTTTCTAGATCATGAGATCTGGATAGTGTCTAGGCTTGATCCAATCAAGCATCTGTTTGAAAACCTATCCTCACGGGTAGGTTGGGTAAATGGCAGCTCCTCTTGATGGAGTATGACCTGAAATTCCACCATCAAACCTCCATCAAGGGGCAAGCCCTAGCCGACTATGTGGCTGACTTCCCTTTAGAGGATTCATATCCCACACTTGACAAAATGCCCGATGAAGGCATCTTTCAAAACCAATTTCAAAATCATATTTTATCAAATTGCTCAAGTGAAAACCAAGTGTGGAAGATGCATTTCGATGGGGCACGAAACCAAAGAGGGGTAGGGGCAGGAATCATCCTCATATCCCTTGAAAAGGGAGAAATACCCATCGCCATTCGTCTAGATTTTGAATGCTCTAACAATACAGCCGAGTATGAATCCCTCATACAAGGCTTGAAATTTGCGAAAACTCTAGGGGAATCATGCATCGAAGTCTTTGGAGATTCTTTACTTGTCATAAACTAAGTGTTAAAAATTTGGCAAGCCGAAAATGAAAAACTTCTTCCAAACCACGAGTTGGCCACAAGCTGGTCGAGTCGTTCAAATCGTGTACACTCACACACGTAGGAAGAGAGGATAATGGCATAGTCGATGCCCTTTCATCCTTGGGCTCAGCCCTAAGGGTCGATCCCACTTTGGGAACTCGATCCTTAGAAATATGGCACTCGCCCACTCCATCCACACACGATTTAGAGATTTGCCAAAACAACACAACTTCCACTGAAAAACCTTGGTTTCAGGACATTAAAGAGTTCTTAGAAACCGGAGGATTTTCAGAATTCGCTTCATCCAATGACAAAGCTTTTATTCGAAAGATTTCAACCCGATATCCGATTTTAGGAGGGGTTCTTTATAAAAAGAGTTTTACTGGCATCTTACTAAGGTGTGTCGACCTTGAGGAGGCTAGGATAGTAATGCATGAATTCCACGATGGAGAATGTGGAGGGCATGTAAATGCCAACATGATGGCAATGAAAATACTTAGAGATGGTTACTTTTGGTCTGCTCTAAAGCAGGATTGCCACGACCATGTTAGAAAGTGTCACCCATGTCAAGTGCATGGATACGCTATTCATACCCCGTCATCCACATTGCATTCTGTGGTCAGCCCCTGGCCATTCACCATGTGCGCATTTGACATCATAGGACCAATATTCCTAAAGGCATCAAATGGGCATAGGTTTATCCTAGCAGCCACTGAATACTTTTTCAAATGGGTTGAAGCTACCTCCCTAACCAATGTCCAGGGGCAACATGTAGTGGCGTTCATTAGGAAAAATATTTTGGCTCGATTTGGGGTTCCAAAGGACCTAGTGTCTAATAATGGCACCCCCTTCAAAAACGAGAGGATGGTAAAATTATGTAACACATATGGCATAACTCACCACTTCTCATCGCCCTACTACCCTCAAGGCAACGGCCAAGCCGAAGCCACCAATAAGACTCTCATAAGCATTATTGAGAAAACTTTAGAAAAGGGTAGGACGTGGCATGAGAAGTTGGATGAAGCCTTATGGGCTTATAGGACTTCCATCCGAACTCCCACAAATGCCACACCATTTGAGTTGGTCTATGGTACAAATGTCATTCTCCCTATTCATACCAAACTGCATTCATTTCATACATCACATGCACTCGACCTTCCTCTAGAGATGCTACAGCATGCTAGAATGGCCGAGCTTGATTTATTAGATGAGAGAAGGCTCCTTGCCATGGATCATGCACATGCATACCGGCAAAGGGTAGCCCAACATTATGAGAAGCATATGAGACCTTGCCACTTCAAAGTGGGAGACCTTGTGCTCAAAATCATCCAACATCGTGGCCCACATCCACTTGGAAAGTGGCGGCCCAAGTGGGATTATCCTTATGTTGTACGTGGAACCACCACAAACAATGCCTACTGGTTAGTCGATGTTGAGGGAAGGAACTTAGCAGACCCTCTGAATGCTCAATATTTGAAAAAATACCACGTGTAGGGTCTAAGCTAAGTCCTATTGCAAAAAGTATTTTGAGGAAAATCTCCTTTGAAACTTCGTGAGTAAGGATCAAAGTAGATCATGCAAAACCCTGAATGAGAGACTCAAGGCTTGTGAAAAAGCGGAGTTTTCAAAACAAATGGGTTACATTTCAAAATCCTTCTTCTTACAAAAGAGGGCATGGTTCAAAATAGCAAGATACTTGCAAGTAGTACGTGCTATTTCTAAATAGGTTGATCTGGGATGAATCAAGTAGATCCTTGGGATAAGTCCTCCCCCTCTTCTCTTCTCTTCCCCAAAAGGAAAACTTGGCCAAAAAGCAAAAAGGGAAATCCCTACAAAAATCTCTTTCCCAAAAGAAAGCTGAATCCGAAAAGAAAAATCGTTTATTCTATGAAAAAGAGGGAACAAAGAAAAAATACTCCCAAAGGGAGACCCTCTATGAAAAACAGAAAAAAATAGCCAAAAGCTCAAAAAGAGCAGTTTTCCGCCTCTTTGCCTCAAACCACGAGACACTTCAGAAGGGACCGTGGTAATTCTTCCCCATCCCTGTGCCTTATCCCAAGTGAAGAAAGGTTTATTTCAAGGAATCCTAAAGTAAAAATAGGATTTGCTTACTTGAATCTCATCTTATTTGAGAATTAGACGTTTCAAGTAAGGCGTAGGAATTTTGAAATATGGCTTGATGTTCTTATAAAACCTCCACTAGATTAGTGAGTGTTAAGACTCAAGTAAAGGGAAACACGAAAGGCTGAAATCCTTAGGATTGAAGCTAAAATGAGCTTTCCTCTTTCAAAAACGAATTTAGAAAACCTCGAACATCGAGCAACATAAGACCAGCTCACTCGGTGCAACAGGTCTTCATAAGACTCCCAAGTTCGACCATTCTATTTAAGTCTCTAGGAGACCATACTTCCTAGCATGTCATTCCATGCCATTTATTCACCTGGGCACGCATGGACACTTACACAATCCCAATTAGGACTAGCACCATATTAGGTAAAGTGGGTCTAGATGAGAGCTACAACCAAGGTGGGCTCGACCAAGGAAGGTTGCAACTAAGGCATGGACATGGGCTTGATCAAGGTGGACCGGCTCCAAGAGGTAGGCCTCCTAACCCCACCCTAAACCTAGCCTAATCATCTAACCTACCTCTCTAAACCTAACCCCAAACCATCCTAAACCTAACCCCTAAGCCCAGCCCGTGCTGCACCACGGCCACACCCCCTGCACAACCTAACTCACCCCTAAACCCAGCCACACAACCAGGCTCACCTAGCACCGCCCCTGCCATGTGCCCTGCACGCCCCTGTCGTGCCCTGCTGCATCGTGCGTGCCCCTGCCGCCTCCCGCGTGCCCCTGTCCCGTGCCTAGTGCCTGCGCGTCACCTGTTGTGCCCCAACCCGGCTGCCTACAGCACTAACCTCCCTTGGCTAGCTCCAGCCACAAACTACCTAAGCCTTCCCATCTAGGCCGTGACATTCCCCTTTAGACCGACTAGAGCCAACCTGCACCATCCCCCCTTGTTGTCGTGAGCTCTCTCATAAGCCCGAACTAGGCCTAAGCATCCGGCGTGTCCCTAAGCACACCCGAACCAACACTCTCTCATTTCAAGCCCACCTAGGGAGACCCCTCTTGGCTGCCAAGGTGGACCAAAGCCCAAGCACAAGCAAGGAAAAGTCGTCCACTTGTAAGTGTTTAAATTCGGTTTTTACCATACTCCTCTTAAATTCAATTCAATTTTGATACGGGGTTGTAATAATGGAGCGTGGTCTCTCCCTGAAATGTAATATTAGTGCTTGATACACAAGCACACACGTACACTCGAGCCATATTGCTCTTAAAACATACACGAGACACCCACGTGCACTTGAGCCTTTTCACTCTTAGTTGCACACTATTGCACACACATTGAGCCTTCGCTCTTACTCAAAAGACTTTAGTGAAAGCCGTGCAATTTCAATTCTGGGTTGTTACATTCATGTCATGTGAGTTTGTCATTTAAATTTCACACTCGAACCCAAGAAGTATGTGAGAATTTGCTCCACACTCTCACGCACCTTTTGAGCCTTTGTTGCTCATAAGATATAGCATATTTCTATATTTTTCAGCTGCATGGGTTTTACATTCAAGTCGTGTGAGTTTGACATTTAAGCTTCCACACTTGCACACAAGAGCACTCGAGTACTTGCTCTACACTCTCACGCACCTTTTGAGCCTTTGTTGCTCATAAGATATAGAGTATTTATATACTTTCAAGCTGCATCAGTTTTACATTCAAGTTGTATACGCACTTACATTTCGGGTGGTTCAATTCAAGTCGTGTGAGTTGTCTTTCCATTTATACATAACATACACGAACACATTGAGCCTTTCTGCTCTTATATACTTATATTTCAATTTCGGCAAGTTCAATTCAAGTCGTGTGAGTTTGTCATTTCAATTCTACACTACACACACGCGTGCATTGAGCCTTTCCGCTCTTAAATATATAAGTATATCTCCCTTCCGCAATTTACATTCAAGTCGTGTGAGTTGCTTTCCAAGTTCGGGTATTTCCCTTTCAGCTACGTGAGTTGCACTTACATTCGGGTATTTACTTTAAGCTATGTGTGTGAGTTGCTTTCAATTCGAGCCTAGCTCACATCATATCAAACCCGAAGAGTGTTCGTGCATCCTTACATTCGCGTATTTTCAAAGAGAAAACCCCAAAACTACGCTCAAACTCGCTCAATTTAGGCCACTTGAAGCACACACATCCGGCCTAAGATAGCTAAAACTCGAGAGACTTGGATTCGAACAACCCCCATAATAAAAACTACAATTTAGGCAAACAATCGTCAAAATACTCGCTTTTCTTTCAGAAGTTCATGTTTGTTTGAAATCGAAGTTTTCTAAGCGCTTAAACCGATCCTTGAGCACCGGTTCAAGAAGGTTTAAAGCAAAAAGATCCCGCTTGCCCACAATTGCCTAAAAGTCAGATATTTTCAAAAACTTCGCTAGTTTTGGTAAGCTAGCTGGCACACCCATAAAAAGTGACGTAAACATGAAAAGGTTCACTTCCGCTCTCAAGAACCAGGAGCGAAGAATTTTCGTGTCTTACAAATGGTTCATCACCTTGCAGGGATGCTTTCGTTAGAATATAACAGTTGTTGCCATATATGCTTCTTTGGGTGAGGAAGCACTAATCCACTCACTAAACGATACGAAAGTTGAAACTCTGATCTGTGATTTTAGGCAACTCAAAATGTTGGTTGCAATTAGTAGACAACTGAATTTAGCAACCTTCCCAACCTTGTCCGAATCCAACAACCTTCCCAACAGCTTGAATCGATTTTAGCAAGTGGATAATAGCTTGAATTGATTTTAGCTAGTGGACAGCAGCTTGAGCTGAATTCAGCAACCAACAACCTTCCCAGCAGCTTGAATCGATTTTAGCAAGTGGATAGCAGCTTGAGCCAAATTCAGCATGTGAAGGCCAGCAACTTACCTTTCCTAGCCAGCCGATTTTACCAAGAAGGAGCAGCACCTTGACCCATTTTGGTAGGTGTAAACACCCCCAAAATCCAAAGATTTGACAAAACCAACACCTGGTTCGAAAATCAACTCAAAAAGACAAGTCCGGAATTTTTGAAAACTCAGGAGCTCAAAATACTTCAAACCTCTATTTTCCAACCCCAGTTAAAACATGAATTTCTCAAAGATGGACGAAAGTCCCATTTTGCAGAAGCCAAGACGAACAGGTTAAGCCTGGTCCAAAGCAGCTTCCAAAGGCAGGTTCAGAAGCTCGAAAGTCAGCCTAGCCTGATAAAAAGCAAAATTCGAAGCAAAAGAGGAGCCTAGGTCATGAGCGGACTTCAAGCCCAGAGCATCGAAGGCCAAGCCAAAAGCACCCCTGAAATCACAAGTAATCCAAATCTCAAATAGTGAAAATCAGTTGAAACGGAGTCCAGAAAGGTGAGAAGGAGTTCGGACGACGAAATTGGGAAAAACCCAGCATAAGATGGAGCACTGATGAAGCTAGAGCCTACACAAAATGTTCGGCTCGAAACGCTAAGAAGGACTGAAGAAGAGAAAATTTTGGATTAGATCTGGATCCAAATATCTAAATCTAGATCCAAATAAGGCTTGGATTGGATCCGGATTTCAGAACCAGCCTAGGATCCATATCGAAGCCCCTTGCCTATAAAAGAACGTGAGGGGGGGGGGGTCTCAGGAGGATTTTCACGTGAAATCTTGGTGGGTGGAGAGAGAGAGAGAGAGAGAAAAGCAAGTCAAGAATAGTGGCTTGACTTGGCTTTTTGAGTGTGGGTGTGAAGCCTTGTTGGCTAAGGAGCTTGTGGAAGCTGCACCAAAGGGAGATCCGGCAGCTTGGATGGGCTTCATGCTTGCGAGAGATTGGCTGCGTAGAAGACGTTGGACCTAGGTTGGTTCCCCACTAAGGTTGGCCCCTAAACACTATCCTAAGCCCTTCTTTCCTTAATCCTCTAAACTACCCAAAACACAGGCCCTTGAACCCACCCAAGCTCGGCCAAAGTGCTGGCCGAGCCTTGCTTAGACCCATCCTAATCTAACCAAGGTCATAGCCACACAAAACCACCCAAACTCGACCACTATTTGGCCGAGCCTTCCCTAGATCCCATTGAACCTAATCCCCTAAAACCTTGGCTTTACACCCTAACCAGATCCATCCCATTAAGCCCCAAAAACCTGACCAAACCAAGTGCCTAATGCACTTGGTTTCCTTACCCATCCACACCCACCTAGCTGGCATGCCCTTTAAAAGCGACGTAGGTGCGAAAAGGTTCACTTCAGACCTAAGAACCCAGAGTTGAAAATTTTTGGTGTCTACAGTAGGTCATCAAACAACTCCAAAATTGACTAATTCCAACATATTTTCAACAAGGCAACTTGCCATATGACTTGGGTAAGTTGACTTGAAAAGAGCTGCAACAAAAGGCAACTCTTTGCCTATAAAAGAGCCCTTGAGGGGGGCTGCAAAGGCATCATCATCCAATCAACCGATCTCTCAATCAAGCATCAATCAATCATCAGCCCTCATCCAAGCGAACTCATGTAGCAAGAGGGAGAGAAAGAGAGAAAAAGAGAGAGAGAGAGAGAGGGGAAGAGAGAAAGAAGGAGAACAGGTTTCGCCACTGCCAACTGCCAACTGCCAGCCACCATTTTCTGCTACAAGTCCCTACTTCTCTTGTCTTTCAATAATATTTTTTCCTCTTTTATGAAATGTAAATTGGGTTGTAACTAAGGAGCTCATGTCTCCATATTGATGTATTAATTAAGGGTCATATGTTGCCCCGTCTCTTTTTCATTCATAGATTATCTGTTATGTGATTGATTTTCGATCCTTTCTACTCCGACATATAATATAAGATCATATTCCTCTTAATCCCCTCTATGCCCATGATATAATTATAAATTTATTTATTTGAATTGTTGTAGATTGTCTTTAAGTTGAACGAGATGCATGCACGTATTTTGAAAATCTGAAAATCTGTTTTCTGCACTCTGCACACATCCGATAAACAATTTTTATTTCATTATGCCTACTCTGAATATTCTAAAATTTTACACGTCCAATATACACACACATACACTGTCAATAAAAATTTCAAGAATTTTAGGCCTGTGCACCAATGCAAATAAAATCAGAGATGATTTAATGAAATCAGAATAGATTCTATAAAACCAGAAGTTCCTACGAAACAGGTTGGCTAATAATCACATATCTTTCTATACAGTGAACCGTTTTTATTGAAAATGATCTCATTGGAAAGCTGAAATCTATAGTGTTTTAAAAGACTAATTTCATAGAAATCGGAGATCTAATTATAAAGATACAATCATTTTTCTAAACCTCTGATTCTCTATCATAGATCTATCCTAAAAATCTCAGAGGGGTATATTTTCAAATTTAATTGTATAAATTTACAGTTTAAAATAAATACTTTCTGAATTTGCATATAAAGTTATATCTTCTATAAAAGTTTGAGAATTTTTGGAGATTCAGAAGTTGTCTAAAAAAATCAGAAATGAGTCTCTGAAAACAAAAGCAGTTTTTGTTTTTCAAAACTTGGAATGTTTTGAGTTAAGAAGTAAAATCATGATTTTTGTCAAACTTTTGGAATTGCAATTTGGTTTTAAAAACTTTATGGATCTAGAATGATTTTCAAAGTGTTTAGGCTGACTCTTGAGTATCAGTTCAAGAAGGCCTACGTCGAAAAGAATTCACTTACTCATAATCGCTCTAGAAGTCAGAAATCATCTTTGCTAGTTTGAGCAAACTAGCTGGCATGCTCGCGCATACGATGTATTTTGTAAATTTAATTTCAAGTCTCTACATAGACTTCAGAATAAAAATTCACATCTACAGAGGTTAAAATGTTAAATTTTTTACTAGCAATTTTGATATGAAAGACATGAGAAAAGCTAATATTATTCTAGGTATTAGAATAGAAAGAGAAGGAAACAATATCGGTCTTTCACAATCTCATTATATTGAAAAAGTTTAAAACATTTTTACTACTTTAAGTGTTCTTATGTTGCTTTTCCATTTGATGCAAGTATTAGATTATTACCAAATAAATGGTGCTTTGTGACACAATTAGAGTATGTTAAAGTAGTGAATGCTTGATGTATGCTATAACATGAACTTGACCTAACATTGAATATGTAGTTGACAAATTGAGTTGTTATACAAGCAATCCAAGTAAGTATCACTGGCAAGACATTCATCAAGTATTAAAATACTTGAAAATGGAACAAGTAATTATATCTTAGTCTATAGTAGAAGTCCTTCAATTTGAGAAGGATATTCAAATACTATTTGAGTTAGCTACTCATAAGATCATATTTCTACAAGGAGTTGGATCTTTTTCACTCATTGACATGGTATTCATCGAGTATTAGAATACCTGAAAAGGGAACAATTAATTATAGCTTAGACTATAGTAGAAGTCCTTTAGTTTTAGAAGGACGTTCAAATGCTAGTTGAGTTTGCTAATCAAAAAGATCATGCTTCTACAAGCGGTTGGATCTTCACTCTTGGTGGGATGTAATTTCTTAAGGTTTTAAAAAGCAAACATGCATAACCAACACCACTATGTCTACAAGTCTAACTTTATCTATGGTAGATAAAGAAGTAGAATGACTAAGAAATCTGCTTTATAAAATTATGATATAACCAAGGCCTATGATACCCATATTAATGAACTATGATAGCTAAAATATATTAGCGAAGGCTTATTGCCATTATATAATAGGAATTACAAACATATTAGTCTAAGACACAATTATGTGAGAGATAATGTAAAGAATATAGTAATTTGCATTATTTGTATAATATAAAACTAAATCTTGCCAATTGTTTGACAAAATATTTGACAAAGGATTTGATGAAGAAGGCATCAATAAGAATGGTTCTAAACTTGTTTTATAGTATCATCACTAGTAGAACCTTGACTCACACTTGAGTGACATCAAGTCTTGAGTTTAATGAGTAAAAGTAATTTATTAGAGTCGTTACAAGTACTTACCAAGTTATATACATCCCAAGGTTAAAAGTACTTTGGTCTCATAAGTAAAATATCGAAGGTTGAGTTTTGCTATTAATAGACCTATAACATGTATACTTGCTGAAGTGTTTATTAGCAGGGACAATTCTAATAGAGTCTACCTACATGAGTGTGAAGTAGGACCGGCTTCTTGGAGTTAAGGGCTTGATTCTTAAAGCACTTATGAAAAGGATACAAGACATAAGAGTACATTAAATGTGTCACATTAAATATGATAATCAATTCGCCAAAAATCTTATGTGTGTTATGCACGCTAGTTCATAATGAATTAAAATGGTTCAAAGCTTGTCAATTATTCTACTTCAAATTAGTGAAACTCCATGATTCATTGGCGTAAACGCTCAAATCGCAAGATACATTTATCTAAAGCATGAGATTTCTCAGATGATAAGATTTGAATTTATTTTGGAAATGGTGGGAGATTGTGGAGGGGATTTCCAAAATAATAAACCACACAATCAAGTAAAATTATGAATAATATGTTATTCATGAAAAATGTGTCTATATATGTATGTTACTATTCATGATGACTAGTCATAGAAAGTTGCTATACTTGAAGAGTTGTGTCTCTTCATAGAAAAATTGTAATACATGAAAAGTCACACTTTCTCTGTAAATACCGTTATGGTCTCTTCAAAGAAATTTTTAATGTCTATATAAAGATATTCTTCATCGAAAGATCAAACGTATGATTGAATTCATTCTTTCTTCCAAGTCATCTCTACTTTTCTTTTATTTTGCGCGTAAGAAGCATAGTAGAAAACTATCATTTTGTAAAACATCATTGCTTGCCATTAGTTTAATTGTGTTAGTAGTAAGCACAAAACTAAGTGTTCTTCATTGTATCTTGCAAGAAATTCGTTATTGTCATTTTTTTACATCTAATATTGACGGGTGAACCAAACTTAGTCATATCGATTGATCGAGATTCCTAACCGAAGTACTTAAATTAAAGTCAGACCTAATTGAATTCCTCTTAATTTTAATTTTTATGTTTAACGAATGTCAATTTAATTAGTAATCAGAATTCCACAAACCAATTCTATGGAATTGAAAAACAACTAAGTTAAACATTTCTTAATTCTTAACCTATACCTTAAGAATTATTAATTCCATAACTTAAAAATTAAATTCTCTCTCTCTCCACATTTATTATGAACAATTATATTTATTAAGATTCTATATTTATATAAAATATTATTTTTATATTTATATAAAAAATGATTATAATAGCTGTTATTTTAAAAAAAATTCATGAAAATTTAATAGCTGTTATTTTAAAAAAATTCATGAAAAAATTTCTCTTCATGAAAAAAAAAAGATTATTATATTATAAAAAATATTATTATATGAATATTTTTTATTAATTTTAATTTTTATAAATAATTTTTTAATGTTTTAGATCATACTTTTTAAATAATAAAATTATAATTAAATTTAGAATTATAATTTTTTATCTTAATTTTTTTGACAATTTCAAATATAAAATTTGGAGATTTTAGACCAATTCTAATTCTGAAAAATTAAAATTAAAATTAAAATTTTATATTTCAATTATAATTTCATTATCCAAATAGACCCCTTAAAAAAAAAATGTTACAACAAGTCTTAAAGAATTAAGCATATTTTCTATCAAAGTTACTTATTTTTACAAGTTTAAAGTGCTATATCATGATTTGATCTTTGTGGATATTCCACGACTTCACAAATATAGTTTCCAACATCCTTACTATCAAATTTAATAATAAAAAAGGAAACTTTATCACGAAATTTCATGTAGTCGTTAAGCTTCGTTTCCTTAAAGTAGTTTCATAATTTGCTTCGTTTCCTTAAAGAGTTCTTTGTCACGCTTAGTGGCAGCATGCATAATGCATGGATGCTCTTAGTGATTAGAATGCTGACATTTTCTTAATCGGAGAGCATATAAGAATTCCAATAGAATCATCTACAGCTCCAAGGGAATCACATCAGTTATACATATCCCATATTGTGATGTGTTACTGCGTAGCACATTTTATGTCATAAATCCATAAGACTTTATTATTCTTGTTGAAAAAATACCACGTGTAGGGTCTCAGCTAAGCCCTATTTCAAAAATATTTTGAAAACCTCCTTGAAAACTTCGTGAGTGAGGATCAAAGCAAATCGTCAAACCCTGAATGAGAGACTCGATTGTTTGTGAAAAAATGGAGTTTTCCAAAACCAATGGGTTACATTTCAAAATCCTTCTTCTTACAAAAGAGGGCCTGGTTCAAAATAGCAAGATACTTGCAAGTAGTACGTGCTATTTCTAAATAGGCTGATCTTAGATGAATCGAGTAGATCCTTGGGATAAGTCCTTCCCCTCTTCTCTTCTCTTCCCCAAAAGGAAAACCTGCCCAAAAAGAAAAAGGGAAATCCCTGCAAAAATCTCTTTCCCAAAAGAAAGCTGAATCAAAAGAAAATCGTTTATTCTATGGAAAAGAGGGACCAAAGAAAAAATACTCCCAAAGGGAGACCCTCTACGAAAAACAGAAAAAATAGCCAAAAATCTCAAAAAGAGTAGTTTTCCACCTCTTTGCCTCAAAACACGGGACACTCCAGAAGAGACCATGGTAACTCTTTCCCCATCCCTGCGACTTATCCCAAGTGAAGAAAGGTTCATTCTAAGGAATCCTAAAGTAAAAATAGGATTTGCTTACTTGAATCTCATCTTGTTTGAGAATTAGACGTTTTAAGTAAGGCGTGTGAATTTTAAAATATGGCTTTATTTTCTTATAAAACCTCCTTTAGATTAGCGAGTGTCAAGACTCAAGTAAAGGGAAACACAAAAAGCTGAAATCCTTAGGATTGAAGCTAAAAAGAGCTTTCCTCTTTCAAAAAACAAGTTTAGAAAACCTCGAACATCGAGCAACATAAGACCAGCTCACTTTGTGCAGCAGGTCTTCATAAGACTCCCAAGTTCGACCATACCATTTAAGTCTCTAGGGAACTCCACTTCCTAACATGTCATTCCATGCCATTCATTCATATATTCACGCATGGACACTTGCACAATCCCATTCAAGACTAGCACCATCTTGGGCAAAGTCCCCTTTGGCGAAAATCCCCTCTTACTAGGCACAAAGCAAAAAGTTTTTCTCAAAACTGGGACGATCCCATATTCTCGAGGACGAATCCAGGGCAAAAGCAAACAGGGGTGTTGTCTTCTTTACCATTATCCAAATTAATTTGGATAATACCAAAGAGGGGCATCTGTAAACACCCCAAAATAAAATGAATTTCAAAATCAAATACCTGGTTTGAAAAGTCATTTAAAAACCCAATTTTTGAGTTTTCGAAAACCCAAGAGCTCTCAAATGCTTTTAAAATTCTGTCTTGAAAACCCCAATCAAAATGTGGATTTCTTAAACTCGGTTAAAATCCCAATTTCATAAAAAGCCAAATGAAACAGGTGAAGCATGAATGACGACACTTGATCAAGAAGCATCCTAGAAAGCAGCTCCAAAGGCCTGATCAAAATCAAGCTCCGGAAGCAGGTCCAAAAGCCTAGAAATCAGTATAATATCATAAAAGCACGACCGAAAGCAAAAGGAAAACCCCGGCCAGAAGCGGGCTTCTAGCCCAGCATATGACATATGAAGCCAAAAGCATCAACCTTATCTTATGAAATCCAAGCCCAAGCTTAAAAACCAAAAATTTGATTAAAACGAAGTCCAGAAAGGTGAGATGGAGATCAGACGACAAAGTTGGGGAAGACTCAATGTCATACGGTGCACTGATGAAGCTAGGGCCCGCACAAATCATCCATCTCAAAACGCCAAGAAGGACTGCTTAGAGAAGATTTGGATCGATCCAAATAGTATTTGGATTTAGATTGGATCCAAATAGTGTTTGGATTGGATTGGATCTGAACCAAAATATCCAGATCCATATAAATGTTTGGATTTGGATCGGATCTGCTCATAAATATCCATATTCAAATCCAAATAGTATTTGGATTTGGATTTGGATCTAGATCTCGAACCCATATCCAAACCCAAGACCAACCTCACTTGCCTATAAATAGAGGTGAGGGGGTCTCCAAAAGGATTCCACGTGAACTTGCTTGGAGAAGCCTTGGAGGAGAGAGAGAGGGTTAAGGTGAGTGCTTTATGCTTAATTTCTTTTTAGTGGGTTTAAGCCTTGTGGGCTAAATAAGGTTAGTATGGGCTACACCAACATGAGATGAGGTGGACCTACCTGCGCATGGAGGACCCGAGGTGGCTGGACAAAAGCTTGAACCAAAGCCTAGCCTAAGGTAAGCCTAAACCTAACTCTCAACTAAACCTTATTTTCCTAACCCTCTAGACCTAACCCAAGACCAACACCAACCTAAACCCACGCCATACCTGCCCCCTAATCCCAGCAAAACCGACCTACCTTTCCACCAACCGACACCCCCTAACACCCAGCTCACCCTGTCACCAGCCGAACCCCACACCGTGCACCCTGCGCTCTACCCGGCTCCCTGACGCCACACCGCGCGCCCCTTTCCGCGCACTGCAACCCACCGCGTGTCCCGTGCGCTCCCACCACGCGCCCCCACCGCACACCCTGTGAGTTTGTCCCCAGCGCGCGCCCTACCTGTGCTCCTGTCCCGTGCCTTGTCACCCCAACCGAACAACCTGCTGCTCCCATCCGCCTGCACCACACCCTTCACCACCTCAGCCAGCTCCCTACCAACATCACACCACACCCACTGCCATACACCTTACCTAAACCCACAGCCCACCTTTTGCTGTGAGCCCTCTCTTCAAGCCCAAATAAACCGACTCCCTTCAAGCAAAACTCGAGCCAGCCACCTCACGTCTCAAGCACACCGAAGAGGTCATCCTCATGCCTACTAAAGTGGACCAAAACCCGTGTAGATTGGAGAAGAAAGCTGAATCACTTGTAAGTGTTTAAAATTCAGTATTTACATTACTCCTTTCATACTTAAATTCAATTTTGATACGGGGTTGTAATAATGGAGCGTGGTCTCCCCCCGAGATGTAATATTGGTGCTTGACACACGAGACACATACGTGCACTTGAGCCTTAGCTGTTATCTCGTACATGAGACACACACGTGCACTTGAGCCTTAGCTCTTATCTCGTACACAAGACACCCACGTACACTTGAGCTTTGCTCTTAATCGTACACGATTTGCACACACACACATTGAGCTTTTGCTCTTACTCCAAAGACTCTAGTGAGAGCCGTGTGAGTTGCAATTTCATTCGGGTTGTTACTTTCAGCTGTGTGCCTTGTCATTTCAATTTCACACTCACACACGCGTGCATTGAGCTTCAGCTCTTATCAAGTATGTATATATACTTTCAGTTGGGTTGTTACTTTCAAGTCGTGTGAGTTTGTCATTTAAGCTTCCACACTTGCTCACAAAGGGCACCCGAGCACTTGCTCAACACTCTCACGCACATTTTGGCCTTGGCAACCCCTAAAATATAGAGGTATCTATATACTTTCATCTGTGTGAGTTTTACATTTCAAGCTGTATACGTCTTTACATTCCGGGTAGTTCAAATTCAATCGTGTGAGTTGTCTTTACATTTATACACAACACACACGAACACGTTGAGCCTTCCCGCTCATATATATACTTATATTTCCCTTTCGGCAAGTTCAATTCAAGTCATGTGAGTTTGTCATTTCAATTCTATACTCACACACGCGTGCATTGAGCCTTTCCACTCTTAATATAAGTATATCTCCCTTCCGCAATTTACATTCAAGTCATGTGAGTTGCCTTTAAATTCGGGTATTTCCTTTAAGCTACGTCTTTATATTTCGGGTTTTACATTCAAGTTGTGTGAGTTGCTTTCAATTCGAGCCTAGCTCACATCATATCTTCAAAACCCGCAATATTTTGCATACTTGCATTTGTACTCTTTCGAAAAAGCCTCGAATACCCCATGCAAACACGCCAAACTTAGGTCACTTGTGCACACACATCCGACCTAAATAGCTTAAAATCAAAGACTTGGATACGTGCAACCCACGTATATAAAAATCGTGCAAACCAGGCATACATAACATTTTAAACACCAATATTTTCACAAAGTTTTGCTAAAACAAAGTTTTTAAGCGTACAAACTGACCCTTGAGCATCGGTTCAAGAAGGTTTGCGACGAAAAGATCCCACTTCCTCACAATTGCCTAAAAAGTCAGATATTTTGAAAATCTTCGCTAGTTTCAAGTAAGCTAGCTGGCATGCTGATAAAGTGACTAAGGCACGAAAAGGTTCACTTCAGGCCTCAAAACCAGAAGTAAGAATTTTCACGTCTACAGTGCATCATACCACTTACTAGTCCACTTTGACTTTGCCAAAGAATGGTGTAAACACACCTTTACATTTTGGGTTGCAGCTTTGTCGTTGCTCCATTTCCTGACTAACCAAGATATTGTAATTCACACGCGTCTATTCGTTCTCTAAAGTCATTAATCTACCTGGTAGCCCTCACATCACCGGACTTCTTACTGCTACGGAGAATCTCATTAAAGTCGCCGCCGACTACCCAAATCAGAGTGAGTTGGACTTTGAGTGCCTTCAGTTGTTGCCCAAACCTTGGTCGTAAAGTAGCATTCGATTCACCATATAACGGTGAAAATCCATCTCGTTGATCCATCTTTTTTTAATTTCATATTCACAAAGTTCTGACCATAGGAGACGACTCTCAAGTTTGTATCTTTTGTCCACATCACACTAAGACCACCCTTGCGGCCATCGCACTTCACTCCAAAGCTCATTCAAGTAACGCATGTTTGTTCTCACTACCGAATTTTGTATCCAACTTGGTTTCTATTGATCACATAACGTTGGGCTTCACTGATTTCACCAATAGACAAAGTGCTAAAATTACTCGTGGATGCCCTAGAATATGGCAATTCCATACAGCAATCTTCATTTGGCTAGACAGTGGTGTAGAACATACCTCACCTCTGTGATAGTTACATTATCCCCCTTCTTGATCTTCTATTGGAGGTTAACTTCATCTGGGTATGTTACGGTTTGAAGGTGATTCACGGTGGATACATATTTTTTTGAGGAAATGATATCCCCAACAAGAGGATTGAATAGAGAGAAAAATAGAAAAAAATGATAAAAATGATGCATGTTTAGTAAAAAAGGTATGTGAATAGTGATCTACAAGGCATTCCAATAGATTATAAAGAGATGAAGTTAACCCCCAATGGAATGGTCTTTGAATCTCTCTTTTGGTGCCTCACCGACTCTTCTTCCATTTTCAAAATAGAGATCTCCTATTTTTACTATTCACATACCTTTTTTTTACTAAACATGCATTATTTTTATCATTTTTTTCTATTTTTCTCTCTATTCAATCCTCTTGTTGGGGATATCATTTCCTCAAAAAAATACTGAATCACCTTCAAACCGTAACATACCCAAGGCATGTCTATTATTTTCATATAATACATTTCATCGTGTTTTATCATCGATCATGAAGACGTGGTTGAATCGCATCATTTTTAGGATAAAGATGCACTCATGATGCATTGCTCCTCAAACAGTGTCATGTCATGGGCACGTTTGTACTTTAAATAAAACGTGCCTTAGGCAGATCTGCTCATTGGTCACCGATTTCTTTCTTTGCCTAAAACATTCATTGTGACCGATGATTTAGAGCTCTATTTTTTAATAATTTTTCATGAGATTTATGTTTACATAGAGATCGAGATTGAGAATAATAGAAAAATATATCGATAAAAAAGATCAAACAACCATTCGCGAAAGTTTTGAAAAAGAAGAATTGAAGAGGGTGAGATTTACAAAAAAATCAAACAATTAAGAGACAATGATATTAAAAGAGATCGCCAGAGAAAAAATAAAGAAAGGTTGTTAGAAAGAAAGGAGAAGCCAACAATATGCATGGAAATCATTGGGAGGAAAAAATGATGAGCAAGGAGGAGAAACCGGTGAAAAGGGAGAGACGAGAGAATATGTAATGAGGGTACTTTCGAGTTTTTTTTAAAAAGTATATGTTTAATAAAAAAAAGGTATATGTAGCAATTATGATTTTAATTTCAAAATTGTCCATCTCAGTCTTCTTTTCTCTTGCTCCTTTCGCCCCTGTCGCCTTGCTTCCTTGCATGGTTGTCTTGCTTCTCCAATGTTTTCTGGTGCTAGCAGCCATGCTGCATTAAAGCATTACCTTCTCGAGGCCAAGTGCAAAGGTGGTGTTTCACTTGTTCTTATCTCTCTGCCAATTGTAATGCCTTCTCCTTCGCTTGTTTTTTCTTTTTTTCTTGTTCTTGAACTACTGGACACCTTGGCCAAGCTCTCTTCGAGGTTTGTTCATGTTTGTTCATTCCACATTTTCACTGTTGGTTTCTACCATGATCTTCTTCAGGCTCCTTATTCCTGATCCTCCCATTTCCTTCGGAGCTCTCAACCAGTCATTTCCGACTCCTTTTCCCCACCTTTCGTTTCCCTTAGTCTTAAAAGACCACAAATATAGCAAAACTTTGGAAGACGTTCATAAAGAACCATCGTCGATCATGGTTCTTGCTGAAATTCAAGGTAATTCCTGCCGCAAGGGGCTTTAAAATATCAATGGTAGTCTTGATGCGAAAATGATCACCCCTAGCTATTCCCCTATTGTACACATCTATTTCTGTACATACTCCCAGGGCATTGTCGATGATTTCCCCCATCTTCTTCGTCATAACGTCGATCAGAAGGCCTACGACTGGGTCCAAAAGGGGACCTTTTGTGAGAGAGAGTTCAGATGGACGAGCTTTACCATCATATTCCTAGATAAGTACATTTTTTGTCGAAGCTCCACGGTCACCTTACTGGTTTCCAAACTCTTTCCATGGTTCTGCCAAGAGCCAGGAAGTTGAAAGGAAGGATGGGAATGTTCCAACCAGCTTGTAAGATTCCTAAGGGGTCGATCCCTCCCCAACTTCCATTTCCGCTCCTGTGGGTGCTTATTCTTCTTCCCTTTTCCTATTAGGTCGAGCATCCTTTTGAGTGAAGTTCAAGATCCATGACTGTGTTTGTGCTTGCCTGAGTGGTGCCATCAACAACAGAGCCAACGATTGCCATGGAGAATCTTCTTCCTCGCCCATTTCTTCCCTAGCCCACATGCTACTGCGTGTTCCTCGTTACCTCCTTGATGGAGATTTACGCCTCCACTTACCACAACCAGTGGACACCCTCTCAATTCGTGAGGCGCTATTAACCTCCATTAGCGTGTAACCCCCACCAGAAACCCTACCCGAGCATAGACCCCTTGTATGAGGTGTTAACTTGTTGCAAATACTTCAATTTTATCCCAAATTCAAGACATCCGAATTCTTCATGCCACACAAGTTCTGTGACGACTGTAAGCACCGATTGAAGTTTCCTCTTAGAACTGAATTACAGAAATTACCTTGGGGTAACTAATAGGATTACCATTGCAAATTGAGAATAGCTGATTCCTCAGCCATAATCATTCTATGAGCAAGTCTTGAGGCTGTTTCAGAAGGTTTCCATTATTCATAGTTTCATTTAAATGAACAAGTCTTGTGCACACAACGAACAGCCAGAAGAGTCATGCGACCAAGTTCATAGAGTCTGAACAACCAGTCTTCTTAACTGTAATCTCAGCAGTGGACTCGTTGATCCAACAGAACAAAATTCTCTCCACGAAACTCTTCTGAAGATTGGCTTCACCAAGAAATGGGCTTCTTCTATGGTTCCATTGCCAACTACAATATTTTTCCAACTGCTTGCTGAAGCAAGCTTCCTCCTCACTGACTGCCAATTCACATATAGCTCCAGCCTTTCAAAAAAATTCACATAAAGGTTCAAAGAAGATGGAAGAGCGTAGATAGACATGGGCATTCCACTCTTAATAATGTGATTCTTCTGAATATAGGATGGAGACACAAACGTGAATTTAATTTTCAAGGCGTCTCCGCAGCTCCATTCCCAATAACAAAATTATGGCACGTGCAAGCATTGCTCAAAACATATCGGGAAGAGCTTTCAACATAGAAAACATGCATCAACAAATAATATTTCAAGACTAATGTTTGCAATGAACTTCCAGACACGTTTACAAGACTGTTTCTAAGAAGCAGAAGCAAAAGCGAAGTACAGAAACTCTAGTAAATATCTTACATGATATTGCAACGAGAACACCATTGTAAGCAGCCTTATCATATTAATATGCTTTGCATGTCATTTAAAATGAATATAGCTTCTGGATACAATTGCACACGTTGAATCGATTCCACAAGAGTCAACAGACCAGAATATGTGACTCTTTATATTCAATGCATTGCAGAGAACATATAACTTTATTCACAGGATTTTAACTGAATTTTCTGAGGATTTACATTCATAGTGAAGATCCTGATTCCAGGATAATAGTGAACCATGATCACCAGAAGCACCAAATGCATCCTGACATCTCATTCTGTAGCAATCCATTTGGCAAGGAGTTGAAGGATTTTTCATTAGATTTCTTGTCCTTCATTTCATTAGACTTCATTCATGTCACAGGAAACTGCAATAAGGTTGAATATTTCTTTGTTTGAACTTCGGGTTAGCACATTTCTATCCAGACCAGCAAACCAATAAAGAACTGATCTGTGTTCATCGATAACTCTTGTGAATTCCTTTGTCACACTACATTTTGGAGACTATGGACTAAATATAAGTTGACAAACACCACCACCAAAAGAGTAAGCATGCTACGTGTTGGCCATTACAGCAGTAAGCTTCACAGCTTTTCGCCGCTTCCGAGGTCTGTCACTTGGAGGACACCTTGTAAGTTTGGGACTTTCAAGCTGAATCATAAGCCCATTTTCATCTTCGTGCATGCTTATCTCGGCTGGATTTCTATTCACAGTGCATATCTCAGTCGCACAGCCACTTTTAATAGGTGAAGCCATTTCATTCTTCTCATCATGTATCCCAATTGAGGGATAAGTTGTGGATTGAACCCTTTTCGGGGAAGGCCTGGAAAGGTTTAAGGACCCTGAACCACATTGAAACTTCTTATCCATAGGATGAAGTTCCACATATTCATCAAACTTCGCAATTTCTTCTCTCCTATTTTGTTTCATATTAGGATAACCGGGAAACATTTTGTGCACCATACAAGAGGAAACACTGCAGGAAGAGTGAACCAAATAATCAAAGGCCGCTTTACTGCTGAGGGGATCCAAAGATCCTTCTTTTTGCAACGAACATCCTACGGGGGTGGTATCACTTAGTTGACTTCGAAGCTTGCCCATGCTTCCAATGGGACGATTGAGATCATAGCATTCAGGCGTTACTGGCTGCAAAGAAGAATTCAAAGGATTGTTTAGAGAACTCACAGGAACAACTGATGCCTTCTGTTGATCATCGTTGGAAAACTTGGAGTGGTAATATGAATGGCTTCGGTTAGTTGAAGATTTGCCCGATGTACCTAACAACACACCCTTGTCCATTAGCCTCAGCAAATTCATTGCAGAAATGGTTTCATTTGTGTAAAGATATTCTTCTGGATGATAACTTTCATTATCTGCACAAAGAAATGGATTTGCCAGTCTACCCCTACTGGAGGTTCTAGAGACAACCTCCTCCAAATTTTGGGGGCAAGGAGCATTTACTGGATTTAATGCTTTTATGCCGAAATTGCCAAGGTTTATCTTGGTTCCATTTCTTTTCACATTAGCAACTGAATCTGGATAATCAGCTGTATCCGAACAACAAGAGCCAAAATTTGTTTCTTGGGTGAACTGTAGGTCTAATGGTGACTTATGCAGTGATAATGAAGAGTGTATGGGGATATCAAGACGTGTATCATACACTTCTGCAGGCCACACATAAGTTGGAGACAATCTAGATGCTAAATCCTTGCCCCTATCAGACTCTCGAGCAATATACTTATTATTATGACAGGTAACTGGAAATTGTAGTCTACCAAAAAAATCAATGGTAGCACAAGTTAAGTCTTTTCTGCGTACACTCAAACCATCAGTTCCCAAAATAATAGGAAGGAAATCCATCTCATTGCTTTCAGACCATTTCACCTTTCTTGCAGCAGCCAACCTTTTATTTCTTGCATCAGTGGGTTGAACAGTGCCGCTAAAAGAGAGGTCATCAGGTAGCAAGTCTGACACATCATTCTGAAGGACAGCAGTAATGTCCATTATACTTGCATTCTTCCTGGAACAGGCATTCATCGATTGAGCCAAGTTTTTCTCCTCAGAACTAAAGAGCTGTCTTTCGTGTTGGTTTTTAGCCATAAGTTCCACAATATCCATTGGAATCTCATCCATAAAGGTCTGCACGTGCACCCTTTGCTCTTCAGGAATCTCAAAGGCGCAACTCTCTGAGTTTCTGCATACTTCAAAATCTTGAAGTTCACTTCTGTTGTCACGTTTGGTTGAAGATGAAGACAATGACCCCTTGCATGAGGAACTCAAGTCATCAATAATTAATCACGTACATATTTTCCTAAGTAGAAAACAAAAAGTAAATATAAAGCAAGTACAAACCAGTGGTGTATAAGCTTGTATCATACAATACAGCACAGACTAATATGGTTATGATATGCTTCAGTAGCATATTTTAAAATTCAATTATCATATTTGTAGCTACAGTTTCATGATGCATTCACCTATACGACAATACTATATCTGAGAGATGCGTTCTTTTAACAGCTTATGAAAAAACACCTCATATGGCTTCTACATACTTCAGTAGCATATAAAAATCTTTTGTTGGTGCAGAGATCCTTGTTCAATGATTTCATGTGCTTTGGTCCGCACAGTTTTGTGGTGAAGGTACAAAGGTTCCAATTGCCTTTTATATTTCAACGGTGCATTTGATGAGAAGACAACCATTTTGTACCCTTGTGGTTCACTTTGTGAATGATGCAAACAAATCCAAATAAGAACTGGCTGTATGCAATTTTTGCGGAAAGCCTATTTACTGTGTGGTGTCCTTAACCAAAGAGTCATTTGGCTTAAGTAAGCCACAATATGGCTCCTTACAAGGCCAAATACCTTTATGAACCAATTAACGGTAATGCCAACAGGTCATACATTTTTAAACAAAATGAGACAAGAAAGAGAAATGAAGAGCACATGACATGGGAGCTGGAATGTGAAGGTTGTTGATTTAACAACGATTTAACAACATAGAAATGATCGAAGATGGAATCGGGTGTGCAGGATCAACCCTCAAATACTGCCTCCTTTCTCTTTCTTCTTTTCTATTTCCTCCCAAAAACTATGTTACACGGCTGGTACGGTTTCACCTTTTAAACCAGCATTCTAAATGTATTTATTACATAAGTGTCATTAATGAAGTCTAATTTAAAGACACCTTTAAAAACTACTTAAGAAAAGAAACTGACACTAATGACAGTCCTAAGAACAAATGAAAAATAAAGCTCAGAACTAGTAGAAAAACAGCTAGCTGCTCCTATCGACTTAATCCTTCACACTCCCCTCAAGTTGGGTGTAAATATTGTAATTATACCCAACTTGTCACGTAACCTCTTTAATCCATTTCTGCAGATTGCTTTAGTCATCTTCTGATCGCACGTACTCCAATCTGAATTCGTTGGTACTCACACAATCTTTGATAAAATGGCAATTGATCTCTATATGCTTAGTCCTCTCATGATAAACTGGGATCAATGCAATTTGGATAGATAGTAATAGGATTCTTCATGGGAAACCCAATTTCCATAAGCAACAATCATAACCATTTTCCTTCATATACTAGAAGCAATAGCTCTATACTTGACTTCAGCCATAGATCTAGCCACAATAGTCTGTTTTTTGCTTTTACATACCTTGAGGTAGATTTTCTATCTTTCGTAGAACCAGCCCAATCTGCATCAATATACACTTCAATATATGCATATAACCATTATTTCTATATATTACACCGTTTCGTGGGAAACCTTTTAGGTATCTGAGTATATGAAATACTACATCCATATGGGTCTTTGAAGGTGCCAGCATAAATCGACTGACAACACAATTGCATAGGCTATATCAGGTCGTGTAATGGTTAGGTATATTAGTTTACCAACCAACCTTTGATATTTAATCACATCTATCTTATCATCCATCTTTCACCTGTAGTTTATGATTAACATCCACAGGAGTATGAAGTGGTTTACACTAGCATCTTGGTATCCCGTAACAGATCCGGTGTATATTTTCTCCGGTTTAAAAAAACATCAATATTAGAATATACTACCTCAATTCTCAAGAAGTAGTACCGAGATCTTTAATATCAAATAGTCGAAGTAATGCCAGCTTCAATTTCACAATCTATTTAGTGTCATCTCCTATCATAATTATATCATCAATATAAACCAGCAACAGTGTTAGTTTCTGTCCCTTTTTAACAAAGGAACTACCCAAAGTTACACCCTATCACTTACAATGTATCCCAACTTAATAATATTGTTGCCCAGGCACATGGTGATTGCTTCAGCCCATATGTAGCTTTTCTCAACTTGCAAACTTTCTTCTCAAGATTTGTATATCTTGGTGATAGTTCCATATAGACTTCTTCATTCAACTCCCCCTGCAAAAGTGTTCTTCACATCCAGTTGTCACAGAGTCCACTTTCTTTCCGTTGCAATAGTGATGATCTCTGATAGATGTGAGTTTTGCTACTGGTGTGAATGTCTCATCATAATCAATCCCACGAGACTGGTTGTACCCTTTCGCAACTGGTCGAGCTTTGTACTTTCTAAAGTCCCATCTACTTTGAACTTAATGGTGTACACCCACTTGCAACCAACAACTTTCCTTCCGATTGGAAGATCAGTTCCCATGTTTGGTTTCTCTCTAATGCCTTCAATTCCGACTGCATAGCATCCACCCAATGTGATGACTTAGAGGCTTCTCATAAGTCTTTTGGAATTGCATATGCTTCAGCACTCAAAACAAAGTTACGATAACTTGACGACAATTGATCATAAGAGATAAATTAATTAATAGGATATTTGCAACATGACCTCTTATGTTTTCTTAGAGCAATCGGAATATCTATATTTAACTCATTATTAACTTTTCCTTCCAATATATTGCTAACTTGATCTAAGGTGGAGAATCCTCTTGGTCCATAGTTTCCTAAGGATTGGGCATGAATAATTTTTTGTCCCCCTTAGTGTAAACCTTGAGCTCCTTTTCTTTCTGTTGCTCACTCTCTTCCTTGGTTGTATTGTCCTTCCAATCCTCTTCCTAGGTTATATTAATTGTCAGCACTTGTTTGTATGTAATAGAGATTGGTGATAGAGTTTCACACGAAAAGTATGAGGTGGTTTCGAAGAAGGTAACATGATGTGTCATACAGAGACCTCTAGGAGGTGGAGTGTCGGCCCCGACACTGGTGCGATATCGACACCGTGTCGTGTTTTTTAGACACGGTCAACGCATAGGAGCCTATTTCGAGTGCGGTCAACATGTCCGAGTATATACTTCATAGATTTTTTAGGTCAACCCTCTGCGTTCTTCTGCGAACCTGCGTTCCTCTGCGAGCCTTCGTTCCTCTCCGAGCCTGCGTTCCTCTATGTTCCTCTCGACTACGGTTTCTTCTCGACTGCGGTATCATTATCCCCTCTCTTTCACGTATCGGTTTCTTCTCGATTGCAGTATGATCATCCTCTCTCCAGATGCCCTTATGCTACTAAAAACACAGTCTGAGTTGATTTCATTTTTATTACTAATTATTATGATACTTGTGCAAAATTAATTTATTGTTGGCTTCATGCTCATAATTGAGTGTTATTGATTTTGATAACAAGAATACTAATTTTGCTTGCATTGCGTGATGTTATTATTTCTATATGGTCACAATTTTTGTCGGTGAGCAACTTAAAGGGAGAAGTAGAGAAAGGGAAGGGAAGAGAGAAAAGTCTCGTGCCTCCGGTTTTGTTTCTCTTTTTCTGCCATTGCTGGTTGTTGAGAGCAACGATTTCGTCTCTTCGATTTATTATATTTAGGATTTTCATTTTTTCTTTTCCTTCGGTAGTATTTCTCAATAGTTGTCGTGATTAATTATTATGGAGAGAGATTTTCTTGGGTTGAACACGAGGAAGACGACGGTGACTATGAAGGAGGAAGTGGAAACGAGGAATCTCAAGTTCATGGTTAACGAATCCGTTAAAGTCTCTCAAAGGACTCACGTGAGTGTTTTCCTTTAATCTTCCTATATTTCCTTTTCATGTATCTTGCTTATGTGTTCGTTAATGTTTATTTAAAGCCTTTTTCTATTAATAGGCATTCTAGGAAATTCCAAATTTTGGGTTTTCTATATGGGCTTTTTGGGGAGCTGGATGACGGTTTTGTTCGTTGATTCGTCATCGGTGGGGTGTTATTGATGATCAATTTTGTGGGGTTTATGATTTTCAGTATGTGTGAGTTATGTTCATTTTGAAATTCGCTCATGAATTCATATGGATTTTATGTGGCCGGTCAGCCTGGTGTGGTCGAATGATTTCAATTTTTCATTTTTTGTGCTCTAATGTTTGGGTTTTGAAGGTCTTCTTAGATTTTAATTAGCTTTGGTGTTCATTGCAGTGGATCGTAAAGTGACAATCTCTCTCTCTCTCATTCTGTAGCTGTTTGGGGGTTTGTTTAATGCTTAAAGATTGAACCTTTTTTCTTCAAGAGAGGATTTTTTTTCGAGTTCTAGTTTTGTTGATCGGCTTGTGAGGATGGAATTTGGTTAATTTGTTTGAGTTTTACATGCACATGTGTATGCTCGTACTTTAAATAAAACACATGGATATGTTTTTCTCAGAAAGTAGGTGTTTATTATACCTTTTGCGAAAGGTGGAGTTCGATGTTTCTTCCTTGTTATCTCCGTCTTCTGCTATTAGCTATTTGATCTTCTTTTCTGTATGTTTATTTGCTTTTAATTAATTAGGGAACTACATCTAGGTTTGCTTTCACTGTTGGAGTTTGAATTCTTCGATATTAAGTTTAAAGTTTAAGTTGTGTCATGTATTTGTAAGTATATTTATGTTTAGTTCGTGGTTTGAATCCCAATGGATCATATTCTAATCCATTAGCAATCTGGCAAGGTTAGTCACTTCGTAAGGGTACTTACGTCATTTAAGTTAGATTAATACCTATAAAATCTTAATTTATAATTAGGTTAAGAGATTAAATAAGAAAGTGTGACTGGAGACGGCAACCATGTGGGCGCCGGCCTGCACTTCTCCAATTCCAATTCCTAATCTTTGATTTTAAGTTGTATCACTGCATTTCACACACGATTCCACATGGTATCAGAGCCTATCGGTGGAGATGCTACGGTGGAGTGAATATCAGAATCTGTACGATATATTCAACAGTATTGGTTCAGACGTTTGAAGATTCAGTCGCTGATGCATGGATTCACGGGCAATTGCTTCTTCAGAAATCGTTGTTTCTTCAGAAATCATTGTTTAGTTACTTTCTTCACAACGATATCACAAGGATTATCGTGAAGACCAACATATTTGTAGGGCAATTGCTTCTTCAGAAATCTTTGCTGGGACTGCAGGTTCGATATATATATCGACAATATATTTTTCAGGACAGTTATTTTCAGAATTGATAATTATACCTCGTATCACACTATGATCTTGGTTGCAGGTTATCATCATTATTCAGTTGTATTGTCACTTCACAAATGTGTATAATCAATTTTTTAGCCAACTCAGTTTTTTAGCCAAATCGGTTTTTTAAGGTGAAGGTTTGAGAACAACTATCTATCAAGGAATCCGATTCTGGAAAAAAATAGAAAAAACTAGGATGGGAGATGGAGGTGAACACCTTTCCTCAAACAAGGGAGAGGTGTTTCAAACTTTCATATCATAAATCTGAAGTTAGATGGCAAGAACTATCTTCAATGGGCCCGATCTATAGAACTGACGATTATGGCCAGGGGGCGATGGGACTACTTAACTGGTGACATACCTCAACCTCTAGTTATAGATCCTCTTTATTCTCGATGGCGTGAAGAGAATGCACTATTGAGTGCATAACTGATTCAATCAATGACACCTTCTATTGCAAGTACATTCATGTTTTTAGATAATGCTAGAGATATTTGGCTAGCAGTACAAGAGACCTATGCCCAATGGAAAAATATAGCCAAGAAATATGATCTCATAGAGAAGATTAGAAAATGCAGGCAGGAAGGAAGATCAGTCGGTGAGTATTATGCAGAACTCAGAAGTTTATAGGAAGAATTACAACTCTATTCAAGACAAAATATCAAAGTTGCACACAAGAGCGCAATGAGGAATTTGAAGAACGAAAAGTATTTGATCTCCTATGAGGTATCTCTTCAGAGTATGAGGCCGTAAAGAATAATATTTTTAGCAAAGAAGAGCTTTCATCCTTGAGCACCGTGTACTCCCTCTTACTTCGAGAAGAAGACAAAAAACACTTAGAGAAGAAAACCAAAATCAATTCAGAGACCTCTGCATGTGTAGGAAGAAATACTTCGACTCCTCCTTTCTCTCGAGGAAGGGGAGGTTATGGACGTGGCAAGGGTAGATCCGCTTACTCCTGAAAAAAATGATAAATTAACCTGTTCTCATTGCAGAAAGTCACGACATACCAAAGAGACATATTGGGAATTAGTTGGCAGAATAGATCTAACAAAGTCTATTTCAACAGTGATTAGAATAATAAACAAAATACTGAGAACAGTGCAACTTCATTGGCTGATATGAAGAAAGAGATTGAATTGCTCAAAGCTCGCTTAACTGACTCACACACACCATCGACGTCCTTGAATGCCGATTCTCAAGCAATAATGGCATATCCATTCTCTTTTATTGCTAAAGGTAATATAAGTATTCCTCATTCCCGGATATGGGTTATTGATTATGGTACCACAGATCACATGGTCAGTAAAAGAGATTTTTTTTATAACTATGAGTTGACTCTGGAACAAATTAATATTAGGCTTGTAGATGGCTCACACACTCCTATAGTTGGAAAAGGAAGTATTAGTACACCTTTTTGGCATATTGCAAAATGTTTTACACATTCCCAATATATCAGTCAATTTATTATCAGTCTTTGCCATGACTCAGGATCTGAAATATCGTATAATTTTTTATTCTACTAGATGTTTCTTTGAGAAACTGAGGACGAAAATGATCTTTGGTCAGGATAGTGTGAAGAGAGAGGCCTCTGCTTTTGCGAGGAAAATAAGAAAGCAGCCATGCAATCAACAGTCATTACAGAAAAACAGAAAGGGGACCTACCTCGCTAGCACCAGAGATTAGGACATTTACCTTTATCTAAAATTAGGATGTTACTACATGAATTTAGCCATTGTAATGATTTGAATTTGAATTTGAACTGTGAAACCTGCCTGAAGGCAAAATATCATTATACTTCTTTTCCTTCGAGTGAAGAAAAATCTTCCATTCCTTTTGAGATTGTTCATGTTTGGGGGCCTTGCTCAACTACCTCATTGCATGGATATAAGTATTTTATCTCATTCAATGATGATTATACTAGATTTACTATGAAAATGAGGGATGAAGTGAAGAATATCCTCCCTATATACTGTCAGTTTGTGCATACTCAGTTTCAACGTAATATTAAAATCTTTCGCAATGATAATGGTGATGAGTTTATGTCTCAATCACTTCATCCATATTTCCTACATCATGGGATGTTGCACCAAACCTCATGTGCCCATTCTCATGAACAAAACGGTGTTTCTGAGAGGAAAAATAGACATATTCTAGAAGTCGCTAGAACACTTTTAATTGGGTGTAATGCTCCGAAATGTTATTGGGGTGAAGCAGTTTTAACTACAATTTTTCTTATAAATCGTATACCAAGCAGGGTTCTCAATGGTAATACTCTATTTTATTCATTATGTCCTTCATAGAAACAATTTCATCTACTCCCAAGAGTGTTTGGATGTACATGTTTCGTTCATATTCATCATGGTTTAAGAGACAAACTAGATGCAAGATCAATCAAATGCATTTTCTTGGGATATTCCTCTACTCAGAAAGGGTACAAGTGTTATGATCCTCTCAGAAGAAAATTATATGTTACAATGGATGTTACCTTCCATTAAGATACACCATTTTATAACATGTAGGAAATTCTTCCATCAGATATCCAGTCTCCGAATGTGTTACCGCTTCCACCAGTTGAAACTCAACCAGTGCATGAGAGGAAATTATTCGAGTTAAAATAGCCTCTGAATTTCGAAACAGATGAAATCCAATCCAAGCCTAGATTCAGATTGATTCAAAAGCAGAGAAGATAAAGTTGAAGCCCGATCAAGTTCAAATGCTATCCCATTTCATCCAAGACAAGAGGAAATCAAGGTGGAACGTGAGTCATTCAAGAAACAAGTTCAAGCATGGCCGAATTGATTTGGAAAAACATAGCTAGGTCCGGCCAAGAGCGTTGGATCAAGTTGTAAAGAAATGCCAAGGTGAACTAAGATCGGCTACATCAAAGTCCTAATTAACCACATTCAAGCTCAACACATGGCACCCTAAACCAGCCCACGTGGGGCTGGTCCAAGTCACCATGGAAGGAACCAAGTTTTATCAAAATGATCAAGCTAAAGTGCATCCACCTCAAGTTCGTGACACTCTAGCCGGTTGAAGCTAGGACCAAGAGTGGAGCCTAGGCAAGGTCCATCACACCCAAGACCAACCCACATGGGGCTGGTCCAAGTCAACACAAGGTGGACCACTTGTATTAGATCAAGTGGATCAAGAAAGCAAGGGAGTTGGTCCAAAAACCCACCCCATGGAAGGGGCTAGAAACCAGCCCCCTTGGCCTATAAAAGGGGCCAAGGGGGGGCGAGTTTCACTATGCTTGGTTGTCTTTATCTCTCATCAATTGAAAGGGTCTTGGGGCTGATCTTGGGGCATCAAGAGGGTCTGCAACAAAGAAAAAAATGTGAGCTGAGAGTGAAGGAAAAGAGAGGAGAAAAAGAGGGTAGACATAGGAGGGAGAGTGAGTGAGAGTTTGAAGCAAAGGAGAAGAAGAGCTGGTCGGATTCCACTCTTGGAATTCCGGCCGATCGGAGGCAAAACCTGTAAGTGTTTCCTTCATTGTTTTAAAATTCTTCTTCCATATTAATTCAATTGAATTGGGATTGTATTAATGGAGCAAAGCCTCCCCCCACGTTGTAATAGTGATTAGATTTGATGCATTCATTTATATTTGCAGAATTTTCACTATTGCACACACACACTCTATGTGTTTGATGATATTTCTACCCCAATATATGTTATAGACATTGTATACTTCTAATCCCCTCTAGGCTTAAGCTAATAAGTACTTTCAATTCCTTTACTTTCAGCCATTTAAATTCGGAGTAGAGTTGTTGCAATTTGCTTTGGTGTGAGTTTGCATCATTATGTTCATAAAACATAAAACACTATTTCAGCATCTATGTATCTGTTCCTTCCTGCAATTTTCATTCTGTGATGCTTGGTCTAATTCGATTGAAATTCAGCACACGTACTCTACACACCCTAGGGCACTTTAAGTAAAATTGGTAAGATTTAAGGATCGCTCAATCCCGTAATAAAACTGGAAAAGGACTGAAGCATTTTCTAAATCACGTTTTGTATAGTCAGATTCCCTAAAACAGAGGTCGGGTAAAATCCAATATCTTTATCCACAAGAATCCAATTCACTTGATTTTTTATACAATATCCATAGCTTTCCAACAACATCGAAATCATCAAAATCGGAATTCTGGTTACAGAAATACATGCTCATCTTTGAGTCTCTGTCTTTCTGTGACAGAACTGTTCCGAGCCAATGAGTCAGTCTGCTTCAAACATTTACTCTAGATTTAATACTTTTCCAAATCGAGATCTGTAAAGTGCTACAGATCCTCCACACCATAGCCTTTGCCTGATAAAGTTTTGGTAATTTTTGGAGGTATGTAAGGTGTTCAGATCAATTCGAGAAACAAGGCCCTAAAAACAAAACTTTCTGTTTTTCAAGACTTATTCATTTCAAAGTCTTATCAAGTGCACATACTACTTCTTTCACAAACACCAACTCTTCACGTGATTTGGAGTTCATTTTGGTTTCAAAATTGAAATTCCCAAGCGCTTAGACTGACCCTTGAGCATCGGTTCAAGAAGGTATAAAACGAAAAGAGTTTGTTTGCCCACAATCGCCTAAGAAGTCATAATTTTCAAAAACTTTGCTAGTTTTGAACTAGCTGGCACGCTCGCGCAAGCGTAGGTGTGGAAACTTTCATTTCAAGTTTTCTTCATAAACTTCGGAATGAAAATTTTCATGTCTATAGAATTGGCACGCCCGGTGGGACTCGGGTCTTAAGGAACTTTCTTTCAAAAGGTAAACTCCAAAAACTTTGCAAAATCGTGTTGTTTTCCAAACTTATGCACAAATTTTTAAAATAATGGATAAAAGCAAGCCGAGGAAATCCTCATTGAATACGTCAAAATGGTTTTCCAAATCCTCTAAAGCCCAAGAAGGGATGGCTGCTATAAAGGAAATCTTTAGGAAGATCGATGCTCTAAGCCATGAGGCCAAGGCGCATCGATCACATGAAAGCTCATCTCGGGCACATAAAGAGAAAGATCATGCAAGGAAAACCGATCCGAAACTCGATGAAGGATATGAAGCTGGAGATGAAGCCCGAAGGCGGATCAAATCATCCATCCCTAAGCCCTCAAGCATTCCGAGTTCCAAGCAAAAATCAAAAAAAGATTTTCATAGTTCAAAAAACCAAAAAAAACCTAGAAAATTTTCAAAAACCAAAAAAACTTGAAAAACAAAAAGTTGAAATTCTGAAAGTTTTGAATGAAATCCACATTCCTGGGCACACACACAGAGTGGGGCATGAGATCCACGCTCAACACACCCCACTTTGGCACGAAAGGATGAGAGTCACATAGGATTAGAAAGGGAACGCCTCGAAAAGCAATGGGAGCTCGAAGCAGAGTCACCCGAGGAAAAGGCCTACTCTCGCCACGAAAAGGTAGACGAGCCGGAAAGAGGTATGTCCAAAACTTCTCCTCCTCTAAACTCTCCTCTAGACGTAGGGTCATTGGATGCATTAATCACACCCATGCACCCACAAACCCACAAAACATGCCCAAAAGTGAATATTTGCAAGGTGCGCCGAATGTCCCGCACCAAATGGAATTTCAAAATAAAAAACCAAATAAAAATCAAAATATGGTAGACATGGTTACTAAGGTATGCATCGACATCCTAGGAACACCTAACTCTACCATGCAAACTTCCTCGAGCTTAGTCTTGTGCCATGAACCCAGGCCTACGGCCCTAAACCCAAATAATCAATCCCTAGGGGCACCTTGTGTTGCACCTAGGGAGCATGTCAAAACCATTCCTTAATTAGAACCTAAGCCTAGGGTCGTGTGGAAACTCAAGTCTTCCACCACCCATCTATCCCAGCTCCAACCCAAAATAGACTTTTGCGTGATAAAATTTTGGTGATTTTTGGAGGTATGTAAGGTGTTCAGATCAATTCGGGAAACAAGACCCTGAAAACAGGACTTTCTGTTTTTCAGGACTTACTCATTTCAAAGTCTTGAATCAAGTGCACATACTACTTCTTTCACAAACACCAACTCTTCACGTGATTTGAAGTTCATCTTGGTTTCAAAATTGAAATTCCCAAGCGCTTAGACTGACCCTTGAGCATTGGTTCAAGAAGGTATAAAGCAAAAAGAGTTTGCTTGCCCACAATCGCCTAAGAAGTCATATATTTTTAAAAACTTTGCTAGTTTTGAACTAGCTGGCACGCTCGCGCAAGCGTAGGTGTGGAAACTTTCATTTCAAGTTTTCTTCGTAAACTTCGGAATGAAAATTTTCATGTCTACAGAATTGGCACGCCCGGTGGGACTCAGGTCTTAAGGAACTTTCTTTCAAAAGGTAAACTCCAAAAACTTTACAAAATCGTGTTGTTTTCCAAACTTATGCACAAATTTTTAAAATAATGGATGAAAGCAAGCCAAGGAAATCCTCATCGAATACGTCAAAATGGTTTTCCAAATCCTCTAAAGCCCAAGAAGAGATGGCTGCTATAAAGGAAATCTTTAGGAAGATCGATGCTCTAAGCCATGAGGCCAAGGCGCATCGATCACATGAAAGCTCATCTCGGGCAAAGAGAAGGAACATGCATGGAAAACCGATCCGAAACTCGATAAAGGATATGAAGCTGGAGATGAAGCCCGAAGGCGAATCAAATCATCCATCCCTAAGCCCCTAAGCACTCCGAGTTCCAAGCAAAAATCAAAAAAAGATTTTCATAGTTCAAAAAACCAAAAAAAACCTAGAAAATTTTCAAAAACCAAAAAAACTTGAAAAACAAAAAGTTGAAATTCTGAAAGTTTTGAATGAAGTACACATTCCTGGGCACACACAGAGTGGGGCATGAGATCCACGCTCAACAAACCCCACTAGTGGCACGAAAGGATGAGAGTCACATAGGATTAGAAAGAGAATGCCTCGAAAAGCAATGGGAGCTCGAAGAGAGTCACCCGAGGAAAAGGCCTACTCTCACCACGAAAAGGTAGACGAGCCGAAAAGAGGTATGTCCAAAACTTCTCCTCCTCTAAACTCTCCTCTAGACGTAGGGTCATTGGATGCATCGAATCACACCCACAAACCCACAAACCCACAAAACATGCTCAAAAGTGAAGATTTGCAAGGTGCGCCGAATGTCCCGCACCAAATGGAATTTCAAAATGAAAAACCAAATAAAGATCAAAATATGGTAGACATGGTTACTAAGGCATGCATCGACATCCTAGGAACACCTAACTCTACCATGCAAACTTCCTCGAGCTTAGTCTTGTGCCATGAACCCAGGCCTACGGCCCTAAACCCAAATAATCCCATCCCTAGGGGCACCTTGTGTTGCACCTAGGGAGCATGTCAAAACCATTCCTTAATTAGAACCTAAGCCTAGGGTCGTGTGGAAACTCAAGTCTTCCACCACCCATCTATCCCAGCTCCAACCCAAAATAAAACGGGTATATACCCATGATGTGGACGATTCCAAGTTCTAAGGCCATCAACTTTATAAAACCTTTTCAAAAATCAAAAAGCCTTGAAATATGATCTTAAACATGGGATATAAACCATACCAAGGTCTAGGAGCTAAAAACCAAGGTAATCTAGAACCAATCATACCTACACCAAACCCGAATCGATATGGATTGGGATATATCCCATTCATACCCCCTGAGCCACCACCTAAGACCACTTGGGTCAAGGGTGCCCCTAGAAGGCTAGAACCCACTAAAACCGAAACTCATGGCTTAGATCTATTGTTTGAAGTCTAATTCATGGAGTTTTCTTTGTAGGGTCGATGGAAGATCACCCCTTTTCAGAAAAAAAAAAGAAAAAAAAAGATATTCCCAAAACCAAAATAATTGAAAAAACCTTCAAAATCCCAAAAACATTTTAAAAATCTGAAAATTTCGAAAAGAAATTTGTTTTCATTCATTCCCCCATTCTTCATTTGAGAAAAAGTTTCAAAAAGAAAATCTTTTATAGGAACCCTTAAATTGTGTTTTGAAAAGGGCAAAATAAATGAAGAAATTTCGAAAATTCCAAAAACAATGGCATGTACAAAGCCAAGTTCAAAACATTTTCAAAGATCGTATATACTCCCAAGTCAAAATCGTCCAAGCTGGTCATAGCTCTCTCTTACCTAGAATGAGAATCATGAAAGCAAGGAGGAAGATCCCCTCATCCATAAGGAGGATCACGCCTTCACGCTTCCCGAAATTCATAGAATCCTTGACTTGGAAAAATTGGAGATTTTTAGAGTGAATCTAACCCATAGTGTGTGCATGAGCATCATGCATTGCATCATGAAACCTTATATTTTGCATGAACCATACCGGGTCTAGCCATCATGAGATCGTCTACCCTTAGAGCCAAAGTTGGTGAAAGAATTCATGTTAAGCCAAAGGGGCATGAAAGTTGACCCCCCTAAGTATCGAGCCATCATAGGCATGTCTCCATATGAATCAAATCTGAAACCTCCAAGGTTAATTCGAAGCTAGCAAGATGTTAATCTCTCAAGGAGACTTTTTGAAAAAGGGTTAAAAATTGAAAGATGATTTTCAAAAAGTTTTTGAAAAATTCATAGTAAATCCTCCAATTTTCAAAACCTCCAAAGTAAAGCTTTACATTCCAATTCGTGTGAATGCATTGGGTGTTTTACTTACTCAATGTGAACATGATATCCATAGAAAGTGTGCCATTTACTACGTTTTCGAAAACTCTATTAGCATATGAAAGAAAACACCAAACGATAGAGAAAATCGTGCTCGGTAGAGACTACCAAAATTGAGACATTATTTCCATGACATGAAATAGGGATAATGTCGATTGATTCAAGCACTTGTTTGAAAATCCTATCCTAACGAGTAGGCTATATAAATGGCTGCTCCATTAAAGGGACAAGCCCCTAGATCATGTGGTTGAATTGTCTCTTAATATCAGTGTTGTCCGTACGTATCGTATCGTGGGCCACCACGATATGATACGGGCCCCCGTATCGCAGGTGCAGGCGTATCGCACCGTATCGCCCTGGGACCCGTATAAAGGGTCCCGGCCCGAGGGAAACCCGCGATTTTTGGCGGGTTTCCTCTCTCCTTTTAGGTTCTTCAAGCTCCCTAAGAGTCGGTTTTCGCCTCCTTGGTGTTCAAAGCTCTAAAATCGTGCCCTACGGTGTCCGTCCAAGCCTCCAAACTCGGATTTAGGTATATTTTTAATGTTTTTTTCCTTTTTTTCTTTTATATTTATTGTTTTTTGTGTTATTTCGGGTTTTTTTTTTTTGAATGACAAAATATGAAGTTATTAAGTGTGTGTATACGATTTTTATTGCATTCATGAAGTGGGAGACACTCGATTTGAGTGTTATTTGAAGATTGGGGGATTTACGAAGTGCTTTTATTTTCAGGTTTTTGTTTGAATTAAAGTACTCCATTGAGATGGCAGGAAGGGGTGGTAGAGACTCTCATTCAAAGTCTGATGATCCGGCATGGCAGTGGGGTATACCAGTTGAGGGTTAAGGTTAAAAATCAGATGTTTATTTTGTGAAAAGGTGGTTAGTGGTGGAATTTCAAGGTTGAAACACCACCTAGCAGGAACCAGGAAAGAAGTTGCTACATGCACAGGCAGAGTTAGAAGTGTGCCAGAAGGTATTAAATGGCAATGCTTGCAGATGATTGAGAGCATACAGGAAAGGAGACAACAAAAGGATGATTTCCAGATGTGTGAAGAAGTTGATGATGCTACTGCCACTGGAGTTGGATTCACTGATAGTTTGCCTTCAGATGCTAGAACAGATATTGGTAGTAGCAGTTCGCGAGCACCTAGCAGAGGAAAGAGGGTTGCATCTGAAGACTTTGAAGGTGGCAGAAGAGGAAGTTCAGGAAGGAGTAGAGGAAGAGCTTCTTCTTCTAGCATACATTCGTTCTTTCCTCCTTCCACTACACCTGGTGCTCAGCCAGGAATTCGTGCTGCTATGGCTTCAGAACAACTGCACGATCAAGCAGACCTTGCAGTGGGTAGATGGTTTTATGATGCATGCATTCCATTTAATGCAGCAAACAGTTTTCATTTTCAAGCAATGGCAGATGCAATTGCTAACATTGGTCCAGGATACAGGATGCCCTCTTATCAGAAGTTGAGAGGGAAGATATTAGATCAGACCGTGATTGAAGTGCAGCAATACTGTTCGACTTTGAGACAATCGTGGAAGGAAACAGGATGCACTATCATGGCAGATGGATGGACCGATAGGCGAGGAAGGACATTGCTAAACTTTCTTGTATATTGTCCTAAAGGACTCATGTTTTTGAGATCTCTAGATATGTCAGAGGAGAGGCACACTGCAGAGATCCTACGAGAGGAATTTGATAAGGTTATACAAGTGGTTGGGCTAGAAAATGTAGTCCAATTGATTACAGATAATGCAGCTAACTACAAAGCAGCCGGAAAGGAGTTAGCTGATATTTATGGGACTTTCTACTGGACACCATGTGCAGCCCATTGTTTAGATCTCATCCTCGAGGACATCGGTGAGATGGATGAAATAAAGGCAGCAACTGAGTGTTGCCAAGATATTACAAAATTTATTTACAACCATGCATTTGTTTTATGTATGATGAGGAGATACACAGAAGGTGCAGAGCTTCTTCGCACAACTGCAACTCGGTTCGCAACAAACTTCTTATCTGTACAGAGTATTGTGAGACAGAAGCAAGCTTTAAAGAGAATGTTCTCCTCAGATGAGTGGCAACAATTTGCAGAGTTGCCACAAAACAGAAGGAACAGAAAGTTAAATGAGATTGCAGAAACGGTTTTTAGAAGTTCATTTTGGAATGCATGTATCAGATTATTGAAAATTACTTGTCCTTTAGTGAAAGTTTTGAGATTGGCTGACAGCGAGGAGAAACCATCTATGGGCTACCTTTATGAATCCATGGACAGGGTAAAAGAAGCAATCAGAAATAACTTTAATGGAAAAAAAAGAGATTATGTGCCCGTGTGGAAAATAATTTATAGTAGATGGAATAAACAATTGCATCAGCCTATTCATGCAGCAGCCTACTATCTAAACCCATCATTGAGGTACTCAACAACCTTCAAAAGGGACGGTGAGGTTAATCGAGGAATCATTGAATGCATCGACAGATTAGTCCCTGATGAGAGCATAGTAGATGCGATACATCGAGAGATGGAGATATATGATAATGCTCTTCACTTGATGGGTTTGCCTGTTGCAATTCGCAACCGCTCTACGATGCGTCCAGGTACATTGTTTATTTTCATATTTAAGTTGCATCTTACATTACTGTGGATTATTATGTCTCTAATGTTTATATTTTTTTTTACAGATGTTTGGTGGAACAGGTTTGGAAGTGATTGTCCAAACCTTAGAGATTTTGCAGTTAGAGTCTTAAGCCAAACCTGTAGTGCAACAGGTTGTGAAAGAAATTGGAGTGTTTTTGAACACATCCATACAAAAAAGCGCAACAGGTTGGAACACAAAAGGCTTAATGATTTGGTTTATATTCGTTGTAACATGCGCCTTCGTGAAAGGTAATGTTGTATTACTTTCAAATTTTCAATTCGATATTATTTAACTTCAGTTTTCAATTGTTAATATTACTTACTAATTGTTTATCTTTGTTTGTGTCGTAGGCAATTAAAAAAAGTAAATAGAGAAGAAAGTCAGTTCGATCCAATAAGTTTGGATAATTTTGATATATTAGAAGATTGGGTTATGGAAGACACTGAAGAAAATGCCCTCCTAACAGAAGAAGACATTGCCTGGATTAATTTGGAAGGAGCGCAACAACATTATGGAGATGAAGAATTTGATTTTGAAGAAGAAGGTGTGGGCGTGGCTGATGATGATGAGGATCTACAACAAGGAGAAGATGAAGATTATTTAGTTGATGATCCTGATTACAATTTGTAAAATGTAACATTATATGTAACTGTAGTGTACTGTAAAGTGTAAACTATGTCTGTATTTTATTTTTTGGATTCAAAATATATAAATTTGGATGCAATTGTTCAATGTTGAATGCTCAATCTGTACTAAACTTACATTATATGAATTTAAAGCAATTATCAGATTTTTCCTGATTTTTTCCTGATTTTTTTCGATTTTTTACTATTTTTTATTAATTTTTAATTATTTTTTACATTATTTTAATATTAAAGTACGATACGATACGCCCGTATCGTGGAGACCAGCGATACACGATACGATACGCGTCAGACAACACTGCTTAATATACACATTCCATACTGGATTAAATGCTCAATATTTTGCAAATGAATTTTAAAACCATACTTTAACAAATTGTTTTAAAGAAAATCAAGTATGGAAAATGTATTTTGAGGAAACAAAGAATCAAGGGGCAGGTATGGAAAGCATCTTCATACCTCCCGAGAAAGAAGAAAAATACCAAGTGCCATTCGACTAGATTTTACATGTTCAAATGATGTTGCCAAGTATGAAACACTCATACAAGGCCTAAAAATTTCGAAAATCTAGGAAATCATGCATTGAAATCTTTGGAGATTCTATGTTTGCTACAAACCAAATTTCGAAAGTTTGGCAAGTCAAGAACAAAAACCATGTTACGTCAAGAATTGGGCCTAAGAGTGGTCGGGTTTTTTCAAAATATGCACCATTGGCACTCACGATTTGGAATGCTTGCCAAAATGACCAAAATTGTATTAAAAAGTCTTGGTTTCAAGACATTGAAAAAAAAATTTAAAGGGAGGATTTCCCGAATTCACTTCTTCAAAATATAAGTTTTGATTGGAAAAATTTTAAACCCTACATATGAGCTTGAAAAAGAAAAATTTTCAGCATCTTGTTGATATGAAAACCTTGATGTGGTTAAGACACAGTACATGAATTTCGCGAGAATGTGGAGATCATGTCAATTCAAATATAATAGCCCTGAGGATCACTTAGGGCTGGTTATGTTGGTCCATCCTTAAGCAAAAACTTATCATGATCATGTTAGAAATGTCATGATTGTCAAATGCAAGGACATGTCATTCCATCGTCAACCTAGAATTCCCTTTGAAAATCCATGGCCCTTCACCTTGAGGCCGCATGATATCATACACTCATATCAAACTAGGGGCATTAAAAATGCATCCTCTAGACATATTCATAAAGACTCAATTTCATAGAACATGTATCTCCATATCATGTGGTAAATTTCATATTGCCATCATTTCATAAAACATGTATTCCCATTGTATCACATGGAGTACATTTTTACATGTCATGCATCACATTCACCCAAAGAAGCCCAAAAAGGTGGCAGCCCAAGTAGGATTGTCCCCATGTCATAGAAATGAGCAATAAAACTCGATAATACATGTTGATTGATTGATGTTATGGGTAGAAATTTAGGACACCCCGAAAATGCCCAATACTTGAAAGGGTCTATGATAAATTCTTTTGAAAAGATTTTTAAAATTGAGCTCCTTTGAAACTTCTTAAAAGAAGGATCAAGATTGATTGTATAACCCCGAATGAGGAAATTGATGCTTTACGAAAAGTAGAGTTTTCAAAATCAAATTGGTGACATTTCAAAAATCCTTGGCTCACAAAATGAAGCCTTATTCAAAATAGCAAAATATTTTCAAATGGTAGATGCTATTAGGAAATGAGATGATCTTGGTTGAATAACCAAAGGGATAAGTTTTTTCCCATTTTATTTCTCTCTCCAAAAAGGAAAATTGGCAATGTTCAAAAGAAAAATAAAAGACAAAGAGAATACAAAACTCCTTAAAAAAGAAGTCTTCCCCGAAAAGAAAAGGGAATCCACAAACTTCTTCAAAATGAGTCTTCTCTTTGAAAGAAAAAAAAAAAAAAGAATGCAAAAACTCCTCCGAGAAGAAGTCTTCCCCGAATAGTCAGAGGGAATACAAAGACTTCTTCAAAAGAGGTCTTCTTTTGGAAAATGAGAAAAAAGGAAAAGAAAAAGAAAAGAGAATGCAAAAACTCCTCCGAGAAGAAGTCTTCCCCGAATAGACAGAAGGAATACAAAAACTTCTTCAAAAGAGATCTTCTATTGAAAAAAAGAAGAAAAAAAAAGGAAAAAGAAAAGTCAAAGCTCAAAAGAGTAATTTTCTGTCTTTGTTCCTTAAACCACGGGACACTTCAGAAGGGACCGTGGTAACTCTTTCCCATATCCCTGCAACTTATCCCAATGAAAATCCTAGAGTAGGAATAGAATCTACTCATTTGGATTTCAATTTGTTTAAGAATTAGACTTTGTTTTATGAGAAATGGAACATTGAAATGTTTTCCAAAATTTTCTACCAAAAAAACTCTACCAAGTAGTAGGTATCGAAACCCAAATGAGGGAAGTATGAAAAATGGAAGTCCTTTTTTATGGAAGATAAAAGGAGTTCCTTTTTTAAGAAAGAATTTTGAAAAAACCCAAAATGTCAAAAAAAAGACATGGGATAATTCTGCTTGGAGCAGCCGGCCTTTAAAGGCTCTCTCCAAGCTCAAAAACCCTAAAATTGACTCTCCCAAAAAGCTCTCCTCATTCATACTATGCATGCATTCAGAAGTCATTCATGCATGATTATGCCCCATATAGGAAAAAAGTCTCTTTTGGCAGTAAATCCCTCTCCTGAAATCCAAGAAAAGGAGTTTACGAAATGAATGACTGATTTATATTCTGAAGAAAATTTGGGAAGTAAATCCATAAAAGGGTATTTCTTCTTTGCCATTATCGAAATCAATTTGGATTAATGCCAAAGTGGGGCATCTGCAAACATCCAAAAATTTTCAAATGTTTTCAAAAACTCCTGAATTTCCAAAAACCAATTTAAAACCTTTATAAACCTTTAAATTCAAAAACATCCCAAATTTTAAAGTTTAAACATTTGGGGAAATACTTTAGAGTTCTAAATTCGAGTTAAAATAGCCTCTGAATTTCGAAACAGATGAGATCCAATCCAAGCCCAGATTCAGATTGATTCAAAAGAAGAGAAGATAAAGTTGAAGCCCGATCAAGTTCAAATGCTATCCCATTTCATCCAAGACAAGAGGAAATTAAGGTGGAACGTGAGTCATTCAAGAAACAAGTTCAAGCATGGCCGAATTGATTTGGAAAAACATAGCTAGGTCCGGCCAAGAGCGTTGGATCAAGTTGTAAAGAAATGCCAAGGTGAACTAAGATCGGCTGCATCAAAGGCCTAATTAACCACATTCAAGCTCAACACATGGCACCCTAAACCAGCCCACGTGGGGCTAGTCCAAGTCACCATGGAAGGAACCAAGTTTTATCAAAATGATCAAGCTAAAGTGCATCCACCTCAAGTTCGTGACACTCTAGCCGGTTGAAGCTAGGACCAAGAGTGGAGCCTAGGCAAGGCCCATCACACCCAAGACCAACCCACATGGGGCTGGTCCAAGTCAACACAAGGTGGACCACTTGTATTAGATCAAGTGGATCAAGAAAGCAAGGGAGTTGGTCCAAAAACCCACCCCATGGAAGGGGCTAGAAACCAGCCCCCTTGGCCTATAAAAGGGGCCAAGGGGGGCGAGTTTCACTATGCTTGGTTGTCTTTATCTCTCACCAATTGAAGGGGTCTTGGGGCTGATCTTGGGGCATCAAGAGGGTCTGCAACAAAGAAAAAAATGTGAGCTGAGAGTGAAGGAAAAGAGAGGAGAAAAAGAGGGTAGACATAGGAGGGAGAGTGTGTGAGAGTTTGAAGCAAAGGAGAAGAAGAGCTGGCCGGATTCTACTCTTCGAATTCCAGCCGATCGGAGGCAAAACCTGTAAGTGTTTCCTTCATTGTTTTAAAATTCTTCTTCCATATTAATTCAATTGAATTGGGATTGTATTAATGGAGCAAAGCCTCCCTCACATTGTAATAGTGATTAGATTTGATGCATTCATTTACATTTGCAGAATTTTCACTATTGCACACACACACTCTATGTGTTTGATGATATTTCTACCCCAATATATGTTATAGACATTGTATACTTCTAATCCCCTCTATGCTTAAGCTAATAAGTACTTTCAATTCCTTTACTTTCAGCCATTTAAATTCGGAGTAGAGTTGTTGCAATTTGCTTTGGTGTGAGTTTGCATCATTATGTTCATAAAACATAAAACACTATTTCAGCATCTATGTATCTGTTCCTTCCTGTAATTTTCATTTTGGTGTGAGTTTGCATCATTATGTTCATAAAACATAAAACACTATTTCAGCATCTATGTATCTGTTCCTTCCTGCAATTTTCATTCCGTGATGCTTGCTCTAATTCGATTGAAATTCAGCACACGTACTCTACACACCCTAGGGCACTTTAAGTAAAATTGGTAAGATTTAAGGATCGCCCAATCCCGTAATAAAACTGGAAAAGGACCGAAGCATTTTCTAAATCACGTTTTGTACAGTCAGATTCCCTAAAACAGAGGTCGGGTAAAATCCAATATCTTTGTCCACAAGAATCCAATTCACTTGATTTTTGATGCAATATCCATAGCTTTCCAACAACATTGAAATCATCAAAATCGGAATTCTGGTTACAGAAATACATGCTCATCTTTGAGTCTCTGTCTTTCTGTGACAGAACTGTTTCGAGCCAATGAGTCAGTCTGCTTCAAACATTTACTCTAGATTTAATACTTTTCCAAATCGAGATCTGTAAAGTGCTACAGATCCTCCACACCATAGCCTTTGCCTGATAAAATTTTGGTGATTTTTGGAGGTATGTAAAGTGTTCAGATCAATTCGGGAAACAAGGCCCTGAAAACAGAACTTTCTGTTTTTCAGGACTTATTCATTTCAAAGTCTTGAATCAAGTGCACATACTACTTCTTTCACAAACACCAACTCTTCATGTGATTTGGAGTTCATCTTGGTTTCAAAATTGAAATTCCCAAACGCTTAGACTGACCCTTAAGCATCGGTTCAAGAAGGTATAAAGCAAGGTCAGAAAAGTCAAGAAGGTATAAATCAAATTATGGTTTAAAACAATCATCACGGGCATGGTTTGAAAAATTCAGTGAAGGTGTTATGAATTTGGGTTCAAACAGTGTGTCAGTGATCATTCACTATTTATCAAGCAAGGTCAGAAAACTATTATGTTATTATTGGTATATATTTATGATATCATCATTATAGGTGACGATACTGAAGGCATAGTCAACCTAAAGAGAAGACTAAGTACATTATTTGACTTAAAGGATTTGGAAAAATTAAATTACTTCCTGGAAATAGAAGTGATTCACAAAAATAATTGCTTATTTGTAAGTCAAAGAAAATATATTCTTGACTTACTGAAGGAAACTAAAATGGAGGATTGTAGGATATGTTTTATCCAATAGATATTTCTAAAGAAGATAGTGATAACACTGCAAAATCATATGGAGATGTTGGCAAGTACTAGAGACTAGTGGGAAAGTTGATATATGTTACTATAACAAGACCTGACATCAGCTTTGTAGTTGGATATGTTAGTAGGTGGATGCACTCTCCATCTAAACATCATATGAACATAGTGTTTCATATCATCAGATACTTGAAATCCTCAATTACTTATAGCTTACTATATGCTCCACATTCATCACTTTATATAAAGATTTATTCAGATGTTGATTGGACAGGCTCCAAAATCGATAGAAAATCAACCTATGGTTATATGGTATATTTGGGAGGTAATAAAGTATCTTGAAAAAGTAAAAAGCAACCTGTGGTAGCCAGGTAAGTGCAGAGGCTGAGTATCGTGCTATTGCTTTAGGCATGTGTGAGGGCTTATGGATTATATCACTTCTAGATGAGATTGGTCCGAAAAGAAACATTCCAATTAACTTCTTTACTAATAGTAAAGTTGCTATTCAAATAGCCTTGAATTTAGTATTTCATGAAAGGACCAAACATATTGAAATAGATTGCCACTTTATCAGAGAAAAGATTTCCCAAGGGATCTTCAACCTGGTTCATGATCAGAGGATCAATTGGCAGATATCTTCACTAAACCAGTTGCAGTCAATGGATTTAAGAAAGCTCTTGCCAAGTTGGGAGTTTCAAGTCTTCAAGACTCAACTTAAGGGGGCGTGTTAGAGATAAGTTGGAGTTTGAATTCTTAGATATTAAGTTTAAAGTTTAAGTTAGGTCATGTATTTATAAGTATATTTATGTTTAATTCGTGGTTTGAATCCCAATGGATCAGATTATGATCCATTGGGAATCTGGTAAGGTTAGTCACTTAGTAAGGGTACTTAGGTTATTTAAGTTAAATTAGTATCTATAAAGTCTTAAGTCTGTAATTAGGTTAAGACATTAAATAAGAAAGTGTGACAGGAGACGGCAGCCATGTGGGCGCCGACCTGTACTTCTCCAATTCCAATTCCTAATCTTTGATTTCAAACTGTATCACTGCATCTCACACACGATTCCACCTAAGTCACACAGACACTTCTAAGAGGTGGAGTATCGACCTCGACATGGGTGTGACACCGACACCGACACCGTGTCGGTGCAGCATGGCAAAAAAAATGCAAAAAAAAAATATTTATTTTTTTAACTCACAGTTCTGCCGCCTATGGTGTATTTATCCTGGAGAACCCGATCAAAGAGGGAATAATCCATGAAGACGATGAAACCGAAGCCTCTTAGTCGACTCGTATGATGACCACCTTAGTTACCTTACCATAGTTTCCAAAATGCTCATTCAGCTTGTCTTCCATCATCTCCCATGAAACTCCACCGATGAACGTAGAAAAATATCTCAACGCGAACCTTCTTCACTTCCTTTTGTGTGGATATTCAACGCTTCAAAATCTGGTATCGATTTTGAAGCTCGGGTCTTTTTGGATAAATGGGTCTGAATAGTGAAGATTGATTTATGTATTATGAAATTAGTAGTTGTTTACCGTTTATGTGTTTTGCTTTAATATAAAGTTGTGTACTTGCTATTGTCATATACTTATGTTAATTAATGTCTCACTTGTTGTAGCTTGAATATTATATATTATATATTATATTATATATTCTAGCCATGTCATCGCACTCAAAATTTTTGAAATTTGCCGTATCCCGCATCCACACCCGCACCCGCACCCACACCCATGTTACATAGGATTCCACATTTACATGACTATACATAACGTGGTGAATTTTGGGCATGGAAATTGTACTCACCATAGTTTCCAAAATACTCATTCACCTTATCTTCCGTCATCTCCTATGAAACTCCACCGATGAATAGAGAAAAATATTTAACGCAGACCTTCTTCACTTCCTTTCGTGTGGATATTTCATGCTTCCAAATCTGGAACCGACTTTGAAGTTCGGGTCTTTTTGGATAAATGGGTCTGGATCCATGAAGATTGATTTGTGTATTATGATAAAATTTGTGGTTGTTTACCATTTATGTGTTTCGTTTTAATATAAAGTTGTGTACTTGTTGTTGTCATATACTTATATTAATTGATGTCTCACTTGTTATAGCTTGAATATTATATATAATATATCATATTATATACCCTAGTTGTGTCGTCGCATCCAAAAAATTTAAAATTTATCGTATCCCGCACCCGTGTGACACAGGTAACATCCATCATCACATATTTCTTTTGGTTACACATCCTTTCTTTTCACTTCAATATCCAAGGAAAACACATTTAACTGTTGTAAGATCTAACTTATCTCGAAATAAGTTATGAATATGAACATAGCATAGATAACTGAATATCCGTGATGTTACATGGAATGGAGTAAGCCCATGTTTTATCATTTGGAGTGGAGTTTTTCCAAACAAGATAGTAGATTTAGATTGTAGTCTGTTGATGTTGATAAGATGCTGAGTTGTGAGAATAGCTTCAGGCCAAAAATATTTAGGAACATTGTGTTCTAGCAGTAAGGTCCTGTCAACTTCTATGATATGTCTATTTTTCTTTTAACTAACCCCATTATGTTGCGGTGTATAAACACACGAGATTTGATGAATAATACTATAAGCTTGTAGATATCCTTATAAGCGTTGATTTACAAATTCACCCCCGTTATCTGATCTAAGTGTTTTGATGGTATGACCAAACTGAGTTTCATTTCCCCTATGCTTTCATAACTGCAAATGGAGTCTTTTGTTATGGAATGATAGGGGCAGTATATGAGAGGGAGAAGAGGAAAGGAGGAAATAATGGAGAATGGAAGGCAACCCTCTCATGGAGGGCCACCTCTCTCTTCTATTATGTAAAACCTTAACAGAATACAAGCAGGTAAGGAATGTTAAATATAAAAAAGACCAAAATGCCTTTAGTAATAAAAGACAATTACAATAATACCTAAAATATAAAAAATACTAAAATAGCACTAAAACAGTAGATACAACAAATTCTTTAACACCTCCAAGTTGGTTGTGAGATACTTCAAACTCCAAACTTGTCGAAAAACTAGTTCGTTCTTCACCACACTTGCAACAATGATCTCTCCCAGGCTTCTTTAAATCAACTTGAATAATTAACAACACACTTGGGTAGCGCACAACCCTTCTATGGGTGTCGGTTGCTCCTTCTCTTCCTTTTGTATGTGAAATGACTAAGTAACAACACTTCAGTTAAAATTGGTATGCCTTGTATATAAATCATAAAGGACTCCACCCCAAGGAAATCAAAAGAGATGTTATTTCCCATATACACCCTATATTCTTCTAGTTTAAATTCCTTTAGGTTCATTGCTCCTTTCTTGTTTTTTGAGATATGTCTCGTCGCTTCTCAATCAATCCACCAATCAGTCACCGGGCGATCCATATATAAACATTCAGATACCACGAAGATTATATCTTGCTTCTCTAATTGTCTGCATTGCTGGTGTTTTTACAGTTCTTGTTGCGACAATCACTCTTGTAGTGCCCCATTTTCCCGTAACTAAAGCACTGGACTCGAGAAGCAATTTCTTGTATTTTCTTAAAAGATTGACCACTATTTTTGTTATTTTTAACGAACTTCTTGTTTGGTTTACTCTTGAAAAAGCTCATTTTTTCTACATTTTTTTTATGGTGGGAGGCACTATCTCCACCATACACACTTCTATCATTTTTTCTAGCGCCCCTTCACATGGTGGTTTTTATCTGTGTATTGGTTGGGTGTCCTCTATCTATCGTATACTTCTATCGAATTTTTCTTCACCCCTTCACATAGTAGTTGCAACCGATTTTTCAACCCTCTTGACTATCCATTTCAGCAACTCAAGGTCATAATCTTCATGCTTCTTAGTCATACTACCACATTTTATACAAATAAATTCATCTTACCTCTTCTATGATTTAATTTGTGAAGCATATGTGGTAATAAATTGTTTTTCAGCACTTTATCTTCTCTTTCTTAGACATTTGATTGAACAAATGTCATGCAGAGTGAACATCCTCTTGAGCACTTCATCAAACACTTACGTGCTTACGTGCAGGTTCCCTTTCTATAGTATGATCATGCCACAACACCATCCTTTCTATATGTCGAGAACAAAGCACCACCCTTATGACCTTTTGTTTTGAAACAAAACCACTAGGCACAACGAACCTTTTGTTCTTCCATGAAGCCTGGTGTCTCCGTATCTGGAGGAAATATAAGGGATACATTAATGTTGGCTGCAATCACCTCTTGTTGCAATGCCTCCACCAAACCTCGAAGGCCAAACTTGTTGAATATGCGCCAAACTTGTTGAATATGCTGCATAACCATAGATGCCCACCTGACCGGATTCAGAAGACATGAGCACAATCAACGCAAGCCGGTCGTCGATCCTCCTCTTCATTATTAGCAGCACCGCCTTTATCAGATTAAATGTCCCATCAAATTAATATCGTGCATGTACCTCACAGTCTCCACTCTCTGCCACTCTAACTCCACTGCAAGACACGAAAGAGACAAAGATCTTTTCCAGCACTCTCACTCTTTCCCTCACGTGGGCCTATTGCCGATTCCATGTTGTAAAATAGGGGAGGAGGAAATGATGGAGAATAGAGGACAACCCTCTCCCTCTCTCTTCTATTATATAAAACCCTAACTTGGGGTAATTACAATAATACATAAAACATCAAAAATACTAAAATAGCAGATACAACAAATTCTTCAAGAATCACAAAGGATATTGAGCCCATTCCTCAGTTCACCATATCTAAAGGCTTTTCCCATCCTCAGATCTTGGAATTTACACCCAAAAGGAGAAAATGTTGCCGAACATTATAAATCTCTAACCAAAGAACTCAATGATAATAAATTAACAGGAAAATATAGAATATGTATAACTAATTTTAGCTGAAAATTCTGAGTTTGCATTGTCCCTTTTCCTTTCATTGGAATCAAGGCACCATTTGCCAACTTAATAATATGTTGTTCATTCCACAACCCACAGAGTTCTCCATATTAATCACTTAATGATATGTCACCTTCTTGATTTTTTTGTAATATTTTGTTTCCTAAAATATGTTTTTTAACTACTACCCAAATTTCATCGGTTGTTTCCATATACATAAATGTTTTCCTAATAGTAGAAATCGTCAATTGTATTAGCCATGAACTCACCCTTGCATCATCCTTTGACCACCATTCGAATTCTATGTTTTCTTCCTCAGGGCATTCTTGTGTCCCCTTGATGATTCCTATCTTTCCTCTTGATTTTAGAACTAGTTCTATAGATCTAGCTTATTATCGATAATTCCTTCTAATCAACTTTATGTTGGTGATTTGGAATGACTTATTCTGAGTCATTGATGCATATAGAATTATGAAACTCTTCTTTCAATGGTCCTATAGAGAAAATCACAAACAATGCAAATAATAAAAAACAATCAATCAATTTCTCAAAAACGTGGAGTTATAAGGGGTTGAGAGTCTGCGCCACTTCCTTGGCAGCCACCCTCCCTCTCTCCTTTCTTTCACTCGAGTCACCTAATAGTGTAGGGTTTCATTTTATAACGTTTTCTAACTTGAATTTCTAATATGCCCTTACTTAGTAAATGTTACAACATGCGGCTCCTATTGGACCATATCTAGAACGAATGCGAGCAGAGACCAGTTCCCCTCAAGTTGGGACCTAAATACTAATAACTCCCAACTTATCTAAAGTCCTCTTTCAGAAGCAGGCTACAACAAGATTAGTTAGCATATAAGCTAACTATTGTTTTGACCGCACATGTATAAGGTTGAAAATTCTTGCAGATAATTTCTCTCGAATAAAATGACAATCAACATCAATATGCTCAGTTCTTTCGTGAAATACAGGATTAAATGCAATCTACAAAGCTACCCTATTGTCTGTAAAACACTTCACTAGAAGATTCCTTTTAAACCCAATTTCTTCTAATAAGAGATAGTACCCATAAGCCTTCACACATCCCAAGTGCAATAGCTCTATATTCTGCCCCAAAGTTGGATCTAACAACTGATTGCTTCTTGCTTTTTCGAGATACTGCATTTACTCCCACACATAGTAAATAGCCTAATGTAGATCTTTTATCTTCAGCAACACCAGTATAAATTTTGATTCCTAAGGAATGATTCTTTGAATACAATAAACCATGAGTAATAGAGGATTTCAAGTATCTTATGATATGGAATATTGAATTCATATGATGCCTTGTAGGAGAATGCATTATATGCTTACATAGCTCACTACGAAGCTCATATATGGCCTAGTAATAGTGAAATATATAAGTTTTCCCATTATCCTTTGATATCTGCCCACATCTTCATATGGTTCTTCAGTTGTACTAACTAGATCTTTTTTTGTTTCAATTGGTATGGTACACAGCAATCCTTCATCTTGGTCTCTCTTAATACGTCCAAGATATATTTTCTTTAGCATAAAAACAAGTTGTTATCTTTTCTAATGATCTCAATCCCTAGGAAGTAATGAAACTTCCCAAGTCCCTCAAGTTAAATAAACAATGAAGTTTCTTCTTTAGAGAGGTGATTCCTTCAATATCATTCCTGTAATAATTATATCATCCACATATACAACCAATAAAATAGTTCTCACCCTGTTTTGTGAATAAGGTATGATCACTTATTCTTTTGGGCTAAATTTTTCAAATCATGCCATGGGAGATTGTTTTAACCCATATAGAGATTTCTTCAATTTGCATACCTTGTTCAATAAGACTTTCTGATTGTATACCGGTGGTAGATCCATATAAATATCTTCATTAAGGTCTCCTTGAAGGAATGCATTCTTGACATCAAGCTGTCAAAATTCTCACTTCTGATTCAAAACTGTACTTAGAAGAGATTGAATAGTGTTCATCTTTGCTACTTCGGAAAATCTCTTATTATAGTTGATTTTATATGATTGACTATAACCTTTAGAACCCAGCCAAGCTTTTTACCAATCTATACTCCCATCTATATTAAATTTAATAGTGTATACCCACTTATAGCCCACGGTTTTCCTGTTTGGTAAAAGGTATGAAATAACCCACGTTTTGTTTGTTCCAATGCTTTTATTTCCTCATCCATGGCAACATGCCATGTGAGATTCTGATTTGCCTCATCAAAACTCTTAAAAATGTGAGTACTTTCTGCATTCATCACAAATAACTGATATTCTTTTAAAAAATTAGTATATGATACTATCTGATGTAATGGATATGTAGCAGTCTCACATTTTTCCTTTATGCAATAGGTAAATCATCATAAATATTAGAAATATTAGATATTACCTGAGGAGGTAGAAGAATTGTTTTAGGGTGAGGATCTTGATCCAAGGTAGCATCTTAGTTTTTCATGATGGCTTTCTTTTTTTCTCTAGAATAAGTTTTTCATTCACTCCTTTTTGGCAGCATGCTTTCTTGTATATCCATCTCATTTAATGGAACTTCACCTGAAGGCATGATCGGCAACACCATAGGAGGATGGTTACTGGTTGATTGATTGTCCTTGTTCTCATAAAATAGAACTTCCTCATGAAATGTCACATCCATAGTAACATAGCATCTTCTACTTTTTGTGTCAGCATTTGTATCCTTTTTTAGTGGAAGAGTATCCTAGAAAGATACATAATAGCTCTAGCATCAAGCTTATCTCTAGCATTTTTATGTACAAGTGAAAAACAAGTACAACCAAAGATTTTTAAGGGAACACGAAACTATTTTTGGTCTGGACATAGTAGGTAAAATGAAGAGTTTCCATTAAAAACAACACTAGGCATACTATTTATAAGATAGCCAGTTGTTAAAACAACTTCTTCCCAATAAAATTTGGGTACATTATATCCAATTAATAACATTCTTGCCAATTCCAAGACATGTCTATTCTTTCTTTCAGAAACTCCGTTCTGTTGTGGAGAATATTAGCATAAAGTTAGATGTAAAATACTTTACTGAGAACGAATGAGTTTAAAGAATTATTCATATACTCTTCCCCCATTATCGCTACGTATAGTTTTTATGGAAACTGAAACTTTGTATGAATAAATTCACACAACTACAACTACAACTACTACAACTAAGCCTTTTCCCATACTAGATGGGGTCAGCTACATGGATTCTTGTTTTTTTTTTTGTAGAATCCATGTTAAGTCCGACAAAGTTTTACGCTGGCTGCTGGAAGCCTAACACAACCCTCCTTTTTCCGGGCTTGGGACCGGCCATGAAAGGGTGATTCCTTACATAGGCGGAGTTGTATGAATAAATTCACAATGACAAAATATTCATGATTTCATCTCTAGATCTGATGAGGTAAACCATAGAAAATCTGGTGCAGTCATCTATAAATGAAATAAAGTATTATAGCCATAAGGCAGTAATAGAGCATGGTCCCTAAACATCTGAATGCACAATCTCAAAAGGTTTTAAAGATGGAGTTTAATTTATGAGAAAGGAGTCACGATGATGTTTTGCCTTCTGACAAGTTTTGCATCTTAAAATAAAGTCATTACAATTCTTAAATTCTGGTAACAAAAATCTTATTCCAATGAGTGGTAAATGTCTTAATCGTTGGTGCCACAAAGTAAGATCTGCTTTCTGTTTTTCAGCAATAAAGATCGATCCATTTCCAATGATGTTAGTCTCCTCATAGTAGTACAATCCTAGATCCTTCTTGTCTTTAGTTCCTGAAAGACACAGTGAGTAGTATCAAAGGTCATTCGACAATGTAAATCTCTAGTCAATGCATGTATAGAAGTAAATTGACTAAGAGGGTAGGAACATGTAGCACATTCTGTAGAATTCTCAGAGATGTAACTATACTCTCTTTCTCAATAATAGGAGTGTTAGACTCATCCACCATTTTGATTCCAATATTTTTATGAAATGAGTGGTAGTGGTAATAGCATTGGTTCTTGTTCCACTACAAGAGCTCCTAATCGCTTGATGACTATGAGGAGTAGTAGAGATAGTGGGATGCATTCATATTTTTCTCACGTATAACACGTAAACATCGAGGAATAAAATCAGTTATGGCATTGAAGGATGTAATTTAGAAAGTAGATATGAAGTGTGCTAAATTTTTATACAAAAATTACCTTTCTTTTAATGTTACAAATTCATTTTCCTTTCAAAGTATGGCAGATGTTATTCCTAGTGTGGGAATAGGTTAGAGTCCCTACATATGCTTTGAGGGGTAAATTGTTGCAAAATTGGGTTGAAGAATATCGGAACATTATATGGAAAGCTAATGGAAGTGGTAGATACTATGATTCGATGAAAGATTCATATTCTATGTTTACAAAATACAAAGTGGGTCGGATAAAAAGCAAAGAAGATAGAGGATATAGGTTTTAAACTCTGGTACTCAGGTAAGAAAAGTCTCGAAAAGGAGTTGGTATTATCATAACAAAGATTTTAAGGATAGTGTAGTAGACACAACAATATGATGACCGAATCATGATGTTGAAATTAGTATTATGAGTAGAGGTTTTGAATATAGTTTATGCTTACGCACCTTAAGTAGGACTAGAAGATAGTATAAAGACATCTTTTGGAGAAGAGTTAGATAAGGTGATTCAAAGGATTCCACAAAGGGAGATGATTTGTTTAGGAGGATACTTAAATGGACATGTCACTAAAGACGCATTAGGATATCAAAGTATTCATGGAAATTTTGGTTTTGGAGATATAAATGAGGAAGGTAGGGAGATTTTAAATTTGCTATGGCATTTGATCTCTTTATAGTAATACAATCTTCAAAAAAACAATATGAACATTTAATTACTTATAAGAGTGGCTTATTACAAACACAAATTAATTACTTTATTTGTAGAAAGAAAGATAGAGCGTGTTGTAAAGATTGCAAGGTAATTCCAAGAGAAAGCTTAACCACCCAACATCGACTTTTAGTTATTGATTTGCAACTAAAAAAATGGACAAAGAAGAAAACAGTGCATCGAGCTATTCGGACTAAATGGTCGAACCTCAAAAGCGAAAAAGAAGATATATTTAAACAGAAAGTCCTTCAAGAAGATGTTTGGATTATGTTGCCACACCTTATCATATGTGGAACAATATGGCTATACATATTAGGAAAGTGGCAAAAGATGTGTGAGGTGTATCTAAGAGTGGTGTACCGGCACAAAAAAAAAACTTGGTGGAGGAGTGAAGTAGTGCAAAATAAAATCAAGGCAAAGAGGGCACGTTACAAATTACATTATGCTAAGAAAACTAGTGAAACCTTAGAAGCTTATAAGAAAGCAAAAAAGGAAGCGAAAAAGGCCGTTAGTGAAGCAAAAGCTAAGATTTGGGAGGACTTATATAAAAAACTCAACTCAAAAGAGGGTGAAAGAGATATTTTTAGGATAGCTAGGGCTAGAGATAAGAAAACTAAAGATCTTAATTATGTTAGATGCATAAAAGACGAGGATGAGAAAATTCTAGTGGCAAATGATGATATAAGAAATAGATGGAAAAACTATTTTTATAATCTTTTTAATGAAAATAAAGATGTTAGTATTAGTTTAGGAGATTTAGCCAAAGTCAGAAAAGTATATGAACCACAATTTCTATCGACGTATTCAAAAGAATGAAGTCAAAGAGGCTCTTAAACATATGAAGGGTGGTAAATCGGTAGGACCAGATAATATTCCTATAGAAGTTTGGAAAATACTATGAGAAATAGTAATCACTTGGTTCACAAGACTATTTAATGAAATATGAGAAAACCGAAAGATGCCCGAGGAATGGAGAGCAAGTACACTTATACCCATATATAAGAACAAGGGAGACAATCAAAATTGTGTGAATTATCGAGGTATCAAGTTAATGAGCCATACTATGAAATTGTGGGAAAGAATTATCGAACGTAGGTTAAGACAAGTATCAAGTACAACGGAGAACCAATTTGGATTCGTGCTAGGCAGATCTATTGTTGAAGCGATTCACCTTTTGAGACGTCTTTTGAAACATTTTAGAGCAAAAAAGAAAGACCTTCACATGATATTTATTGATCTAGAAAAAACTTATGATAGAGTACCGAGGGAGGTTCTTTGGAGAACTTTGGAAAAAAGAGGTATTCCATTGACATATATTAACCTTATAAGAGACATGTATGATAGTGCAAAAACATGTGTGAGGACTCATGAAGGAACGACAGACTTCTTTGAAGTTAATATTGGGTTACATCAAGGATCAACTTTAAGTCCATACTTATTTATAATGGTGATGGACGAGTTAACAAAACATATTCAAGATGAAGTACCTTGGTGTATGTTATTTGCAGATGACATTGTATTAGTGGAGGAGTCTAAGGAAAAGGTTAATAGAAAATTGGAACTATGGAGAGAAACATTAGAAAGCAAAGGCCTCCGACTTAGTAGAACAAAGACAAAATATATGGAATGTAAGTTTGATCATTTGGTTACCTCAGAGGACATAGAAATTAAAATTGGCATACATTCATCTCCCAAAAGGAAAGTTTTAAATACCTAGGGTCAATTTTTCAGAGTGATGGAAGAATTGATGGAGATGTGACGCATAGAATTAATGCTGGTTGGTTAAAATGGAGAGGAGCATCAGGCATTCTTTGTGATAAGAAGATACCATTAAAGTTAAAAGGTAAATATTATAGAGCAGCAATTAGGCCTGCCATGTTTTATGGTTCTGAGTGTTGGGCAGTAAATCATCAACATGTACAAAAGATGTCCGTGACAGAAATGAAGATGTTAAGATGGATGAGTGGTCATACAAGAAAAGACCGTATACATAATGAGGTTATTAGAAACAAATTAGGAGTGGCACCAATAGAGGATAAAATGATAGAACATCGTTTAAGATGGTTTGGACATATAGAAAGAAGATCAAAAGAAGAACCTGTAAGAAGGTTAGAAAAACTAAATTTGGAAAGTATTAAAAGAGGTAGAGGACAACCACAAAAGTGTTGGAAAGAAACAATAAAGAATGATCTAGCTTATTGGGAGTTAACTGCCAACATGGCACATGATAGGGATATGTGGAAACAAATAATCCATGTAGCCGACCCCGTCTAGTATGGGAAAAGGCTTAGTTGTTGTTGTAGTTGTTGTTGTTGTAGTTATGATCTAGAAAAAACTTACGATAAGGTATCCCATTAACCTAGAAAAAACTTACGATAAGGTATCCCATTAACATACATTAACCTTATAAGATACATGTAGTGCAAAAACATGTGTGCGGACTCATCAAGGAATGGCAGACTTCTTTAAAGTTAATATTGGGTTACTTCAAGGATTAAAGTCCATACTCATTTATAATGGTGATTGATGAGTTTACAAAACATATAATCAAGATGAAGTACCTTGGTATATGTTATTAGCAGATGACATCGTATTAGTGGAGGAGTCTAAGGAAAAAGTTAATAGAAAATTGGAACTATGGAGAGAAACATTAGAAAGCAAAGGCCTCCGACTTAGTAGAACAAAGACAAAATATATGGAATGTAAGTTTGATCATTTGGTTACCTCAGAGGACATAGAAATTAAAATTGGCACACATTGCATCTCCCAAAAGGAAAGTTTTAAATACCTAGGGTCAATCATTTGAAGTTAATCTCTCTATTACATTTTCCCTCAACTTTGTAGGGTATGAAGAAGTTAAGAAAGAAATATTGAATAAAATTGACGTTGTAAAAGATTCATTTACTCGGTGCAACATCCATTTAGATCTAAGTATATACATAATGTGGGAGATTTTGGAAGGCCAATTGAAATACAACTCCACTCCTAGATGCAGCCAGGTATCATTTTGTTTTTTGATAAATTATTATTATTTTTTATAAATTGTTTGCTTCTTAATTCTTATTATTATGTTTTATTTTATATGAATGGTGGACTCGCTTTAGTTTAGATGCACCGAACTTGTCGAGGTTTGCTCACGCATATTAAGTCAAACATTTAGTTCGAGTGGATGAGAAAGAAATTAGAGCTTTTTTAACGCATACACGCAAAGAAGAGAAACAGATTGGAGCATGATCGTGTTCATGATTTGGTATATATTGAATAAAATATGAAGTTAAGACAAAGGTAATATAAAACAACTAAGCCTTTTTCCGTACTAGACAGGGTCAGCTACATGGATTCTTTGTTTCCACAGAGCCCTATCATGTGCCATGTTAGCAATTAACTCACAATAAGCTAGATCATTCTTCATTGTTTATTTCCAACACTTTTGTGGTCGTCCTCTATATCTTTTAATACTTTCCAAATTTAGTTTTTCATACCTTCTTAGAGGTTCTTCTTTTGATCTTCTTTCCATATGTCCAAACCATCTTAAACGATATTCTCTAGAAATTAAAATTGGCACACATTGCATCTCCCAAAAGGAAAGTTTTAAATACCTAGGGTCAATCATTTGAAGTTAATCTCTCTATTACATTTTCCCTCAACTTTGTAGGGTATGAAGAAGTTAAGAAAGAAATATTGAATAAAATTGACGTTGTAAAAGATTCATTTACTCGGTGCAACATCCATTTAGATCTAAGTATATACATAATGTGGGAGATTTTGGAAGGCCAATTGAAATACAACTCCACTCCTAGATGCAGCCAGGTATCATTTTGTTTTTTGATAAATTATTATTATTTTTTATAAATTGTTTGCTTCTTAATTCTTATTATTATGTTTTATTTTATATGAATGGTGGACTCGCTTTAGTTTAGATGCACCGAACTTGTCGAGGTTTGCTCACGCATATTAAGTCAAACATTTAGTTCGAGTGGATGAGAAAGAAATTAGAGCTTTTTTAACGCATACACGCAAAGAAGAGAAACAGATTGGAGCATGATCGTGTTCATGATTTGGTATATATTGAATAAAATATGAAGTTAAGACAAAGGTAATATAAAACAACTAAGCCTTTTTCCGTACTAGACAGGGTCAGCTACATGGATTCTTTGTTTCCACAGAGCCCTATCATGTGCCATGTTAGCAATTAACTCACAATAAGCTAGATCATTCTTCATTGTTTATTTCCAACACTTTTGTGGTCGTCCTCTATATCTTTTAATACTTTCCAAATTTAGTTTTTCATACCTTCTTAGAGGTTCTTCTTTTGATCTTCTTTCCATATGTCCAAACCATCTTAAACGATATTCTCTCATTTTATCCTGTATTGGTGCCACTCCTAATTTGTTTCTAATAACCTCATTATGTATACGGTCTTTTCTTGTATGACTACTCATCCATCTCAAAATCTTCATTTCTTTCATAAACGTTTTTGTACGTGTTGATGATTAACTGCCCAACACTCATAACCATAAAACATGACAGGTCTAATTGTTGATATGTAATATCTACCTTTTAACTTTAATGGTATCTTCTAATCACAAAGAATACCTTATGCTCCTCTCCGTTTTAACCAACTAGCATTAATTCTATGCGTAACATCTCCGTCAATTCTTCCATCTCTCTGAAAATTTGACCCTAGGTATTTAAAAGTTTACTTTTAGGGATCCAATATGTGCCAATTTTAATTTCTACGTCCTCTTAAGTAACCAAATGATCAAACTTCCATTCTATACATTCTATCTTTGTTCTACTAAGTAGGAGGCCTTTGCTTTCTAATGTTTCTCTCCATAGTTCCAATTTTCTATTAACTTTTTCCTTTGACTCCTCCACTATCACAATGTCATCTGCAAATAACATACACCAAGGTACTTCATCTTGAATATGTTTTGTTAACTCATCAATCACCACTATAAATAAGTATACACTTAAAGTTGATCCTTGATGTAACCCAATATTAACTTCAAAGAAGTCTATCATTCCTTCATGAGTCCTCACACATATTTTTGCACCATCATACATGTCTCTTATAAGGTTAATGTATGTCAATGGGATACCTCTTTTTTTCAAGGTTCTCCAAAGAACATCTCTCAGTACTCTATCATAAGCTTTTTCTAGATCAATAAATATCACGTGGAGGTCTTTCTTTTTTGCTCTAAAATGTTCTATAGGATGTCTCAAAAGGTGAATTGCTTGATCAGTAGATGTGCATGGCATGAATCCAAATTGATTCTCTGTTGTACTTGATACTTGTCTTAACCTACGTTTGATAATTTTTTCCTATAATTTCATAATATGGCTCATTAACTTGATACCTCGATAATTCGCACAATTCTGAATTATTTTTTAAGTATATAATATTATTATATTTTTTCTTTTGTTTTCTTTATAGACAAAATGCAAAGAGATGCAAGAATAATAAGGTGCCATATGACCTACTTAGCTATGAAAATGTTGATATTTTTTATGAAAAGGTCGAAGAAGAAGAGCCCCCATTAACTTAGAGGATGAAAATTGAAGAGCTTTTGCAATTAGACTATTAGGTCAAACATGTAGTGCAGCTATGTGTGACAATTTAGAGCACAAGAGAAAGCATAACAATTCCAGCGCAAACACCTCTGTACATTACATCATGCAGCTGCAAAAGAGGCAATTTAGTTAAAGTCTTCCAGTTAAAGACAGACTACTTTAAAGTTCACCTGATCTTTTACTAATTACAGTACTAGCCCTTGTTGTTTGTACTGTATCGTATCGTGTATCGTTTTTCTCCATGATACAGGTGTACCATATTGTATTGTAAAAATTTTAAACGATAGTTTAAAAAAAAATAGAGAAAATTCAGAAAAAAACAAAACAATTCTAGACAATTTCTATAAATAAAAATTTGAGTAAACATTCAAAGGAATACAACTTTCTGATTAAACAAGTAGTAGAATTACGAAAGTGGTTGTTTCCTAAAACTCCCTCCAAGTGGATCGACTCAAGATCCCACTACAAAAAATAATAGGGGGAAATCCACTTTTACCAAAATAAATCAACTAAATAAACTTCTCTTTAAATCAACTTTGTGAATACTGCACCACATCCCATATAGCAAGGGACGATGATACTAATGTATCGTACCTTATCAAAATCAATAAACATAAACCATCTTAGTTCTAGAAAACATTCATCAGAATCTGTCATTATTATTAAAAGTTGTTCAGCTTTAGTTCTTTTCTTAGAGTACTGGTTCTGTTGTGCCAATATCTTGTACTTCCCCTACACTCATAGTTTTTCTCCTGAATTATTTTGTTTGGTGACACAACGGCAGAATATGTGCACGTTGCCTTAAGCAGAACAAACAACAATTGATGTATCAGAACTTCTATTTCCCCATTGAACAGGTGTGCATCTTCAGGACATGCCATTGACAAGGAATAGTGTATAAGCTTTGGAGGTTTAGGAGACAAATCATTTGAAGAGGGCTTCCTGAGGAAAGAGGGCTCAAATATGAGCCCTTTTATAACTTAACCGGCATATCGCCCGTACCTGCATCGTACGATACAAGCCGATACACTACTCACAATATAGGTCAGTGTATCATATCATGATTTCTGATGATGCGATATGATATGCCCTATATCGTACGATACGAAGCAATACAGTACACTGGTACTAGTGTTCTAGACAATTGCAAAAGCTATTCTCTAGAAAGAAGAATGAACAATTTGATCCTATTAACCTGAAAACTTTGACATCTTGAAAACTGGATTGAAGAGAAACTTGATGTGATAAAAGATGTTTAGATTGCATGAATAGGCTAAAGGGGAAAAACAATCCATAATGGCATTGCTGCTTATATTATTACCAAAAAAAGAATGAGAAAAAGGAAAAGCAAAACAATAAGATGAAAATCACTGAGAAGAAAGATTATCTTATTGAGGTTATGTTAATGATGATCTTGATGAATGATAAGATTATCTTATTGAGGTTATGTTAATGATGATCTTGATGAATGATTTTCCATAAAAACCACAACTCGTTCACTAGAGACCACTCTGAGTAAAGCGTGTTCAATCTCCACATGAGACCCTGACAGATAGATGGCACATGAGAACACTACAGAAATAGTTGGCTGAATAGCTCCAACAAGAATATGGATTTGGTATAACACACTTTGTACGCAATGAGAATTCAAATTTACTTATAGGAACTTATATTACAAACGAATTTTCATTTAAATGTGCTGGAAACTGATGGAACCATATTTTCTAAATCCTATCTTTTGTCAATCATTTGATGGGATTTGAGACCTTACTAAAATAAGTAAATCAATGCAACCAAAAACAGTAATTTGTAAAAATTCAGAAAAGCAATTAAATGAAGAAAAGGAAACAACTGAGCAATTTTAATCAAATAAAGATTAGATAAAAGAAAAAGAATCCATGTAGCCGACCCCATCTAATATGAGAAAAGGCTTAGTTGTTGTCGTTAAAGATTGGATAAAAGAAAACAAAAGGGCAAGAGAAAAGGCTTTTCGATGTGCACTTCAAAATTTTCATGATGTCTACAAATTCAGCACAAAATCCATTTATTTGCAGTAAAAGTAATAACACCAACATTGGAACAATAAGGAGATGCAAAAGTCTGATTTAGTATTATAATATTTAAGCTGTAGGACGCTTACAAGCTGAAACAATGCCTTCGTGTAAAATCATGATTTTCTTCCCTAGGAGAATGGTGTAGAGATGAATTGTCAATATTGATATGAAGCGGTGATTAACATCATACAAAAGTGCATAAATAGAATTTGGCACAAATATTGCAAAAAGCTGTCAATTGGAGTTATAACCAGTTATAAGTCATGCTTCACACACAAGTATGTATTGGAAAAGGTGAGAAACACAGCGGATAATCGATAATAAGAAACAATACGAAAAATAAAGAGTAAAAATGGGAGATCGGAGGAGGGGGCAGACCCTCCAATAGAGGTCGCTCCCCTCTCTTTCTCTCTTTCTATTAATAAGACTCTTAACTCTAATACAAAACGTCCACCATGTTTTTGAGAAATATTAAGATTGAAATTTTCTCTAATAAAATGATAATCTATCTCAATATGTTTGGTCCTTTCATGAAACACTTGGATTAGAAGCGATATGCAAAGCTTGATTATCACAAATGAGAGTGTCATTTTCATAATCTCCCAAATTGAAGTTCTTTAAGTAGTTGTTTTCAACCAAATGAGTTCAGCAAGTGGTAAGGCCATGGCTCGATATTCTACTTCGGCACTTGATCTTGCAACCACATTTTGTTTCTTACTTTTCCAAGATATCAAATTACCTAATGAATACACAATACCCAAAAGTGGATCGTCTATCAAGAGGAGAACCTACCTTTAATCAGCATCCGAGTATCCAACAATCTGAAGTATGTCCTTTATCTTTATAGACAAGGCCTCTTCCAGGGAGCTCCTTTAATATACTTTAGGATGCGAATCACCGCATCCCAATGTGCATCACAAGGTGAATTTAGAAATTGACTTACCACACTACTAATTGCAAAGGAGATGTCGGACGGGTAATAGTAAGGTAGTTCGGTTTTCCAACTAATCTTCTATATCTTCTTGGATCAGAAGTGGCTCCCCCCGATTTGGTACTCCTTGTAGAAGTTTAGCATTCGGATCCATAGGAGTGTCAACAAGAGCTTTGCATTCAATAGACTTGTTTCTCAAGAATGTCCATGACATACTTCCTCAGAAATTACTATACCATCATTGGATTGTGCCACCTCTATTCCCAAGAAGTATCGAAGTTTGCCAAGATCTTTGGTCCGAAAGTGATGACTCAAGATATTGTTTTACCTAATTATGCCATGGTGATCACTACCGGTGATAACAATGTCGTCAACATACACAATCAAATAAATACACCCTTGAGCTTGAATGGCGATAGAAGACATAGTGGTCGGCCTCACTGCGTGTCATACCAAATTGTTGAACTACGGTATACTAAATCGGCCAAACCAAGCCCTAGGAGACTGTTTAAGGCATATACAGGAGATTTGTGAAGATGACAAACTAGTCCAAAAGACTCCCCACGAGCAACAAACCCTGGTGGTTGCTCCATGTAAACCTCTTCTTCTAGATCACCATGGAGAAAAGCATTCTTGATATCCAACCGATGAAGGGGCCAATGGCGAATAGCGAGTGCCATAGACAGAAAAGTCAAGCCGAAGCCATCTTCACCACACGTGAGAAAGTGTCCCCATAATCCAAGCCAAAAATCCGAGGTATACCCTTTTGCCACCGACGAGCTTGAGAAGGCGATCAATCTTGCCATCGGGGCCAACCTTGACCATATAAATCCACCGACAACTACAACAAACTTCCTGGGAGGAAGAGGAACAAGTTCCCAAGTGATTCAGGGTGAAGATCTTGATTCAGAGTAGTAGACTGATGCGGAAGAAAGGCCTTTCTTTTACCTCTATTATAAACTTGTCATTGCTCTGGTTGATTTTCAAGTGATGGAAGTGGTATCACATGAGGTGAATAGATATTTGATGATTGACCTTCTTTTTTGCTATAAAATGGTGTATCTTCATGAAAAGTAACATCCATAGTAACATATGATTTTTTTTTATAGGATCATAGCATTTATACCCCTTCTGAGTAGCAGAATATCCCAAGAAAATACATTTCACAGCTCGAGCATCTAATTTATCTCTAATATCATAATATATATGAACAAAGCAAGTACACCCAAACACTTTTGGTAGTAAATGAAATTACCTTTTTGAATGACATAAGGAGTGAAATGGAGTATTACCCTTTAGAACCCTGCTTGGCATACGGTTCATGAGATACACAACTGTTAAGACTGCTTCACCCCAATAAACCTTTGGAACTTTGTACCCAAGTAAAAGAGTTCTGACCACCTCTAGGATATGTCTATTTTTCCTCTCGAAAACACCATTTTATTGTGGAGAATGTGAATATGAGGTTTTACGCAAAATACCCCGATCTAAGAAATATGAGTGGAGTGAATGAGACATATATTCACCTCCATTATTACTGCGAATAATTTTAACCTTGTGCTGAAATTGGTTTTGTATAAACAAACAGTAAATGAGAAGAATATCTTTCACTTCCTCCTTGGTTCTCATAAGATATATTATGATAAACCTAGTACAATCATCAATAAAAGAAATAAAGTACTTATAACCATGTAATGAAGTAGTAGAGCAAGGCCCCCAAACATAGAGTGAACAATCTCAAAAGGTTTTGAGAATTTTTCTTCATTCAAAGGAAATGAAACACGATGATGTTTTGCCTCCTGACAGGTTTCACAATTCACATTTAAATCATTACAATAAGTAAATTCAGGCAATAACATCCTTATTTTTTATAATGGTAAATGTCATAATCTCTGGTGCCATAAAGATAACTCTCCCTTCTGCTTTTCTGTAATTATTGTCGATTGCATTGTTGCTTTTGTGACTTCATTGTAGAAATAGAGGCATTTCCGCATACTACTCTGACCAAAGATCTTCCCCGTCCTCAGTTTCTAAAAGTAGCATCCACTAGAATCAAAAATTAAACGACAGTTTAGATCTTGTGTCATGGCAAAAACGGATAATAAATTTATTGAAATATTTGAAACATGTAAGACATTCTTTAATACTCTAAAAGGTGTAGTGATACTTCATTTTCCAACTATTGGCGTATGAGATCCATCGGCTAATCTAATATTAATTTTGTGTTGAGTTAACTCATAGTCATCGAAGAAATCTCGACTACTTGACCGTATGATCTGTAGCACCTAAATCAATAACCCATGTTCTGAAATGAGAAATGCATGCATTACCCTTAGCCATAAAAGAGAATGGGTATGCTATTGTAGTTTGAGGATAACACTCGAAGAGGTAGAAGGAGTTTGTGAATCACTTAGACGGGCCTTGAGCATCTCAATCTCTTTCTTCATGTCAGCCAAAGAAGTAGCATTGTTTTTTGCATTTTGTTCGTCACTTGTGTCAGTACTGAAATAAGCTTTGTTAGACTTATAGTAAGTAGGTTTACCAACAAATTCCCAACAAGTCTCCTTTGTATGTCTTGATTTTTCACAGTGAAAACAAGTTAATTTGTCCTTCTCTTCAGATGTAATCATGTAAGTGAGGTCCAACCTCTGCCACGCCCATATCCTCCTCTTCCACGAGAGAATGAGAAGGTTGAGGGATTCCTACCCACAAATGCAGTGGTCTCTTATTTAATCTTGGTTTCCTTCTCTAGATGTTTCCTATTTTTTTCCCAAAGTAAGAGAGAGTACACTGTGCTCAATGAAGGAAGCTCTTCTCTGCTGAAAATATTGTTTTTTACTGCCTCATATTCAGAAAAATCTCCCACAGAAGATCAAATATTTTTTGTTCCTCAAATTCTTCATTGCGTTCTTGCATGCAATTTTGGCATTTCGTCTTAGAATAAACTTGTAATTTTTCCCATAAACCTCTTAGTTCTGCATAATATTCACTTACTAATCTCCCTCCCTGTTTACACTTCCTAATCTTCTCAATAATATCATATTTTTTTGCTATATTCTTCCACTTAGCATAGGCATCTTGAACTACTAGCCAAATATCTTTTGTTGAATCTAGAAACATGAATGTACTGTCAATCAAAGGTACCATAGATTATATGAGTCAAGCACTGACAAGTGCATTTTCCCTATGCCATCGAGAATAAAGAGGATCCGTCGTAGGTGATTGGAGAATATCGCCAGTGAGGTAATCCCATCGCCCCCTTGTTATAAGGGCTAGTTCAATGGATCTAGCCCATTGAAGGTAGTTCTTTCCATCTACCTTCAGATTTGTAATTTAAAAAACCTCGCCTTTGTCCAAAGAGTTGTTGTCGCCACCGTCTGCTATTTTATTTCTGTCCATTTTCTTTTCTTATCAGAATCTGATCCTTCTTGTTTTGATGTACATCTTAACAAGGTACAGTTGTATTCAGTACTGCACAATCTGCTTCCTGTCTTTAGATGTGCAACTGTGTTTAGACTTACACGTGAGTACCAATAAATGGGTGTAGCCCAATCTGATTTACTTAATGAAAGTGATGTTTAGTAGTCACGTTGCGAAGACAATAACTACCATCGGCTAACAATATTCAACCAACATTAGGCAAAGGGACCTAATAAATTTGGCATAGAAACAATAACTAAATCAACAACCTTTCCTGCGCTCAGTAGTATCACTTTAAATACTTACGTACATGAGTAACCTTACAACACATCTATGCACTTGGACTATCGAGCAAAACCTTCAAACCAATATGTCATCTTACACCTCATAACTGTCATCTTACACCCCATAACGTTGTCTAATTGTAGACGATACAGTCTGGTTTCTGTATCAGATTTGCACTTCAGAACTTGACATTTGATACTTGGTGTTGCAGCAACTTCTCATACCACAGCTTCTCAGGGACAGATTTCCTCCGTTGGCCGTTGAATCTTCATAGAACATGCTCTGATACCATGTTTTTTTTAGAAATATTAAGATTGAAATATATCATCTACTTACACAAGAAAAAATCTGAGATGAGATGAGGGGTCGACCCCAATTGGTTGCCACCACCACACTCTTTCTTATTCATCTGATTACCCTAATAAACATGTTTTATAGTACAGACGTTTTAACTTAAATAACACATTTGCTCTTACTTAAAGACACTAAACAGACCCTATTTCAATGGATCAGATTCTGATCCATTGAGACCCAAACTACCTAAAACATGAATTAAACTATGCGGAAATATAAGTCTTCATCTTCAGCTTGATTTCAGCAAAACACTTATATAATGGGATTGTAAAATAGAAAATAACCAAAATACCCTTAGTACTACCGGCAATTATAATAATACCCAAATATCAAAAATTACAAAACTAACACTAAAAACAGCATATAATATATTCTTCACACCCCCCCTTAAGTTGGGAGTGAGATACTTCAAACTCCAAACTTGCTGAAAAAGTGGTTCTTTCTTCACCACACATGCACCAATGTATAAGACTTCTTTAAATCAACTTGAACAATCAAATTAGAGACATTTCATCCAATCAAACCACAACTGAACATTGAAACCCACACACGACCATCTCTCTTTCTTGCTTAACTATGAAGTGATTAGGAAGCTACACTTCAAAAGTCGTGTTTTTCTACTCTTGAGAAAGATGATCTTTTATAGTAAGAGGTATTATCTCCACCATACATACTTCAAACGGTTTTTCTATGCCTCTTCACATGGTGGTTGGGTGTTCGCTCTCTACCACTCAAATAGCAGAATACACACATCTTCTCATACTAGTCGGTTTGCGTCCCTTCACATGGTCAGTGACCTCGCTTTTTCCAATCTTCTTGGTTGTTCACATCAGCAACTGAAGGTCTTAATCTTCATGCTTCTCAGTGATACTATCACATTCCATAAGAAATAATACATATGCCTCTTCTATGATTTGATTTTCAACGGTGACAAAAAACTGATTTTCTGCACTCTATCTTTTTCTTCTACGTGCATTTTTGCTGTTTAACCAAATGAAAAATATTATCAAGTACTACTTCATATTTTCTGCATCTTTTCTGAATTTTCAACCCTCTTGGCTGTCGGTTTTCAAGCAACCTTCTTGACTGCAACACTTTTCGAGCAACCTTCATGGCTGTAATATTCTTCAACTCAGCCTTCATGGATGTTCATCTTCAGCAGCTTCATGACTGCGATAATTTTCAATAGCTTCTTTGCTGCAACAACTATTCAATTAAGCATTCACGACTATCCTTTTTCAGCAATTTCATTGCTACAATAATTTTTCAATAGCTTCATGGCTGCAACAAACTTTTATCAGCCTTCATGGTTGTTTTTTCAGTAACTTTCATAGCTACAAATTCCTGCAACCTCACTGGCTGCAAATAAAAAATATTTCTGTAGTCCTCACGACACCAATCTTCAACATCCTTCATCATTGACTCATTGAATTACAAAGAGTAGTCTTCAACTAGCATTCACTTTAATTTCAACATCCTTTTGGAACATATTAACAATTTACATGTAAAACGAATTGGATTGCACCCTTTTTCACGACATCCATGATCACCACCAGTTCTCCACGTGCATCCCATTGACACAACCTACATCTTCATACGCAGCATCATCTTAAGCTTTTGCTGTTGTAGGGATCCAGCAAGGCTTTCATTTTAGCATCCTTTTGGAACATATTAACAATCTCCACGTGCATCCCATTTCAGCTTCATAAGCACCCTTTTTCACTGCCTCATCTTGACAGGATCATCTGTCCCTTCATAAAACCTTTTGTCCAATGGCAAGTAGACTTTAATTTGAGATCCAACAAGGCTTTCATCATAGGCCTAAAAACGGTATGTACATCCACGAGTCTCATCTTTTGTTGTAGTCCTACGTCCAAGTGTCCTTTTGATAGAGGAACTCTTAATACTCGTCTCTGAAGTTGGTCACCTCTTCTTCCATCTCCTTCTTAATTCAATTATACAACAACAACTAAGCCTTTTCCCATACTAGACGGGGTCGACTACATGGATTCTTTGTTTCCACAGATCGCTATCTTATGCCATGTTAGCAGTTAACTCCCAATAAGCTAGATCGTTCTTTATTGTTTCTTTCCAACACTTTTGTGGTCGTCCTCCTGCTCTTTTAATACTTTCCAAATTTAGTTTTTCTAACCTTCTTACAGTTTCTTCTTTTGATCTTCTTTCTATATGTCCAAACCATCTTCAATGATATTCTCTCATTTTATCCTCTATTGGTGTCACTCCTAATTTGTTTCTAATAACCTCATTATGTATACGGTCTTTTCTTGTATGACCACTCATCCATCTCAACATCTTCATTTTTGTCATAGACATCTTTTGTACATGCCCTACACTCAGAACCATAAAACATGGCAGGCCTAATTGCTGCCCTATAATATTTACCTTTTAACTTTAATGGTATCTTCTTATCACAAAGAATACCTGATGCTCCTCTCCATTTTAACCAATCAGCATTAATTCTATGCGTAACGTCTCCATCACTCTGAAAAATTGACCCTAGGTATTTAAAACTTTCCTTTTGGGAGATGAATGTATGCCAATTTTAATTTCTATGTCCTCTGAGGTAACCAAATGATCAAACTTACATTCCATATATTTTGTCTTTGTTCTACTAAGTCTGAGGCCTTTGCTTTCTAATGTTTCTCTCCATAGTTCCAATTTTCTATTAACCTTTTCCTTAGACTCCTCCACTAATACAATGTCATCTGCAAATAACATACACCAAGGTACTTCATCTTGAATATGTTTTGTTAACTCGTCCATCACCATTATAAATAAGTATGCACTAAAAGTTGATCCTTGATGTAACCCAATATTAACTTCAAAGAAGTCTGTCGTTCCTTCATGAGTCCTCACACATGTTTTTGCACTATCATACATGTCTCTTATAAGGTTAATATATGTCAATGGAATACCTCTTTTTTCCAAAGTTCTCCAAAGAACCTCCCTCGGTACTCTATCATAAGTTTTTTCTAGATCAATAAATATCATGTGAAGGTCTTTCTTTTTTGCTCTAAAATGTTCGAAAAGACGTCTCAAAAGGTGAATCGCTTCAACAATAGATCTGCCTAGCACGAATCCAAATTGGTTCTCCGTTGTACTTGATACTTGTCTTAACCTACGTTCGATAATTCTTTCCCACAATTTCATAGTATGGCTCATTAACTTGATACCTCGATAATTCACACAATTTTGATTGTCTCCCTTGTTCTTATATATGGGTATAAGTGTACTTGCTCTCCATTCCTCGGGCATCTTTCGGTTTTCTCATATTTCATTAAATAGTCTTGTGAACCAAGTGATTACTATTTCTCATAGTATTTTCCAAACTTCTATAGGAATATTATCTGGTCCTACCGATTTACCACCCTTCATATGTTTAAGAGCCTCTTTGACTTCATTCTTTTGAATACGTCGATAGAAATTGTGGTTCATATACTTTTCTGACTTTGGCTAAATCTCCTAAACTAATACTAACATCTTTATTTTCATTAAAAAGATTATAAAAATAGTTTTTCCATCTATTTCTTATATCATCATTTGCCACTAGAATTTTCTCATCCTCGTCTTTTATGCATCTAACATAATTAAGATCTTTAGTTTTCTTATCTCTAGCCCTAGCTATCCTAAAAATATCTCTTTCACCCTCTTTTGAGTTGAGTTTTTTATATAAGTCCTCCCAAATCTTAGCTTTTGCTTCACTAACGGCCTTTTTCGCTTCCTTTTTTGCTTTCTTATAAGCTTCTAAGGTTTCACTAGTTTTCTTAGCATAATGTAATTTGTAACATGCCCTCTTTGCCTTGATTTTATTTTGCACTACTTCACTCCTCCACCAAGTTTTTTTTTTGTGCCGGTACACCACTCTTAGATACACCTCACACGTCTTTTGCCACTTTCCTAATATGTATAGCCATATTGTTCCACATATCACTAGGTGTGCCAACATAATTTCAAACATCTCCTTGCAGGACTTTGTGTTTAAATATATCTTCTTTCTCGCTTTTGAGCTTCTACCATTTAGTCTGTATAGCTCGATGCACTCTTTTCTTCTTTGTCCACTTTTTTATTTATAAATCCATAACTAAAAGTCGATGTTGGGTGGTTAAGCTTTCTCCTGGAATTACCTTACAATCTTTACAACACGCTCTATCTTTTTTTCTACAAATAAAGTAATCAATTTATGTTTGTGATAAGCCACTCTTATAAGTAATTAAATGTTCATCTCGTTTTTTGAAGATTGTATTGACTATAAAGAGATCAAATACAACAACAACTAAGCCTTTTCCCATACTAGACGGGGTCGAATATATAAAGAGATCAAATGCCATAGCAAAGTTTAAAATCTCCCTGCCTTCCTCATTTATATCCCCAAAACCAAAGTTTTCATGAATCCCTTGATATCCTGATGCCTCTTTACCGACATGTCCATTTAAATCTCCTCCTAAACAAATCATCTCCCTTTGTGGAATCTTTTGAAACACCTTATCTAACTATTCCCAAAAAACTGTCTTTATACTATCTTCTAGCCCTACTTGGGGTGCGTAAGCACAAACTATATTCAAAACCTCTGCTCCTAACACTAATTTCAACGTTATGATTCGGTCACCATATTGTTGTATGTCTATTACACTCTCCTTTAAATCTTTATTTATGATAATACCAACTCCGTTTCGAGCCTTTTCTTTACCTGAGTACCATAATTTAAAACATGTATCCTCTATCTCCTTTGCTTTTTCTCCAACCCATTTTGTCTCTTGTAAAATGTAAACATATAATATGAATCTTTCTCCGAATCATAGTATCTACCACCTCCATTAGCTTACCGGATAATGTTCTGATATTCCAAGAACCAATACGAATCTTATTATCTAGGACTAGCTTCCTTAACCCCCGCATCCGTCCATAATCAAAATGCGGAGACCCTCTCTGAAAATTTTTCACTACATTCAGGCGGCAATGTAGCGGGACTAACTTCTTTACCCACACCCGTCCATGATATGGGAACCCTCTCTGCAATTGATTCACTACATTCGGGCGAAAATATAGTGGCCCTTGCTTACTTCTTACTGCATTCGGGCTCTGCAGCACGTCGCTAGGCGGGGACGCCCCAAAGCAATGCTCATAATTTTTGTAATTCATGTTATAAAAATCCGACGAAGTTTTACGCTGGCTGTCGGAAGCCTAACACAACCCTCCTCCTTTATCCGGGCTTGGGACCGGCAATGCAAGGGTAATCCTTACATGGGCGGAGTTTTCTTAATTCAATTATGATGTTTAATTATTGTGGCAAAGCCACGTGCCACCATCAATTCAGCAACACCACATACGTTGTTCAATCGTCCTTCACTCATGTATAAAGATTGCTCATGTCTTCTAATTCTATTGGAATCTTCTATTGCAGATGTACACAGTACTACCAAGAAAAGGAAAGTTATTGCACATGTACTGAGCACCATTCAAATGGATGGGTTTTGTTTCCTGCGACATAATATTCATCTACAAACATTTTCTGGATTCCTTGATTATTTTGAAATAAATCTCGCCTACTTCTGAGTGTTGCTTTAGAACTCTTGTAATGACACTTATAGTTTTTCTCGATAAAAATAATAAGAGTTGAAACTACTCCTTTTTAGAATCCTTGAATTCCTGCTACACAATATACTTTATGGACAGTAAGCCAATGTATCATCATAAGGCCTTTCTTTTTCGAGCACAGCCCACAAAATTTGGAATGGACTATATTTTTTATCCTTCCTTTTTCTGTAACAGCTTTCTTTATGTAGATGATGGGTAGCAGTTAACACTTTTCTTTCCTAAAATCGTGGGGATAATCCTTTCTTTTTTGTTATATTTTTTCATAAAATCAGGAAAGTTATCTTTCATAACTAATTTTCTAGTTTGCTTTCCCACAAATTTCAGAAAATAACTTTACATAACTACTTTTCTGGTTTGCTTTCCCACAAAATCAAGAAAGTAATATGTAACTTACTTTTTCACCTCCAGCATTTGATATTCAAAATTTGAAATTACCTTTTTCAAAAAACAAATCTTTTTATCCAAAATTTCTTGTAACCCTCTTTTGAAAAATATGGAAATGATGGGATATATTCCTCTCATAATTTACTGTCTTAAGTATTGTGGACTCTAAAAGGAAGAAAGAAAAAATCTTCGTGAGATTCCAAAAATTATTTTGCATTTTTCACCCACTTCCTTCTACAGGTAAAATCCAAACATCCGTCAAGAGTATGAAATCCAATATTGAATCGTGTAACTTAAAGAGGTCTGCCTAGGAAGAGACAGTCGATTTCACACACTTCAGTTCTTTGTTGAAGTTGTATATGTAGGCAGAGTCGAGTTTAGCAACCACAACAGTTCCACTGTAATGCAATCTTCTTGTTGCGTTATGAACTTATGATCCTTGACTCGAAGGGTTGCGTTGTAAAGCTCTCCTTCCTTCCAACTAACATTGACTGTCACACCACCCCGAGCCTTCAATCTTTCAACACAGCCATTCGCCCATTTATCCCTTGGGAGTGCAAACAGTAGGAAAAGATCCTTTTCAGTGTTGTGAACAAGCATTTTTGCTACTGCAGCAATAAACCCGAAATTGTCATCCATCTGTAATGGAGGATGAGCTGAAGACATGCCCAAAAAGCGATCTTTCACGAAGTAGACCATCCTGGGCCCGTCTTTTGTAGAGTGTTTGACTTTCTCTCAATGAAAAAAAAAATTTACTGCATCCACAAGAGTGATCCCTATGTGATGCCTTTTTGTTGCCAACGAGCACCCCCCAAATATCATCTTGACTGCTGCCTTGCTATCCTACATCCAGCCGCTATTATCACCACTCCCATCGCTAAAATGGTTCTAATACCATGTTGGAAAACGTGGGAGTACAGTGGATAATCGATAATAAAAAATAATACGAAAAATAAAGAGTAAAAATGAGAGATCGGAGGAGGGAGCACACCCTCCAATGGAGGCTGCCCCTCCCCCTCTTTCTCTCTTTCTATTAATGGGACTCTTAACCCTAATACAAAACATTCAGCCCTTATATAATGGACTATAAAATAGAAAATGACCAAAATACCCTTAGTACTACGAGCAATTATAATAATACCCAAATATGAGAAATTATAAAACTAACACTAAAACCCGCAGATATATATATTCTTCAACAGTATGAACATGAATGACAAACAGCCACCAAGACTCATTAGGCCTTGAAGATTTCATCCCAGAAAGACTCCTGATTTAAAGGTTATGTGCATAATTATAAACATCTCAAAAAGTTAAACAGCAAGTTTATATACTGACATTAGCACAGCATGCTGAGAAGAGAATTTCTTCACATTTTCTATGATAAAGATAAAGTTACGTTTCAAGATTCACAGCATGCAACGGTTTGTCCTTTTCTGGAGGAGACTTACTTCCTATACAATGCAGACAATAGCCCAAAATATCACTTTAGCTGATTGAGGCATCCAGGAGTCCAGCAATGGATACCTGGTAAGTACCTATCAGTTATGCTAGTCATCTGTCAAGTTACACCAGTGGGACTTCAATATCAACAGACAAGTAAAAAGGTTGAAAGAGATTGTGACGTGATACAGTTACAAAGCAATTATCACTTATCAGAACTTCTAGGTAGCACATCTGGAAAGGTTTTTGATCAAGCCATGGAGCAATTGTATAGCTTCTGAAGTAAAAGCTACATTATAATTTAGAAGGTTGGAACTTGGAAAGCAAAAATGCAAGTTGTACCTGTGAATTAATTATGTTAGCAGAGTCACAAAGTTTACAAGGAAGTAGCGCTTTCTTCTTCTTCATCCTACAGTCTCCTCTTTGAGGTACTTGGCTTCTGGTGGGAGGCATTTCTCTAGTCACAGAGGATGATTTGTTATCAACAGTGTTTCCTTCACACTGATTAGTTTCATTGTTTTCTTTTGATCTCTCAGCTCCTTCCAACATCTGGCATTCTTTTATGACATCCAATAGCAAACGTGTCTTCTGAATCCTCCTCCTGCATGTTCCATTTGAAGGAAATGGGTCACCAATATCTACATCTTCGGGGATGTGATTTTGCAACATTTCAGTTGAATTCTGTAAATCATGATCTTTGCTTTCCTTAGGATCAGAATCGCTTCCAGAAGAATCATAATCATCTGGACTCAAATTCATGCAATGCAGCTCACAGGTAGAATCTGCTCGAGCAATTTCCATCAAAAGTCCACCATTCTTTTCTTCACCTAAGCCAATATTCTGGCTCAATCCTCCATTTCTGTCCTGCTTAAAAGCAGATTCATTGGGACCTGCAGATCTTGGCATTTCTGTTTCCACATCATCATTTCCTGGAATATCATTTCTTTCCGATTCTGGAACTGCAGGTCTAGAAAACACACTTCTTCCAAACTGAGAGTGACTATTAGTAATTACAGTGCCCAACATAGACTCAAAACTATACAAATCATTGGATTTCCAAGTGATGAACTCTCCACCAACCATTTTTATTGCATTATCCCTCCTCAAACATGTGCTAACACCTAATACGCAAGCCAAATTTTCATCTCCCATGCCAGTGGGATTCAGCACGTTGGCATTGACATGGTCATCTGAGAGACGAACATGCTCAGCGGTCAGATCTCTACCGGCTGATGGAACAGGGAACAACTCAATATCTTTTGTTGCACTGGTTTCGCCTGATGGTAACAAAAGTCTGAAGCTATTCTCACGATTGGTATTTTTTGAACTATTTGCACCATCAAGAGATCCAGTTTCACCTCCCAATTCAATATGCATGCCACAGGCTTTTATTTTACAACTGCTGCTTTCAGCCAGCTTCTCTTTTGGGTCAGCCAGACAATTGTTGCCCAACCCCAAGCACTTCCTGCAACACCACCACCGAAATTGAGGGACCGACAGAGGAGGCAGCTTTTCGGTTCCTTCCTCCAGTTTATCCTCATCATCATAAACAATGAATGGCCAACAAAGCTTCCTATTCAACCTGTGAATCTCTTCGACATATCCACTGCAGAAAAGAAAAGAAGATACCTTCACTGGATTATTTGGCATGCAATAGAAGAAAAATCAAAAAAGTAACCTATTGAACAAACAAAAATGCTTAAACTTAATAAAACAGCATCAGAGGCATCCAGATAAGTAAAAACTTTTTGTATTTGGAAGATGCATCATCTATACCATGAAAACTCAACATCGCCCAAAATAAATCTAGCCATAACAACAATAAAACATCTCATGATATTATAATAAATTTTATTAGAAGAAGAGACATCCACTGCAATTATGCTAATGCCACAAATGATATTCACAAGTCACAAGCCTTGCGATTTATGGAAAGTTATTGCACCAGATGTTAAGTAACACACATCTCTCTCTCATACATGGTTCCATGTGACCCTTTGAAGGTGAACTGTTATCAGCCTTCAGGCTACCTTAGCAAAAACCTCTTCGAAGGAAGAGTCCCATGATCTTTGTAAAGTGTTTGGGACCATGCAACTCTCGTTTCTGCTATTAATAAAGTTTATACTTTCACGTTTCCTGTGCACCTTGCTCACTTTACTCTCTTGCATTTATCATATAGTGTTGTGTGAGTCTTTGAGTATCAAGGATCACTCTAAGCCTTAGCACCGAGAGAGGGACACTCACATTCTATATTGGTGCTGGTGAGCAACTACAACTCGGTGAATTATGCTAAGGTTGGTTTGGCCTTCATGTTATATATCGGCCACGTTTTCTTAGTGTCTTTCAACTTAGCTGAGATAGATCCGAACACTTCAAAAAGCATCATGTCACCCAAGGACCCGATACAATGACATGGAAAAGGGATACAAGGCTACAAGCAAGATCATTTAGCCAAAAAGACCTCGATTGAAAGTATACTACATAAAGTAGAAGCAAACGTAGCCAAGAGTGAGGCGAGCCATGAAACCTTGAGGAAAGATAGAGTTTGAGCTCATGCAGGGCCATCAACATCTTCAAGGAAACTTGGATGAAGCCCTAACAAATCTTAAGGAAAAGGTCGCTAGTTGTGAAGAGAACACCACAGTTGGACTATGAAAGAAAGGTCGAAAACCCTTGAGGCACATTGCATGACCCTTGATTGAGGAATTGTTAGAGGGGTCACCATTACCCCTTATATAAATGATAGTATCCCAAAGCTTATGCTTACTCTAGGACTCGAAGCTCAAAAGACCTTGAGAACTTCTAACAAGTCGAGGAGTACATCAAGGCGAAAGAGATCAAAAGGGAGGATCGGAGGATCCGATATTCCTATATTGTTCCTTAAAGGAGACACTTTTATCTGGTGGCAACGTCGCTCAACTCATATTCGCCAAGGACTCTATAAGATCGACAATCACGAGATATTAAAAAACAATTCCTTCTCAAAGACTCTAACTACTCGGTATGTAGGGATCTCATGCGACTCAAGCATGATTGATCTATCATGAAATATATTAACAAGTTCACCTCCTTGATGTTAACCACGCTTGGCTAACAATGAACCTTGAAAGGAAGATCGATTTTGTCATCCCTCTAACCCGAAGAATTCATACTTTCGTGCTATTTCTATGAAGGAGGGAATGACCACACAACAATCTAAAATGAACAAAGAGAAAATTGGTTGTATCAAGACAAAGGGAAGCCGTGCTTTCATGCTATTAATGCGACGGGAATCATTCCACACAGGATTGCCCAATAAAACCTTCAACTCCATAGGCAAATGTGATGACCATTGTGGAGCTCATGGACAATACAACCGACTCTGAGGAACCTATCCACCAATGTGACGTCTTTTAACTTTTAAACTCAGTCCATAGACGACCTTGTGTTCCACAATGACGTGAATGGGGCTACTTCATGGGCAATGGTTGAATCAGGGGTAACACAACAAAGAGAAAACTAGTCATACTAAGACAAAGGGAAAGTCAAGCTTTCATGCTATTTATGCGAAGAGAATCATTACACACGAGACTGCCCAATGAAACCCTCACCTCCACAAGCAAACACAATGACCATTGTGGAGCTCATGGACAACACAAAAAAACTCTCAGGAACCTATCTGCAAACGTGGTGTCTTTCAACTTCTAAACTCAATATATAGGCGACCTTGTGTTCCACTATGACATGAATGGGAGTGGTTCTATGTTAAAGTAACTAAATGGAATGAAGACCTAGACAATAGTCGACTAGGAGACAACAAACAATTTTGTCTCCCTTATAGAAGTATGACTGATATTTTGCATTCAAGAGACCAACACCTACATGAAGAATGCCCTTGGCAAGATTGATAAGGTAGCTAGCCAAGCAAATAGAGTAGTCCTAGGATTAGAAATTGACATATAAGAGTCTGACTTCTCCGTGGTAGACATGGATCACTCAATGGTATTGGGTATAGAGTTCCTTCAGAAAGAAAGACTGGTCCCAACCCTACAGAACAATGATTCTACTTAGATAATGACCTCAACCCTGATGGGGAAGCAACACCATGTGAGTTGAAGCTTGTGTGACTCTTTGGCTTAAGGATGATATGGCTGAAGTCCCTCTACCTTCAACCCCTTAGACCTAACAACGCCCTCTAAGTTGTTAGTCACTAAGTAATGATTGAAATTTCTCCTGGAAGCACCAGTAACGGACCCTTCCAAGGCTCGAAGCACTTTGGGGCTCGATTGTAGAAATACGTTAAGGAATATCAAACCTTGATGTTAGGCATTAGCATTTGGACCATGACCTCAAGGGAAATATTATTCAACTTCCTTAATAGCTTTACAACCCAGGGCACAACACAAAGCTCAATAGGGTGAATCCATAGGCCCTCTCTAAGGCTATTATAGTTATGAAATGTTTACTTGATAATCGTCGGTCTATTAGTCCAAAAAAATCTGACAAGAGTATGTAAAGGAAGAATAGTGGGAAGATGAAAGTTCGGCAGGACAAACAAAATGGTACACCAACCAAATCTCTCACATATCGGGAAAAGAATAACACTGACATTTGCAAGAAGGATAAAGCCAAGGGATCAAGAGAGAGTGTTGGTATTATGGAGGCCAACACTAATTTATTGATTACAAGCGAAAAAAGGATGCCTTTATGTGAGCTGCTAATATTATGAAATGAACGGATGAGACAGGGGAAAACTTATGTAGATTGACACATTGAGACAGTTGAATGCACTTAATATGGGATCGTGGACATGTGCACCGATGGACAAGTCTCTCATGTACTTACAAGTAACCCTTCAACACATGAACACCAAGGGATGGTGGACACTAGCACTACCCATGACTTCAAGAGCACCCCTGTGTGGGTACACCTTGGCAACTCAATATTGAATCTTGGTCCTTCGCATACGATAAAGAGCACCCTTTTCTTTTAGTACTCATAACTCATAAGAGTCACATTTTTAGTTTTAAGTGTGTTATCGAGTTACACACCTTTCTACTATCAATAAACACCTTTCTTTTATTCAAGTTCTTTGTTGCCTTAGGAATATCTTTATATGCTATGCCTATGTTATCAATAGCGGTTAGCGATCGGCTATGATACAGCGATAGCAGAGATTTAGCGGATTTAGCGGTACACTTTTATTTACGATTAAAAAAATTTATATATATATATATATAATGGATTCTCTATCTTTTAAGAAATATCAAGAAACAAAACCACTTCTTTCATAAATATGAATCAAACTAAATAAACATGCAGTATGAACAGAGAAACAATGTTATATCTCAAAAAATGGTTGGCATGAGTAATTGTTCTGTCAAGGATGAGAGGGAGAATGCTGATGAGATAACTTTAGACACAGATAGCTTGTCTTCTAGTGAATTTAAATGGGCAGGTCAGTCTATCATCCACTCCTATTAGCAGCACAAATTCAAATGATACAACACAATACACAAAGAAGATTGTTTCAGAAAGATCCTTTAGCATTATAAATATTGCAGAAGGAAGGAGAGTAGCCACAATATAAAATTTTAGGTCCTTACACCAAACAACTATATAAAGTCTTCAAACAAAGATGTATATGCAAGAAGCACTTCACAGTAAATACTTTAAATGCAAGAGAGAACCCAGACAACAAGTTTTCCTAAACAAATTTGGGGAGCATTTCTGCTAAGCCCAAACTATGGACAAAATAATGTGAATTCTACAAGTTGAATTCTTAATAGGACACTTTGACACCAAACTAATTCAATTAAATGCGAAACTTACCACATTGAGCACACTGATTCCTATGAGTTGAATAACCTCAACAAGAAACAAAGTGAAACTTCTCTATTTTTGTAGCACAAACAGAAACTAATAAGTGGAATTTGTGCCTGAGACAGGATACCCAACGCAAAGTGCTACCCACATACAAGACATTGGCTACGAAAGCAAAACTGATACGAAGTATATGTAACTCTCACAATCATGCCAAATTTTCATGTAAGCAATCAAAACTGAGATAAACCCACCACACTAAATTTATTGACCCTGAAACTTAATGGAGAGACAGTTATCATGTAAACAATTCCAAAATATCATATTAATAATGGTGGGTTCTGAAATTCAGCCTGACTCAGCCTCCTGTTTGTTAACAATGATAAATAGGGTGGAAACCATTCACTGCGATCAACCGACATCAGCTCTTTTGATTCCTCAAGGCACACGAGGAAATAGAACAGGCCACTATTTGAAAACGGAAAATTGCATGAACGAATTGCAGGATAGGGATGACTTATGCCAACTATCTACTGACTCGAGAGAAATTGGATTCTTAAAACGAAAATAGTGTAATACCACAAAGGAGAAAATCTAAAATGGAAAACCAATAGAGCTTCATTCTACAACTAGAAGGTGGATGTCTTGGAGTGAAGTTCTCTTGCGAAGCTTTTCAGTAAGGGACTGAAAGATGGAGAACAGTTTAATAGTGTTCGATTTCATTTAAGAGTGTTCGATTCCAATACTAATACATTAGGAAGTATTGGATGGTTATGGTGAAGAGAGAAGGGAAAGAATCCACGAGAGAGAAAAGGCGGCAGAAGGCAGAGGCGGAGAAAGAGAAAGAGAGAGAGAGAGAGAAAGGGAGAGAAAGAGCTTATCTACGGTAGAGAAGACTTGAAGATAACGAAAAGTAGAGGCGCGGAGGCGGTGGCCCTCGGTAGAGGTTGCTTTATGTTATCAATAGCGCGCTATAGCGGCCATGTAAGATCTTGATATTTTTTAGAAATTAGAGAACCCATTATATATATATATATATATAATTTTTTAATCATAACTAAAAGTGTACCGCTAAATCCGCTATATCCGTGCTACCGCTATATCAGGATCGACCGCTAACAACCCACTAACCGCTATTGATAACATAGGGTGGTGGTGGAGAGGGCAGACGCAACTGTAGACGCGAGAGGCGACAGAGAGAGGCGAGGTTAGGTTCACGTTAGGTTTTGTTTTTATTTCCTTGGTTCAGGTCGATCCAATATGCGATCACACGGGTCACCCGCTAAACCAAGAACGTTATAGTGTTCTTGGCTCCCCTAATACGCTATAATGCACTATAGCGGTCGCTATAGCGCGCTATTAACTTCATAGTCCTACGTTTTTCAAAGCTTTTACTGGGGTGGCCTTATCTAGGATGATTGGGCGCCAGTCACGATGGTGAATGTTTAGTAACACAAATCTCTCTCTCCCTCGTATGCACACATATAGAAGACCTTGTTCTTGCCTCCTTTAATTTAAACCTTAAATCCTAAATTCCAAAATAGAAAGGTAGATACCCTAAACTACAACAACTACTACAACTACAACTAAGCCTTTTCCCATACTAGATGGGGTCAGCTACATGGATTCTTTGTTTTTTTTTTTGTAGAATCCATGTTAAGTCCGACAAAGTTTTACATTGGCTATCGAAAGCCTAACACAACCTTCCTCCTTTTTCTGGGCTTGGGACCGGCCATGAAAGGGTGATTCCTTACATAAGCGGAGTTGTAAATACCCTAAACTCTCATAGTAAAATGCTAACTCTTAGCTTGAGGCTTTAAATGGTTCTTTTGTAAATATGGAACAAACTCTAATGGGTTTTGTGGACCAAAGTCAAAAATTGGCTATAAAGGAATAATTAAAGTTAAACGCAAAGTCAAGCATTGCTGATTCACTTAAGGTCTAGCTCCATTGACAAAGACAGGTTGCTTTCTCTTTAAAAAGGCATGGCCACAACCCAATTGGTGATAATTGAATGGCCTAGGGTGGGTAGGAAGTACAAGGTTAGTTGTATTAACAAAGGGGAAGACGAAGAAATAGCACGAGCACAGATATCTCACTTCAAGAGATGTCTCGCCTAACTAAAGGGAAGAAAGGAACTCGATTATCACTTGCTTTCCCTAGAGATGATGCACCATTGTGGATGTATGTATAAAAGGGAGAATTATACGAAGGTGGCAGAGGTAATACACATTTTGTGTAAATTTTACAACATGAATTTTATATGATCATATACCAGAGTCAAGGCACATCTTTTAAAATTATCAAAACATGGTATAAGAGCATGTCTGAATGTGGATGAGGATTTATGAAAACAATTAATGAAAAAGCAAGATGAGTATGAAAAGAAGAACGAAAGGAGTGAAAAAGAAACAAATATTCCATTATTTGGTGGATACCAAGAAGATGCAGAAAAGAAAAGAAAGTTAGTGCAAAGTGAATTTAAAGGTTTTAGAGGAGGAGTAATTGAAAAATCATTTAATGTAGTTGGAAGAGAGGAGATGGATAGAAAGGTTGGAAGATTTTTCTTTTCAAGTTCACTTCCTTTTAATGTAGCAAGAAATCCATATTGGAAAGATCTTCTCACTTCATTGGCTAATTGTAATTTACATGGTTATGTTCCTCCAAGTTCTGAAAAATTACGAACCGTTATTCTTAAAGAAGAAAAAGCCAATATTTGAAGACTTTTAGAACATAAAAAGTTTTTATGGGAAACTAATGGTGTTTCTATTGTTTCTGATGGATGGAGTGATATTTAAAGGCGTCCACTCATTAATTTCATTGCTTATTTAATTAGTGGGCCAATAGATACTTGAAAGATTTATTTGTACAAGTTATTAAGAGTGTTGGAACAGATAATGTTGTACAAATAATCACTCATAATGTAGCTAATTGTAAAAGTGCAGGGTTAAGTTTGAAAGATGATTATCCACACATTTTTTGGACACCTTGTGTAGCTCACAGTTTAAATTTGGCTCTTTCTCGTATATGTAAGCCATCAGAAGATAAAGATAATCTTCGTGCATATGAATTGTGTTCATGGATTGAAGATATGGCAACAGATTTTATGAAGATAAAGAATTTTGTAATGAATCGCCATTTAATTTCAGCCATATTCAATAGACATTCTCATTTAAAGTTGTTGAAGGTTACAGAAACACGTTTTGCTTCTTTGATTGTGATGGTAAAAAGATTAACACAATCAAGACATCATTGGTTCAGATGGTTACTGATCCAAGCTGGGATTCATACCGTGGTAACAAAGTTGAAGATCAAGCAAGGGCCCAAGCAGTGAAGACTATTATTCTTAATGATTTATGGTGGGACAAGGTATCATATTTTCTTGAATTCACATAACCTATTTGGGAGATGTTGAGAGAAGTTGATAAAGATGAACCAATGCTTCATAAAGTTTATGAAATGTGAGATACCATGATTGAAAAAGTTGAGTCATAATTTTGAAGCACAAGAGAAAAGAAGCTAATGAGACATCATTGTTTTATGATCATATTCATTCTATATTAGTTATGATTGAAAACGTTGAGTCAATAATTTTGAAGCACGAGGAAAAAGAAGCTCATGAGACATCATTGTTTTATGATCATATTCATTCTATATTAGTTTCAAGATGGGACAAAAGTAATACTCCCTTGCATTGTTTAGCACATTCTTTAAATCCAAGATATTATGGGAAGAAATGGTTGCATGAGAGCATTGGGCGTAGTCCTCCTAATCAAGATCCAGAAATAGCAAAGAATAGGCAAATGTGTTTGAGAAGGATTTATCGTGACTCATACCTACTTAGGCAAGTAAATTCTGAATATGGAAAGTTTTCTTGTGCCAGACTTGATTCACTAGAAGCAAAAGCAAGGAATTATCAAGATCCACTAGATTGGTAGGCATGTTATCGAATTGAGATGCCTCTTCTTCAAAAGCTTGCATCAAAATTATTATCTCAACCTGCTACTTCATAAATCCTCAATTTTCACTTAACACTCAAATAGAGTGTCTCCCACTTCACAAACACAATAAAAATCATATCCACGTACTTCATAACTTCATATGGTCATTCAAAAAAAGAAAAATACAAACACAAAAAAATAATAAATACCAAAAAAAAATCAAAAAACTCAAATAATATACCATAACAGAGGCGGGGAGCCTTCTATGGACACCAAAAACCCGCAAAAATGTGGGTTTCTATTCGACCAGGGACCTTTTATAAAGGTCTTTGACTATACGATATGGACAATACGGGTTTATCATGCAATACATACCAGTGTATCGTACATATTGCATCATACTATATGGTGTGATACGGATAACATTGATCTTAATGAACTTTATGATCACTTGGCATATCAAAGGAGCATCGTAATGAATAGGTTTTAAAGCAAAAATATGATAAGGCAATATTAGAGGTTGAACATGAAAATATAGTTCAATTTATAAAAAATAATATAGTTGATTATTATTCCTCAGGATATTAGAGAGATAGATAAGGTAAAGAGAAAAACTAAGTGTTGTCGTGATATTATCAAATTCATTTCTAACAATGCATATGTATTAATAATACATATATATTATGTATAATGAGGAGACATATTGATTGCACAGAAATCCTTCGTACTGCTATTACTCAATTTGCTACTATATTTTTTTTATTCAGAATATTGCCAAAACAAGTATCGAGTATCGAGAAAATATTGAACGTAGGTTAAGACAAGTCTCAAGTATAACAGATAACCAATTTGGATTCATGTCAGTCAAATCTACTATTAAAGCAATTCACCTTTTAACACGTCTTATGGAAAAATAGAGACCAAAAAAAGACTTTTAAATGATATTTATTGATCTACAGAAAGCTTACGATAGAGTACTAAGAGATTCTTTGGAAAATCTTCTAAAAAAAGAGGTATCCCATTGACATACACGAACCTTATAAGAGACATGCATGATGTTGCAAAAACATGTGAGGACTCACGAAGGAACGCCAGACTTCTTTAAAGTTAATATTGAGTTATATCAAGGATCAACTTTAAGTCCATACTTATTTATAATGATAATCGATGAGTTAACAAAACATATTCAAGATAAAGTACCTTTGTGTATGTTATTTGCAGATAACATTGTGTTAGTGGATGAGTCTAAGAAAAAAGTTAATAGGAAATTAGAACTATAGATAAAAAAATAAAAAGTAAAGCTTCCGACTTAGTAGAATAAAGACAGAATATATGAAATGTAAGTTTGATCATTTGGTTACTTTAGAAGATATAAAAATTAAGATTGGCACACATTGCATCCCTCACAAGAAAATTTTAAATACCTAGGATCAATTTTTCAAAGTGAGAAAAACGATTGAGATGTTATGGATAGAATTAATGTGGTTTGGTTAAATGGAGAGGGCATCAGGTATTCTAATGTGATAAGAAGATATCATTGAAGTTGAAAGGTAAATATTATAGAACATCAATTAGACATGCTATGTTTTATGTTTTGAGTGTTGAGCAAGTTAGAATATCGGAATATTGACTGGCAAGTTAATGAAGGTGATAGATACTATGATTTGGAAAAAGATTCGCATTTTAAGAGATAAAGTGGGTTGAAGAAAAAGCAAAAGAGATTGAGGAAAGAGGTTTTAAATTATGGTACTCAGGAAAGAAAAAGGCATGAAATGGAGTTGGTATTATTATAAATAAAGATTTAAAGGATAGTGTAGTAGATTTACAATGATATGGTGAACGAATTATGATAGTGAAATTAATGTTAGGAGTAGAGGCTTTGAATATAGTTTGTGCTTAGGCACCCAAATAGGATTAGTAGATAGTATTAAGAAGACTTTTTGGGAGGAGTTAAATAAGTTAATTCAAAGAATTCCACAAAGGGAGATGATTTGTTTGGAAGAAGACTTAAAGTTAATACAATTTTTAAAAAATGAGATGAACATTTAATTACTTATAAGAGTGACTTGTCACAAACATAAATTGATTATTTTATTTGTAGGAAAAAAGATAGATTGTGTTGTAAAGATTGTAAGGTAATTACAGGAGAAAGCTTAACTACTCAACATCAACTTTTACTCATGGATTTGCAGGTAAAAAATTGGGCAAAGAAGAATAGAGTGCATCAAGCTATTCAGACTAGATGATTGAACCTAAAATGTGAGAAAGAAGATATATTTAAACAAAAAGTTGTTTAAGAAGATGCTTAGAATAATGTAAGTCAACCTTGTGATGATATATGAAACAATATAGCTATACATATAAGAGAAGTGGAAAAAGATGTGTTAGACGAATATAAGGGAGGCGTACCAACATAAAAAGAAGCTTGGTGGTGGAGTAAAGTGGTGCAACACAAAATCAAGGCAAAGAAAGTATGTTACAAATTGCATTATGTCAAGTAGAGTAGTGAAATTTGGGAGGCTTATAAAAAAGCAAAGAAAGAAGCGAAAAAAGGTTATTAGTGAAGCAAAAGCCAAAATTTGAGCGGACTTACATAAAAAACTTAACTCAAAAGAAGGTGAAAAAGATATTTTTAAGATAGCTAAGGCTAGAGATAAGAAAACTAAGGATCTTACTTTCATTATATGCATCAAAGATGAGGATGAGAAGGTTTTAGTGGAAAATGATGATATAAAAGTAGATGGAAAAACTATTTTTATAAGCTTTTTAATGAAAATGCACGTGGTAGTATAAGCTTAGCAAAGTTAGTCAAATCAAAAAAGTATATTAACTGCAATTTTTATCACCGTATTCAAAAGAATGAAATCAAAGAGGCTCTTAAACATATGAAGGTTGGTAAATCTTTAGGACCAGACAATATTCTTATAGAAGTATGGAAAATCCTAGGAGAGATAGGGCTCACTTGGCTCATAAGACTATTTAATGAAATATGGATAACCCAAAAGATGCTTGATCGAGAGCGAGTACACTTATACATATATATAAGAACAAGGGAGACATTCAGAATTGTACGAATTATCAAGGTATCAAGTTAATGAGTCGTACTATGAAATTATAGGAAAGAATTATCGAACGTACATTAAGAAAAGTATTGAATATAATAGAGAACCAATTCAGATTCATGTCTGGTAGATCTACTATTGAAGTAATTCACCTATTGAGACGTCTAATGGAACATTTTAGAACAAAAAAAAACTTTACATGATATTTATTGATGTAGAAAAAGCTTACAATAGGGTACCAAGAGATGTTCTTGGGAGAACCTTGGAAAAGAGAGATATCTCATTCACATACATAAGTCTTATAAGAGATATGTACGATGGTGCAAAAACATGTGTGAGGACTCATGAAGTAACGACGGACTCCTTTTAAGTTAATATTGGGTTACATCATTAAGATCAACTTTAAGTTCATATTTATTTATATTGATCATTTATGAATTAACAAAACATACTCAAGATAAAGTACCTTGGTGTATGCTTTTTGCATATGGCATTGTGTTAGTGGATGAGTGTAAGGAAAAAGTTAATAGGAAATTAGAACTATGGATAGAAACATTAGAATGTAAAGACTTTTGACTTAATAGAACAAAGATAGAATATATGGAACATAAGTTTGATCATTTGAGTACTTTAGAGGACATAAAAATTAAGATTGGCATACATTTTATCCCTCATAAGAAAAACTTTAAATACCTACGATCAATTTTTCAAAGTCATGGAAAAATTGATGGAGATGTTATGTATAAAATTAATGTCAGCTGGTTAAAATGGAGAGGGCATCAGGTATCCTAATGTGATAAGAAGATACCATTGAAGTTGAAAGGTTAATATTATAGAACATCAATTAGACCTACTATGTTTTATGGTTCTGAGTGTTCCGCAGTTAATTATCAACATGTGCAAAAGATGATTGTAGCATAAATGAAGATGTTATGGATGAGTAGTCACATAAGGAAAGACCATATACATAATGAGGTTATTAGAAACAAATTGGGAGTAGCACCAATAGAGGATAAAATGAGAAAAAACTGTTTACTGTTTAAGATGGTTTGGACATATTGAGAGACGACCCAAGGATGCTCCCGTAAGAAGATATGAAAAACTAGATTGTAAAAATGTTAGAAGAGGAAGTGCATGACCAAAAAAGTATTAGAAAGAAACAATAAAGAATGATCTAATTTATATTGAATTAACTACTAGCATGACACATGATAGGGCCCTATGGAAACAAAGAATCCATGTAGCCAACCCCATCTAGTATGGGAAAAGGCTTAGTTGCTATCCCTAGAATGTCTTTAGAATTAGAAGTGCTTATTCATGCCTCACCAAGACCAAACTGGTTGTTTATCGTGCCAATTTCTCTTGTAGCTGCCAGTTGCACATTGCGTCACAAAAAATGCAAAGAGAAAGGGGAGAGAGACAGATAAAGAGAGAGAGCACTTATATCCCCTCAACTGCTTAAACATACATATATATAATAACTATGAAATGATTACGGACAAAAATCATTTGTTATTGTTTTGTGAGTGCTCCAGACTCCAGGCTTTTTGGCTAGCAGTTTTTTGGGTGTTTAGGACAGAGTGGGTGTCTAGTATAAATGTGAGAGAAGAGATATGGACCTGGTGTTTCTTCTGGAAGTATTGGAAAAGGATGCATTATTAGTATCTTTAGAAATTTGTGGCTACTTCGGAAGGAGAGAAATAGAAGGGTTATGGAAGGGGTAGAAAAGTTGTCTAATTGTTACTGAGTAGTTGGTTGTATCTTTGTCCATTGGGAAAAGGGAATGTTTTGTTGGATGTGTTTTGGATGTCATAGAGTTTGTATAATTTTTAGGTTTGTATTCTTGTTGTTTTGGTGCTTCATTTTGGTGTTAGTTAATAAGCTTACTTATTTATCAAGAAAACAGTATCAACATAAACATATACTTAGAAGTTAGAACTCCTCCAAGTAAGAATATTCATCCAAGTACAATTGCTGGAGCAGCAGTTTCAGACCATTATGATTAACAAACTAATTGTTTTATATAAAATGTTAGAAGAAATTAGAAGAGCATGTCATTGCTTTTTAATAGAGAACTGTTTGCAAATAAAGGACCAAGAATTGAATTGAAATGAAATGAAAGATGCCAAAATGATCTTCTTGAGTCCATTACATGCTCAGAAGTGTCATATTGCATTCATAAGGGCATTACATCTTCATTCACGTTGGGTATAAACATAGAAATTCAAGCTTGTCAATTGTAAATCTTTACCCAAGTCAGATTTGAATCATCTCAAAAATGCACATTTGCCTCACTGGGTGCGTACCAATTTTCTTGTGAAATGTATAACACAAGCATCAGTACACACAAATAATAACATTAAAAAAACATCTCAGCAAGCTTCGAACAACCAGATCGACAATAACGCAAGAAAATGACAGCTTTTCTAAAATGGGTGAGGTGAAAAGAGAAACATTCATTTTAATGACAAACCGTGCTTCTGCTCAAATTTAAGTGGACTTTGCTGGTTGAGGGAAAAGAACCATCACATGGATATACACAATAGTTAGTAAGGATCGTCCCGTAGTTCAGTATGTCATTCTAGGAAACATCTCAGATCATTTCCAAGAGGAAGTAGCAGTATGTGGTCATCATAACATAAGTACCATTCACAAGCTTAGATACGTGTCCTGCTTCCAACAGCACAATCTGTTTTAGGAGGTAAACGGAACTGTTTTTCTGAAGCAGCGGGGAATCACAGGCTAATACTTCACAACGGATACGTTCACAGGCACATTAAGAAGCAAACTCAAAAGCCTAAAGTATTAGAAGAGCGAAGTAGTAGGCTAGCCGCTAGACCAACTAGGGAGACAAAGTAAGGAAACTGTGTTTCTAAAAAGGAAAAACTGTTGGACGAAATAGAAAGAACACTCATAACCACCTTGAATTTTAAATAAGCACCAAAAATCTCTTTTTCACGTATATCTACCGAAAAATAATGAAGCTACTAAAGATTAAGGCAGCTGGGTTTTTGGCACTGAGCAGCAAACCAACAACCAACATCATAGATACAATTTTTCCTTCATCTTCCACGAAAGAACCCCATAAAGCGAAAACTCACCGAATGGAGAAGTGGTTGCATGTACTCGATGGGTGGTTCTTATCCCTTCTCTGAATCGTCTTCATCTTCGAGCTAAGGAGTCGTTCTTCGCGATATCTGGAGCCAATTTGCTCCTGACCACCATTTTGACAGGACGTCACCATGAGAGACAGTGATTAGGGCTCCGAGGAGAAAGGGGAGCCACCACCTTCTCTCTCTCTCTCTCTCTCTCTCTCTCTCTCTCTCTCTCTCTCTCTCTCTCTCTCTCTCAGACGTTCGGGTTCAGGAAAACGGAGCGGAAATCAGTCCGTGAAAATAATACGAGTAAGAAAATGAAATATATTTCTCAACAGAAAGAGTTGGAGCTCTACTTATCAAATCAGGTTGGTTGAGAATCAAAGCCCCTCCCCGCTACCTTCAAAACCAACAAACAATCAAAGGCAGGGCGGGCTCAGAAGACATGTGATCCTTCTCCAACCTTTTCCGCCCTCGCGGCCGACCACAAACCCGCTCCTTCGGACTACTCGCCCTTGTTTTGTTTGCGAGATGACGAAGGCATTTAATGGGACTTTCTTCATGTAAACGAGGGCGACGGCACACTTGCAAGTTGTATTTTAGGGACCTTCTTCATGTGACGAAGCAACTGCTTTGATTTAACCCGTAAACAAGGGCAACTTAAATTCTATAAATCCAAACAGTTGCTTCTACTAAACGTTTTTTTATCTCAACCAGTCTACGAACGATTTGTAAAGACGGGCTTTCTTCATGCCTTAATTTCATAAGATAATGGTTCTGCTGTTACACAAACAAGAACGTTTGATTGAGATAAAGTGTCCATAATTACGACCCACTTGCAAGTTTAACGTGAGAAGGCAGCTCAAGTAACTCGCATCATGAATCTCAACTTTATTACCTAAAGTTTGAAAAGTTGATAAAAAACTACTGGGTAGTGCTTGTCCAATATACATAGTTCGCCTCATCTTGGGTTGTAATGGGGAGTGTGTAGACACGGAAAATTCCCACTTGTGGTTCTTAGGCTTGAAGTGAACCTTTTCGTGTGTCTATGTCGTTTTTAATCAAAAGGGGTGTGTCAGCTAGCTTGCTTAAGCTAGCGATGTAAGTTTTGAAATCTGACTCTATCGAGGCGACTGTGAGCAAGTATGCTCTTTTCGTCACAGACCTTCTTGCACCGATGCACAAAGGTCAGTCTGTACACTTGGCAAAGTCTTTTTAATTTTAAACCTCTTTGAAAAATACCCGAAGTGTTTGGGCTTTGTATGTACGATTGCAAGTTTTATAACACGTGAGATTTACACGTGCCTATGTCTTTCTTTTTATGCTTTTTAGGGCCAACTAGGTGTGTGCACAAGTGACCTAAGTTGGACGATTTTTGCACGGGAGTGTGGGGTTTGCTTTGATGCAATATGCATCCTAACTCATGGTATGGCGTATATGCAATGCAAACTCACACAACTCCAAATGGAAAACCCGAATTGAAAGACAATGCGGAAGGGAAATGACTTAATGTAAATTGCAAAAAGGGAAATTGCAAAAGGAAAATATGGTTATATCTTAACAGCGGAAAGGCTCAATTGTGCAAGTGTGTGTCGTGTATATATGGAAAGACTACGCACACAGCTGAACCTTAAAACTCAAATCTTAAAGACATAGCCGAAGGGAAATACTTATAATATATATGGGCCCGAAGGTCGCCAACGTGTGCGTGGGTGTTGTGTGTATATGGAAAGACAACTCACACGACTTGTAATGTAAACCCAAATATAATTGCAATATGGCCATGACTAAGGTCTTGGGAGTAAGAGCGAAAGCTTAATGTGTGTGTAGAATTGAAATGCTATGCACACAACTTGAATTTAAACACCCAAAACGAAATGGCAATATGGCCTTTACTAAGGTCTTGGGAGTAAGAGTGAAAGCTCAATGTGTGTGAGTATGGAAATTGAAAAACCACGCACACAACTTGAATTAAAACACCCAAGGGAAATTGCAATACGACCCTTACTAGGATCTTGGGAATAAGAGCGAAAGCTCAATGTGTGTGAGTGTGGAAATTGAATACCACGCACACAACTTGAATTAAAACCTACGCAGCTTAATATATATAATTATAACTATATCTTAAGGGCTGATTAGGCCTATGTGTGTGCCAAAATCGTGTGTAGCTAAGAGCGAAATGGCTCAAGTGCACGTGTGTAGGTGTGTCAAACCACATTATTACAAGCGGGGGGAGACAACGCTCCATTATTACAACCCCGTATCAAATTTAATCAAATGTAAGCAAGTTCATAACAAGGACCGAGTTAGGCGCTTACGTATAGCTGGTCCGGGTGTAACTTGCCCAAGCTTTTCACATGAATTCTTTGTGGGCCCCACCTCCATTTATGAGATGGTGATGTGGATATTGGATTAGATCTTTGGATCCAAATCCAAATCCAAATGCATGTTTGGGTCTGGATCTGGATATATATGCTTCAGATTCGACCCAAATCTAATTTTCTGACTCCTTCATGGCGTTTCGAAACGGACGGTTTGTGCGGGGCCTGACTGCATTAGTACTCCGTCTTGCGTTGGGTCTTCGCAAACATTGTCGTCCGCTCTTCTTCTCACCTTTTGGAGATCATTTTGACAAATTTATTAATAACAGGGGCTTGGATGTCTGAGATTTTGGGGATGATTCTGATACAAGAGTTGATGTGCCGGGTTTGAAATATGCTTCAGGTCCGGGCTCTCTTTTGCTTATTCGGTCCTGCTTTCATCAAGCTAAGCTGCTTTTCGGGGTTTCAAAACTGTATGTATATATATTTTTAAACATATATGGTTTAAACATATGTACAGGGTTGTTTGAAAGGCTCCTGGGTTTCAGACTCAAAATAGCCCTTTAGGGCTGCTTTGGTAAAACCAGGCAATTTGAGAAAATCGTGGGATTTTAGGGTGTTTACAGAGTGCATGCCTACTATACATAGTTTGCCTTTTGGTTGTTCAATAGGCCATTTGCCCCATCCTACCAAAAGTTCTACAATCACCACTCTAGAGAGTAATGTATTCGTATTGGACACGGATGGTGCGGATGGTGAGTATTTGGTTACAATGAGCATTGAGATATAATAGGCAACTTCTTTTTTCCCTTTTGCTTTGACAAACTCATAATTGCTATATGGGACTAACGATACAATTAGTGTAGTAAATTGTAGAATTTTTATGTGATAATTGTGTATTCGTTTAGTTTGTATCATTCTTTTTACTTTTTGCGGTGCAATATGAGGGTTTATGCAAATCCCACAAGTTACAACTGCAAAGAACTCTTTGGCAGTTGAACTTTTAACCTGTTATATGCGGTCCTTCTTCCCTCACTCTACCACCACACTTTGGGCATCACTTGGCTCTTGAAGGTGTACAATTGTTAAGTTTTGAGTTTTTTATAGAATTGTTAAGTTTTGAGTTTTCTAAAAGCTATTTAATAGTTCGTAGGTTATGTGTTTTGGCTCAAAATAATTTGTTACTTCAAGTGTGATATATGTGTAATTTTAGTAAAACCATGTTTTAAACCTTGTGTGAGGTGCTTTTTCTTGCAAGCACCTTTATTATAGTGGTAGCATAATATTATTGAATGGGGTGTTACCTAAGCCATACTCTTTTTACAAAAAATATCCAAATTATCAACCCATTACACCTCCAACCCTCTTTTCTTGGAGACTCCATCCAGTCTCTCCCTTTCGGCTTCACTCTCTTCTCTTTTTAAGAAGAAAATGTGCAAAGAGAGCATTTCTTTTTGGGAAAGAAATAGTCTCTACGCATCTCGTACTAGAATGAGATACACAAGGAATGTGTCGCTTCCCCCACCCCATTTGACCCTCTTCATAAGGAGGTGTGCTAAGAGAGCATCTCTTTCGAGATACACATCTCGTACTAGAACAAGACACACAAGGAATGTGTCTACTATTAGAAGACTCTCCTAGCGCATTTCTAACAACTAAGAGATGCAACTTGGTCCCATCCCTTAAAGGAAAGTGAGGCACAAAGACAACTACTCTATCTCTTATTATAGATGTGCACTTTTTGTGTTTGTGTGAATCTTAGTGTTGGTCAATTTGTTGCACATGTTAAATGTTTTTAGTGATTATTCAATGGCAAATGCATTTATTGATTATGAGGGAGATGAAATTAATTATTCACCAATGTTTGAAATTAATATAGTATTTTGAAATTGACAACATTTGCTTGACTATGTGAGAGAAGTTGGGAAGCAATGTAACATTGTTCTTATAATTCTTCATTCAAAGCAAAAAGTTGGAAGAGGTAACATGTTGATTGGATGTGACAAAAGTGGTGTATAAAGAAGTAAGAAATTTATGGATGTAGAGAGCAATCGATTTATTGGTAAGAAAAGATAGAAAGCTTATTTTTAATTATCTTAAGTTCTATTGTTGGAGAAAAGATAGATCATGTTGTAAGGATTGCAAAATAATTCTGAAAGAAACCTTAACTAACCAACATGGACTTTAGTTGTGAATTTGTATATAAAAAAGTGAACAAAGAGGCAAAGAGTATATAGAATTACTAGGACTAAATGGTGGAACCTCAAAAATGAGAAAGAAGATTTATTTAAACAAGAAGTTATTCAAAGAGATTATTGAAATTATGTAGGTACACCTTTTGATACTTGGAATAATATGACTACATATTAGGAAAGTTGCAAAAGATATGTTAGATTAATATAAAGAAGGTGTATCAAAACAAAAGAAAACTTGGTAGTAGAGTGAAGTGTAAGATAAAATTAAGAAGAAGAGAGAATGTTACAAATTGAATTATATCAACAAAACAAGTCTAGTGAAACTGGTGAGGTTTATAAGAAAACAAAGAAAAAACATTAGTAAACCAATAGTCAAAATTTAGGAGGATTTATAAAAAAAGCTGAACTCAAAAGAAGATGAAAGATATATTTTTTAAAATAGCTAAGGCTAATGATAAGAAAACTATAATCTTACTTTTTTTAGGTGCATCAAACATAAAGAATAGAAGATTTTATAGGTAAGTGATGATCTCATTCTTGATGTTGACTTAATACATCAATATTCAAACTCACCAACACCTCCACAACTATTACAAAGATTAGACTTTCCACATTTATCTTTTGCAGTTGATATACCTGGTTTATTGTTCCATATGTTTTCTGGTAGGTGGATGTTATATATTGTTCCAAACATGTGGTTCGTCATTGTAATCCATAAAAATATAACATTGGTTTTGCTTTCTAGGGTTGGATCAACTACTCTTTTGTTGTTGGTATCAAATGGCGATCAACCTCTTGTATGTGATGTCAATATATATGTGTTATCATGAGTTGGGAAGATATTTTATGATAACGAGATTCTTATTTTGAAAAATTTCTATATAAAACCTTGTTTATTCTTATTCTTATTATTTTATGTCAGGTATTTTAAGGTTTAATTGTATATTTGATTTGTTATGCAGTTGTATATGGTTGATAGGACTCCAATGCCACCCATTTTCCTCTCCTAAGCACAACATCAAGATGAAAGTATTGCTAATTTGGATTTGTCAGTTCAAGCATTCATGCCTACTTGCAATTAAGAGAACCTAATTGGTATAATCTTGATGATTAGTCTATTTATAACAATATGCATTATGTTATTTAATCTTAAAAGTTTTTATTCAATAGTTTGCAACATCAATTGTAGCATCTTCAATTGATAGGACATATTAATTATAGCATCAGAATGATATACATGAAACCCATCGCTTTAAATAGATAATGCGCTGCTCTTTATATCAATTGAAGAGCATGTTCTACCTTTCCCGGTTATCTGGAGCACCTTTATCCGGAATGTTACCGTGATTTTCGGTAATGATCCGACTGTTATGGCTATCCTATCTCCAACTCAAGATACGGGTAACGGTCAGTCCAACCATTGCTATGGGTTGCCGAGAATTGCCACAACCTAACAAACCCCGTGTAACCGTAAATCCCCTCAAACGAATCCCGCCGTAAATTTCTGCTGCATTTTTCTCGCTCGTATGAGTAAGAAAGCTGCTGTAAAATTCTATCTTTGTTTCACGATGCTCTTGCGATAATTGAAGACAGCCACCTAGGTGGCGCCTTTACCTTATTCTTGCATGAGGGCCACCGTCATGCATGCCTCTCATTCACTTCATCTAGGCCTTCTTGAAATAAAGGATGTCTATTGTCTACTTACCTTTGAAGCTAAAACTCTGTATTTTAGTAAGGAGCGCAGAAGCTATTTTATGTGTCCCATCTGATTCCCGAAGAAAAAAACAGAAAAGAAAATCGCACGTAAAAATCATGGTTAATTTACGATGGTTTCAACTATTGTAGGTGCTTGCCATTTGTCATGTTCTTTTTTTCGACTAACATGGTTTGTACGTCGGGCTTCTCTTATAGCTGAAAGCTGACCATTTTTTTTATTTCAGAATTTGTTCGTCCTGACCTCAGCTTCGCCACGATTGCTGCAGTGCCGGATTGTTTTAATTCCATATTAAATCCTTTCGAAGGAAAAAGCTATTCGAGACAAAGATCATCTTGTGGACTTTATATATTCCATGTCTGAGAAAAGTTCATTTTGGAAATATCTTAAAAACTAATGCATAACAGTTAACTTTTATTAATCTCATTAATTATAATTTAACGTTTAATTGACTAGATAATTAAGAGGACTTGGAGAAAAACTCCCCATTTGACTAGACAGTGGTCGCCTAATTAAACAGTGAATCATATGAACTCATTTAGGTAGTTGTGATTTAAACTCTCACTTCAGGCTAGAATTATTGAAAGGTACTGATTTGATAATTAAGCTTAACACGATGTCTTCATCGTCATCGTGTCACTTTAATTCGGCTTGATCTCCTCCTCCTTTGCACTGCTACTCAACCCTCTGAGTTAGAGATTCTCTCAGCTGGTACGATGTGATGTCCGTAGATTACCATGATGCGGTTGGTGATGGCCACACAGCGGATGCCAAGGTGAAATACAAGCACGAAGTGCACACTCGTACGCAAAATGCCACAGTGGGAAGACTCTCTCTCTCTACGATTTCAGCATCCTCTTGACGACGTTTTTTTTGGTCAATTGTTCCAAAAGTTCGCTTTTGTAGACAAATCTCACAAGTAATGGGTTCTCTCTACACACAAACATATACACGTTCATACACCCACATGTATAACATATACATACATACATATACAGAGAGAGAAGATAAAAGAAAAAAGGTTTTCATGCTCTTTTCTTATGAAAGATGGAAAAAATCTTAGAAAAGGAAATTGGCGGTATGTATATAATGAATATTGTTAATTGTGAGAAAACCCTGCAATGTCTTTTTTTCCAAATAATCGGTTTCTTATCATTTTTCTTAACAAATATTAATGAAGTTACGATCCAAAAAAAACTACTTCTCGCATGAACAGTGTCCTCGCTCTAACAATAAATTACCAAATCTTCTTGGCCTTGGCTTAAGTACACATTTCTGTGTTTGATAGAACGGCCTAGTGGGTCTGCATGGGTCCTTCAAATTAACATACTACTGTCCGTTAGCTCAACAATAAAGGTCATTGTTTGCTTTGGCTGAATTAGGCGTTCCCAAGTGCATGGGAGACAGCGTGCAACACAAGAGGAGCCCCTCTACTGTTGATCCCAAGAGGGAAAACCTTCCATGTGGGTCCCACAATCTTTAATGGTCCATGCCTCTCCCCGTTCGTGTTCAGGTAAGAAAAAGTCAGACAGCTTCTCACGTTAATTGAATGTTCACTTCTCAAAACCCCTGTTTTTCTCAAAATTCCCATTGCTTTTTATCTCTCCTCCTTTGATAAGTATATACGCCATTACATGCATGTATGTGATTGATGCTTGTCAGCTTTAGACATGACAAGTTTAGAACCGAACCAGCGGTTTCAAGTGAAACCAAATCAGATCAAGAAATGGCTGGAACCGGGGACCGTTATGGTTCTACCTTCCATGGAACCGGATCCAAACGACCAATTCTATTTCTTTTTTATGTTTTCTTAAGTATCAAATTTCTCGATGTTTTTTTACAGTTTTGGATGCTTTAATACTCAAAGAACTGGACCCGACAGTTTCAAACTGGAACTAGAACCAGCCCAGTCCTGGGCTGTTTTTTACAGTTTTGGATGCTTTAATACTCAAAGAACTGGACCCGACAGTTTCAAACTGGAACTAGAACCAGCCCAGTCCTGGTTCTGTTCCGGTTCCTAGTTCCAGAGAAACCAGAATGACAATTTGGAATCGCCGGCTCTTGTTTACCCAAAAGCAGCCATGTCTACGTCGTGTTCCTCCTACAAAATGGAACTCTGCTATCGTAATGACAGTTGCAATTCTATTCCCTTACAAGTATATATAACCAATGGGCCCTTGAATTTAGGCTGTACTATGCAGTTGAAGGGATGAGAAACTTATCGTCTAGCATGTATATGATGGGTGGAGCCATGAATATTGCATGGATAACTAGGATTATTTTCTATTAATATTAATATTCAGTTGAAGGTTAGGATAGTTCTGAAGGCAAGTGAATTCCATCATGTACGAGTTTTCGCCCAATAAGAACAAGTAGTGCATTCTTCCCTTTTTTCACTTTGATACGCAAGATCATGAATCAACTGAATAGCTACAGCATGAAAATGAGCAAAACCAGGTCTGCTTATCAAGTAAACTCCATACGTCGCTACATGTTATTCCCGCTCTTTGAAGTTACTTTCTTCTTCTTCTGCTTGGTGCAGATTGCAGGAAACATGGTGGCTCCAGATAGTATCCTTGCATGGGATGGTAATGACCGCTCTAGTTGGCTCTCTCTTCACGAACGTGAAGGGGTTGGCAATTGACGGCAGTGGCGAAATCAATGGCCAGGGACCAACATGGTGAGTTCGATCATGCAAGATCAACCGAGAAAATGTATGGAAAGTCTTGGTTTCTCTTTTAATTACTTTTATGGTATTGCCAACAGCCGAATAACTGAGTTTGACCTGAACCGTTAATCTTGGTTAATCTTGATTTCTCTATCCACTTCGATTGGGTATGCTTCCTGAGTGTCGTTTGATTGGCTTGAAGACAACTAACTCAAAGTGGTTTTTTATCTTGCAGGCTTGTTCATCATCTGCTCCAGCGGTGAGTCATGTTAATTAACTAAACCGTGTGATATTTTTGGGAGTTGATCTGCAAGTGCTCAGAAAGGAGCAGCTTAATAAACAGAAACTTTGTGCCATATTCCTGTAGGCTCTTACCATCAGCAAATGCACCGATTTTGTGATAACCAATCTGAACCTAGTCAACAGCCAACAGGTGCACCTCAACATATGGGACAGCTCGGATGTGTTCGTCTCTGGTGTTAACATAACCTCGCCCGGCAATAGCCCGAACACCGACGGCATACACCTCCATGCTTCACGGCGTGTGATCATAGAAAACTGCTTCATAAGCACAGGTATAAATCGGTTCTCCTTCTTTGGACCTGAACATGGACATTATGGGATTAGTAGATTTCGAGCCAACAACAAGAATGGTGTAGATCCACATGGATTTTTCTTTGTTCTCTGGGGTTTCATCTTTCAAAAGCTGACCTATTCAATCAATAGGACACTGACTCCGTTTCGTTTACCTCCTTTCATGCAGGGGACGATTGCATTTCTATTGAAACCGATTCCTCCGATGTCAATATTACAAGGATCTACCGCGGTTCAGGGCATGGCATAAGGTAATTGGGCCCAACTCTTATACATGCAAGTCCTCATAATCACAGCGAATCAACACTTAAAAGAACAACGTGCCATCTACACCCTCATTCTTATTTAACCCATAGAAGAAGTGGCTTTTGAAGCAACATTATTTCAAAACTGGAATAAATTTTGAAAAGCTAAAGTGGTTTCTTGTTTAATTCAACAGTGTGTCAGTTTTGTAGAGTGCCCTTACTTTTCAATCTTAATTACGCTTCAAAGATGAGTAATCGGAACTTATGAAATAGTGCAACATGTTTGCCTAGTAGTTTTAGCAACAGTCATCAGCTCTTTCGTTGTATATCACTAGTATTGGAAGCCTAGGCAAGGGTGGGAAACTTGCAACTGTGGAACGCATAGCAGTGAAGAATGCAACCAACCTTTAATGGAACGACCAATGGAGCCCGAATCAAGACATGGCAGGTATGTCATTGAAAGCTATATTCTTACAGTAGACACAGTGTGGTTACCAAAAACTTGAACAGCAAACAAAGAAAGCTTGATTAAATAAACCAGTCGATGACTGGACGCATGAACTACATGTGCTCATGCATCTCTCTCTCTCTCTCAAACACACACTTACACACAGATCGTGCTTCAATGGGTTATCTTGTTGAGAGTGGAGGACAAAGGATACTACTGCAATTTGATTCACCACGAAGCATCCTATCTCATTGCATCTCTGCACATGTGCAATACAAGCGCATTTACTTCATACTAATTATTTTGTTTGTGTTATTGATAGGGTGGAACTCCGCCCATCTAAGTGAATCAATTGGAGAGAGGGTTCTGACATCATGGACATGTGTGAGTAAAGAAGTTAGTTTCATTATATTGTTGCTCGAATCTAATGAATAAATTACATAGAGGATCTCTATATTTGCAATATGATGGATGCAGGGATAAAGAAGGTAGTCTTAAATAGTAATATTCATATTTGTTTTTAGAATATCGAAACATTATCCGGTAGGTGGTAGATACTATGATTCAGAGAAAGATTCATATTCTATGTTTACAAGAGACAAAGTGGGTTGGAAAAAAAGCAAAGGAGATTAAGGATACAAGTTTTAAATTATGGTACTCAGGTAAGAAAAGTCTCGAAACAGAGTTGGTGTTATCATAAATAAAGATTTAAAGGATAGTGTAATAGACATACAATGATATGGTGACCGAATCATGACATTGAAATTAGTGTTAGGAGTAGAAGTTTTGAAAATAGTTTGCGCTTACGCACCCCAAGTAGGACTAGAAGATAGTATAAAGACGACTTTTTGAGAAGAGTTAGATAAGGTGATTCAAAGAATTTCATAAAGGAAGATGATTTGTTTAGGAGGAGATTTAAATGGATATGTCGGTAAAGAGGCATTAGGATATCAAGGTATTCATAAAAACTTTAGTTTTGGAGATATAAATGAGGAAGGTAGGGAGATTTTAAATTTTGTTATGGCATTTGATCTCTTTATAGTCAATACAATCTCCAGAAAACGAGATGAACATTTAATTACTTATAAGAGTGGCTTATCACAAACACAAATTGATTGTTTTATTTATAGAAAAAAAGAGAGAGCATGTTGTAAAGATTGTAAGGTAATTCCAAGAGAAAGCTTAACCACCCAACATCAACTTTTAGTTATGGATTTACAAATAAAAAAATGGACAAAGAAGAAAAGAGTGCATCGAGTTACTCGGACTAAATGGTGGAACCTCAAAAGTGAGAAAGAAGGTATATATAAACAGAAAGTCCTTTAAGGAGATGCTTGAAATTATGTTGGTACACCTTGTGATATGTGGAACAATATGGCTATACATATTAGGAAAATGGCGAAAGATGTGTTGGGTGAATCTAAGGGAGATGTACAGGCATAAAAAGAAGCTTGGTGGTGGAGTGAAGTAGTGTAAAATAAAATCAAGGCAAAGAGGACATGCTACAAATTACATTATGCTAAGAAAACTAGTGAAACTTTAGATGCTTATAAGAAAGCAAAGAAAGAAGTTAAAAAAGCCGTTAGTAAAGCAAAAACTAAAATTTGAGAGGATTTATATAAAAACCTAATATCAAAAGAGGGTGAAAGATATATTTTTTGGATAGCTAGGGCTAGAGATAAGAAAACTAAGAATCTTAATTCTATTAGATGCATCAAAGACGAGGATGACAAAATTTTAGTGGCAAATGATGATATAAGAAATAGATGAAAAAACTATTTTTATAAACTTTTTAATGAAAATGAAGATGTTAGTATTAGCTTAGAAGAGTTAGCCAAATCATAAAAGAATATAAACCACAATTTCTACCGACGTATTGAAAAGAATAAAGTCAAAGTGGCTCTTAAACATATGAAGAGTTCTAAATCGATAGGACAAGACAATATTCCTATAAAAGTTTAGGAAATCCTAGGAAAAATAAGAATCACTTGGCTCACAAGACTATTTAATGAAATATGGAGAAACCAAAAGATGCTCGAGGAATGAAGAACGAGTACACTTATACCCATATATAAGAATAAAGGAGACATTAAGAATTGTGCGAATTATCGCGGTATCAAGTTAATGAGTCATACTATGAAATTATGGGAAAGAATTATCGAATGTAGGTTAAGACAAGTATCGAGAACAACAGAGAACCAATGCAGATTCATGCCACACCGATCTACTGTGGAAGCAATTCACCTTTTGAGACGTATTATGGAACATTTTAGAGCAAAAAAGAAAGACCTTCACATGATATTTATTGATCTAGAAAAAGCTTATGATAGGGTATCGAGAGAGGTTCTTTGGAGAACCTTGGAAAAAAGAGGTATCCCATTGACATACATAAACCTTATAAGACATGTATGTTGGTGCAAAAACATGTATGAGGAAGGAATGACAGATTTCTTTGAAGTTAATATTGGGTTATATCAAGGATCAACTTTAAGTCCATACTTGTTTATAATGGCAATTGATGAGTTAACAAAACATATTCAAGATGAAGTACCTTAGTGTATGTTATTTGCATATGACATTGTTAGTGGAGGAGTCTAAGGAAAAGGTTAATAGAAAATTGGAACTATGGAGAGAAACATTAGAAAGTAAAGACTTACGACTTAGTAGAACAAAGACAAAATATATGGAATGTAAGTTTCATCATTTAAGTTACTTCGGAGGACAAAAATTAAAATTGGCACATATTGCATCACTCAAAAAGAAAGTTTTAAATACCTAGGGTCAATTTTTCAGAGTGATGGAAGAATTGATGTAGATGTATGCATACAATTAATGCTGGTTGGTTAAAATGGAGAGTAGCATTAGGTATTCTTTGTGATAAGAAGATACCATTAAAGTTAAAATATAAATATTATAGAGCAGTAAATAGACCTGTCATGTTTTATGGTTGTGAGTGTTGGGCAATTGATCATCAACTTATAAAAAAGATGTGTGTGACAAAAATTAAGATGTTGAGATAGATGAGTGGTAATAAAAGAAAAGACCTCATACATAATGAGGTTATTAGAAACAAATTAGGAGTGACATCAATAGAGGATAAAATGAGAGAACATTGTTTTAGATGGTTTGGGCATATATAAAGAAGATCAAAAGAAAAACCTTTAAAAAGATATGAAAAACTAGATTTTGAAAGTATTAAAAGAGGTAGAGGACGACCACAAAAGTGTTGAAAAAAAATAATGAAGAATGATTTAGCTTATTGTGAGTTAACTGCTAACATGGCACATGATAGGGCTATGTGGAAACAAAGAATCCGTGTAGCCGACCCCATTTAGTATGAGAAAAGGCTTAGCTGTTGTTGTTATTGATAGGGTGGCCATGGGTACGCCAAGAACATCCACATTGAGCCGCTTGTGTTCATAAACGTTTCAAACCCAATTATTATCAGCCAGTATTATTGTGATTCCGGTCATAAATGCAAAAACCAAGTAAGGAAGCTCTTTATTTCCCAACTATATTCTATTCCTTTATTCTTACCAACGAACAAACGACGGATATTAGTGTCCTATCCATGACCTAGTTACACATACTCCAAACCTAGAGCAGTCAATGTACCGATTACATGCCTCATTTCCTAGTAATTCAATCAGGCTCTTTACTAAACTGGTGGCCTGTTATACGACAAACATCACTTAGGTCCTACAATATTCCTTGACTCGACTGTGCCTCCACCTCAGTGGACCAGAACCGACCAGACTAAAATATTGTTCGAATTACGCGGTATGCGTTCGGGCGATATACTTGCATTTACCTCCTCTCCGTGATTGCAGACTTCAGCAGTAGCTATAAGCAATGTGCGCTACATTGGTGCGTCGGGTACATCCTTCTCTAAAGTCGCAATTAAATTGGCATGCAGTGAAGCAGTGGGATGTGATTGCATTTTCCTCGAAGATGTCAACATATCAACCACAGCTCAAGGCAAACCAACGTTGTCGTACTCACTCAACGTACAAGGAGCCACCAGCGGTACCATCCTCCCACCACTGCCGGGATTGCCTTCTATTCCTATTGTGCTGTCTACAACCCCCATTCCTCCTCCTCCTCCTGCAGTATCCCCTGCCATGGTACTGCCACCTGCCATATTCCGTGCAATGCCGGCACCACAGTCCCCAGCGACGCCAGCTCCATCCCCTACAACGCTGTTGCCACCTGCAGCATCACCACCCGTACAGCCCCAGCAGCCTGTACTATCTCCAGCCATGTCAGCGGCACCTGCAGTATCCCCCGCCATGGTGGCACCATCTCCTGCAACGCCCACGCCACCTCCAGCATCACCACCCATGCAGCCCCAGAGGCCTCTAATATCTCCAGCGGTGCCACTGCCACACCCTGCAAATCGGATACCAGGTGCAGCATCACCATCCGTGCATCCCCAGCCGCCTGTAATACCTCCAGCCACGCTGCCGCCACCACCTGCAACTCCGGCACCAGCTTTAGCATCACCATCCGTGCAACTCGATCCGCCGCTCTAATATCTCCACCCACGCCTTTGCCACCTGCAGCATCCCCCCTATCGATGCAGCCCCGGCCACCTACCGCTATCCCTCAACCACCCAAAACACCCATGCAGCAGGACACCCGGCGCAAACACGCATATTGGCGACAACATTATTATTATTGCCTCCTTGTGCAATCCTCCTCCTCCAACTATCAATATTATCATGCCACCACCAAGAATGACCCCTACACTGACTCTCTACTCAGCCTGCTGACCATGGATGCCATCCTCAAAGTGAGAGCATAGCCATGGAGAAACTACACCAAAAATGTCTCTCAGCTGCCGTGAGTATAAGCTATAGTCCTCTCATGCAACTATATATACATCACTATATATACATGCTTGTCTTTTCCTAATATTTCCACCATATATATGTAATCCCTCTCCAGGCCATAGGATGTAGTAAAAGAAAACCTGATATGAGAAAATCAAATGATCAACCATCAAGTCATCTATTTCATTTCTTTTCCTTTCCTACATGGTAACCCTTAGTTATAGTCCTTTTTCTTGTAGTTAATATAAATTTTACTTTTAGCTCTCCTTTGGTTTTCATTTTTTGCACAATCAAACTCAACTGCGCCGAGTTCAAAAATGTATTCAAATATATTTCTAAGCAAAATCAGAACTAGTCTACTTTTCATGGGTCAGGAATCACTTAAGTTCAAGTTCGAATAACCAAGATACGAGAAAAACAACCAACCCTATTAGAGGTATTCGATGACTCAATGAATGGTGCATGCGTTCTCCAGAAAAGCTCATAGTTCAATTGATTTTAGCTTGAATTGGTCGATTTTTTATTCTTTGGAATGGTCTCTCTCTTCTTTTGTAAGAAATCAAGATTAATGAAAAGCAGAGTCCAAACATAGAGTTATAAAAAAAAAATTGGTTACTAAAGCATGATTCATGGCACATACCTATTTTCGGAAAGCACCAAGAAACTCATCAATGAGAAATGTACGAAAGATACAATCAAAATACCATGACCCTATTAAGTTGTTTGCACTCAACCCGATTTCTATTATGAAGTTACTCAAAATTGGGAAGGTTCCCAACTTCAATACGAAACTCAACAGGGGATTTAGTAAGCTGTCAATGTCTCTATCATGACCATTCTCTCCACACTACTTGGCTTGATGAGACCTAAGGACACAAATCGCTGGATCCAAACAAACACAACATTTCCTCTCAAGGGTGGAGGTACACCTTCCAGCATACCCACACACAAATGACTCATAACAACAAGATAATTAGGCTACTCATTCCGAACAGTAACACCTTTTTGGAACACATGTTGGGATCATTGGATTGGTTATAATGAACTAGTATTACATGCAAGGTGGATGAGCAACTATTTGGAAAGCGAAAATGCCAATGGATAACATATATCAGCATACTTTGGGGGTCATTGTTCCTCGTAATACTTATCAGGTTGGCTGCTCATCGCAACCTCATGAAGAACAACCACCTTAATAGAGTACCTATTCGACTAGTTACCCTTACCTAATAGTTAGGGGCAATTGATATAAACAACAATTCATCATGATGCTCATATATTAAGTTGTTGGTTGATTGTATAACAGAAAAGGTACTTCTGTTGATTGTTAACTTCTTTAGACGAAGTCTGACCACCCCTTAATGTAGACCATTGGTTCATCATCTCAATTAGTAAAAAAAGCTCCATCAACCGCCATTAAGACATAGTTGTGTCATAGGTTTAAAAAGAGGTTCCTCATTTCTAAAACTTATTTAAAGAACTTGGATTCCATGCTATCAACTACATCGACTAAAGAATCAATGAATACAAAAATCTACAATCGATGAAGTCATCAACCTGACTAGTGCTTCATCTCAATTGAATTACCAAATAACTTATATGCATCTAATTAATGTTAAATCAGTGGATGCAAACATAATTGATGACACAAAATCAACTATTGGTTTGACTACATATATAATGTCAACTATTGATATAGAGTCAGCTACACATGTTGAATCGGTAGACAACAAGAATTGGTTACTAAAGCATCTATTTGCTGAATTTGAATCAGCTTATGATGACTTTGCAAAATTCTTATCTGATGAGATCACCCAACCTTTAGTGATAGTCTATGATGAATTAGTCATCAATGAGTTTGACTTTGAAATGGCCATCATTGAAGCAGTTGATTCCTTATCGAAGGCTGACAACGGTGAACAGTCTCCCATCGGCTCCCATCCATCGTTGATGTAACACGCAATTGAATGATTACTCATTGTTGATTAATTCTCTTCCTGTTGGGACTGACACAGATGACTTCATTGGTTTCAAATTTTATGTCAGTGAGAACATCGATTTCCTATGGGATGTTGATAGTGTTACACAAGGGGTTGTCGTCTTGGAATTCATCTCCAACAGTCATTGACCCAAAATTGACTATTAGCGAGGCAACTAATTGCTTATCAGTAGCCAATTATGAGCAGTACACCATTTGCTCACATCAATTGCTAACAATAAACTACAAGTAACCAACAACTTCTTATCGGTTGTCGATGAAACCCTCAATTTCTTGTCAAATCACCCTGGCGTCAATGAATTGGTTGTCGGGTTACAATACATACTCAATGAATGAATCTCAATGGTTTACTAAGCAAACTTGGCTATTAAATGGCTTGAGCATGCCAATGTGGAATATACTGCTAATGCTTATATAGAACTGATCAATGCACGTCATTCAATTGAAGTTGAGATATCAGTGGGAATGAACTATGCCCCACGGAACAAGTAAACCATGTTTCCCCGAGAAGAGGAACCATTTGAATAGAATCAACAAGATACTTAGGTTCATAACTATATAATTTTCTTAACCCTATCAAAGGATGGAGAAGATTTGGTAGATCTTACATTTCCAACACAAAGACCGACGACCTACACCTTGGGTTTTTGTAACTCAAGATTTTCTAAATCGGTGAAACCTTTTACCAAGCCGAGTAAAAAAAATATGCCAAATTATATATAGACCAATCTTTTTGAATTCCATGTGTGCTTGCCTTGTTTTAATGAGTCTAATAAAATTTTGACTAATTCTGTGAGATTATTATGTTTGTGATATAATTTTGTTTGAAGTACTTGCATGATTCTAATATAAACTTCCAAACTATGTATCACTTTGATTTTAGTGATAACACAAAAGACTTATTATTGTCAGTTTTGGTAAACAATAAATAACGACTTCGTCCTATTGATTGGTCGAGTGAAAGTTGATTATTTTTCAAGTGTTAATTGTGTGTAGAGAAGAGGACAATCTTAATTGTAATAATATACTTATTAATTAATGAGAATACTTGTACATTAATATGTCTTCCATGTATGTTTTATTTCTAGATATAATTGTAAGTTAATATGCACATGAACTTAGAGGTTACAACAAATTGAGGGGTATATTTGCATGTACATGTTCCATCCATGTAGGCATATACTTGGGGAGAAACATCTCTGACAACAATGTATACCTTGTTAAGTATTATAAGTAAAAACATACTTGATTTACTAAGAAGAGTTCAAAGACTACCTTGTTTGATTGTATGTCATGTTGCCTATTAAGTAGATTTATAGCTTTTTTAGTGATCGAGGTTGCTTAAATTGTTGTAGCAGAGTTAATTCATGCGCTATTAAAAAATAAGTATCTATCAATAATGTCTTTTGGTGTTTGCTATAGAATTATTAATTTACTATTTAAAAATGGTTATTTTGATTAAAGATTTATGCATTGAATTGTATACTCAAAATTCAAGATAACTTGTGCATACATGATAGAAAAGGTACGATCATATAAATGTTTGTACATAGGGCACACATTCAGCTATATGTCTATAAAACATAAGGGATACAAGTGAATTTGGATATTAATTCCATATAGATAAAATAGAGTGCATGAGACAACTTACATATATATAGTGTGGAGGGATTGTGTGTCAATGCAAAATAAATTAAATAACAAAGAGCAATACAAATTGTATATGGGTTCTTATTTATGCATTATCACATAAAAGAAAAGTGTGGCTTATCTGTACAACCATAAGTATGTTATTCAGCTAATGGAAAGAAACACAAAGGAAACAGGTGGTTATAAATTATGAATGTTAAAAAAACATGTTTTTTAATTAATTCTATTTGAAAGCAATTTAGAATGATATTTTATATATATTTGTTTATGTAAATAAAATTTTTAGTCTATCGATCAACTTAAAATCTCATTTGCAAAAATAATGTGCAAGCATGCCAACAAGTTTATTCAAACTTACAAAGATGATTTTTTAACTTCTTTGGCGGTAGTGGACAAGTAAATTCTTATCATCATAGGCCTTCTTGAACCGATACTTAAAGATCAACCTAGACGCTTAGAGAAAATAATTTGTGATCCGGTATTTTTAGAAACAAATTTTCAATCAAAACAGATTTTCCAAAACTATTTTATCATTCCCTTGGCAAAATTAATTTCAATTCTGAAAAACAGAATGAGTTCTGTTTTCAGCAACAAATGTTTATAATTTTTGTGGTATTTTGGAGAATCTAAAAATCTCAAAAATTTTACCTAAATTAGGACCACATATGAAGTTTACTGGGTATTTTTATTTGGACTTTTTATTATAAGGATGAACATAATTAAATCCAATAAGTTTCCAACCTTGGAACTCATAACAAACTCTATGACAAAAATATAAAGCTTAGAAAAATGCTTGTATCTTTGTACATAGACTTTAGATTTTATGAAATTAGAAAGCTATAAAAATCAACTTTCCAACAAAATTATTTTAATGATTTTTGAGCTCTACGGACAAAGTTATGAAAGTTTTACCCAAGGTCTGTTGCAGGATTTGTAGCATAGATAGGTTTTGTTTCCATTTAAGTTCATTTTTTACTGAATTTATTTTCGACCTTACTTGTGTCTAAAATTTTTGAAAATCTTATTAGATGTCAGACATCATGTGTGTAAGGTTCGGATCGATTTTTAAAAATTTTCGCTTATAAAAGAAGGCTGGAAAATTCAAGTATCAAACATATACAGGATACTGAAATCAGAGTTTTCTGTTTAGAAGAATAATGAATGTATCCAGTTTGATCTTTAATATACTAATGATCATCCAATTTTTTTTTTATTGAGGACTTGTGTCTATTTGGAGAGGAGTTCCTCTACATATAAATTCTTGGGGCAATCTCTCTTGAGGGAGAAATCTCTCTTGGAAGATATATATGATCATATCTGCGTGCCTACCTCTACGCAATCTTATAGATAGTTAATCCACCGTAAGAGTGATTTATAAACTCATATCATTGCATGTAAAACTTGGGTGCTATGCCTCTCATGTGACTTCGTATTTTAATTTGGAGGAAGTGCAAAAGAAAGGAAGAGGAGATGATAATATCCTTTAAGCGTAAAAGAGATGAGAGAGCATAAGGTATAGTCCATATTGGTGTAGATGAAACCAAATCTCAAACAAGTTAGGAGCCTTCTTACCGATTGCCTTCAGCATGGATTTACAACTTTTCTCCTTTATTATTACAATGATTTGGAGACAATTGCTCCCAAATAATATACATGGGATTGAATGAATTTGAAATGGGAAAGGAGAAGGAGGAGGAGGAGACCTGGCCGGCGGTTTGAATGGCTTGGAAGGGTGGTCTTGGGCAGCCTCCTTGGCTTGGAGTGACTCCTTCTTCTTTGTCTCTCTCTCTTCTCTCTCTTTGCTGAAATTTCTCTCTTGATTTTTTCTCCTTCTAAACCCAACCAAATGACTGAATTTATAGAATTCTTGGGAACTCTTTAGAGAAGGAATATGCCTTGGCATCTTCCTAGAGAGTTCCATGGGTTGGGGCTGGTTTTTGTGGGTTCAAATATGATCCAATCCAAGCCATGGTTGCTGATCACATGGGGTACATGAGTGGTCTCTTTTTCTTGATCAAAGGTACCTTTGGTACAGTTGTAGACGCGCGAAAATCCCCGCCTCTTCACCTCTTTCAGGGCTTGGAGCGGATCCTCTCGTGTGTCTAAGGCCTATATATGCAAATAGGGCGTGCCAGCTAGCTTACCTAAGCTAGCGAAGATATTTTTAACACTGACTTCTAAACGTGGCGACTGTGAGCAAGTAAGCTCTTGTCGTCGCAGACCTTCTTGCATCGATGCGCAAGGGTCAGTCTGTACACTTTGCAAAAATCGAGTTTTTGGAGAGAAAGTCTACGAAGTGGTTCGAGGTGTCTATTTCGGGTCTTTAAGATGCGATTGCATATTTTAGATCACGTGGATTTGCACGTGCCTAAGTCTTTTTCTTTTATCCCTTTTCGGGCCACCTAGTTTGTGTGTTATGAACACTCCACTACATGGGCGAATTCGAGCGGGGCTTGCTTCGATGCAATATGCGTCCTACCTCGTGGTATGGCGTAGATGCAATGCAAACTCATGCTACTCCAAAGGGAAAACCCGAAATGTAAAGACAATACTGAAGGGAAATAACAGAAGGGAAATAACCGAAGGGAAATAACCGAAGGGAAATAACCGAAGGGAAATAACCGAAGGGAAATAACTGAAGGGAAATAACCGAAGGGAGATATGTATATAGATTATGTATATGAGCCCTTACTTGGGTCTTGCAAATAAGAGCAAAGGCTCAATGTGGGTGCGTGCTTGAATTGAAAGACTTACACACACGACATGAAATTAAACCCAAATATAAATTGCAGTATGGCCTTGACTAAGGTCTTGGGGAGTAAGAGCGAAGGCTCAATGTGTGTGAAAGTGCTTGAATTGAAGTACTACACACACGACATAAATGAAACCCAAATATAACTGCAATAAGGCCTTTACTAAGGTCTTGGGAATAAGAGCGAAGGCTCAATGTGTGTGAGAGTGCTTGAATTGAAAGACTTACTCACACAACATGAAATGAAACCCAAATAGTATAGGTTGGCCCTTACTTGGGTCTTTCAAATAAGAGCGAAAGCTCAATGTGTGTGAGAGTGCTTGAATTGAAAGACTTACTCACACGACATGAAATGAAACCCAAATAGTATAGGTCGGCCCTTACTTGGGTCTTTCAACTAAGAGCGAAAGCTCAATGTGTGTGAGTGCTTGAATTGAAAGACAACGCACCCAACTTAAACAAAACCCTTCGAAAATGAAAGTATATATATACACTTATGTATTAGGGGCTGATTAGGCCCGTGTGTGTTCAAAATCGTGCACGACTAACAGAGTGCACGTGTGTGGTTGTGCCAAGCCACGTTATTACAAGCGGAGGGAGACTATGCAACGTTATTACAACCCCGTATCAAATTGAATCTCAAGCAAGTATACAACTAAGGACCGAGTTTAGGCACTTACGAGTAGCTGGTCCGTAGAGGCCTTGCTTGAGCATGGGCTTGACCTTCGCCTTGGGCTGCAAACGGGAGCTCCGCGAGGATAGGTGACCAAAGGTGCTGGCCGGCTGCAAGTGGGGCGCGGGATAGGCGCCTCAAAGGTGGCCGATTGCAAGTGGATGTCGCCTCGAGGTGGGGGTTTAAAGGGGCTGAACAAGTGAGTTTTTAGGGTCACTAAGGGAGTTGAGTGTTTAGGGAAACTGGACCTAAAGGAGAGTTTGTGGGAAGGCCGAATGGGATGCTTAGGGGAAGGCCGAATGGGATATGATGGCTAGGTAGTGGCCGGCAGTTTGGGTTTTGCTGGGTTCGACTAAGTGAAAAGGGTGGTGGCAAAAGGGCTAAGATGATGATAGGGTGGGTGGCTAGGAGTGGAGAGGTGGAAGAGAAGGGTTTTGATAGAGTTAGGGTACTTACCGAAGGGGGAGAGGCGGTGGAAGGCAATGAGGAGCAGGCGGGCAGGTGGGCTCTTGGCTGGTTCGGTTGGGTGAAGGTGGTGGCGTCCGGCTGGGGAATGGTGGTGGATGGAAGAGGGAAGGTGGCGGTGCAGGTAGAGCTAGTGGAGCAGGTGGAGAGTGGAGCAGGTGGAAAGTGGAGCAGGCGGGCAGGTGGAGAGTGGAACCGGCTGGGCTGAGGTGAGGGCCTTCTAGCTTGAAAACCCGCCCCCAAAGGGGAGGGGTTTACATAGGGGATGGGTAGGTCGGTTAGGGCTGGGCTAAGGGTAGTGGTTAGGTGGTTTAGGTAGGGTGGTATGTAGATAAGGTGGGCTGGAAAGGGTTGGGCCAGATATTTTAAAACTAGGGGTTTGGGTAGATTGTGGGCTAAGGGTGGTTTAGGGGTTTAGGGCTAGGTTAGGTGGTTGGGTTTTAGGGTGAGGTTTAGTGAGCTAGTTTTGGTGATTAGGCTAGGTTTAGGCTAGGATTAGGGAAATTAGTCTAGGTTTAGGGAAGGATTAGGGAAGTGGGTTAGGTGATTAGGTTGGGATTAGGCCGGGATTAGGGAAGTGGGTTAGGTGATTAGGTTGGGATTAGGGGTGGATTAGGGGTTTAGGCTAGGATTAGTCATTTTGGGTTAGGTTTAGGTGAGGGATCTCCCTTAGCATGGCCCATAGACCTTGATCACCCCATGTTGGTGCAACCCTAGGTTAGGTTTTAGCTAATTACAAGCTTAAACCCACTCAATTAGGCTAACCCACATGATTAAACCCAAACTTGACACACAAGTCAAGCTTAATACAACACTCTTGATATTTTCCATCCCCACTCTCTCTCATGCCCAATATCCCACGTGAATTTCAAGTGGGCCCCACCTCCATTTATGAGAAGGTGATGTGGGCCATGGATATGGATATTGGATTGGATCTCTGGATCCAAATCCAAATCCAAGTCCACATATGGGTTTGGATTGGGATCTGGATATATATGGTCCAGATCCAATCCAAACTGAACTCTGACTCCTTCGAGCTGGGTTCGAAACGGACGATTCGTGCGGGGCCTGACAGCATCAGTACTCCGTCTGCGTTGGGTCTTCGCCAACATGGTCGTCCGCCTCCGTTTCTGCCTTCCGGAGATGACTTCAAATGATATTTTGATAAGAACAGGGTCTTGGACGTTCGAGATCCTGGGGGTGTGAATCAGATACAAGAGTTGCTGTGCCGGGCTCAACATGTGCTCCGGTTCCGGGCTCTTCTTAGCTCTCCTGGTCCTGTCTAGATCGGGCCAAGCCGCTTCGGGGTTTCAAAAACGTGTTTTAACAAGGTTTTAAAAGCTATATTATATATTTTTGAAATATGAAGTTTAAAACATATATACAGGGTTGTCTGGAAGGCTCTTGGGTTTCCAGACTCAAAATAGCCCTTTGGGGCTGCTTTTATAAAACCAGATGGATTTTGAGAAATTCGTGGGATTTCGGGGTGTTTACAGATGCCCCTCTTTGGCCTTGTCCAAATAGATTTGGATAAGGGCAAAGATGACAAACACCCCTTTTAATGTCTCCCTAGATCTAGCCACGAAGAATATGGGATCATCCCGTTTTTAGCAAAATCTCAATTTACAAACTCTGGTAGGAGGAGATATCATGCCAAAGGGTTTTACTATGGAATCTGGTCCTAAATGGGATCATGTTCATGCAAATACCATGCGTGGAATGCAAATGACATGGGTGTGGTGCCAAGAGTGGCGACCTCCCAGAGACCAGATGTGGTTGAACTCTAGATATTTACAAGGCCTACTGCTCCAAGTGAGCAAAATCCTATGCTGTTCGATGTTCGGTTTTGAAAACTTATTTACAAAAGCTATTTACAAAAGGGACAACTGTCTTGAGCCTCGATCCTAAGGATCTCGAGCTCTTCGTGCTTGCCCTTGTTTGAGTCTTAACACTCGCTTATCTAGCGGAGGTTTTGTAAGAAAACAAGCTTCATTTCAAATTCCTATGCCTTACTCGAAACGTCGAATTCTCAAACAAGACGAAATTCAAGTAAGTAAATCCTATTTTTACTTTAGGATTCCTCGAAACGAACAATGCTTCAGCTTGGGATAAGCTAGGGATGGGAAAGAGATACCACGGTCCCTTCTGAAGCGTCCCGTGGTTTAAGGCATAGAAGGCGGAAAACTGCTCTTTTTGAGCTTTTTGGCCTCTTTTTCCTTTTTTTCATAGAGGGTCTCCCTTTGGGAGTATTTTTTCTTTAATCCCTCTTTTTTATAAGAGAATCGATTTTTCTTTTTGAAGTCTGGTTTCTTTCTTTTGGAAAGAGACTTTAAATGGAAAATTTCCTTTTGATTTGGGCCTTTGTTTTCCTTTTGGAAGGAGAAGAAAAGAGGGGAGGACTTATCCCAAGCCTACACTCGATCCATTCCAGATCAGCCTATTTAGAAATAGCACATACTACTTGCAAGTATCTTGCTATGTTGAACTAGGCCTTTCTTTGTAAGAAGAAGGATTTTGAAATGCAACTAGGATTTTGAAAACTCCACTCTTTCACAAGTGCGAATTCTCTCACTCAGGGTCACACGAGTTGCCTTTTGCACCTTATTCACATGTCTCAAGGCAGCTATCCCTCTAAAATTTTCGAAAAACTGGAATTTAATCCAGATCCTACACATGATACTTCTTTAAGTATTGGATATTGATAGGATCTGCTAAATTCCTACCTTCTACATCGATCAACCAATATGAATTGTTCGTAGTGGTTGCTCGTACAACATAGGGTCCTTCCCAGTTGGGGCGCCACTTGCCTAGGGGGTGTGGGCCATGATGGTGGATGGTTTTCAAGACCAGATCTCCCACTTCAAAGTGGCGAGGTCTTATGTGTTTGCCATAATGTCGGGCTATCCTTTGCCGGTATGCACGAGCATGATCCATGGCAAGGAGTCGCCTCTCATCTAGCAAATCTAGTTCGGCCATCATAGCATGCTGAAGCGTCTCTAGGGGGAGGTCGAGTGCTATGGATGTATGAAATGAATGCAATTGAGTATGAATGGGAAGAATGGCGTTTGTGCCATAGACCAACTCGAATGGTGTGGCATTCGTGGGAGTCCGGATGGAAGTCCTATAAGCCCATAAGGCTTCATCCAGCTTCTCGTGCCACATCCTACCCTTCTCTAAGGTTTTCTCAATAATACTAATGAGAGTCTTGTTTGTGGCTTCGGCTTGGCCGTTGCCTTGAGGGTAGTAGGGCGAGGAGAAGTGGTGCGTTATGCCATACGTGTTGCACAACTTAACCATTCGCTCATTCTTGAATGGGGTACCATTATCAGACACAAGGTCTCGTGGAACCCCAAATCGAGCCAAGATATTCCTCCGGATGAAAGCCACCACATGTTGCCCCATTACATTGGTTAGGGAAATGGCTTCCACCCACTTGGAGAAATACTCCGTGGCTGCTAAAATAAAACGATGCCCATTCGAGGCCTTTGGAAATATTGGGCCTACAATGTCAAATGCCCACATGGTAAATGGCCAGGGGCTGACCACGGAATGCAATGCAGATGAAGGGATATGAATGGCGTGCCCATGCACTTGACACGGATGACACTTCCTAACATGATCGTGACAATCCTTTTTCAGGGTGGACCAAAAATAGCCCCCTCTAAGTATTTTCATCGCCATCATGTTGGCATTAACATGACCTCCACATTCTCCATCGTGGAACTCATGCATCACTATCCTAGCCACCTCTAGGTCGATACACCTAAGCAGAATGCCGGTAAAACTCTTTTTGTATAAGACCCCACCGAGAATGGTATATTGGGTCGAAATCTTACGAATGAATGCCTTATCTTTGGACGTGGCATCCTCGGTGAATCCCCCATTTTCTAAAAATTGTTTTATATCATAGAACCAGGGTTTTTCAATAGACTATGGGTTGTTTTGGCAAATATCCAAGTCGTGTGTGGATGGATGGGGCGCATGCCATATTTCCAAAGATCTGGTCCCTGAAATGGGATCGACCTTCAGGGCTGAACCCAAGGAGGAGAGGGCATCGGCGATGCCATTGTCCTCTCTTCCTACGTGTGTGAGCTTACACGACTGGAAGGATTGGACCAATCGAGTGGCCAACTCGTGATATGGAAGTAGTTTCTCATTACGTACTTGCCAAATTTTTAAAACCTGGTTTATGACAAGGAGCGAATCTCCAAAGACCTCAATGCACGATGCCCCTAGAGTTTTCGAAATCCTTAAGCCTTGTATGAGTGCTTCATACTCAGCTACGTTGTTGGAACATTCGAAATCTAAGCGGATTGCTATGGGAATCTCGCCCTTTTCAGGGGAGATTAGGATGACCCCGGCACCAACCCCTCGTTGGTTTCGTGCCTCGTCGAAGTGCATCTTCCATACTTGGTTTTCGAAAGAATTTGCCAAAATGTGGTTTTGAAAATGGTTTTGTAATATGCCTTCATCAGGCATTTTGACAAGAGTGGGATATGCGTCCTCTAAGGGGAATTCAGCCACGTAATCTGCTAGGGCTTGCCCCTTAATGGAGATCTGGTGATAGTATTTCAGATCATACTCCATTAGAAGGAGTTGCCATTTACCCAATCTACCCGTGAGAATGGGTTTTTCGAACAAGTGCTTGATTGGATCAAGCTTGGACACTATCCAGATCTCATGATCTAGGAAATAGTGTCTGAACTTCTGGCAGGCCCAGACTAGGGCCAAGCACGTCTTCTCCATGGCTTGATAATTTCGTTCATAAGCCAAGAGAGTTTTCGAAATATAGTAGATGGCATACTCCTTATGGGTGTCATCCTCGTATTGAGCCAACAGGGCTCCTAAAGCGTTTACATGCACAGAGATGTATAATAAAAGCAGTTTTCCTTGTTTTGGAGGATTCAAAATGGGGGGATTAACCAAGTATGCCTTCAGTCTCTCGAAGGACTTTTGGCATTCGTCATCCCATAAGAATTTCATACCCTTCCTCAACAGTTTGTTGAAGGGTTCACATCTAGATGCCAGATTAGATATGAATCGGCGCACAGATTGTAATCGACCCTGGAGGCTACGGATTTGGGTGAGATTGGAGGGTGGAGCCATGTCTATGATGACTCGACACTTAGAGGGGTCAACCTCTATTCCCCTTTGGCTCACCATAAAGCCTAGAAGCTTCCTTGATTCTACCCCGAATACACATTTTTGAGGGTTTAGCTTTACTTTGTAAAGCCTAAGCCTTTTGAAGATCTTTTGTAAACATTCGATATGGGTGCATCGGGTTTTGGATTTCGCCAAGAGATCATCTACATACACTTCTACAAGCTCATGAATTTGATCATGTTAGATCGTGTTCATGGCTCGTTGGTATGTTGCGCCGGCATTTTTCAAACCAAAGGGCATGACTGTATAGCAGTACGTGCCCCATGGGGTTGTGAAGGCGGTCTTACCCTGATCTCGTGGACTTAGTTTGATTTGATTATAGCCTGAATAGCCATCCATGAATGAAAACATTTCATGATTTGCAGTACTATCGACTATCAAATCTATGTTTGGTAAAGGATAATTATCCTTTGGAGTGGCTTTATTCAGGTTTCTAAAATCGATGCATATTCGAATTTTCCCATTGGTTTTTCGAACCACCACGATATTTGACAACCAATCAGAATACGCAATGGGTTTTATAAATCCGGCTTTTAGCAGAACTTCTAAACCCTCTTTGACTTGCGTGTGTACATTCGGGTGTATTTTCCTAAGCTTCTGCTTTATGGGTTTTACACCTGCATCTAAGGGAAGACGATGCTCGACAATGCTGGGATCTATGCCCGGCATGTCTTCATACGTCCATGCAAACACATCTAAATAGGTTTGTAGAAATGCAATGAATGCTAATTTTTCAGTTTCATGCAAGCATGCGCCTATTTTGATGGTTTTGGGATTGGAATCATCCCCTAGGTTCACCTCTATGAAATCTCCTCCTACTGATTGGGAAGGTCTTTCAAAATCGAGAATTCTATGAAATTCTAGGAGCTCAGAAGTGGGATCTTCCTCAAGGGGATCCACTTCTGGGCTTTGATCATTCTCGTGGGCTGTAGACCCGAGGGAACTTGATGCGTGGTTTTCAAAATGACCTGGTTTTGTACTTGGATTTTCAAGTGATTTCGAAATTTTCGGTCTGGCTATGCAGATGACGTTTCTTTCGAAATCCTTTTCTTCTGCCAAAGGCCTACCAGGAGCAGCTATGTACAAAATCTTTTTGGTATTTTCCAAATTTTCGATTTTTTTGGGTTTTTGTAAAACAAGAACTTTGGGAACTATACAAAGCACTCTTTTTTCGAGTTTTTGTTTTTCCATTGTTTTTGGTTTTTTCTTGTTTTTCGATTTTTTTTGATTTTAAGTTTTTCAAATGTTTTTGGTATTTTTAGAAAAAGGGATCTTCCGTCATACCTACAAAGGGAAAACACTACGGGTTAGAGTCGGAATAGGAGGTCTAAACCATAGGTTTCTTCTAAGACAGGCTCTGGGGCACCCTTGACCCAGGTGGTCACAGGGGGTGGCTCCGGCGGTATTCGGGGAGTATAGCCGATCCCATATCGGCTTGGGTTGGCCCTAGGCAGGATGGGCTCTAGGAGACCCTAGTTTTGTGCCCCTAGACTCTTGTAGGGCGTGTAGCCCATGTTCAATAACATGTTCCACGACCTTTTGTTTTTCGAAAAGATGGGATATAAGTCGTGGTCCTGAAACATGCTATCGTCCATATTAGGCTCGTATGGCCTTTTGTCCAGGGGTTTTGGAAATAGGGAACGCTTTGGTTTTCCTAGGAGGATTAGAGTCGGGAGGGGGCCTGCTTTGGGTGGCCCCTTCACACATACAACCTTCCTAGGGTTGTTCAACACGAGCCGAGGTGGCTCAACCATAATTTGCCCCAGGTTAGCCTCATGGGCCTGGGAGCTTGATAAACAAGGGGAGTTTATGATCCCCTGAAGCTGAGGGTGACTCTCACCTAGGATCACTACGACCTGGTCCCTAAAAGGGATCTTGACACGCTTGTGGAAGGTGGATGGCACAATGCACAAACTGTGTATCCAGGGCCTTCCCAGCAACAAGTTATAATGGGGGTGGATGTCCAAGACATGGAACACCCCCGTGTGTTCGATCCCTCCCGTTTCCATTGGGAGTTCGATGGATCCTAAAGGTCTAGACGCATTCCCATCGTATCCAGTGATAACGATGGGGCTTGGGTTCACTGAAGTCAAGGTGACTCCGATTTTGTACGCCACATAAAGTGGAAGGATGTTGAGCCCTCCTCCACCATCGACTAGGCACTTGTCCAGAGAGTGGTTGTTTAGAACCACCTCGATATGCAGGGCCTGGTTATGGGTTTCGTAGGGTCTATCTATATCATCTTTCGAAAAGATGATGGGCGATTTTGCTCCTAATAAAGCCACTTGGGCAGACAAGGATTCCAGACTTATGTTCGAATCAACCTTGGCCCTTTCTAGAATTTTCTCTAATACAAGTCTATGCCTAGGTGAGGTTTTGATAAGCTCTAGGATAGACATGTGAATAGGAATCTTTGAAAGGTGGTTTTTGAAATCATAAGGATTTAGGATGACTTTGTCCTTATCTGCTTTTGGCAGACTACTAGGGATACATGCTTTTGAGGGGCCAGGCACACTGACCATCTTTTGAGCACCTTGAAGGTGCGGGGGTTGGTAGATCCTCTCGGATCTAGTGACTTCCCCCACGACCAGCCTAGGGTTCGCGCTAAACTTGGCTCTAAGGATGAACTGAGGAGAACCTTGGATTTTCAAAACTGGTTTTACCGGGGTTTCCACTTTTGGTGGTCCCCGAATGACGACTTGGGCGGGCCTCTTGTATAGTACAAGGATGGGCGCGCAAGTAGGTCGATCAGGTTCTGGTTTTTGCGCTAGTTCCTTGGAAATGGTGAGGGTACATACCTCCTTTCCTTTCCCACTGCCACTGGTGTGTTTGGGAAAGGGTTCCTTGAAGATAGCTTGAGGTGGCTCAGGTGCCGCAGTGACCTAGAGCCAGCCTTCTGCTATCAAGTTCTCAATTTTATTTAAAAGAGAGAAGCAGCGTTTGGTATCATGGCCTTTGAGCCGATGATACTTACAAAATCGGTTTAAATACCCCCCCTTGGACGTGACTCCTTTGGGGATTTCAGGGAGTTCGATCATGCCCTGGGCAAGTAAGAGGTCTAGGACCTCCGACAGAGGTTGCCCCAGCGGAGTATACTCCCGTTTTTCAACCGGTTTTTGAAAATTGCGTTCCCTCTTATTTTCTAATTTTTCAAAATTTTTGGAAGTGCCCGCCATGCCTGGATCTACCCGGACATTGGCGATTTTATGGGGCTTTGCCCCTTTGTCCGTTGTGGGCAGCCCATATGCGATGGGCTTTTCCAAACGGGTTTTTGGAATGGCACTTCCTTTCCATAAGTGGTCGTATATCCCTTTTCGTAAGTTGGTTTCGAAAAGGGAGGCCTTTTTGATCAACTTATGGAAAGTTGAAATCTCATGGAGCGAGAGAAGGGTTTTTAACTCGCTTTTGAAATTATCCAGGATGAGCATTACTGCGCATCCTTCGGATATGGGCTCTCGCACTTGGCCCAAAAGCGACCTCCATCTTATAATGAAGGCATGCACGTCTTCGTTCATGCCTTGCTTTGTATCCCTTAAGGTATTCAGGGTTGACGTGACTTCCACGTTGTGTGCAAATCTTTGCATGAAGCAGTTCGCTAACTCTTCAAAAGTAGCGAACTGGCTTAAGTCGTAGGAAGCCAACCATTTGGCAGCTGTGCCTTTAAGGGATAGAGGGAACCAATACACCCATTTCATCGAGTCCTTTTTCTTCTTATGGGCTCGACGTGAGAAAAGCTGCAAGGGAGACCTAGGGTCTCCCATGCCATCATACCGATGGAAGTTCGGTATTTCATCGTCACTGTCTGTTTCGTAATCCATAGGAAGGAAATCAGACAGGGCGTAGCTTCTTTTCTCTTTATTCTGCCCTTTTAGCAACTGCTGTAGGGCTTTACGGTCCTTTTGTGTGAAGGACTCGTGGTATTGGTTGCCTTCCATTACGGAGGCCTCTTTTTGCTTGCGAGGTTTTTCAGATTTCTTTTTAGGCCTTTGTTCACCGTTCGATGAACATGAATCGCCTACTTCAGCCTCTTGGCTGAGAGCATCGATTTTGGCCTCAAACTCCCTTCTCAAGTCCTCGATTTCATCTAGTTTTATTTTGTTTTTGAAAATCCTCCTAGAGTGAGAACTTGATGCGCATGAGCCTTGGCTCGACACTTCACTTGGATTGGATTTTGACATGCTTTTCAAGCTTTTTCAAAATGTCCTAAGTACAAGCAAAGAAAACATGTTAAAACGACACCTTTTTACAAAATTTTCGCAAGACTTAAGCAAAACTCGATTTTTGAAAAGGCTCACGTCCCACCGGGCGTGCCAATCACTGTAGACGCGCGAAAATCCCCGCCTCTTCGCCTCTTTCAGGGCTTGGAGCGGATCCTCTCGTGTGTCTAAGGCCTATATATGCAAATAGGGCGTGCTAGCTAGCTTACCTAAGCTAGCGAAGATATTTTTAACACTGACTTCTAAACGTGGCGACTGTGAGCAAGTAAGCTCTTGTCGTCGCAGACCTTCTTGCACCGATGCGCAAGGGTCAGTCTGTACGCTTTGCAAAAATCGAGTTTTTGGAGAGAAAGTCTACGAAGCGGTTCGAGCTGTCTATTTCGGGTCTTTAAGATGCGATTGCATATTTTAGATCACGTGGATTTGCACGTGCCTAAGTCTTTTTCTTTTATCCCTTTTCGGGCCACCTAGTTTGTGTGTTATGAACACTCCACTACATGGGCGAATTCGAGCGGGGCTTGCTTCGATGCAATATGCATCCTACCTCGTGGTATGGCGTAGATGCAATGCAAACTCACGCTACTCCAAAGGGAAAACCCGAAATGTAAAGACAATACTGAAGGAAAATAACCGAAGGGAAATAACTGAAGGGAAATAACCGAAGGGAAATAACCGAAGGGAAATAACTGAAGGGAAATAACCGAAGGGAGATATGTATATAGATTATGTATATGAGCCCTTACTTGGGTCTTGCAAATAAGAGCGAAGGCTCAATGTGGGTGCGTGCTTGAATTGAAAGACTTACACACACGACATGAAATTAAACCCAAATATAAATTGCAGTATGGCCTTGACTAAGGTCTTGGGGAGTAAGAGCGAAGGCTCAATGTGTATGAAAGTGCTTGAATTGAAGTACTACACACACGACATAAATGAAACCCAAATATAACTGCAATAAGGCCTTTACTAAGGTCTTGGGAATAAGAGCGAAGGCTCAATGTGTGTGAGAGTGCTTGAATTGAAAGACTTACTCACACGACATGAAATGAAACCCAAATAGTATAGGTTGGCCCTTACTTGGGTCTTTCAAATAAGAGCAAAAGCTCAATGTGTGTGAGAGTGCTTGAATTGAAAGACTTACTCACACGACATGAAATGAAACCCAAATAGTATAGGTCGGCCCTTACTTGGGTCTTTCAACTAAGAGTGAAAGCTCAATGTGTGTGAGTGCTTGAATTGAAAGACAACGCACCCAACTTAAACAAAACCCTTCAAAAATGAAAGTATATATATACACTTATGTATTAGGGGCTGATTAGGCCCGTGTGTGTTCAAAATCGTGCATGACTAAGAGAGTGCACGTGTGTGGTTGTGCAAAGCCACGTTATTACAAGCGGGGGGACACTATGCTCCGTTATTACAACCCCGTATCAAATTGAATCTCAAGCAAGTATACAACTAAGGACCGAGTTTAGGCACTTACGAGTAGCTGGTCTGTAGAGGCCTTGCTTGAGCGTGGGCTTGACCTTCGCCTTGGGCTGCAAACGGGAGCTCCGCGAGGATAGGTGACCAAAGGTGCTGGCCGGCTGCAAGTGGGGCGCGGGATAGGCGCCTCAAAGGTGGCCGATTGCAAGTGGATGTCGCCTCGAGGTGGGGGTTTAAAGGGGCTGAACAAGTGAGTTTTTAGGGTCACTAAGGGAGTTGAGTGTTTAGGGAAACTGGACCTAAAGGAGAGTTTGTGGGAAGGCCGAATGGGACGCTTAGGGGAAGGCCGAATGGGATATGATGGCTAGGTAGTGGCCGGCAGTTTGGGTTTTGCTGGGTTCGGCTAAGTGAAAAGGGTGGTGGCAAAAGGGCTAAGATGATGATAGGGTGGGTAGCTAGGATTGGAGAGGTGGAAGAGAAGGGTTTTGATAGAGTTAGGGTACTTACCGAAGGGGGAGAGGCGGTGGAAGGCAATGAGGAGCAGGCGGGCAGGTGGGCTCTTGGCTGGTTCGGTTGGGTGAAGGTGGTGGCGTCCGGCTGGGGAATGGTGGTGGATGGAAGAGGGAAGGTGGCGGTGCAGGTAGAGCTAGTGGAGCAGGTGGAGAGTGGAGCAGGTGGAAAGTGGAGCAGGCGGGCAGGTGGAGAGTGGAACCGGCTGGGCTGAGGTGAGGGCCTTCTAGCTTGAAAGCCCCCCCCAAGGGGAGGGGTTTACATAGGGGATGGGTAGGTCGGTTAGGGCTGGGCTCAGGGTAGTGGTTAGGTGGTTTAGGTAGGGTGGTATGTAGATAAGGTGGGCTGGAAAGGGTTGGGCCAGATATTTTAAAACTAGGGGTTTGGGTAGATTGTGGGCTAAGGGTGGTTTAGGGGTTTAGGGCTAGGTTAGGTGGTTGGGTTTTAGGGTGAGGTTTAGTGAGCTAGTTTTGGTGATTAGGCTAGGTTTAGGCTAGGATTAGGGAAATTAGTCTAGGTTTAGGGAAGGATTAGGGAAGTGGGTTAGGTGATTAGGTTGGGATTAGGCCGGGATTAGGGAAGTGGGTTAGGTGATTAGGTTGGGATTAGGGGTGGATTAGGGGTTTAGGCTAGGATTAGTCATTTTGGGTTAGGTTTAGGTGAGGGAGCTCCCTTAGCATGGCCCATAGACCTTGATCACCCCATGTTGGTGCAGCCCTAGGTTAGGTTTTAGCTAATTACAAGCTTAAACCCACTCAATTAGGCTAACCCACATGATTAAACCCAAACTTGGCACACAAGTAAAGCTTAATACAACACTCTTGATATTTTCCATCCCCACTCTCTCTCATGCCCAATATCCCACGTGAATTTCAAGTGGGCCCCACCTCCATTTATGAGAAGGTGATGTGGGCCATGGATATGGATATTGGATTGGATCTCTGGATCCAAATCCAAATCCAAGTCCACATATGGGTTTGGATTGGGATCTGGATATATATGGTCCAGATCCAATCCAAACTGAACTCTGACTCCTTCGAGTTGGGTTCGAAACGGACGATTCGTGCGGGGCCTGACAGCATCAGTACTCCGTCTGCGTTGGGTCTTCGCCAACATGGTCGTCCGCCTCCGTTTCTGCCTTCCGGAGATGACTTCAAATGATATTTTGATAAGAACAGGGTCTTGGACGTTCGAGATCCTGGGGGTGTGAATCAGATACAAGAGTTGCTACTGAGTTGGATATATTTGGAGGTGCACTTTTTCAAATGTTTTCTGCCTTCATCTTGGCCATTCGAGATCTTGCTCCACTTGATCGTTTCTTTTTTCAGGTAAGATTTCATTTTATAGTTTAAATGTTTTGATTCTTTAAAATCATTTCTTTTTAAGATATATTTTAAAACATTTAATTTTAACAAAAATTTCAAATATCCTTTTCAGAGTACTACTGAGTCTCATTCTCAGTGTTGTTTAAATTAGTGACCTGCTTTCGTTGCGTGAGTTACTCATTTACTATTTTGATCGTTTTAACCCTTTGATGGGTGTAGGGTCTTGTACCGCTTTTACCCTTTAATGAGTGTAGGGTCTCGAACCGCTTTAACCCTTTGATGGGTGTAGGGTATCGAATCACTTTAACCTTTTGATGAGTGTAGGGTCGTTTGGTGTAGGACTATCCTTAATCCGACGAGTTTTTTGAGGTATTGTTTTGGATTTGTTTTGTTTTTGAATTTCAAAGATTTTGTAAATTTGTCATTTTGCAAACATTTTGTGGGTTTGGTTTCCAATGCCCCATTTTTATTTGTTTCTTTGAAGAAAATTATTTGAAATTGTTCTTTCTTTCAAGAAATTAATTTGAAACGACAAATTTCGTCGATTTGGCCTTGAGGGTAGAGCCATCATTTTTTTGGTTTTTATTGAAATTTGATTTTTTTGAAGAGGTTCAAAATACCGTTATTTTGAGGCTATTATAAAATTTTGACATCGAAATGAGTTCGTGTAAGGTGTCTTTGAAACAATCTTAAAAGACACAAAACAATAAATTTTTTTTGAAAAGGCATAATTTTAAAAAAATCTTTTGAATTTTTTTTGGTGTTTACAATATTCATGTATAGATATTGGTAGTCATGGCTGGTTCTGCTTTTCTTAGAACTATGAACCAAAACTGAACTAAGATCGGGCCAGTTTTAGTTGGATTAAACAAAAAGTTAGCGAGAAAATAAGTATGAACAGAGAAAACATCATCAAGAATCGATGAGCCGTTAACTTGTATGCATATGGTTGAAATGAGCCGTTAACTTGTATGCATATGGTTGAAATGAGTGAGATTAGGACCGAGAGGCCATTTTGAAGCAGTCTCCTTGAGGGAAAGGGGAAACCAATATATCCATTTCGCAATCTTTTTTCTTTTTGTGGGCTGTGCGAGAAAAGAGTTGCAGGTGGGATCTAGGATCCCCCGTGCCATCATACCGATGGAAATTCGGTATATCATCGTCGCTATCTGTTTCATAATCCGAAGGAAGGAAGTCAGACAGGGCGTACAATCTCTTTTCTTTGTTTTGTCCCTGCAACAGTTGTTGAAGGGCTTTTCGATCCTTCAGCGTGAAGGAATTGTGATATTGGTCCCCCTCCATTGCGGAGGTTTCCTTGGGTTTCTTGGACTTGCCAGGTCTTTTCTTAGCTTTGGCGAGTTCGCCATGTGACGAGCAAGAGTCGGCCGCCTCGGCCTCTTGGCTAAGGGCGTCGATTCTTGCATCGATTTTTGCCTTGAATTCCCTGCGCAAGTTTTCTAACTCTTTCTTTTTGCATTTGATTTGAGTTTTTGAATTTTTCTTTGAAAAAGAACTTGACGAGTGTGAGGCTCGGCTAGTCACTTCATTGGAGCCTGAACTAGACATGACTCTAAAACTTTTTGAAATCCTACAAGTGCAAATAGGCGCAAGTTTAAACACTTTTTGGATATTTTTTTCAGAGTTTTATTTGTTTTATCGAAGTTTGCTTAAGTCCCGTATCCCACCAGGCGTGCCAAAAACTGTAAGCGTGAAAATTTTCACTCTTGGTTTTTGAGGCCGGAAATGAACCTTTTCAAGCCTAAGTCGTTTCTACGAGCGTGCCAGCTAGCTTACTCAAGCTAGCGAAGGTTTTTGAAAATATTCTGACTTTCTGGTGATTGTGGAAAAGCGAGATCTTTTCGCTTAAACCTTCTTGAACCGATGCTCAAGGGTCAGTTTAAACGCTTAGAAACTTCGATTTTACAAAACTTTGAAATATCTGTGTTTTATGAATTCGATGTATGCCTTGTTTGCAAATTTTATTATGACTTTTGGATGACCTTAAGTCTCTTGAGTTGTAGCTATTTAGGCCTGATATGTGTGTGAATATGTGGCCTATTTTCAACGTGGTTTGTGCGAAGATTCGGGGCTTCTTTGAAAGCGAGCGAATGCAAGGATGCAAAATCTTTTAAGGTTTTGAAAGTGATGATGTGAGCTAGGCTCGAATTGAAAGGGCAACTCACACAACTTTCACTAATGTAAATACCCGAAATTGAAGTGCAACTCACGCAACTTTCACCAATGTAAATACCCGAAATGTAAGGCAAATCACGCGACTTAAATGTAAATCCACACAAAGGGAAACTCAACTCGACTTAAAGTAAACTCACACGACTTGAAAATATATAAATATGTTGTATCCTAAGAGCGAAAAGGCTCAATGTGTGTGAGTGTGAAGAGCGGAAAGGCTCGAGTGCTTGTGTGTGTTTCGCGTGTGAAATTGAAATGACAACTCACACAACTTAAAGTAAACCCACCGGAAATTAAATTGCAACTCACACAACTTTCACTAAAGTAAATACCCAAATTGAAGTATATACGTTTAGCTTAAGAGTAGAAAGGCTCGAGTGGGCATGGGTGTCTTTGTGTGAAATTGAAATTGCAACTCACACTACTTGAATGTAAATCCACCCGAAATTAAATTGCAACTCACACAACTTTCACTAAAGTAAATACACAAATTGAAGTATATACGTTTAGCTTAAGAGCGAAAAGGCTCAATGTGTGTGCAATCATATGCAATATAAGAGCAGAAAGGCTCAAGTGCACGTGGGTGTCCTTTGTGTGCAGTTAAGAGTGAGAAGGCTCAAGTGCACGTGTGTGGTTGTTTATCATACACAAATATTACTTTTCGGGGGGAGACTTGGGTGTTGATTCACTTGAGTGTAGCCAAGTGGGTTTGGGCCTAGTCTTGGTTGGGTTCGGCCAAGGTATTAGGTTCGTCAAGTCCTAGCTAGATCTAGGTTTTGGTTTAGGAAAATGGGAAGGAGCTAGGCCAGCCAAAGGCAGGCCGGTTGGGTGGGTTGTCAAGGTTGGTGCACGACCAACCAGTCTTGGTCGAGTGCTAGGTGCACTCAGATGGTTTAGGGTGCGGGACTTAGGTGGGGCACGACAAAGGTGCAGCTGGGGCATAGCAGGGGCACGACAAAGATGCGGTTGGGGCGTAGCAGGGGCACGACAAGGGTGCGGTTGGGGCGTAGCAGGGGCACGGCAAGGGTGCGGCCGGGGACGTAGCAGGCGCGCGGCAGGGGCGCTACAAGGTGTGCAGGCTGGGGTGCGGTTGGGGGCGCAACTGGCGCGTGACAAGGATGCTGGAATGTGTGTAGGCCGGGGTGCTGGACAGGGTGCAGGCTGGGGCACTGCTAGGGTGCAGGAGGGGTGAAGGCTGTGTGTGCAGGCCGGGTGGGGTGTGCAACAAGGTTGCAGGCTGGGGCTCCACAAGATGCAGGCTGGGGAGTCGGTGGTAGGGTTGGCTGGGGCTAAGTCGATGGTATGGTGAGGTCGGTTTAGGGTGATTTAGGTGGAGTCAGTGATGGCTGAGTGGAGTCGGTTGAGGGGTTATGGGTGGAGTCGACTTGGTGTCGGTTATGGCGAGGTTTAATGGAGTCGGTTGGGTGAAGTGGGCTAAGTCTAGGTTTGTCGGTTATGGCTAGGTTAGGGTTAGGTTTAGTGGCTAGGTCGGGGTTAGGTTTAGGGACCTACCTCTTGGAGCTGAGTCCACCTTGTGAAGCCCATGTCCATGCCATTTGCAGTCATGTTGTTGCAACCCTAAGCTAGGTCTTGATCAACAAGGCTTGAACCCACCTCACCCTTGGTTGAGCCCACATGGCCATAACCCACCAATGTTGACTTTTGCACCCACTCACTCTCTCTCTTCCCAAGGCTCCCAAGCAAGTTCACGTGAACTTTTTACCTCCCCTTGGTCCTATTTATAGGCAAAGGGGTGGGTCTTGGGTCTTGGATTTGGATATTGGATTTGGTTTTTAAGATCCAAATCCAATCCAAACACTATTTAGTTATGGATCTGGATATTTATGTCCTGATTCAATCCAAAATATTCTTTCTTCAGTCCTTCTTGGTGTTTTGAGACGGGCGGTTTTGCACGGGCCCTAGCTTCCTCAGTGCTCCATTTTGGGCTGGGTTTTTCCCAACCTTCTTATCCGACCATCTTCTCACCTTCCAGACTCTATTTTGTCTGATTTCTAATTTTTCAAGCTTGGGGTTGGATTTCTGATAGCTTTGTCGGTGCTTTGGCTTCATATTTCACATTCTGGGCCTAAAGTCTGCTTTTGGCTTGGATGCTTCTTCTGCTTTTCGGCCCTATTTTCATTCGGTAGGGCTGAACTTTGGCTTTTGGACATGTTTTGGAGCTGCTTTTCGATCAGGCTTCACCTGCTTAATTTAGCTGCTTAACAAAATTTGGGTTTTGGCCCAAGTTTAAGAACCTTTATTTTAAAGGATTTTTAGACAAAAGTTTAAAACTTTGCAACTCCGGGGTTTTGAAAGTTCAAAATTGGTTTGAAAATGGTTTTTGAAAACTAGGTGTTTGTTTGAAAATAATCTTATTTTGGGGTGTTTATAGAAGTGAAATCCAAAATTCTTGGCACACAAACACAATGAGGTATAAAATCCAAACTCCACACACCCTAGGAAAATCACGAGAGGATGAGAATAATATAGGACCGGGAAATGAACACCTCGAAAAGCAGCGGGAGCTCGTGTAAGTGTAAACAGCCCGAATTTTCCAAAAAATCAAAAACTCTCAAAAACACAAAAAGCTCATTTGAGCCAAAACGACAACCTGTTTTAAAATGTGAAAACAGGTACAAAAGGCAAAAGAAAAAGCCCAGGCAAGAAGAGGATTCGAGCTCGGAATTTCAGAAGCCACCCCCTATTCAAAAATGGAAGAAAAAAGAGCCCGTTTGGAGAAAAACCCGACAGAAGGGTAAAAATGTAATTTGGGTCAAAGAAAAAGCGCAAAGCAGCTCCAAAATGCAGAAAGAAGTCCATTACCTAAGGAAGTCAACAAAAGTCCGAGACACGTCCCGTTAGAATGAAGAACGGAATCCGTGCGGCAATCTGAGTTCGATATCAACAGGAACCAGCCAAAAACCAAAACGACGGACCGAAATGAACGCCGAAAAAGTCCTGAAAAGCAGAACTCCGGTTGGAAGAAAGACTTGGGGAAGACCTAGGCCAGAGTTGGGCGTTCGATGAATCGAAGCTCGCTCGAAACCGACGGTGAAAAGCACTAGAAAGGACCAGAAAACCAAGGAGCAGAAGAAAAGTCTGGATCGGGTTTGGACCTAAAAATATCGAGATCTAGATCCAAATTGTGTTTGGATTGGATCTGGATCTCAAAATATCCGAGATCCACGATCCAGATCCATATAGAGTTTGGATTGGATCTAGATAGCCAGACCCAAATCCAAGACCCAATATCCAAGACCCACTTAAAACCTCTATAAATAGAGGTGCTGGGCTTGAAAAATGATTCACGAGGAGGCTCCAGGGAAGCACCTCACGTGAATAAAGGGAGGGATGAGAGAGAAAGAGGCCCATAGGCCAAATTCGTTTTTTGTTGAGAGTTTGGGTTGGCTCGTGAAGCCAAGGGCTGCACCAACCAAGGAACGTCCCCTACAAGCTGGTTGGGAACGTTGCATGGTGGAGCTTGGCGGCTTGAGCGGCGGCTTGGAGCGGTGCTGCAACTAGGTAAGCCCCTAAGACCTAAACCTAACCCCTTTCTTCCCTAACCTCACTAGACCACCCATCCTACCCAAACGTCTCCCCAAAACCACCACCAAACCAGCCAAGTGCTGGCCGTTTTTCACCAAGGTCCCTACCCTAGAACACCACCTAACTAAGCTACCTTAAGACACAAGCCAAGTTCGGCTACCACCTGGCCGAACTCTACCTTGAACCCAACCAAGTTCGGCCAACCTTGGCCGAACTTTCCATTCAAAACTACCTTAACTCGAGCCAAGGTGACTCGAGCTCCTTCCCTAAAAACCATGGCTTGCACCAGCAGGCCGTGTCTCATTTCCTACCCAAAGTGGCCTGCCCTAAAGGCAGGCCAACTACCTAAAAACCAGCCCAACCGTTGGCTGGTTTCCCTTTCCCACACGCCCAAAACAGCCCGGCCAAAGTTGGTCGGGCGTCCTTACCTTTTCACCAAGCCTTGGCCTGCCATTCGGCAGGCCACTTAAACCTAACACACGGCCAAGCCAGGCCCTGTGTTACCCTCTTTGAAACCATACCAGGCCTGCCATAGTGGCAAGCCGTTCACCTTGAAACCACTCGGCCATACTGGCCATGGTCCCTTACCTAAGCTCACCTTGGCCCATCTTAGTTAGCCAGCCCTTAACCTAGTCGTAGTTTGCCTAGGATCAACCCCAACCACACCCTAAAGTCACACCTTCAAGAGCCACCCTAACCTAGACAAAACCTAGCTAGGACCACCCCCAAGGTCCCTTTAAACCAAGTTCACTCGAGCCACCTTTGGCTCGAGTCACACAAGCCAAACCCAAGGCCAAAGTGCTGGCCGCATTCCATACTAAAACCATGCCACTCGAGCCACCTTGGCTCGAGTCTCACAAGACCAAACAAAGGTCATGAACCTTGGCCGAAATCTCAAAACTTTAGCCAACACCTAACCTAGGACCAACCAACTCTATCCTATACCTAAACCAAGGCCAAATGCTGGCCTAATACCAAGCCTAAACTATACCTAAACCAAGGCCAAGTGTTGGCCAAATCCCATACAAAAAACCCAATCACTCGAGCCAAGGTGACTCGAGTCATACCTTGCCCAAACCGGCCCCAAGTAGCCCCAAACCCATTGTAGCTTGCAGCTCCCAGAACTCCAAGTCTCTCCAAGCTCTCCAGCTTCACTCCCACGTGCCCCGAACTCCATGAGATGATGTTGGACTCGCCCCTTGTACAATCCTAACTCAAAAGGCTGGAAAGTGTAAGTTGATTTCGATATATATCAAATCCCTTTCCATTCAATTCAATTCGTCATATGGGGTTGTAATAACGGAGCTTGTCTCCCCCCGGATGTAATATATGTACTTGATGCAAAACACACACACGTACACTCGAGCCTTTCCGCTCTTATTTGCACACTTTTGCACACAAACGGGCCTCAAAAGCCTATAGGATATAGCTCTATTTATATACATTCAGCTGGGTTTTAAGGTTCAAGTCTTGTGAGTTGTCTTTCATTTTATACACTCAAAGCACTCACTCACATTGAGCCTTTCCACTCTTACGTATATATATGTATTTCCCTTTTAGCCGGGTTTTAAATTCAAGTTGCGTGAGTTGCCTTTCAATTTATACACTCAAAGCACTCACTCACATTGAGCCTTTTCGCTCTTATATATATCTATATCTCCCTTCTGTTGCATTTTACGGTTTAGTTGTGTGCGTTGCATTTCAATTTATACACAACACCCACGCACACATTGAGCCTTTCCGCTCTTAAGATATAGATATATTTAAATTTCTGCAATTTACATTCAAGTCGTGTGAGTTGCATTCAATTTGGGTTTTTCCTTCTGCTAAGTCTTTAAATTTCAGGTTTTACATTCAAGTTGTGTGAGTTGCATTGCATACTCGCCATACTCGAGCTAGAGTGCATACCTGCACCGAACAAACCCGAACAAAACGTGCAAACACGCCTAAGTAGTTGAAACTGAAAGACTTAGGGTCGCCCAAGCCCAGTAAAAGCAAAAACTCGCCAAGTGCATGATTTCCAAAGTTTTCAAACACCTGATCATTCAAAAAATCGATTTTTTGTAACTTGTTCAAACGAAGTCTCTAAGCGTACAGACTGACCCTTGCGCATCGGTGCAAGAAGGTCTGCGACGAAAAGATCCCGCTTGCCTATAATCGCCTTTCAAAAGTCAGATATTTCAAAACTACTTCGCTAGTTTGAGTAAGCTAGCTGGCACGCCCTAAAAGCGAACGTAGATCGCAAAAAGATTCACTCCAGGCCTAAGAACCCGGAGTCAAAGATTTTCCGTGTCTACAGTAAGACACGAAAATTCCTTGCTACTAGTTTACAAGACTAGAAACGAGTTCTTTTTGTGTTTACGTCGCTTTAAAAGGGCGTGCCAGCTAGCTTACTCAAACTAGCAAAGATTTTGAAATGTATCTGACTTTTGAAAGGCAATTGTCGGCAAGCGGGATCTTTTCGCTATAAACCTTCTTCAATCGGTGCTCAAGAGTCGGTTTAAGCGCTTATGGATTTCGATAAAAACAGTTTTAACTCTTGAAAATATAAGTGTTTGAAATATGGATTTGATTCGTGCCTATGTTGCAATTTTTATGTACGATGCTGTAGGATTCTAAGTCTTTGAGTTTTAGCTAGTTTAGGTCGGATATGTGTGTGCACAAGTGGCCTAATTTTAGCGAGTTTGAGCATGGATTCGGGGTTTCCTTTTGAAAACGCGCGAATGCAAGGATGCACAAATACTTTGTCGGGTTTGATATGATGATGTGAGCTAGGCTCGAATTGAAAGCAACTCACACACACAACTTAAGTAAATACCCGAATTTAAAGTGCAACTCACACAGCTTAAGGGAAATACCCGAACTTTAAAGCAACTCACATGACTTAATGTAAATTGCGGAAGGGAGATATACTTATATTAGGAGCGGAAAGGCTCAATGCACGCGTGTGTGAGTATAGAATTGAAATGACAAACTCACACGACTTGAAATGAACTTGCCGAAATTGAAATATAAGTATATATATGAGCGGTAAGGCTCAACGTGGTTGTGTGTGTTGTGTATAAATGGAAAGACAACTCACACACACGACTTGAATTGAACTTTGCCGAAAGGGAAATATAGATATAGAAGAGCGGAAAGGCTCAATGTGAGTGAGTGCTTTTGGTGTGTAAATGGAAAGACAACTCACACAACTGAAATTGAACCACCCGAAAGGTAAAGACGTATAGTCCAAACCCGAGTCGATATGGAGTGGGCTATACCCCATCCATATCCCCTGAACCACCACCTAAGACCACTTGGGTCAAGGGTGCCCTAGAACCCACTAACACCGAGACCTATGGCTTAGACCTCTTGTTTAGAGTCTAATTCATGGCATTTTCTTTGTAGGTTTGATGGAAGACCCCTCTTTATCCAAAAATCCAAAAAAATTATATATTTGCAAAAAGCCAAAAAAATTTAGAAAACTCCCAAAACCCAAAAATATTTGAAAAATTTGAAAATTTCAAAAAGAAAGTTGTTTATGTTCCTTCTCCTAGTCTTTGCTTGCAAAAAGTCAAAAAAATTGAAAAATCTGAAAATACCAAAAAGAAAGTCTTGTATATTCATCCTCCTAACTTTTGTTTTGAAAAAGACAAAAAATTGAAAAATTTGAAAGTTCCAAAAGCATTGGCCATGTACAAAGCCCTTTTTCGAGTTCTTCAAAAGTTGTATATATTTCCAAACCAAAATTGCCAAAAATTATCATTCACGATCCCACTGTTTTGCCTAGCACTTTCCTAGAAATTAAAGTGCTTGAGAATGATCAAAGCAAGGAGGAAGATCCCCTCATCCATGATGAAGATCAAGCCTCCGAGCTTCCCGAATTTCATAGAATCCTTGACTTGGAAAAACCTTCAAATTCCGTAGGAGGGGATTTTGTAGAAATTAACTTAGGGAGTGAGTCTAACCCAAAGCATGTCAAGATAGGTGCATGTTTGCATGAGCATGAAAAGGCATCATTCATTGCATTTTTGAAATCCTATGTAGATGTATTTGCATGGACCTATGAGGACATGCCAGGTCTAAACCCAAAAATCGTGGAGTATCATCTTTCCTTAGAACCCAATGCAAAACTCATAAGACACAAGCTTAGGAAAATTCATCCCAATGTCCACTCCCAAGTGAAAGAGGGTTTAGAAAATCTTTTAAAAGCCGTATTTATAAATCCCATTGCTTACTCCGAATGGCTTTCAAATATTATTGTGGTTCGAAAATCCTAGGGGAAAATTCGAATTTGCATTTATTTTAGAAATTTGAACAAAACCACTCTAAAAGATTATTTTCCCCTTCCAAACATTGATTTGATAGTGGATAGCACTGCAAATCATGAAATGTTTTCTTTTATGGATGGCTATTCGGGTTATAGTCAAATCAAGTTAGCACCAAAAGATGAGGCAAAAACTGCTTTTACTACACCTTGGGGCACATACTGTTATACGGTTATGCCATTTGGTTTGAAAAATACTGATGCCACATGCCAAAGAGCCATGACTATTATTTTCCACGATCAAATCTATGAGATCTTGGAAGTATATGTAGATGATCTTTTGGTAAAATAAAAACCCCCATGCACACACATAGAATCTTTGCAAAACGTTTTTGAAAGACTTAGGCTTTATAAAGTGAAGCTAAACCTTCAAAAATGTGTTTTTGGAGTGGAATTGGGCAAACTCTTAGGGTTTATGGTAAGCCAAAGGGGCATTGAAGTCGACCCCTCTAAGTATCGAACCATCATAGACATGCCTCCACCCTCCAACTTGACCCAAATTCGAAGCCTCCAAGGTCGACTCCAAGCAATTAGGAGATTTATCTCCAATCTAGCAACAAGATGTGAACCTTTCAATAGGCTTTTGAGAAAAGGGGTTAAATTTGAATGGGATGATGATTGCCAAAAAGCTTTTGAAAGATTGAAAAATTATTTGGTAAATCCTTCGATTTTAAAACCTCTAAAGCATAGAAAACCTTTATTGCTTTATATTTCCATTCATACGAATGCATTAGGTGCTTTACTTACTCAATATGAGGATGATAGTCATATGGAGTACACTATTTACTATCTTTTGAAAACTCTATTGGCATATGAAAGAAATTATCAAGCCATGGAGAAAACGTGCTTGGCCTTGGTATGGGTTTATCAAAAGTTTAGACATTACCTCCTAGATCATGAAATTTGGATAGTGTCTAAGCTTGACCCAAACAAGCACTTGTTTGAAAAACCTATGATAACGGGTAGTCTAGGTAAATGGTGGCTCCTCTTAATGGAGTATGATTTAAAATTTCACCATCAAACCTCCATTAAGGGACAAACCCTAGCCGATCTTGTGGCCGAACTACCTCTTCATGATACATATCCCATACTTGATGAAATACCCGATGAAGGCATATTTATAAATGAATTTCAAAACCATGTTTTAGCAAATTGTTTTATTGAAAATCAAGTATGGAAAATGTATTTTGATGGGGCAAGGAATCAACAAGGGGCAGGTGTAAGAGTCATCCTCATATCTCCTGAAAAGGGAGAGATCCCCATTGCCATTCAACTAGATTTTGCATGCTCAAATAATGTGGCCGAGTATGAAGCACTCATACAAGGCCTAAAAATTTTGAAAAATCTAGGGGCATCATATATTGAAGTCTTTGGAGATTCCTTACTTGTTATAAACCAAGTTTCAAAAATTTGGCAAGTCAAAAATGAAAAACTTCTACTCTACCACGAGTTGGCCACTCGATTGGTTGATTCTTTCAAATCATGCACACTTACTCATATAGGAAGAGAGGACAACACCATAGCATATGCCCTCTCATCCCTAGGTTCATCTATAAGGGTCAATCTCACCATGTGAACTCGATCCTTAGAAATTTGGCACTCACCCACTCCATCCACTCACGATTTAGAGATTTGCCAAAATGACCATAATTCACTTGAAAAACCTTGGTTTCAAGACATTAAAAACTTTTTAGAAAATTGAAGATTTCCCGAATTTGCTTCTTTCAAAGATAAAGCTTTTATTCAAATTATTTCAACCCGATATGTGATTTTGGGAGGGGTTCTTTATAAAAAGAGTTTTATCGGCATCTTGTTGAGATGCGTAGACCTTGATGAGGCTAGGACTATAATTCATGAATTCCACGATGGAGAATGTGGAGGTCATGTCATTACAAATATGATGGCTACAAAGATACTTAGGGCCGGTTATTTTTGGTCCATCCTTAAGCAAGATTACCATGATCATGTTAGGAAATGTCATCAATGTCAAGTGCATGGACATGCCATTCATATCCCATCATCTGCCTTGCATTCCATTGCAAGCCCATGGCCCTTCACCATGTGGGCATTCGATATCATACGACCTATATCCCCAATTGCATCGAATGGACATAGGTTCATCTTAGCAACCACTGAATATTTTTCTAAATGGGTTGAAGCTACCTCCTTGGCTAATGTTCAAGGACAACATGTAGTGCATTCATTAAGAAAATTATCTTGGCTCGATTTGGAGTTTCAAGAGACCTAGTGTTCGATAATGGCACCGCTTTCAAGAATGAGAAGATGGAAAAGTTATGTAATACCTATGGCATAACTCAACACTTCTCATCACCTTACTACCCTCAAGAAAACGGCCAAGCCAAAGCCACAAACAAAACTCTCATTAACATCATTGAGAAAACCTTAGAGAAGGGTAGGATGTGGCATGAGAAGCTTGATGAAGCCTTATGGGCTTATAGAACTTCCATCCGAACACCTACAAATGCCACACCATTCGAGTTGGTCTATGGTACAAATGCCATACTCTCCATTCATACAAAATTGCATTCATTTCATACATCACTTGCACTCAACCTACCACTAGAAACTTTACAACATGCTAGAATGGTTGAGCTTGATTTGTTAGATGAGAAAAGGCTCCTTGCTATGGATCATGCACATGCATACCGGCAAAGGATAGCCTGACATTATGAAAAGCATATAAAGGCTCGCCACTTGAAAGTAAGAGACCTTGTATTGAAAATCATCCACCATTGTGGCCCACATCCACTTAGAAAGTGGCAACCTAAGTGGGATGATCCCTATATTGTAAGGGGAAGAACCACCAACAATGCATATTGGTTGATTGATGTTGAGGGTAGAAATTTAGTATACCTTATAAATGCCCAATATTTGAAAAAATATTATGTATAGGGTCTATGTTAAATTTCTTTCGAAAAGATTTTAAAATGGATCTCCTTTAAATTTCTTGAACGAAGATCAAAATTGATCGTATGGCCTTGAATGAGGAAATTGATGCTTTATGAAAAGTGGAGTTTAAAAAAATTATTGGGTGACATTCCAAAAATCCTTGTCTTACAAAATAGAGCCTTGTTCAATATAGCAAAATATTTTTAAATGGTAGATGCTATTATGAAATAGGATGATCTTGGTTAAATCGAGTAACCAAAGGGATAAGTCTCCCCATTCTAGGTTAAATAGTAGACCTATATCCCCAATTTAATCGAATGGGCATAGGTTCATCTTAGCAGCCACTGAATATTTTTCTAAATGGGTTGAAGCTACCTCCTTGCTAATGTTCAAGGACAACATGTAGTGGCATTCATTAAGAAAAATATCTTGGCTCGATTTGGAGTTCCAAGAGACCTAGTATCCGATAATGGCACCGCTTTCAAGAATGAGAAGATGAAAAAGTTATGTAATACCTATGGCATAACTCAACACTTCTCATCGCCTTACTACCGTCAAGGAAACGGCCAAGCCCAAGCCACAAACAAAACTCTCATTAGCATCATTGAGAAAACCTTAGAGAAGGGTAGGACGTGGCATGAGAAGCTTGATGAAGCCTTATGGGATTATAGAACTTCCATCCGAACACCCACAAATGCCACACCATTCGAGTTGGTCTATGGTACAAATGCCATACTCCCCATTCATACAAAATTGCATTCATTCCATACATCACTTGCACTCAACCTACCACTAGAAACTTTACAACATGCTAGAATGGCTGAGCTTAATTTGTTAGATGAGAAAAGGCTCCTTGCTATGGATCATGCATATGCATACCGGCAAAGGATAGCCCGACATTATGAAAAGTATATAAAGGTTCGCCACTTGAAAGTAAGAGACCTTGTATTGAAAATCATCCATCATCGTGGCCCACATCCACTTGGAAAGTGGCGGCCTAAGTGGGATGGTCCCTATGTTGTAAGGAGAACAACCACCAACAATGCATATTGGTTGATTGATGTTGAGGGTAGAAATTTAGTATACCCTATAAATGCCCAATACTTGAAAAAATATTATGTATAGGGTCTATATTAAATTTCTTTCGAAAAGATTTTAAAATGGATCTCCTTTGAATTTCTTGAAAGAGGGATCAAGATTGATCGTATGGCCCTGAATGAGGAAATTGATGCTTTATGAAAAGTTGAGTTTAAAAAAATTATTGGGTGACATTCTAAAAATCCTTGTCTTACAAAATAGAGCCTTGTTCAATATAGCAAAATATTTTTAAATGGTAGATGCTATTATGAAATAGGATGATCTTGGTTAAATCGAGTAACCAAAGGGATAAGTCTCCCCATTCTACTTCTCTCCCCAAAAGGAAAATTGGCAAAATCAAAAGAAAAAAAAATACAAAAACTCCTCCAAAAAGAGGTCTTCCTTCAAATAGAAAGAGGGAATACAAAAATTCCTTTGAAAGAGGTCTTCTCTTTGAATGAAAAAAGAAAAAAGAGAGGAAATATGAAAAAAATGCCAAAGCTCAAAAAGAGCAATTTTCTATCTCTTTGTCTTAAACCACGGGATGCTTTAGAAGGGACCATGGTAACTCTTTCCCAAATCTCTACAACTTATCCCAATGGAAAAAGGTTTATCCATAAAAATCCTAAAGTAGAAATATAATCTACTTATTTGGATTTCATTTTGTTTGAGAATTAGACTTTGTTGTGTGGGAAATGAAATTTTGAAATGTTTTCCAAAATTTCCTATAAAACCTCTGCTAAGTAATGGGTATTGAAACCCAAATGAAGGGAAATATGAAAAATTGGAAGTCCTTTTGATAGAAACTAAAAGGAGTTCCGTTCGAAAATAAACTTTGAAAACTCGAAATGTCAAAATGACATGGGATTATCCTACTTGGGGCAGCCAGCCTTCATAGGCTCTCCCCAAGCTCATTCATCTCTTAAGTGAGTCTATGAAACCTCATACTCCATTTCCATCACCCGCAGCATGCATGCATACATTTAAAGTCAGCCATGCATAATCATGTTTAGGACAGAGACCCAATGTAGGTCAAGTCCCCTTTGGCTAAAATCCCTTCCTCTATTATCCAAGGAAAAGGATTTTAGAAAATGAACGATGATTTATATTCTCAAGAATAATTTGGAAAGTAAATAAAAAAGGGTGTTTTTCTTCTTTGCCATTATCAAAATAAATCTGGATTAATGCCAAAGAGGGGCATCTGTAAACACCCTAAATCAAAAATTTTCCTAACACTCCCAATTTTGAAAAATCAAATGATTTAAAACCTTTTCAAAAATCCAAATGATTTAAAACCTTTTTGTTTTAAATGAAAAGTTAAAATCTTTTAAAAATATTTCAAATTAAAGGTTTTAAATTGAGGTTAAAAAACTCAAATGATTCAAGCAAATCAGGCGAACAGGTGGGGTCTAATTCAATCCAAGATCGAGCTCAAGCCAGGAAGCAGAGGAGTGGACCATGTCAAAAACATACCTTCATCAACAAATCAAATCAAATGAGTCAACTCTCAAGGCGGTTTGAGTGTTTATCTTATCAAGTGAAAGTCGATCCACAAGTTGCTTGAATCAAGGGCCAAGACTGACTGGCTTTACAAGATGAAATAGATTGGATTTGGGGGGTGCCAATTCTAAAGGTTTATCATAGTTATATCCAGCCCACATATCGACATGAATCAAGCCAAGTGAAGACGAGTCATCAAATGAGTTTGATCAAGGCCTTAAAACAAGCCTAGCTGGGTGCCTTCAAGTCCGATCGACTAGGACCAATGCATGGGTCTCAAGGCTAAAGCAACCCACATGGGGTTGGTCAACTTTTGACCACAAAGGGCCATCAAGGCCACGTAATTTGATGGGCCTTGGGGCTGGGTTTGGACCCTTGGGTCACCCGCCCCAAGGAAGGGCCTAGAAGAGCCCCCCCTTGGCCTATAAATTGAGGCCAAGGGGGAGGGGGGCGTGGGACATCTTGGGATCTTGGAGGAGTGAGAGGGAGGCCAACACTTTGACAACTTTATGAGGTGTGAGAGTTGCTAGGGAATAACCTAGAGAGGGAAAGGAGAGTGTAGAAGGTAGGCCACATTTTTGAGAGTTGAGTGTTTGATTAAGAGGGGAAAGGGTGAAGAAAAGGGGTGACCGGCCACTACCTTGGAGGACGTTTCCTTGTGTAAGTCCGATAAGTGCTGCTCCATTTTATTTCTTATACATCTCTTTTTCAAATTTAATTCAAAAGGGGTTGTATTAATGGAGCTTTGTCTCTCCCCATGATGTAATAGAAGTAGATGTTGCTGAAATTTTCCTTTCTTTGATTATGCACTCTATGTGTTTGATTTCTTGATTCTACCTCACTATATTCTATAAACACTCTATATTCTCTAATCTCCTCTATGCGTAAGCTACTAAGTATATTTCAATTCATTTTCCTTCATCAATTTCAATTTGTGATGTTGTGTTGTTGCTTTTCAATTCGTGTGAGTTTGCATCACGTATGATTCTAAAAACCTGAAAACTGGATTTCATCATTGTAGACATGAATTTATTTCCAAATCATTTATGATTCAAAATCAAACCCTCAGACTACGTCGTGTTGCACGAGCGTGCCAGTTAGTTTGCTAAAACTAACAAATTCCGATTTTCTAACTTTCAAAAATGATTGTGGACAAGTGAGATATTTTCGATATAGGCCTTCTTGAACCGGCACTCAAGGGTCAGGCTAGATACTTGAAAAGTGTTTGAATCTCTTAAATTCAAAAAAGTAAAAACCAGATCTTACAAGTTTCAGACTTTGTGCCTAAGTTCCTGATTTTTGAAAATTTTTCAGATTCTGAAAATTGTAGAACCTGTTCAGTTTCAGAGACCTGTTCTCTGAATTTTTAAAAATACTTTCGGACCTGCAAAAATTCTAAAATTTTTACAGGAGTAAGATCAGAATCAGAATATATTTTTATTTTGCATTTTTCTTCTGTAAATTCTGAGAATTAAATCCAGAATCAGAGACTGTTTAGAAACTCGGAACAGTTATGTTTCTATGAGTTAAATGCTCAGAAAAAAAGCCATATCTCTTCACTCAGACATCCAAATTCAACAAAATTTGTTTTGGTGGAAAGCTACGGATGTTATCTTTCCCAAAAATCATTTTTTATAAAATTCTACTCAGTATTTTCAGAGATATGAATAAAATTACAGGGGTTTGTTTCTGAACGTTCTGTTTCTGTAAAACAAAATATGATTTTTTCTAAAATTCACGGATCTAATTGGCTAAGCAAACGATCATATAAAATCTTCAAAATTTTATCCAATGATATCTGATATATTTAGATTGGATGTGCAAAAATTTGATTTGATTGGGTTATCCGTTTATTCATAACAATTCTATGTTTAGACGTGTGTGATCATGCAGTTTCAAAAATCAGAATTGCAAAAAATTTAACAACGTTCCTTGGATAGTTTGGAACGATTCTCAACCAGTAACCAGTCCTAACATTCATGGAAATCATACAAATATATGGTGTTTATCTCGTTCATAAAGGAAATACTCATGTTTTGCATTGACCATGGGTCACGAACATGGGCTATAATTCGCTCCTGTATAATTCTCTGCAAAATCTGCAAAATTTTAGTTTTTCATGGATCATAACCACACCATGAACAATTCTAACCTATATAATTGAGAGAAACGTGGATAAGAAGCTCCTTCGAATGATCGTCGGACATCGGAACAGGACTTGCCTCTCCTTCTTCTCCTTCTTTCTCTCTCTTTCTCTCTCTATTCTACTGTTCACGGATTGGTGCACTGAATGGCTGATTTTCGGACTGGTATCTTGCAATGGCTAGTTGATTCCTTTGTAACACCCTTGAGGCTCCTTTTATAGGCCAAAGGATGCCTCTTTGGTGTCGGATTGGACAAGGCAAGTTGCCTTGCTAAGCAAAGCAGCCTTTTGGCGAGTGACTGTTGTAAAACATCGATTTTTGGAATGAGTTGTTGTGCAGACCCCTTTTGGCGAGTGACTGTTGTAAAACATTGATTTTTGGAATGAGTTGTTGTGTAGACCTTCCAAAACATGGATTATTTGCTATTGAAGGTAAGTGGTGATGTTGTGGCATGGTGTTCCTTGCAGGATTTGGATGGGCATCGTGATTGGCAAGTGGATGGTTTCCTTGTTGCTGACTTCGATTAAATTTGGGAACACTTGCTGCTGTCATCGTTGAACCTGGCCGTACTTGGAAGCTTGAAATTTGCACTGAACTGAATATGGTATATGGAGCTGAAAATCAACCAAGGAGAGGGTAGGTGGTTGGCATCGGTTGAAGGTGGAGCTGTCTACTTGCCAAAGTCAGCTGAACTTGGCTTTCATTAGGCTATCCACTTGCTGAATTCAATTTCCGTTGAAGTTGGGTAGCACTTGATATAGCAAGTTATCTTGCTGAAATCAACTCTCCCATGCATTGATCAGCTTGTCAAGACTATCAATTACCATTTCCCGTTGTGTTTTGTATCCCTCAATGACCAGGACCTTAGAAGGTTGGATGACTAGCCTTGGTACGGTTAGGTTTGATATGATAAGCTTCTTTCTTCAAGTCAATCATGAAGTTGCCTACTTCAGCATTACTGAATTTGGTTAGGGCTGGAAAAAGTAAGTGAAGTGGTTCATTTACTGAAGTCAGCCAACCTTTCGTAGACGGTAAGTTAGTTTTATCCAATCCTTTTGAAATAAGCCAGATTTGGTATGTGGCGAGTTGCCTCTTTGTGACTACCAGATCAGCTCATGGTGAAACAATTCAACTCATGACATGGCAACTTACCAAATCCGCCTATACTGTATATATTGAGGTCGGCCAGGACAGATCAGGGGCCAAAATTATTTATGACAGGTTCCATAATTTGTCCATGCTGAAGTTGGCAAATTTCCTTCTTGGTGGCTTTCCGAGTCAGGCATTACAACTTGCCAAATCATGCATCGCTTTCCTTTCTCTTGATGATACTGACTTTCCCTTCTGGACGTCGATTTCTTTCCGAATATTTGCTTTCCTTTCTTGGAAGCCCACTTTCCCTTTTTAACATCAGCTTTCCTTTCCTGAGTGTCGGCTTTTCTTTCTGGTCACCAACCTTCCTTTTTAAGAACCTGAGACTAAAAATGACAGGTTGACTTGCCAAACAACGCCGAAATTGGCAAGTTTCAAACATTTTATAAAAAAAAACATTTATATTTGAAAACATCAAATTTAATGAAATTCTCAAATATTTCTTTGGAAAAACACTTGGTTTCATTCCCAGTTTTTGTTTGCAAAGGTGACCTACTTTTGCTCCGTGAGTCGGTCTACAACCACCTTGACCATTTAACCCTTCTTATGGGTGTGGGATATCGAATCACTTTAACCACTTCAACGGCTGTAAGGTGTCATACCACTTTAACCCTGGGTATCATGTCTTGGAATGAGACCCTTCTCAATCAGGCGAATTTCTGAGGTCTGGTTTAAATTTAACTTGTTTTTGAATATCAAGAGTTTTGAAATTTCATAAATTTATAATTTGCAAACATTTTTGGGTTTGATTCCCAATGTTATCTTTTTCATTTGTTTATAAAAGGAATTGTTTTAAATCATGCTTTCTTTAAAGGCAATTACTTAAAAAGGCAAAATCCTGCCAATTTGGTCATAAGGGCAAAATCGTCATTTTCATAAATTTTTGTCCAAATTCGAATTTTTCTGAAAGGGAAGCAACATTCCATCATTTTTAGGCTTTCATAAAATTTTGATGTCAAAACAAGCTCATTTGATGCATTTTATTCAAAAACCCAAAGCTGCAAAAAATAACTACTTTCCTAAATGGTAAAAATTTTAAAAAAAATTGGGTGTTTACAATCATCTCTACATACGTGGATTGCTTGATTTTTAATTCCCGAAACTCTGCTCCAATTGTTCCGAAACTTTTCACACTTATTCTAAACACATTGGCACACTTCTAATAAAATTTGCAAGAATTTTAGGGCATCTAACATTATAATTAAAACCGTGCAAAATCAGAAAAGTTTCTGTAAACTGTCTGTCCAACCACTTTTCTTACAATAGAGTCTGGGTATTCATCTAATAACTCTATTTATGTGTATCCAAAATCAATGAATTTTAATTCATTGGAAAGCTGACATCCATAGCTTTCTATCAAGATCAAATTCATTAAATTTGAAACTCTGAGCACCGAGATACAGGATCATCTTTAAGTATCTGTATTTCTGTGACAGAACAGTTCTGGGTGCCTAAGCAGCAGCACTTCCTAGATTTAATTATGTAACAATACAACTCCAAATGACGATATAAAAGTCCAGACTCTTACATCTCAAGCTTCGACCTGTAAAATTTTGATGATTTTAGGAGGTCTCAAAGGCATTCAAAAGGATTCGGGAAAAAAGCCTTAAAAAAACAACTTTCTGCTTTTCAGAACTTATTCATTTTGAAACTTGAATCAAGTGCACATGTTTTCAATCTCAACACCTTTGCTTTTCACGTGAATTTGGATGTCTCATCTATTTAGTTGGAATCCCTAAGCACTTAAACTGACCTTTGAGTATCGGTTTAAGAAGGTCTAAAGCGAAAAGAGCCCGCTTAGTCACAATAGCCCGTCAGATTCAATTTTGTTAGTTTTTAGAAAACTAGCTAGCATGCTCGCGCATCAAGTGGAGTTGAAAATTTCATTTCAAGTCTCTACATAAGCTTGGAGTGAAAATTTCACGTCTACACCCACACCAAGGCCAAGCACGTTTTCTCCATGGCTTGATAATTTCTTTCCTATGCCAATAGAGTTTTCAAAATGTAGTAAATAGCATATTCCTTAAGACTATCATCCACATATTGAGCAAGTAAAACACCCAATGCATTCGCATGAGTGGAAATATAAAGCAATAAAGGTTTTCCTTGCTTTAGAGGTTTTAAAATCGGAGGATTTACTAAATAAGTTTTCTATCTTTCAAAAGCTTTTTGACAATCAGAATCTCATTCAAATTTAACCCCATTTCTCAAAAGCCTATTGAAAGGTTCGCATCTTGTTTCTAGGTTGGAGATAAATCTCCTAATGGCTTGGAGTCGACCTTGAAGGCTTCAGATTTGGGTCAAGTTGGAGGGTGGAGGCATGTCTATGATGGCTCAACACTTAGAGGGGTCGACTTCTATGCCCCTTTGGCTTTCCATGAACCCTAAGAGTTTTCCTGATTCCATTCCGAAAACACATTTTTGAGGGTTTAGCTTCACTTTATAAAGCCTAAGTCTTTCAAAAACTTTTTAAAAAGATTCTGCGTGTGTGCATCGGGTTTTTGATTTTACCAAAAGATCATCCAGATATACTTCCAAGAGCTCATGGATTTGATCATGAAAAATGGTAGTCATGACTCTTTGGTATGTGGCATTGGTATTTTTCAAACCAAATGGCATAACCGTGTAACAGTATGTGCCCCAAGGTGTAGTAAAAGTAGTTTTTGCCTGATCTTTTGGTGCTAACTTGATTTGATTATAACCCGAATAGCCATCAATAAAAGAAAACATTTCATGATTTGCAGTGCTATCCACTATCAAATCAATGTTTGGAAGAGAAAAATTATCTTTTGGAGTGACTTTGTTCAAATTTCTAAAATCAATGCAAATCCGAATTTTCCCATTGGATTTTCGAACCACAATAATGTTTGAAAGCCATTCGGAATAAGCAATGGGTTTTATAAATCCGGCTTTTAAAAGATCTTCTAAACCCTCTTTTACTTGGGAGCGAACAACAGGATGAATTTTTCTAAGCTTTTGCTTCACGAGTTTTACATTGGATTCTAAGGGTAGATGATGTTCTACAATTCTAGGATCTAAACCCGGCATGTATTCATAGGTCCATGCTGTAAACATGAAAATTTCCACTCCCAGTTTATGGAACTTGAAGTGAACTTTTTCGTGCCTACGCTTTTTGCGAGCGTGCCAGCTAGCTTACTCAAACTAGCGAAGGTTTTTGAAATGATTTTCTGACTTTGGCGATTGTAGGCAAGCGGACTCTTTTCGCTTTAAACCTTCTTCAACCGATGCTCAAGGGTCAGTTTAAGCGCTTAGAAATTTTGATTTTTCAAACAAATATTTACTTCAAACGATAAGTGTTTGATGAATTCGGTTCGTGCACTCTTTGCAATTTTTATTACGGGGCTGGACGTCCCTACTTTTCTTGCAAGTTTTTTCTTTTTAGGCCTGATGTGTGTGTGGAATGTGTGGCCTAATTTCAACGTGGTTTGAGCGATTTGTTCAATGCTTTTTGAAAGCGACGAGCGAATGTAGGAATGCTAGAAATCCTTTTTGGGTTTTCGAGAGCGATGATGCAAACTCACCCAAATTGAAATTGCAACTCACTCGACTTTCACAAAAAGTAAACCCACACAAATTGAAGTCTAACTCTACTTTAACAAAAGTAAACTCACACGAATTGAAGTGCAACTCTACTTTCTCAAAAGTAAACTCACACGAATTGAAATGCGACTCTACTTTCACAAAAGTAAACTTACACGAATATATATATGTTTATCCTAAGAGCGGAAAAGCTCAAGTGTGTGAGTGTAAAGAGCGGAAAGGCTCGAGTGCTTGTGGGTGTACTCATGTACAGTTTAAGAGCGGAAAGGCTTGAGTGCTCCTGGGTGTACTCGTGTACAGTTTAAAAGCGGAAAGGCTAGAGTGTGTGAGTATAAAGAGCGGAAAGGCTCGAGTGCTTGTGGGTGCAATTAGTCGACTTTCACAAAAGTAAACTCACACGAATTTAAATGCAACTCACTCTGCTTTCACGAAAGTAAATTTACCTGAATGTAAGTGCAACCCACACAACTTTCACGAAGTAAATTTACTCGAATGTAAGTGCAACTCACACGACTTTCATGAAGTAAATTTACCTAAATTTAAGTGCAACTCACACGACTTTCACGAAGAAAATTTACCCGATTGTAAGTACGTATACTTGCTTAAGAAAAGATGGGGTTCGAAGTATAGAATTGTTATAATGTATATTGGGAGAGAGAGCGGAAAGGCTCAAGTGCATATGCGTGTAAAGAGCGGAACGGCTCGAGTGCACGTGTGTGTGATTGTGTTCATCCACCAGATAAGAGTGGAAAGGCTGCGATCGTGTTCATGCCCAAATATTACAACTCGGGGAGAGACTTCGCTCCATTAATACAACCCAGTTCTGAATTGAATTGAATTGAACAAGTAATTTAAAACCGAATCTAACTGTACTTACAAGTTTTTGTTCGGTTTAGTCTCTTGTTCCAGTTGGTTGGATTTGCTCGAGTCGCTTTAGTTGCATCCGTGAGTTAGGTCAAGATGCAGCCGCTTGGTGTCGAGACTTGTGCAGCCGCTTGACAGAAATCTCTCAATTACAGTGGTTTGACACTTGTAGACGCAGAAAGTTTCCGCTCCTGGTTCTTAGGCCTGAAGCGAACCTTTTCATGTGTCTAAGTTTTAATTAAGTGAAAGGGCGTGCCAGCTAGCTTACTTAAGCTAGCGAAGAAATACTTTGAAATCTGACTCCTAACGTGGCGACTGTGAGCAAGCAAGCTCTTTTCGTCGTAGACCTTCTTGCACCGATGCGCAAGGGTCAGTCTATACGCTTTAAAAATCGAGTTTTGGAATATAAGAACCTACGAAAACGTGTTTAAGGTGTTTGATTCGGCTTGTTTTTGTATGATTTTCAGATTTTATTTCACGTGGATTTGCACGTGCCTATGTCTTTCTTTTTATCCCTTTTTGGGTCAACTAGGTGTGTGTTATGAACACGTAACCTAAGTGGGGCGACTTTGAGTGGGAGTATGGGGTTTGCTTTGATGCAATATGCGTCCTAACTCGTGGTATGACGTATATGCAATGCAAACTCACACAACTTCAAAGGGAAAACCCGAAATTGAAAGACAATGCCGAAGGGAAATGACTTGAAATGTAACTTGCAAAAGAGAAATTGCGGAAGGGAAATTGCAAAAGGGAAATATGGCTATATCTTAAGAGTGGAAAGGCTCAATAGTGCAAGTGTGTGCCGTGTATATATGTAAAGACTACGCACACTGCTGAACCTTAAAACCCAAATCTTAAAGACATAGCCGAAAGGGAAATACTTATACTATATATGGGCCTGAAGGTCGCCAACGTGTTGCGTGGGTGTTGTGTATATATTGAAAGATAACTCACACGACTTAAATGAAACCCAAATATAAATTGCAATATGGCGTTAACTAAGGTCTTGGGAGTAAGAGCGAAAGCTCAATGTGTGTGAGTGCAAGAATTGAAGTACTACGCACACAACATGAAATTAAACCCAAATATAAATTGCAATATGGCCTTAACTAAGGTCTTGGGAGTAAGTGCGAAAGCTCAATGTGTGTGAGTGCGAGAATTGAAAGGCAACACACACGACATGAAATTAAACCCAAGGGAAATATATCACGGCCCTTACTTGGGTCTTGCAAATAAGAGCGAAAGCTCAATGTGTGTGAGTGCGAGAATTCAAAGACAACACACACAACTTAAGCAAAACCCCACACAACTTAAATTATATAAATAAAGTTATATCTTAAGGGCTGATTAGGCCCGTGTGTGTTCAAAATCGTGCATGACTAAGAGCGAGGTAGGCTCAAGTGCACGTGTGTGTGGATGTGCCAAGCCACGTTATTACAAGTGGGGGGAGACAATGTTCCGTTATTACAACCCCGTATCAAATTTAATTTAACTTAAGCAAGTCTATAAATAAGGACCGAGTTAGACACTTACGTATAGCTGGTCCGGAGGTGACTTGCTTGATCTTGGGCTTGGGTGTCGCCTTGGGCTGCAAGAGGGAGCTCCTCGGAATGGCACGGCAAGGGTGTGACTGGCCGGGTGACAAGGAAGCGCGGGTGTGGCGCCTTGGGGCTTGCCGGCTGCTAGGAGGGTGCTGTCGTGGTGTCTCAAGCTGAAGGGAGTGTCACTAAGGTATAGGGCGGCAGGTCCTAGGGAAGGTGGAGCTAAGGGGTAACTAGGGGATGGTTTAAAGAAAAGGGTGTAAGGCCGCGGGTGGTTAGATGTAGTCGGCTATGGCTGGCCGACTGGTGGCAGGTAAGGTGGTGGCTGACTGGGGTAGCTAGGGGTGTTTAGGAATGGCAAGGGAGCTAGCTAGGGGGTTGGCTAAGGGATGGTTAAAGGGGAGGAAGGGCAGGTCCTAGGGAACAAGGTAAGGTGGCTGGGGTACCTAGGGGGTGTCACGAATGGGAAGGTAGGGCAGTGGGTGGTGCGGTTGGGTATGGTTGAAGGGTGGCGGATAGTTAGGTGGTGGCCGGCTGAATGGAGTGGAGACTAGGCTAAGGTAGGGTGCTATGGGGTGGCTGAGAGTGGAGGGGGAGTGAAGATAGGGTGGAGTTAGGATAAGGTACTAACTGGATAGGAGAGGGAGGTTGGTGTGTGGAAGGAGCGGATGCAGTCGGGTGAAAGGAGTGGATGCTGTGGAGCGGGGCAGGCCGGGAGGCGATGGCGGCGTGGAGTGGTGCAGGCCGGGAGGTGGCGGTGGAGCAGGTGAGAGAAGAGAGCAAGGGGGTGAGAGAGGAGAGCTCGGCTGGGCTGGTGCTGGGAAAAGTTGAAAAACCCGCCCACTAGGGGGGGTTTATAGGTTTTCAAAAGTCGGTTTGGGCTGGTTTTGAAAAGGGTAGTTTGGTGGTTTGGTGGTGGGGGTTTAGTGATAAGGTGGGCTAGATATTTAGGGGGGACCAGATTTTTAGTTTAGGTGGTTTTAGGGATATGGTGGGCTAGGGTTTAGGTGGGGTGGTTTAGTAGTTTAGGGCTTAGCTAGGTGGGTTGGTTTTGGGGTGAGGTTTAATGAGGTGGGTTAGGTGTTTAGGCTAGGATTAGGTTGGGATTAGGCCGGGATTAGGGCAAATGGCTAAGATTAGGGGTTTTGGCTTAGGATTGTGTTAGGAGTCTCCCTTTGCATAACCCATGAACTTCATTGCATCATGTTGGTGCAGCCCTAGGTTAGGTGTAGGCTCATACAAGCTTAAACCCACACTAATTAGGCTAACCTATATGATTAACCCCAAACTTGACACACAAGTCAAGCTTAATACATTTCCCTCCCCATTCTCTCTCATGCCCATAATCCCACGTGAATTTCAAGTGGACCCCACCTCCATTTATGAGAAGGTGATGTGGGCCATGGATGTGGATATTGGATTGGATCTTTGAATCCAAATCCAAATATAAATCCACACATACGTTTGGATTGGGATCTGGATATATATGGTCCAGATCTAATCCAAACTGAATTCTGACTCCTTCAAGGTATGTTCGAAACGAACGGTTTGTGTGGGGTCTGATAGCATCAGTACTCCATCTTGCGTTGGGTCTTCGCCAACATGGTCGTCCGCTTCTGTTTTCACCTTTCGGAGATGATTTCAAACGATTTTTGCTGATAACAGGGACTGACGTTCAAGATCCTGGGGATGGATCTAACACGAGAGTTGCTGTGCCGGGCTCGACATGTGCTCCTGTTTCGGGCTCTCTTTAGCTCTTTTGGTCCTGCTTTCGTCAGGCCAAGCCGCTTCGTGGGGTTTCAAAACGTATTTAAAAGGGTTTTAAAACTATATTATACATATTTCAAAACATATAAGGTTTAAACATATGTACAGGGTTTGTCTGAAAGGCTCCTGGGTTTCTAGACTCAAAATAGCCCTTTGGGGCTGCTTTTACAAAACCAAGTTTTATTTGAGAAGTTCGTGGGATTTCGGGGTGTTTACAACACTGAACCGAATAAAAAAAACTGCACGAACAGAACCTGAGAGAAACAGAAAGTTTGCACAGATGGTTTTCCCCGATGTTTACAACTGAATTTAAGACTGATACAGAAACCTAATTTGACAAATACTAATGGCCTGAACAAGTATGTTATGCAGGAAACCTGTACACCAATTTTCGGATCAAGCCGATGCCTCTAGGCCCTTCGGAACTGATCTGAAAAATCGTACAAAATCATCTGCGGATTTTCTATAATAGAGAAACAGAAAGTTTGCACAGATGGTTTTTCCCGATGTTTACAACTGAATTTAAAACTAATACACAATCCTAATTTGCCAAATATCAATGGCCTGAACAAGTATATGATGCAGGTAACCTGTACGCCAATTTTCGGCTCAAACCGATGCTTCTAGACCCTTCGGAACTGATCTGCAAAATCGTAAAACATCATCTGCGGATTTTCTATAATCTCTACTGTAACGATTTCCGGCGGGTATTGTTTGGCCGATTTCAGCAACAATCCGGCCGCTTCCGAATAATACCTGCTAAACTGAGTTTGTTCACTTCTGTTCCACTTAAAAAAACAGAATTCGTTAGTTAAGATTTGCAGAAAACTAATTCAGAACAGCAAATCAAAATCCGTTTGCTGTTGTCCGTCACTTCATTCCACCAGACGCACTTCTGCTGCAACAGATCGCCTCGATCCACTGCTTTCTGCTGTGAACTGATTCACTTCACACTAGCCTCTTGTTGACTTTGACCTTGCTTTTGATCTTCACGTGAGAGAGCTCCCCATTCCTTCTCTCTCCTTCTTCAAGCTCTTTTCAACATCAGCCAAGCCTCCAAGAGGGTTTCACGTGAATCCCCTTGGGCCAATTTATAGGCCAAGGGGGGTGGGTTTGGATCTGGATCCCGAGATCCAAATCCGATTCAATTTCCATTTCCATTTGGATCTGGATCTGGATCTTTTGGTCCAGATCCAATCAAACATTTTCTTCTTTATTTCTTGAGTCCTTTTTGGCGCATGCAACGGTCGGTTTCGAGCGTGCTCCGGTTCCTCGGTGACCCGATTTCAGCCTGGGTTTTTCCCAAGTGTAAACACCTCAAAATCAAACGATTTCCAAAAACAAACACCTAGTTTGAGAATCCATTTCAAAACCAGATTTTGGAGTTTTCGAAAACCCAAGAGTTGCAAAAGCTCTAAACTTTTGTTTTAAACCCCTTTCGAAATACGAATTTCTCAAACTTGGGCCAAGTCCCATTTTGTAAAAGCCCAAATCAAATAGGTGGGGCCTGAATCAAAAGTAACCTCAAAAAGCAGATTTGAAAGCCCAGAAAGCACCCTGGCTTGACAAAAGCAGGATCAAAAGGCAAAAGGAAAGCCCAGGCCAGAAGCAGACCGCAAGCCCGGAGCATCAAATGTCAAGCCAAGAACATCCATCAAAATAGCAGAAATCCAAGCCTAAAACGACAAAAATGAACTAAAACAGAGTCCAGAAAGGTGAGAAGGAGTTCGGATGACAAAGTTGGGGAAAACCTAGCACAAGATGGAGCACTGATGAAGCCAGGGCCCATAGAAACTATCCGTCTCGAAACGCCAAGAAGGACTGAATAAACAAAAATTTGGATTGGATCTGGAACCAAATATCCAGATCTAGACCCAAATAGTGTTTGGATCGGATTTGGATATCAAAATCCAAAACCATGATCCATACCCAAGACCCACCTCATTTGCCTATAAATAGAGGTGAGGGGGTGCCCACAAGTTCACGTGAAATCCTAGAGGGCTTGGAGAGAGATTGCATAAAGTAGGTGAGAGAAAATTGGTGTGCTATATATTTTCAAGTGGGCTAGCCTTGTGGGCTTGATCAAGGGCATGGGTTCAAGCCTTGTATGAACCTAGGCTCAAACCAAAGGGCTGCCCCAACTTTAAGAGGGGCTGCACAAGGGCGTGGAATCATGGGCAAGGCGTGGTGGACAGGCTCTAAGAGGTAGGTCTCTCAACCTCACCCTAACCTAGCCTAAACCACCTAACCCACCTCACCAAACCTAACCCAAAATAGCCTAAACCTAGCCCCTCTCATCTAAACCGACCTAAACCTCCCCTAACCCACCTAAATCTAAGCCCAACCGAGTGCAACTGCACTCAGTTTTGAACCCCTTCCTACACGCTGCCCCACTCCCAACCGACTCCCACTTTCCCGGCGCGCCTAGTGCCATGCCACCGCCCGTCACCTAGCACCCGGCTCCCTCACCTGACCACTTCTCCCTCGCCACCTGCCACTCTCCCTAACCCCATCCTAGCACCATCTCCCATCACTCCCTGCTACCTCCAGCCGAACCCCCTGCAACACCTGTTGCGCCGCACTCCACTGCCTAGCTCCCGGCACCAAACTCCCGCACCCGGCTACCTTCCCTACCGCACCCGAGCCTGCCATCTCCCAGCACCCGCACCATCATTGGCTCCCATCACCCACTGCTGTGTCCCACTGCCTAACTCCCGCTTCCCACTGCCATAGCTCGCCTCATCCCAGCACCTGCCAGGCGCGCCTAGCACCTGTCTTCTGCCACGCGCCACTGCCGCACCCGACTAGCGACTGTCTACCTACCCCACATCCCTTACCATCTCTCGACCACCATCAACCCGCCTGCCACACCAGCTTGCTTCAGCCGCCTGCCACCTTAGCACCCCACTTAGGCCGTGACTTACCTTAGCCAGCCCGCACCTAAGACCCGCACTTAGGCCGTGACTTGCCTTAGCCAGCACGCACCTAAGACCCACACTTAGGCCGTGACTTGCCTTAGCCAGCCCGCACCTAAGACCCACCACTTAGGCCGTGACTTGCCTTAGTCAGCCTGCGCCTAAGACCCACACTTAGGCTGTGACATGCCTTAGCCAGCCTGCACCTAAGACCCACCACTTAGGCCATGACTTGCCTTAGCTAGCCCGCACCTAAGACCCACACTTAGGCCGTGACTTGCCTTAGCCAGCCCGCACCTCAGACCCACACCTTAAGCCGTGACTCACCCTAACCATCACCTACCTTAGCCAGCACCCGCCATGGTAGAACCCAATCCTTCCTAAACCCAATACACCGAAGCCTACCCCAAGCTCAAACTCACGTCAAACCTACCTAGGGAGACTTGTCTCTTGGCTGCCAAGGTGGACAAAAGCCCAAGCACGGTTGAGAGGAAAAGCCGTCCACTTGTAAGTGTTTAAATTCAGTTTTTACCTTACTCATTTCAGATTTAATTTAATTCGATACGGGGTTGTAATAATGGAGCGTAGTCTCCCCCTAAAATGTAATATTCGTGCTTGATACACGAAACACACACGTATACTTGATCCATATTGCTCTTAAATATACACAAGACACCCACGTGCACTTGAGCCTTTTCGCTCTTAATTGCACACTATTGCACACACATTGAGCCTTTGCTCTTAAGCTAAAGACTTTAGTGAAAGCCGTGTAAAGTTGCAATTCAATTTGGGTTGTTACATTCATGTCGTGTGAGTTTGTCATTTAAATTTCACACTCGCACCCAAGAAGTACTTGAGCACTTGCTCCACACTCTCACACACCTTTTGAGCCTTTGTTGCTTGTAGACGCGCGAAAATCCCCGCCTCTTTGCCTTTTTCAGGGCTCGGAGCGGATCCTCTCGTGTGTCTAAGGCCTATGTATGCAAACAGGGCGTGCCAGCTAGCTTACCTAAGCTAGCGAAGATATTTTTAACACTGACTTCTAAACGTGGCGACTGTGAGCAAGTAAGCTCTTGTCGTCGCAGACCTTCTTGCACCAATGTGCAAGGGTCAGTCTGTACGCTTTGCAAAAATCGAGTTTTGGAGAGAAAGTCTACGAAACAGTTCGAGGTGTCTATTTCGGGTCTTTAAAATGCGATTGCATGTTTTAGATCACGTGGATTTGCACGTGCCTAAGTCTTTTCTTTTATCCCTTTTCGGGCCACCTAGTTTGTGTGTTATGAACACTCCACTACATGGGCGAATTCGAGCGGGGCTTGCTTTGATGCAATATGCGTCCTACCTCGTGGTATGGCGTAGATGCAATGCAAACTCACGCTACTCCAAAGGGAAAACCCGAAATGTAAAGACAATGCTGAAGGGAAATAACCGAAGGGAGATATGTATATAGAATATGTATATGAGCCCTTACTCGGGTCTTGCAAATAAGAGTGAAGGCTCAATGTGGGTGCGTGCTTGAATGGAAAGACGTACACACACGACATGAAATTAAACCCAAATATAAATTGCAGTATGGCCTTGACTAAGGTCTTGGGAGTAAAAGCGAAGGCTCAATGTGTGTGAGAGTGCTTGAATTGAAGTACTACACACACGACATAAATGAAACCCAAATATAACTGCAATAAGGCCTTTACTAAGGTCTTGGGAATAAGAGCGAAGGCTCAATGTGTGTGAGAGTGCTTGAATTGAAAGACTTACACACACGACATGAAATTAAACCCAAATAGTATAGGTCGGCCCTTACTTGGGTCTTTCAAATAAGAGCGAAAGCTCAATGTGTGTGAGAGTGCTTGAATTGAAAGACTTACTCACACGACATGAAATGAAACCCAAATAGTATAGGTCGGCCCTTACTTGGGTCTTTCAAATAAGAGCGAAAGCTCAATGTGTGTGAGTGCTTGAATTGAAAGACAACGCACCCAACTTAAGCAAAAACCCTTCGAAAATGAAAATATATATATATACTTATGTATTATGGGCTGATTAGGCCCGTGTGTGTTCAAAATCGTGCACAACTAAGAGAGTGCACGTGTGTGGTTGTGCCAAGCCACGTTATTACAAGCGGGGGGAGACTATGCTCCGTTATTACAACCCTGTATCAAATTGAATCTCAAGCAAGTATACAACTAAAGACCGAGTTTAGGCACTTACGAGTAGCTGGTCCGTAGAGGCCTTGCTTGAGCGTGGGCTTGGCCTTCGCCTTGGGCTGCAGACGGGAGCTCCGCGAGGGTGGATGACCAAGGGTGCTGGCCGGCTGCAAGTGGGGCGCGGGATAGGCGCCTCGAAGGTGGCCGGCTGCAAATGGGTGTCGCCTTGATGTGGGCGATTAAAGGGCTGGGCTAAGTAAGTGTGTAGGGCCACGAATGGAGAGTATAGAGTGTTAGGGAGTATGAACCTAAGGGAGTTTAAGGGAAGGTTGAATGGGAGTCTAAGGGGGAAAGAGATGGCTGGCCGGGTGTAGTTAGGGTAGTTAGGTAGTGGCCGATGGTTTAGGTTGTGCTAGGTTCGGCTAAGGGAGAATGGTGGCAACAAAGGGCTGATGTGTAGGTGAGATGATTGTATGGTAGGTGGCTAGGAATGGAGATGGAGTAGAGAATGATTTAGGTAGAGTTGGGGGGTGCTTACCGAATGGGGAGAAGGTGATACCCGGCTGGGAGAAAGGTGGGCAGGCTGTGAAGCTCGACTGGGAGGTGGTGGAGATGGCGGTGCGAGCTGTGGTGGGATGGAGGGATGGTGGTGGTGCAGGCGGCGCAGGTGGAGCAGCTGGGCAGGTTCGGCTGAGCTAGGAAGTGGGGGAAAGAGAGGGCCCGGCTGGGATTGGTGAAGGGTTCCAGCCTGAAAAACCCACCCCCAAGGGGGGGGGTTTAAATAGGGATGGGTAGGTCGGTTAGGGCTGGGTTTGGGGTAGTGGTTAGGTGGTTTAGGTAGGGTGGTATATAGATAAGGTGGGCTGGAAAGGGTTGGGCCAGATATTTTGAAAACTAGTGGTTTAGGTAGATTGTGGGCTAGGGGTGGTTTAGGGGTTTAGGGCTAGGTTAGGTGGTTGGGTTTTAGGGTGAGGTTTAGTGAGCTAGGTTAGGTGATTAGGCTAGGTTTAGGCTAGGTTTAGGGAAATTAACCTAGGTTTAGGGAAGGATTAGGGAAGTGGGTTAGGTGATTAGGTTGGGATTAGGCCGGGATTAGGGAAGGGGGTTAGGTGATTAGGCTCAGATTAGGGGTGGATTAGGGGGGTAGGCTAGGATTAGGTGTTTTGGGTTAGGTTTAGGTGAAGGAGCTCCCTTTGCATGGCCCATAGACCTTAACCACCTCATGTTGGTGCAGCCCTAGGTTAGGTTTTGGCTAATTACAAGCTTAAACCCACTTAATTAGGCTAAACCACATGATTAAACCCAAACTTGACACACAAGTCAAGCTTAATTACAACACTCTTGATATTTTCCATCCCCACTCTCTCTCATGCCCATAATCCCACGTGAATTTCAAGTGGGCCCCACCTCCATTTATGAGAAGGTGATGTGGGCCATGGATATGGATATTGGATTGGATCTCTGGATCCAAATCCAAATCCAAGTCCACATATGGGTTTGGATTGGGATCTGGATATATATGGTCCAGATCCAATCCAAACTGAACTCTGACTCCTTCGAGCTGGGTTCGAAACGGACGATTTGTGCGGGGCCTGACAGCATCAGTACTCCGTCTGCGTTGGGTCTTCGCCAACATGGTCGTCCGCCTCTGTTTCTGCCTTCCGGAGATGACTTCAAATGATATTTTGATAAGAACAGGGTCTTGGACGTTCGAGATCCTGTGGTATGGATGTGATACAAGAGTTGCTGTGCCGGGCTTGACGTGTGCTCCGGTTCCGGGCTCTTCTTGACATTGCTAGTCCTGTCTTGATCGGGCCAAGCCACTTCGGGGTTTCAAAAATGTGTTTTAAACGGTTTTCAAAAGCTATATTATATATTTTTGAAATACAGAGTTTAAAACATATGTATAGGGTTGTCTGGAAGGCTCCTGGGTTTCCAGACTCAAAAATGGCCCTTTGGGGCTGCTTTTACAAAACCAGGTTTGTTTAAGAAATTCGTGGGATTTCGGGGTGTTTACATTGCTCATAAGATATAGCATACTTATATATTTTCAGCTGTGTGAGTTTTACATTAAGTCGTGTACGCACTTACATTTCCTGGTGGTTCAATTCATGTCGTGTGAGTTTGTCATTTAAATTTCACACTACACACACGTGTGCATTGAGCCTTTCTGCTCTTATCATATATCTATATTTCAATTTTGGCAAAGTTCAATTCATGTCGTGTGAGTTTGTCATTTAAATTTCACACTACACACATGCATGCATTGAGCCTTTCCGCTCTTACTATATACTTATATTTCAATTTCGGCAAGTTCAATTCAAGTTGTGTAAGTTGTCTTTCCATTTATACACGACAACACACACTCAAATTGAGCCTTTCCTCTCTTAAGATATAAGTATATTTCAATTCTGCAACTTACATTCAAGTCATGTGAGTTGCTTTCAAGTTCGGGTATTTCCTTTAAAGCTGCGTGAGTTGCACTTTCATTCAGGTATTTACATTAAGTTGTGTGTGTGAGTTGCTTTCAATTCGAGCCTAGCTCACATCATCATATCAAACCCAAAAAACTTTTGTGCATTCTTGCATTCGTACGCTTTCGAAAAAGCCCTGAATTTATGCTCAAACTCGCTGAAATTAGGCTACTTGTGCACACACATATCCGGCCTAAATAGCTAAAACTCAAAGACTTGGAATCGTACAACCCCAGTACATAAAATTTGCAACGTAGGCACGAATCGAATCCATATTTAAAACATTTATATTTTCAGAATTAAAATTGTTTTTATCGAAGTCTATAAGTGCTTAAACTGGCCCTTGAGCATTGGTTCTAGAAGGTTTAAAGCGAAAAGATCTCGCTTTCTCACAATTGCCCAAAAGTCAGATATTTCAAAAACTTTGCTAGCTTAAGCAAGCTAGCTGGCACGCCCCTAAAAGTGACATAGATACGAAAAGGTTCATTTCTGGTCTTATAAACCGAGAGTGAGAATTTTCGTTGTTTACAAATTGGCACGCCTGGTGGGAGTCGGGTCTTGAGAAAACCTAGATCAAACAAACAAAACTCTTGAATTTTTTTTCCAAGAAAAGTATTTAACTCTTTGCCTTTTACATTGTATAATTGATTTTCAAAAACAAAGGATCAGAGTCATGTCAAGTTCAGACTCCAATGAAGTGTCTAGCCGTATCTCGCGCTCATCAAGTTCCCATTCCAAAAAACTTTCGAAAAATTTCAAATACAAAAGAGAATAGATTGAAGACTTACGAAAATATTTCGAAGCTAAAATCGCTGCACTTAGCCAAGAGGCAGAGGCAACCGATTCCTGTTCATCTCATGGCGAACCGACAAAAGTTAAGAAAAAATTCGACAAGTCTAGAAAGCCCAAGGAAACCTCCGCAATGGAGGGAAACCAATATCACGAGTCCTTCACAAAAGGACCGAAAAGCCCTGCAACAGTTGCTAAAAGGGCAAAATAAAGAAAAGAGAACGTACGCCCTGTCTGATTTCCTTCATTTGGATTACGAAACAGACAGTGACGACGAGATATCGAACTTTCATCGGTACGATGGCATGGGAGATCTTGGATCCCACCTGCAACTCTTTTCCCCTCGAGCCCATAAAAAGAAAAAGGACTCGACAAAGTGGATATATTGGTTTCCCCTTTCCCTCAAAGGTACTGCTTCAAAATGGCTTGCTTCCTACGATCTAAGTCAGTTCACGACTTTTGAAGAGTTAGCGAACTGCTTTATGTAAAGATTTTCGCATAATGTAGAAGTAACGCCAACTTTAAACACTTTGAGGGATACGAAACAAGTTTCGAACGAGGATGTACACGCATTCATCATTCGTTGGAGGTCCCTCCTCGGGCAAGTAAGAGAATCGATTTCCGAAGGATGCACAGTAATGCTCATTCTCGATAATTTTAAAAATGAATTGAAAACTCTTTTCTCGTTGCATGAAATCTCGACTTTCTATAAGTTGATCAAGAAAGCTTCCCTCTTTGAAACAAATTTGAAAAAGGGAGTCTACGATCACCTATGGAAAGGAAATATTTTGCCAAAGTCACATTTGGAAAAACCCGGAACTTACGGGTTACCCACTATGGACAAAGGGGCCAAACCCCAAAAAGTTGCAAACGTCCGAGTGAATCCAAGCCCGGCAAGCACTTCCAAAAAGTTTGAATCAAAAAATGAAAAAAAGTTACAAAAAGCTTTTAAAAAACGGGAGTATACCCCACTGGGGCAACCTATCTCGGAGGTCCTTGACCTCCTTCTCGCCCAAGAGTTTATCACACTCCCCAAAATTCCTGAAGGAACCCCTTCAAAAGGGAGATTTTTGAAGCATTTCTGCAAGTATCATCAACTCAAGGGCCTTGATACAAACCAATGTTTCTCCCTTAATAAAATCGAGAACTTGATAGAGCAGGGCCGACTCCAGGTCACTGAGGAACCAAAGCCTATTCAAGCTATATTCAAAGAACCCTTCCCCAATCACGCAAGCACTAGTGGGAAGGGAAAAGAGGTATGTGTTTTCTCGACTTTGAAAAGTTTAGTGCATCCATCACATTTTGGTTTTACTACTTGTGCATCATCTTTCATCATTTCTAAGTAGTATTCTAGAAATTCGAGGTTCTCCAAAGCACTCAAATAGAGCCACAATAGGAATGAGCCTTAGGCAAAGTGTAGGGGAAGTGACCAGGTTCGGGAGGATCTATCAACCCCAACACTTAGAAAAAACTGCTAAAAAAGTGGTTAGTGTTCCTGGCCCTTCAAAAGCATGCATTCTTAAGATTTCGCAAAAAGCGGACAAAGGTAAAAATGTTTTAACCACATATGACTTCGAAAATCATCTTTCTAAGATCCCAATAAACATGTCCATCCTAGAGCTGATACAAACCTCACCTAGGCATAGGTTTATTTTAGAAAAAATCTTATAGAGAGCCAAGGTTAACTCAAATGTAACTCTCGAGTCCTTGTCATTTCAAGTGGCACCTATCTATGCAAAGACGCCGATCATGTTCTCGAAAGACGAGATAGAAAGACTGTATGAAACCCACAACCAAGCTTTGCATATTGAGGTAGTATTGAATCACTATCCTCTCGACAAATGCTTAGTTGATGGGGGAGGAGGTCTCAACATCCTTTCGCTTCACGTGGCATGTCAAATCAGAGTCACCTTGACTTCCGTAAACCCAAGTCCCATCGTAATCACTGGATACGATGGAAATGCATCTAAACCGTTGGGAGCCGTAGAGTTATCCATGGAAATAGGGGGCATAGCCCACGCAGGGGTGTTCCATATCTTAGACATACACTCCCATTACAACCTATTGCTTAGAAGACAATGGATATACATCCTGCGAGCTGTGCCATCCACCTTCCATAGGTGCGTGAAAATCCCCTATGAAAATTAGATTATGGTAATTCTAGGAGAAAACTGACGAGCTAGTTGGAGCGAGCATTCGAGCAATTTGCCGCAATGAGCGGATGCAGAGATGCTATAAATCTTGTTTTGGGTTTTTGAGAACGATGATGCGAACTCACCCGAATTGAAATTGCACCCACTCTACTTTCACGAAATTAACTCATGCCAATGGAAAGTGCTTTCACTCTACTTTCACGAAAGTAAACTCACGCTAATTGAAGTGCTTTCACTTTACTTTCACGAAAGTAAATTCACGCGAATTGAAGTGCTTTCACTCTACTTTCACGAAAGTAAATTCACGCGAATTAAAGTGCTTTCACTCTACTTTCACGAAAGTAAACTCACACAAATTTAAGTGCAGTTACTCTACGATCACGAAAGTAAACTCATGCGAATTGAAGTGCTTTCACTCTACTTTCACGAAAGTAAACTGACGCGAATTTAAGTGCAGCCACTCTACGATCACGAAAGTAAACTCACGCGAATTGAAGTACGTATACTTGCTTAAGAAAAGAAGGGGTTTGAAGTATAGAATGTTTATAATGTATATTGAGGCAGAGAGTGGAAAGGCTCAAGTGCATGTGAGTGTAAAGAGCGGAAAGGCTCAAGTGCTCATGGGTGCGATCATGTTCATCCACCAGTTAAGAGCGAAAAGGCTCAAGTGCTCGTAGGTGCGATCGTGTTCATGCACAAATATTACAACATGGGGGGAGGCTTCACTCCATTACTACAACCCCACTCTGAATTGAATTTAAGGGAAAAAAGTGGTTTAAAACCGAAGTTAAAAAGTACTTACAAGTTTCCTCTTTCGATTTAGTCTTTTGTGCGTATCCCCTTTCGCTTCACTTGGTCGAGCTCCACCTTGGTGTAATCGGGTCCTTCAAGCTCCACTTGGTGTGGTTCGGTCAGGTCAAGTCACCCCCTTCACTTAGTATGGTTCGGCCAGGTCAAGTCGGCCCAAGGTGCAGGTCAAGGTGGGTTCGGCCAGGTGTAGCCGTGTGGTCAAAGGGTGCAGTTCAGTTCAGCTGGTGCAGTCGTGTGGTCAAAGGGTGTTGTTCAAGGGGGGTTCGGCCAGGTATAGCCGTGTGGTCAAAGGGTGCAATTCGGTTTAGCTGGTATAGCCTTGAGCTCCAAGGATGCGGTTCGGTTCAACTAGTGTAGCCATGTGGTCAACCCTCCAAAGTGTAGCCCACTAGCCTATCTCGAGCCTTACTTGGTCAACACACCACCTTTCACATGAGCTCCAAGGTGCAACCCACTTGAGTTTAGGCACTCACCTCAAGCCAAGCCTTGACTCTTGTTAACCTTCTTTGACTTGAACTCCACGTGAAACACCTTTGCTTAAGCTAGTCCTCCTCTTGATCAAGCCCACAAGCCCACCTTTGTTGACTTTCACTCCCTCTCTCTCTCCTCCTTTCCCAAAGCTCCCACTTTTCCAAGAATGAGTTCACGTGAACCCCCTTGTTCCTATTTATAGGCCAAGGGTAGTTCTTTGCATCGGGTTTGGATCCTTAGATCCAACCCGAATACATCTTCAATGGAAATTGGATCTATATCTTTTGGTCTAGATTCAATCCAAACTTTTCTTTTTGAGTCCTTCTTTGGTGCATGAAACGGACGGTTTTCAAGCGGGCTCTGGTTCCTCGGTGACCTGATTTTAGGTTGGGTTTTTCCCAGTCCTTTTGATTGGCCAATTTCTCACTTTTAGAACTTTTTGACATTTGGTTTTGATCTGTCTAGTCCCGTCTTTGGCTTGTTTTTTATGAGGTTGATCCCCGATTTTGAAGCAGACACGGATTTCCATTTTGATAGGCCCAATCTTTGATTTCTAACGGCTTCATCAGGGTCTTGGTTTCATTTTATATTTTTGAAGCTGAACTTGTCTTTTGAAGTGGACACCAGTTTCGATCCTCTGTCTCGCTTTTATTCGGATTGGTTGGGCCTCTTCTTGACTTTTTGACTGGACCTCGAGCTGGATTTTGGATCGGGTTTCACCTGTCCGTTTGAGCTGCTTTGAAATCCATGAGCTTTTTAGCTTGAATTTAAAACCTTTATTTTGAAATATTTCCTAAAAGGTTTAATCTTTAAAATTTTGGGTTTTTAAAGGTTTCAAAAGGTTGTAAGCAGGATTTTGAAACTTAGGAGTTTTTTGAAAAACATCACCATTTTAGGGTGTTTACACACCTTATTTTTCATTTGGATTTGAAACTTCACCTGCATATTTGAAATCCTCAAAGTGCTTAGGCTGACCCTTGAGCATTGATTTAAGAAGGCCTATAGTGAAAAGATCCCGCTTAGCCACAATCGCCAAGTCAGATTTAAAACTTTGCCTATTTTTGGAAACTAGCTGGCACGCTCGCGTAACGAAGTAGTGTTAAAAAGATCACCTGAAGTCTCTACACAGGCTTGGAGTGAAATTTTTACATCTACAAAATTGTCACGCTCGGTGGGACTCGAGTCTTTTTGGATTTCAAACATAGGTGACTTTTCAAACTCCAATTCTTCAAAACTTTGGTGTTAATACATTTTTTGTGCAGAGGTTAATTTTTTTTTTTCAAAAACAATGTCAAGTTCAGATGATTCCTTTGAAAACAAGCCAAGGAAAGCCTCATCACTTTTCCCAAATCGGTTTTCCAAAAGCTCAAGGAAATCCTCTAAAACCCGAGATGAAGAACTTGTCTCTTTTAGGGAAAGAGCAAGGCAACTTAAAAGGGAAATAATGAAGGAAATGGAGGAAAAAATCGCTGCCCTAAGCCAAAAGGCCAAGGCACATCGATCCCATGAAAATTCATCTTGGGTACATAGAGAGAAAAAGCATACACAGAAAACCAAATGGAGCCCAAAATCCGATGAAGGAAATGAGGCTATAAATGCAGCAAGTGTTGAGATTCAAGTATCTAACTTTGCCAATCCTCCAAGCACCCTATTTTCCATCGAAAAACCAAAAAAAGATTTTTACATTTAGAAAGATCATAAAAAATTAGAAAATCTTAAAAAATCAAAAATATTTGAAAATCAAAAATTTGAAATTCCAAAAGTTGAAAGTGAAGTCCACATTTCTAGGCACATAAGCGGAGTGGAGCATGAATCACTTCACCCAAGTCACTCCACATGTTTCACAAACATTCGCTCCGATGGGTTCTAATCCCTTGAGCATCACCTCACATATTTCACAAAATACAAGGGAGAATGAGTGTTACACACACATAGGCTTGGAGGATGAAATCCAAGACCTTGAAAAGCAACGGGAGCTCGAAGCTATGCATGAGCTAGAGCAACCTCAGGACGCTTGCAAGGATGCTTGCTCTCACCATGAAAAGGTAGATAAGCTTAAAAAAGGTATGTTCAAAACTCATTCCCCCATAATCTCCCTACTCGATCCTCCCCTTCTTAGTATAGGATTGGTAAATCATTCATATACATTGAATGCATCGAATCACACTCATGCACCCACATACTCACAAAATGTGCCCAAGGATATGAATTTTCAAGGTACGCCAAATGTCTCGCTCCAAGAAAAAGAATTTCAAAAAGAAAAACAAGATCAAAATAAAGTTCAAAATATGGTTGACATGGTTACTCCTAAGGCATGCATCGACATCCTAGGTACACCTAACCCTACCATGTATAAACAAGACTCCTTGAGCCTAGGTTTGTATAGTAAACCCAAGTCTATGGCCATGATTTTCCTAAACCTTCATAAACCAACCAAGGGACCGACCATGCTTTCTCTTGGAATTGTTTTTCCTCCTTTGTGCAAGGGATCAAACATACTCTCTCTTTGCATATACTCAAACTGTCCAACCCTAGGGGCACACTTGGTTGCATCTAGTATCCATCTTCCTATCATCCACTTACTAGAAGAAACCGAGCCACACCCGGCAAGGGTCGTCCTTCTCCTAGAGGAACCCAAGTCAAAGCCCAAGCCATCGAAACCTAGGGTCGTGTGTCCCCTAGGGAAGTCCAACTCTTCCACCATCCCAAACGTATATCTTGTAGATGTGCAAAAATCCCCGCCTCTTGCCTTTTGAGGGCTTGGAGCGGATCCTCTCGTGTGTCTAAGGCCTATTTATATAAACAGGGTGTGCCAGCTAGCTTACCTAAGCTAGCGAAGATATATTTTAAACTGACTTCTAATCGTGGCGACTGTGAGCAAGTGAGCTCTTGTCGTCGCAAACCTTCTTCCACCGATGCGCAAGGGTCAGTCTGTACGCTTTGAAAAATCGAGTTTTAAGGTATAGAAAGCCTACGAAGCGGTTCGAGGTGTCTAATTCGAGTCTCTTAGATACGATTGCAGTTTTTAGATCACGTGGATTTGCACGTGCCTAAGTCTTTCTTTTTGTCCCTTTATGGGCCACCTAGTTTGTGTGTTATGAACACTCCACTACATGGGCAAATTTGAGCGGGAGTATGGGGCTTGCTTCGATGCAATATGCATCCTACCTCGTGGTATGGCGTAGATGCAATGCAAACTCACGCTACTCCAAAGGGAAAACCCGAATGTAACGACAATGCTGAAGGGAAATAACCGAAGGGAAATAACTGAAGGAAAATGACTTGTAATGTAAAGGCCGAAGGGAGATATGTATATAGGGTATATACGTGCCCTTACTTGGGTCTTGCAAATAAGAGCAAAGGCTCAATGTGGGTGCGTGCTTGAATTGAAAGACTTACACACACGACATGAAATGAAACCCAAATATAACTTGCAGTATGGCCTTAATTAAGGTCTTGGGAATAAGAGCGAAAGCTCAATGTGTGTGAGTGCTTGAATTGAAGTACTACGCACCCAACATGAAATTAAACCCAAATAGTAAAACACGACCCTTACTTGGGTCTTTCAAATAAGAGCGAAGGCTCAATGTGTGTGAGTGCTTGAATTGAAAGACTTACACACACGACATGAAATGAAAACCCAAATAGTATAACTCGGCCCTTACTTGGGTCTTTCAAATAAGAGGGAAGGCTCAATGTGTGTGAGTGCTTGAATTGAAAGACTTACACACACGACATGAAATGAAAACCCAAATAGTATAACTCGGCCCTTACTTGGGTCTTTCAAATAAGAGTGAAGGCTCAATGTGTGTGAGTGCTTGAATTGAAAGACTTACACACACGACATGAAATGAAAACCCAAATAGTATAACTCGGCCCTTACTTGGGTCTTTCAAATAAGAGCGAAGGCTCAATGTGTGTGAGTGCTTGAATTGAAAGACAACACACCCAACTTAAGCAAAAACCCTACAAAAATTAAAGTATATATATATATATATATATATCTTTATGTATTAGGGGCTGATTAGGCCCGTGTGTGTTCAAAATCATGCACAACTAAGAGAGTGCACATGTGTGGGTGTGCCAAGCCACGTTATTACAAGCGGGGGGAGACTATGCTCCTTTATTACAACCCCGTATCGAATTGAATCTTAAGCAAGTATACAACTAAGGATCGAGTTAGGCACTTACTAATAGCTGGTCCGAAGATGCCTTGCTTGAGCGTGGGCTTGGCCTTCGCCTTGGGCTGCAAGAGGGAGCTCCGCGGGATTGAACGGCAAGGGGAGGTGCTGGCCGGATGTCTTTGGTGCGCGGAAGAGGCTCCTTGAAGGTGGCCGGCTACTTGGGAAGGGGTTGCCTTGGCGTGTGGGGCTAAGGTAAGTATGTAGGGTCACTAAGGAAGGCTTGTGAAGTGAGGGAGTATGACACTAAGGGGGAGCCTAAGGGAGTGGTCTAATGGAGCACCTAAGGTTGGCGGGTGGCTTGGGTGGCTAGGAGTGGTGTAAGGGAAGGGAACTAGCTAGGAGATGGGGTATGGTGGTAGTGGGTGTAGTGGGGTGATATGGGCAGGTTTTAGGGAGTGGGGTGGAGTGGCCGGTTGTAGCTAGGGTGTCTAGGTGGTGGCGGGTAGTTAGGATGGTTATGGCCTGGCCGAGTGGGAATGGTGGCAGCAAGTAGCTGGTATTAGGGTGATATGGTAGTGGGTTAGGTGGCTGAGAGTGGAGAGGGAGTGGAGAAGAGGTGAGGTGAAGTGTGGGGTACTAACCGGCGGTGATGGGAGGCGGCGGGTGGTTGAGGAGCAGCCGGATGTGGGGGATCGGCTGGTTCGGCCGGATGAAGAGGATGGTGATGTGGACCTCGACTAGAGTGGTGGTGCTCGGCTAGGAGGTAGTGGCGCAGGTGGTGGTTGGCTGTGGGGCAGGTGGAGCAAGGTTGGAGTCTGCTGGGCTAGAGAGTGGAGGACCCGAGATGATGGAAGATGGGGCTTCAAGATAGGAAAAACCCGCCCCAAAGGGGGGGGGGTTTATATAGGGTTGCAAGAGGCGGTTGGGGCTGGTTTTGGGGTAGTGGTTAGGTGGTTTAGGTAGGGTGGTGTGGTGATAAGGTGGGCTGGAAAGGGTAGGGCCAGATATTTTAGGTACAAAGGGGTTTTGGGTAAGTTGTGGGCTAGGTTTAGGTGGGGTGGTTTAGAGGTTTAGGGTTTAGCTAGGTGGGTTGGTTTTAGGGTAAGGTTTAGTGAGGTAGGTTAGGTGATTAGGCTAGGTTTAGGGAAATTAACCTAGGTTTAGGAAAGGATTAGGGAAGTGGGTTAGGTGATTAGGTTGGGATTAGGTCGGGATTAGGGAAGTGGGTTAGGTGGTTAGGCTCAGATTAGGACAGGATTAGGGTAGAAGGCTAGGATTAGGTGTTTTTAGTTAGGATTAGGTGAAGGAGCTCCCTTTGCATGGCCCATAGACCCTAATCATATCATGTTGGTGCAGCCCTAGGTTAGGTTTTGACTAATTACAAGCTTAAACCCACTTAATTAGGCTAACCCACATGATTAACCCCAAACTTGACACACAAGTCAAGCTTAATTACAACACACACTTGATCTTATCCTCCCCCACTCTCTCTCATGCCCATAATCCCACGTGAAATTCAAGTGGGCCCCACCTCCATTTATGAGAAGGTGATGTGGGCCATGGATATGGATGTTGGATTGGATTTTTGAATCCAAATCCAAATCTAAGTTCATACATGGGTTTGGATTAGGATCTGGATATATATGGTCCAGTTCCGATCCAAACTGAATTCTGACTCCTTCGGGCTGTGTTCGAAACGAACGGTTTGTGCGGAGCTTGACAGCATCAGTACTCCGTCTGCGTTGGGTCTTCGCGAACATGATCGTCCGCCTCTGTTTTTGCCTTTCGGAGATGACTTCAAATGATGTTTTGATGATAACAGGGTCTTGGACGTTCGAGATCTTGGGGGTGGATTTGATATGAGAGTTGTTGTGCTGGGCTCGACATGTGCTCCGGTTCTGGGCTCTTCTTAGCTTTCCTGGTCCTGTCTGGATTAGGCCAAGCTGCTTTGGGGTTTTAAAAACGTGTTTTAAAAGGTTTTCAAAAGCCATATCATGTATTTTTGAAATATAAAGTTTAAAACATATATACAGGGTTGTCTGGAAGGCTCCTGGGTTTCCAAACTCAAAATAGCCCTTTGGGGCTGCTTTTACAAAACCAGATGGATTTGAGAAATTCGTGGGATTTCAGGGTGTTTACAGATGCCTCTCTTTTGCCTTGTCCAAATCGATTTGGATAAGGGCAAAGATGACAAACACCCCTTTCAATGTCTTCCTAGATCTAGCCACGAAGAATATGGGATCGTCCCAATTTTTAGTAAAATCTCAATTTACAAACTCTGGTAGGAGGAGATATCACGCCAAAGGGATATACTATGGAATCTGGTCCTAACGGGGATCATGTTTATGCAAGTACCATGCGTGGAATGCAGATGACATGGGTGTGGTGCGAAGAGTGGTGACCTCCCAGAGACCCGATGTGGTCGAACTCTAAAGACTTACAAGGCCTGCCGCTCCAAGTGAGCAAATCCTATGCTGTTTGATGTTCGATTTTTAAAATTTATTTACAAAACTATTTACAAAAGGGACAACTGTCTTAAGTCTCGATCCTAAGGATCTCGAGCTCTTCGTGCTTGCCCTTATTTGAGTCTTAACACTCGCTTATCTAGCGGAGGTTTTATAGGAAAACAAGGCATATTTCAAATTCCTACGCCTTACTCGAAACGTCGAATTCTCAAACAAGATGAAATTCAAGTAAGTAAATCCTATTTTTACTTTAGGATTCCTCGAAATGAATCATGCTTTAGCTTGGGAAAAGCCAGGGATGGGAAAGAGGTACCACGGTCCCTTCTGAAGCGTCCCGTGGTTTAAGGCATAGAAGGCGGAAAACTGCTCTTTTTGAGCTTTTTGGCCTCTTTTTCCTTTTTTCATAGAGGGTCTTTCTTTGGGAGTATTTTTTCTTTAATCCCTCTTTTTCATAAGAGAATCGATTTTTCTTTTTGAATTCTGGTTTCTTTCTTTTGGAAAGATGCTTTGAATGGGAAATCCCCTTTGTTTGGGCCTTCGTTTTCCTTTTGGAAGGAGAAGAGAAGAGGGGAGGACTTGTCCCAAGCCTACACTCAATTCATTCCAGATCAGCCTATTTAGAAATAGCACGTACTACTTGCAAGTATCTTGCTATGTTGAACTAGGCCTTTCTTTGTAAGAAGGATTTTGAAATGTAACCACGATTTTTGAAGACTCCACTCTTTTACAAGTGCGAATTCTCTTACTCAGGGTCACACGACTTTGCCTTTGCACCTTATTCTCATGTCTCAGGGCAGCTATCCCTAAAATTTTCAAAAACTGGAATTTAATCCAAATCCTACACATGATACTTCTTTAAATATTGAATATTGATAGGATCTGCTAAATTCCTACCTTCTGTATCGATCAACCAATACGAATTGTTCATAGTGGTTGCTCGTACAACATAGGGTCCATCCCATTTGGGGCGCCACTTTCCCAAGGGGTGTGGGCCACGATGATGGATGATTTTCAAGACTAGATCTCCCACTTCAAAGTGGTGAGGTCTCATGTGTTTGCTATAGTGTCGAGCTATCCTTTGCCGGTATGCACGAGCATGATCCATGGCAAAGAGTCACCTCTCATCTAGCAAATCTAGTTCGACCATCCTAGCATGCTGAAGCGTCTCTAGGGGGAGGTCGAGTGCAATGGATGTATGAAATGAATGCAGTTGGGTATTGTAGATGTGATTTTATTTAAAATCATGGGATTCAAAATCAAACCCTCGAACTACGTCGGGTTGCGCAAGCGTGCCAGTTAGTTTGCTAAAACTAACAAATTATGTTTTTCTGACTTCTTAGAATGATTGTGGACAAGTGAGATCTTTTCGACTTAGGCCTTCTTGAACCGGCGCTCAAGGGTCAGCCTAGATGCTTGAAATTTGTTTGAATCCGTTAATTCGAGAAAGAAAAAAAAACCAGATTTTCCAAAGTTTCAGATTTGTGTTTAGGTTCTTGATTTCTGAAAATTTTCAGATTCTTAGATTTGCAGAACCTATTCAGTTTCAGAGGTCTGTGTTCTGAATTTTTAAAAATATTTATAATTCTCCAAAAATTCTAAAACTTTTACAGAATAGAGACACGTATGTGTAGAATCAGAATATATTTTTATTTTATAATTTAGTTTTTTATTTTCTGAGAATTAAATACAGAATCAGAAACTGTTATAAAATTAAGAACAGCCCTGTTTCTGTGGATCAGAAGTTCAGAAAAACAGCAATATCTCAGTGCTTAGTTATCCAATTTCGATGAAATTTATTGTGTTAGAAAGACACGGATGTTAGGTTTTCAAAGAATCAAATTTCATCCAATTTCATTCAGTGGTTGCAGAGATATGGGCAAAAGAACATAGGTCTATTACTGAATGTTCTGTTTCTGTAAAACGCAATCTGGATTTTGTATAAACTTTACGGATCTAATTAGCTAGGTAAAATTTCATAACAATTCCTCAAAATTTTACTAAAGAACGTCTGATATGTCTAGATTATTCATGCAAAATTTCAAAGCAATTGGCTTATTCGTTTGTCTATAAAAATTCCGTGATCAGACACGTGTGCACAGACAGTTTCAGAAACCAGTTTTACAGAAAATTTCAGAAGGTTCCTAACGTGATTCTAGAACGAAGTTCAACCTGTATCAGTCCTAATAAATCATGGAAATCATCTAAACATGGATTTTAATTTCGTTTATGAAGGAATCATGCATGTTTGTATTGATATAAATGAAGAACATGGGCTCAAAGCCTTGATTCATGTACAAATTTCCATAATCTGTGCTTTTTCAGATTCTCATAAATTAAAACCAATTTGTGCAAGAATTCCAACCTGTGTGAGTGAGAGGGGACGTAGGAGCACTTCGCCGGACGATCGCCGGACGATCGTCGGACGTCGGAACCAGTCCAAACTTCCTTCTTCTCCTTCTTCTCTTCCTTTCTCTCTCTCTATCTCTATTTCTCTGAATTTTCGGACTGAATGTTCCTGTTTTTTTTGGCTCCCCCAGATTGATGCTTTGTGGTGAATGGAGGATCCCTTTGCAGCATCCTTGAGGCTCCTTTTATAGGCCAAAGGATGCCTCTTGGGTGAAGAATTGGGCAAGGTAACTTCCTTGCTGAACAAAGCAGCTTTTTGGCAACTTTCTGCTGCAAAAATCGTATTTGGGAAGTGCTGCTGGTTCTGGCAACTGCTTGCTGTAGTTAGTTGCTAAATTCAACCACCAGCATGGAATTGGATGAGGCTTGATGTGGTTCAACATGGTAAGTTGGTGCTGGATTTGTGGAGCTGCTTCACGTTGAATTTGGAATAAGGAGCTGTTCATTGGCAAGGTAAGTATCTGCTATGTAACGTGGGTTTTTGGCAGCAACTGTGGCATGGCGTTCCTGCCAGGATGGGGATGGGAACGTGATTGGCAAGTGTAGCTGCTAGGAGCTGCAATTGGTAAGTTTGCTGTCTTGATGGATCGGCAAAAGTTGCTGAAGAGGGTGTTGCTGCAACTGCTGTTGATATGTGTGTTACGTCTTTAGTAGCACAAATCTTTGCTAGTCCAGAATCTGCTATTTTACCCTCCATCTTTTTCATTCAAAAGGATGTTGCCTGGCTTAACATCTCTATGTATGATTGATGGCTTGCATCCTGAACGCAAATATTCTAACCCGGTTGCGGCATTGAGTGTAGTCTGCAACTGTTGTTTCCAATTGACTTCACCTCCTGAGATTAGTTGTTGAAGGTTTCCATTGTGTAGGTATTCATAGATTAGGATCATGTTTTTATCTTCATTACAGAAACCAACAAAGGGAGCTAAATATTTGTGATGCACTTTCATCAACAACTTAATCTGCAGTAAACAATGGTTACTCAGATGCTATTGATGATTGTTCATACTTCTGTTTTTTTTATTTGGAATATACAAACCTCAGCAGCAAACTCCTTGGTTTCTTCTGACCTGGTTCCTTTCAATATCTTGACTGCAACCTCTTGGCCATCTATAAGTCTGTCGTAATATACAGTGGCAGAACCTCCATTGCCGATGACCTTTTGGAAGTTGTCAGTTGTTTCCACTACTTCATCCCAAGAGAAATAACAACCTTTTTCATATTGTCGTGGAGTTTGTGTAGCGAAATGATGACCTGAATGTTTCAGAATTTTATTTACAGGGATCAGAGATTGCTCTCATAGATCTCCACATAGTTCTTCAAACTTCTCATGGGTAATAGTACTCCTGAAATCACGATCATCATATAGAGATTCCTCTGATATAGGTGCTATCGTATTGGCACTTTAGATTTCTTTGGTGCGCTTAACTTGCTTCTTTAATTTAACCGTTGCCTTAAGAACTCTCTTACATCAACCTTGTTTCCCACCTGGGCATTGAACTCATCGGCAAAATGATCTACCAAGCATGATTCCATGGTTTGATCACCAAGCTTTATAATCCATCTTACACCTTTAACTTGAAATTGGTTGATGGATACTGTCTTTCCACTTTCCATGAAAGCCATCTGGTATAGGTTCTTTGATCCTGATAGTACTCTTTACTTCTTCATCTATTCAGAAACTTGTCCAAAGGATGTCAGCATCTTTGGGTTCATCACTATGCCATCAAAACAGATCCTAGTTCATCCATAACATGCCGTGCTGGAGTTTGGTTGGAATCATCAGTTCCATTCATCGTAATGTCCTGGATCTAATGCCTCCTCTTTCTTTTGTAGGAATACTCAAATGTCAGCTTCCATTACTGAGTTCCTCATTGGTGTTACAATGTATTGATCTGCACATAACGATGTGGAGCCGCAGCACAACAGAATTTCCTTTTGAAACTAGGACTTGATCACCTTGAAGATTAGTTCTTTCTTAAACAAAAGAGGACTTGAAAACAATCGTTTGAATATAAACTCATGCACCGAATGCTTTATATTCCTAGATACAGCTTGTTGTATTGAACTTCGAGATGTGTTCTGATGAGAACAATTTCGTTATGTCACAAGACTAACTCAGGAGTTTAACCTGAGGAAACTGAACACATAACATAAACAAAACGCTATAAATAACCACTTCTAAGGAACTGATGGTTCCACATGATGATCCCAACTGAATCTCCTAATACCAAACGTATAAAAGTATTCAAACAGTCCACTGTTATTTGCACATTTGCAGTGAAAGTGGTTATGCTACATGTTACGTGCCTACCTATTATGAAAGTGTTAAGCAACCCATGTTACGTTTTTGAAAACCAACCATCATGCTATCTAGATTTCCCTCATGAGTGTTAAAAACATTAACATTGTTCTTAACATAAAAGTAACATAACAGTAACATATGACAATGCAAAACTGATGCATATCAATACACTAATTACCTTGACACCCAAGCATAACATGGACATGTTATGAAAGGTGTTCGATACCAAACCTTGCTTTTCGGAAGCTATCGTTCTTGCTTCCATCTTTCCTTTCCTTTGATAACATCAACTTTTCCCTCAGGCAACTGATTTCTTTCCGAATATGAACTTTTCTTTTTGGGAAGCTCACTTTCCCTTTTTGATGCCCGCTCTCCTTTTTGGGCACCCACCTGCCTTTTCAGGTGTCAAATTGTCTTATACATGCCTGTTTCTTTTCAAACGGCAAAATTTAAAACAAATTTATCAACAGAAAACTTTTAAAGAAACGAAATCCTGCTTTTTCCATGCCGGGGGCAAAATTGTCATTTTCATCCAATCTTGTCAAAATTCGAAATTTTCAGAAAGGAAAGTATTCTTTCATCATTTTAAAGCTTCTATAAAATTTTGGTACCGAAACAACTCGTTTAGTGCCTTTTTCCTTCGAAAACCCAAAATTACCAAAAATAGCTACTTTCCTAAAAAGGTAAGAATTTTAAAAGAAAATTTTGGGTGTCTACAGGTATGAATGGGAAGAATGGTGTTTGTGCCATAGACCAATTCGAATGGTGTGGCATTCGTGGGAGTTCGGATGGAAGTCCTATAAGCCCATAAGGCTTCATCCAGCTTCTCATGCCACGTCCTACCCTTCTCTAAAGTCTTCTCAATTATACTAATGAGAGTCTTGTTTGTGGCTTCGGCTTGGCCGTTGCCTTGAGGGTAGTAGGGCGAAGAGAAGTGGTGAGTTATGCCATACGTGTTGCACAACTTAACCATCCGCTCGTTCTTGAATGGGGTGCCATTATCAGATACAAGGTCTCGTGGAACCCCAAATCGAGCCAAGATATTCCTCCTGATGAAAGTCACCACATGTTGCCCCAGCACGTTGGTTAGGGATATGGCTTCCACCCACTTGGAGAAATACTCCGTGGCTGCTAAAATAAATCGATGCCCATTCGAGGCTTTTGGAAATATTGGGCCTACGATGTCAAACGCCCACATGGTGAATGGCCAGGGGCTGACCACGGAATGCAATGCAGATGAAGGGATATGAATGGCGTGCCCACGCACTTGACATGGATGACACTTCCTAACATGATCGTGACAATCCTTTTTCAGGGTGGACCAAAAATAGCCCCCTCTAAGTATTTTCATTGACATCATGTTGGCATTAACATGACCTCCACATTCTCCATCATGGAATTCATGCATCACTATCCTAGCCTCCTCTAGGTCGATACACCTAAGTAGAATGCCGGTAAAACCTTTTTTGTATAAAACCCCACCTAGAATGGTGTATCGGGTCGAAATCTTACGAATGAAGGCCTTATCTTTGGATGTGGCATCCTCAGCGAATCCCCCATTTTTTAGGAATTGTTTTATGTCATAAAACCAGGGTTTTTCAATAGACTCTGGGTTATTTTGGCAAATGTCCAAGTCGTGTGTGGATGGGTGGGGCGCATGCCATATTTCCAAAGATCTGGTCCCTGAAATGGGATCGACCTTCAGGGCTCAACCCAAGGAGGACAGGACATCAGTGATGCCATTGTCCTCTCTTCCTACGTGTGTGAGTTTACACGATTGGAAAGACTGGACCAATCGAGTGGCCAACTCGTGATATGGAAGTAGTTTCTCATTACGTACTTGCCAAAATTTCAAAACCTGGTTTATGACAAGGAGCGAATCTCCAAAGACCTCGATGCATGATGCCCCTAGAGTTTTCGAAATCCTTAAGCCTTGTATGAGCGCTTCATACTCAGCTACGTTGTTGGAACATTCGAAATCTAAGTGGACTGCTATGGGAATCTCGCCCTTTTCAGGGGAGATTAGGATGACCCCAACACCAGCCCCTCGTTGGTTTCGTGCCCCATCGAAGTGCATCTTCCACACTTGGTTTTCGAAAGAATTTGCCAAAATGTGGTTTTGGAAATGGTTTTGTAATATGCCTTCATCAGGCATTTCAGCAAGCGTGGGATATGTGTCCTCTAAGAGGAACTCAGCCACGTAATCTCCTAGGGCTTGCCCCTTAATGGAGATCTGGTGATGGTATTTCAGATCATACTCCATTAGAAGGAGTTGCCATTTGCCCAATCTACCCGTGAGAATGGGTTTTTCGGACAAGTGCTTGATTGGATCAAGCTTGGACACTATCCAGATCTCATGATCCAGGAAATAGTGTCTAAATTTCTGGCAGGCTCAGACTAGGGCCAAGCACGTCTTCTCCATGGCTTGATAATTTCGTTCATAAGCCAAGAGAGTTTTCGAAATATAGTAGATGGCATACTCCTTATGGGTGTCATCCTCGTATTGAGCCAACAGGGCTCCTAAAGCATTTGCATGCACGAACATGTATAGTAAAAGCAGTTTTCCTTGCTTTGGAGGGTTCAAAACGGGGGGATTAACCAAGTATGCCTTGAGTCTCTCGAAGGACTTTTGGCATTCGTCATCCCATAAGAATTTCGCGCCCTTCCTCAACAGTTTGTTGAAGGGTTCACATCTAGTTGCCAGATTCGATATGAATCAGTGAACGGATTGTAAACGACCCTGGAGGCTACGGATTTGGGTGAGATTGGAGGGTGGAGCCATGTCTATGATGGCTCGACACTTAGAGGGGTCGACTTATATACCCCTTTGGCTCACTATAGATGCGCGAAAAATCCCCAGGCCTCCCCTGCATTCTCTGGGCTTGGAGTGGATCCTCTCGTGCGTCTAAGGCCTATTTATGTAAACAGGGCATGCCAGCTAGCTTACTGTAAACACCCCGAAATCCCACGAATTTCTTCAAAACAAACCTGGTTTTGTACAAGCAGCCTCAAAGGGCCATTTTTGAGTCTGGAAACCCAGGAGCCTTCCAGACAACCCTGTATATATGTTTTAAACTTCATATTCCAAAAACATACAATATGGCTTTTGAAAACCTTTTAAAACACGTTTTTGAAACCCCGAAGCGGCTTGGCCCGATCAAGACAGGACCAGGACAGCTAAGAAGAGCCCGGAACCGGAGCACATGTCGAGCCCGGCACAACAACTCTTGTATCACATCCATACTCCCAGGATCTCGAACGTCCAAGACCCTGTTCTTATCAAAATGTCATTTGAAGTCATCTCCGGAAGGCAGAAACAGAGGCGGACGACCATGTTGGCGAAGACCCAACACAAACGGAGTACTGATGCTGTGAGGCCCCGCACAAATCGTCCGTTTCGAACCCAGCTCGAAGGAGTCAGAGTTCAGTTTGGATTGGATCTGGACCATATATATCAAGATCCCAATCCAAACCCATGTGTGGACTTGGATTTGGATTTGGATCCAGAGATCCAATCCAATATCCATATCCATGGCCCACATCACCTTCTCATAAATGGAGGTGGGGCCCACTTGAGTTTCTCGTGGGATTATGGGCATGAGAGTGGGGATGGATAATATCAAGAGTGTTGTAATTAAGCTTGACTTGTGTGTCAAGTTTGGGGTTAATCATGTGGGTTAGCCTAATTGAGTGGGTTTAAGCTTGTAATTAGCCAAAACCTAACCTAGGGCTGCACCAACATGAGGTGGTTAAGGTCTATGGGCCATGCAAAGGGAGCTCCTTCACCTAAACCTAACCCAAAACACCTAATCCTAGCCTACCACCCTAATCCACCCCTAATATGAGCCTAATCACCTAACCCACTTCCCTAATCCCGGCCTAATCCCAACCTAATCACCTAACCCACTTCCCTAATCCTTCCCTAAACCTAGGTTAATTTATCTAAACCTAGCCTAAACCTAGCCTAATCACCTAACCTAGCTCACTAAACCTCACCCTAAAACCCAACCACCTAACCTAGCCCTAAACCCCTAAACCACCCCTAGCCCACAATCTACCCAAACCACTAGTTTTTAAAATATCTGGCCCTACCCTTTCCAGCCCACCTTATCTTCATACCACCCTACCTAAACCACCTAACCACTACCCCAAACCCAGCCCTAACCGACCTACGCATCCCTATATAAACCCCCCCCCTTGGGGGCAGGTTTTCCTATCTAGCCGCCTTCCCCAAGCCCAGCCGGGACCACTCTTCCTAGCCCAGCTCCACCTGCTCCACCTGCTCCGCCTGCACCACCACCATCCCTCCATCCCACCACCACTTGCACCGCCATCTCCACCACCTCCCGGCCGAGCCTCACAACCTACCCATCTTCTTTCCAACCGAACGCCATCTTCTCCCCATTCGGTAAGTACCCCACACACAAAAGGACCGTAAAGCCCTACAATAGTTGCTGAAAGGGCAGAATAAAGAGAAAAAGAGCTACGCTCTATCTGATTTCCTTCCTATGGATTACGAAACAGACAGTGACGATGAAATAATGAACTTCCATCGGTATGATGGCATGGGAGACCCTAGGTCTCACTTGCAGCTTTTCTCACGTCGAGCCCATAAGAAGAAAAAGGACTCGATGAAATGGGTGTATTGGTTCCCTTTATCCCTTAAAGGCACAACTGCCAAATGGCTGGCTTCCTACGACTTAAGCCAGTTCGCTACTTTTGAAGAGTTAGCGAACTGCTTCATGCAAAGATTTGCACACAACGTAGAAGTCACGCCAACCCTGAATACCTTAAGGGATACAAAGCAAGGCATGAACGAAGACGTGCATGCCTTCATTATAAGATGGAGGTCGCTTTTGGGCCAAGTGCGAGAGCCCATATCCGAAGGATGCGCAGTCATGCTCATCCTGGATAACTTTAAAAGCGAGTTAAAAACCCTTCTCTCGCTCCATGAGATTTCAACTTTCCATAAGTTGATAAAAAAGGCCTCCCTTTTCGAAACCAACTTGCGAAAAGGGACATACGATCACTTATGGAAAGGAAGTGCCGATCCAAAAACCCGTTTGGAAAAGCCCATCGCATATGGGCTGCCCACGACGGACAAAGGGGCAAAGCCCCATAAAATCGCCAATGTCCGGGTGGATCCAGGCATCGCGGGCACTTTCAAAAATTTTGAAAAATTAGAAAATAAGAGGGAACACAATTTTCAAAAACCGGGTGAAAAACGGGAGTATACTCCGCTGAGGCAACCTGTGTCGGAGGTCCTAGACCTCTTACTTGCCCAGGGCATGATAGAACTCCCTGAAATCCCCGAAGGAGTCACTTCCAAAGGGGGGTATTTAAACCGATTTTGTAAGTATCATCGGCTCAAAGGCCATGATACCAAACGCTGCTTCTCCCTCTTAAATAAAATTGAGAACTTGATAGTAGAAGGCCGGCTCCAAGTCATTGCGGAACCTGAGCCACCTCAAGCTATCTTCAAGGAACCCTTTCCCAAACACGCCAATGGCAGTGGGAAAGGAAAGGAGGTCTGTACCCTCACCATTTCCAAGGAACTAGCGCAAAAGCTAGAACCTGGTCGACCTACTTGTGCGCCCATCCTTGTACTATACAAGAGGCCCGCCCAAGTCGTCATTCGGGGACAACCAAAAGTGGAAACCCCGGTAAAACCAGTTTTTAAAATAAAAGGTTCTCCTCAGCTCATCCTTAGAGCCAAGTTTAGCGTGAACCCTAGGCTGGTCGTGGGGGAAGTCACTAGATCCGGGAGGATCTATCAACCCCCGCACCTTCAAGGTGCTCAAAAGGTGGTCAGTGTGCCTGGCCCCTCAAAAGCATGTATACCTAGTGGTCTGCCAAAAGCAGATAAGGACAAAGTCATCCTAAATCCTTATGACTTCGAAAACCACCTTTCAAAGATTCCTATTCACATGTCTATCCTAGAGCTTATAAAAACCTCGCCTAGGCATAGACTTGTATTAGAGAAAATTCTAGAAAGGGCCAAGGTTGATTCGAACATAAGTCCGGAATCCTTGTCTGCCCAAGTGGCTTTATTAGGAGCAAAATCGCCCATCACTTTTTCGGAAGATGATGTAGATAGACCCTACGAAACCCATAACCAGGCCCTGCATATCGAGGTGGTTCTAAACAACCACTCTCTGGACAGGTGCCTAGTCGATGGTGGAGGAGGGCTCAACATCCTTCCACTTCATGTGGCGTACAAAATCGGAGTCACCTTGACTTCAGTGAACCCAAGCCCCATCATTATCACTGGATACGATGGGAATGCGTCTAGACCTTTAGGATCCATCGAACTCCCAATGGAAACGGGGGGGATCGAACACACGGGGGTGTTCCATGTCTTGGACATCCACCCCCATTATAACCTGTTGCTGGGAAGGCCCTGGATACACAGTTTGTGCGCTGTGCCATCCACCTTTCACAGGTGTGTAAAGATCCCTTTTAGGGACCAGGTCGTAGTGATCCTAGGTGAGAGTCACCCACAGCTTCAGGGGATCATAAACTCCCCTTGTTTATCAAGCTCCCAGGCCCATGAGGCTAACCTGGGGCAAATTATGGTTGAGCCACCTCGGCTCATGTTGAACAACCCTAGGAAGGTTGTATGTGTGAAGGGGCCGCCCAAAGCGGGCCCCCTCCCGACTTTAATCCTCGTAGGAAAACCCAAGCGTTCCCTATTTCCAAAGCCCCTGGACAAGAGGCCATACGAGCCTAATATGGACGATAGCATGTTTCAGGACCACGACTTGTATCCTACTTTTTCAAAAAACAAAAAGTCGTGGAACATGTTGTTAAACATGGGCTACACGCCCTACAAGAGTCTAGGGGCACAGAACCAGGGTCTCCTACAGCCCATCCTTCCTAGGGCCAACCCAAGCCGATATGGGATCGGCTATACTCCCCGAATACCACCGGAGCCACCCCCTGTGACCACCTGGGTCAAGGGTGCCCCGGAGCCTGTCTTAGAAGAGACCTACGATTTAAATCTCCTATTCTGAGTCTAACCCGTAGCGTTTTCCCTTTGTAGGGATGACGGAAGATCCCTTTTCTAAAAAATACAAAAACATTCGAAAAACTTAAAATCAAAAAAACGAAAAACAAGAAAAACCAAAAACAATGGAAAAACAAAAACTCAAAAAAAGAGTGCTTTGTATAGTTCCCAAAGTTCTTGTTTTACAAAAACCCAAAAAAATCAAAAATTTGGAAAATACTAAAAAGATTTTGTACATAGCTGCTCCTGGTAGGACTTTGGCAAAAGAAAAGGATTTCGAAAGAAACGTCGTCTGCATAGCCAGACCCAAAATTTTGAAATCACTTGAAAATCCAAGTACAAAACCAGGTCATTTTGAAAACCACGCATCAAGTTCCCTCGGGTCTATAGCCCACGAGAATGATCAAAGCCCAGAAGTGGATCCCCTTGAGGAAGATCCTACTTCGGAGCTCCCAGAATTTCATAGAATTCTCGATTTTGAAAGACCTTCCCAATCAGTAGGAGGAGATTTCATAGAGGTGAACCTAGGGGATGATTCCAATCCCAAAACCATCAAAATAGGCGCATGCTTGCATGAAACTGAAAAGTTAGCATTCATTGCATTTCTACGAACCTATTTAGATGTGTTTGCATGGATGTATGAAGACATGCCGGGCATAGATCCCAGCATTGTCGAGCATCGTCTTCCCTTAGATGCAGGTGTAAAACCCATAAAGCAGAAGCTTAGGAAAATACACCCGAATGTACACACGCAAGGCAAAGAGGGTTTAGAAGATCTGCTAAAAGCCGGATTTATAAAACCCATTGCGTATTCTGATTGGTTATCAAATATCGTTGTAGTTCGAAAAACCAATGGGAAAATTCGAATATGCATCGATTTCAGAAACCAGAATAAAGCCACTCCAAAGGATAATTATCCTTTACCAAACATAGATTTGATAGTCGATAGTACTGCAAGTCATGAAATGTTTTCATTTATGGATGGCATTTCAGGCTATAATCAAATCAAACTAAGTCCACGAGATCAGGGTAAGACCGCCTTCACAACCCCATGGGGCACGTACTGCTATACAGTCATGCCCTTTGGTTTGAAAAATGCCGGTGCAACATACCAACGAGCCATGAACATGATCTTCCATGATCAAATTCATGAGCTTATAGAAGTATATGTAGATGATCTCTTGGCGAAATCCAAAACCCGATGCACCCATATCGAATGTTTACAAAAGATTTTCGAAAGGCTTAGGCTTTACAAAGTAAAGCTAAACCCTCAAAAATGTGTGTTCGGGGTAGAATTAGGGAAGCTTCTAGGCTTTATGGTAAGCCAAAGGAGAATAGAAGTCGACCCCTCTAAGTGTCGAGCCACCATAGACATGGCTCCACCCTCCAATCTCACCCAAATCCGTTGCCTCCAGGGTCGTTTACAATCCGTTTGCCGATTCATATCGAATCTGGCAACTAGATGCGAACCCTTCAACAAACTGTTGAGGAAGGGTATGAAATTCTTATGGGATGACGAATGCCAAAAGTCCTTTGAGAGACTGAAGGCATACTTGGTTAATCCCCCTGTTTTGATTCCTCCAAAGCAAGGAAAACCGCTTTTATTATACATCTCCGTGCATGTAAATGCTTTAGGAGCCCTGTTGGCTCAATACGAGGATGACACCCATAAGGAGTATGCCATCTACTATATTTCGAAAACTCTCTTGGCTTATGAACAAAATTATCAAGCCATGGAGAAGACGTGCTTGGCCCTAGTCTGGGCGTGCCAGAAGTTCAGACACTATTTCCTACATCATGAGATCTGGATAGTGTCCAAGCTTGATCCAATCAAGCACTTGTTCGAAAAACCCATTCTCACAGGTAGATTGGGCAAATGGCAACTCCTTCTAATGGAGTATGATCTGAAATACCATCACCAGGTCTCCATTAAGGGGCAAGCCCTAGCAGATTACGTGGCTGAATTCCCCTTAGAGGACGCATATCCCACTCTTGTCGAAATGCCTGATGAGGGTGTATTACAAAACCATTTTCAAAACCACATTTTGGCAAATTCTTTCGAAAATCAAGTGTGGAAGATGCACTTCGATGGGGCACGAAACCAACGAGGGGCTGGCGCAGGGGTCATCCTAATCTCCCCTGAAAAGGGCGAGATTCCCATAGCAATCCGCTTAGATTTCGAATGTTCCAACAACGTAGTTGAGTATGAAGCACTCATACAAGGCTTAAGGATTTCGAAAACTCTAGGGGCATCATGCATCGAGGTCTTTGGAGATTCACTCCTTGTCATAAACCAGGTTTTGAAAATTTGGCAAGTACGTAATGAGAAACTACTTCCATATCACGAGTTGGCCACTCGATTGGTCCAGTCCTTCCAATCGTGTAAACTCACACACGTGGGAAGGGAGGACAATGGCATCGCCGATGCCCTCTCCTCCTTGGGTTCAGCCCTGAAGGTCGATCCCATTTCAGGGACCAGATCTTTGGAAATATGGCATGCGCCCCACCCATCCACACACGACTTGGATATTTGCCAAAACAACCCAGAGTCTATTGAAAAACCCTGGTTTTATGACATAAAACAATTTTTAGAAAATGGGGGATTTACCGAGGATGCCACATCCAAAGATAAGGCATTCATTCGTAAGATTTCGACCCGATACACCATTCTGGGTGGGGTCTTATACAAAAAGAGTTTTACCGGCATTCTGCTTAGATGTATCGACCTAGAGGAGGCTAGGATAGTGAAGCATGAGTTCCACGATGGAGAATGTGGAGGTCATGTAAATGCCAACATGATGGCAATGAAAATACTTAGAGGGGGCTATTTTTGGTCCACCCTGAAAAAGGATTGTCACGATCATGTTAGGAAGTGTCATCCATGTCAAGTGCATGGGCACGCCATTCATATCCCATCATCTGCATTGCATTCCGTGGTCAGCCCCTGGCCATTTACCATGTGGGCGTTTGACATTGTAGGCCCAATATTTCCAAAGGCCTCGAATGGGCATTGATTTATTTTAGCAGCCACGGAGTATTTCTCCAAGTGGGTGGAAGCCATTTCCCTAATGAATGTAATGGGGCAACATGTGGTGGCTTTCATCCGGAGGAATATCTTGGCTCGATTTGGGGTTCCACGAGACCTTGTGTCTGATAATGGTACCCCATTCAAGAACGAGCGGATGGTTAAGTTGTGCAACGCGTATGGCATAACTCACCACTTCTCCTCGCCCTACTACCCTCAAGGCAACGGCCAAGCCGAAGCCACAAACAAGACTCTCATTAGTATTATTGGGAAAACCTTAGAGAAGGGTAGGATGTGGCACGAGAAGCTGGATGAAGCCTTATGGGCTTATAGGACTTCCATCCGGACTCCCACGAATGCCACACCATTCGAATTGGTCTATGGCACAAACGCCATTCTTCCCATTCATACTCAACTGCATTCATTTCATACATCCATAGCACTCGACCTCCCCCTAGAGACGCTTCAACATGCTAGGATGGCCGAACTAGATTTGCTAGATGAGAGGCGACTCCTTGCCATAGATCATGCTCGTGCATACCGGCAAAGGATAGCCCGACATTATAGCAAACACATGAGACCTCGCCACTTTGAAGTGGGAGATCTGGTCTTAAAAACCATCCACCATCGTGGCCCACACCCCCTAGGCAAGTGGCGCCCCAACTGGGATGGACCCTATGTTGTACGAGCAACCACTACGAACAATTCGTATTGGTTGATCGATGTAGAAGGTAGGAATTTAGCAGATCCTATCAATATTCAATACTTAAAGAAGTATCATGTGTAGGATCTGGATTAAATTCCAGTTTTTTGAAAATTTTTAAGGGATAGCTGCCCTGAGACATGTGAATAAGGTGCAAAAGCAAAGTGGTGTGACCCTGAGTGAGAGAATTCGCACTTGTGAAAGAGTGGAGTTTTCAAAATCGTGGTTACATTTCAAAATCCTTCTTCTTACAAAGAAAGGCCTAGTTGAACATAGCAAGATACTTGCAAGTGGTACGTGCTATTTCTAAATAGGCTGATCTGGAATGGATCGAGTGTAGGCTTGGGATAAGTGCTCCCCTCTTCTCTTCTATTTCCAAAAGGCAAACAAAGGCCCAAAACAAAAGGGGATTTCCCATTCAAAGTCTCTTTCCAAAAGAAAGAAACTAGACTTCAAAGAGAAAAATCGATTCTCTTATGAAAAAGAGGGATTAAAGAAAAAATACTCCCAAAGGGAGACCCTCTATGAAAAAAAGGAAAAAGAGGCCAAAAAGCTCAAAAAGAGCAGTTTTTTCGCATTCTATGCCTTAAACCACGGGACGCTTCAGAAGGGACCGTGGTATCTCTTTCCCATCCCTAGCTTATCCCAAGCTAAAGCGTGGTTCATTTCGAGGAATCCTAAAGTAAAAATAGGATTTACTTACTTGAATTTCTTCTTGTTTGAGAATTCGACGTTTCGAGTAAGACGTAGGAATTTGAAATGAAGCTTGTTTTCTTATAAAACCTCCGCTAGATAAGCGAGTGTTAAGACTCAAACAAGGGCAAGCACGAAGAGCTCGAGATCCTTAGGATCGAGGCTCAAGACAGTTGTCCCTTTTGTAAATAGCTTTTGTAAATAAGTTTTGAAAACCGAACATCGAACAACATAGGATTTGCTCACTTGGAGCAGTAGGCCTTATAAGTCTCTAGAGTTCGACCACATCTGGTCTCTGGGAGGTCGCCACTCTTGGCACCACACCCATGTCATCTACATTCCACGCATGGCACTTGCATAAACATGATCCCATTTAGGACCAGATTCCATAGTATAAAACCCTTTGGCGTGATATCTCCTCCTACCAGAGTTTGTAAATTGTGATTTTGCTAAAATTGGGGCGATCCCATATTCTTCGTGGATAGATCTAGGGAGACATTGAAAGGGGTGTTTGTCATCTTTGCCCTTATCCAAATCTATTTGGACAAGGCCAAAGAGGGGCATCTGTAAACACCCCGAAATCCCACGAATTTCTTCAAAACAAACCTGGTTTTGTACAAGCAGCCCCAAAGGGCCATTTTTGAGTCTGGAAACCCAGGAGCCTTCCAGACAACCCTGTATATATGTTTTAAACTTCATATTCCAAAAACATACAATATGGCTTTTGAAAACCTTTTAAAACACGTTTTTGAAACCCCGAAGCGGCTTGGCCCGATCAAGACAGGACCAGGAGAGCTAAGAAGAGCCCGGAACCGGAGCACATGTCGAGCCCGGCACAACAACTCTTGTATCCATCCATACCCCCAAGATCTCGAACGTCCAAGACCCTGTTCTTATCAAAATGTCATTTGAAGTCATCTCCGGAAGGCAGAAACGGAGGCGGACGACAATGTTGGCGAAGACCCAACGCAGACGAAGTACTGATGCTGTCAGGCCCCGCACAAATCGTCCGTTTCGAACCCAGCTTGAAGGAGTCAGAGTTCAGTTTGGATTGGATCTGGACCATATATATCCAGATCCCAATCCAAACCCATGTGTGGACTTGGATTTGGATTTGGATCCAAAGATCCAATCCAATATCCATATCCATGACCCACATCACCTTCTCATAAATGGAGGTGGGGCCCACTTGAGTTTCACGTGGGATTATGGGCATGAGAGAGAGTGGGGATGGATAATATCAAGAGTGTTGTAATTAATCTTGACTTGTGTGTCAAGTTTGGGGTTAATCATGTGGGTTAGCCTAATTGAGTGGGTTTAAGCTTGTAATTAGCCAAAACCTAACCTAGGGCTGCACCAACATGAGGTGGTTAAGGTCTATGGGCCATGCAAAGGGAGCTCCTTCACCTAAACCTAACCCAAAACACCTAATCCTAGCCTACCACCCTAATCCACCCCTAATCTGAGCCTAATCACCTAACCCACTTCCCTAATCCCGGCCTAATCCCAACCTAATCACCTAACCCACTTCCCTAATCCTTCCCTAAACCTAGGTTAATTTCCCTAAACCTAGCCTAAACCTAGCCTAATCACCTAACCTAGCTCACTAAACCTCACCCTAAAACCCAACCACCTAACCTAGCCCTAAACCCCTAAACCACTCCTAGCCCACAATCTACCCAAACCACTAGTTTTTAAAATATCTGGCCCTACCCTTTCCAGCCCACCTTATCTTCATACCACCCTACCTAAACCACCTAACCACTACCCCAAACCCAGCCCTAACCGACCTACCCATCCCTATATAAACCCCCCCCTTTGGGGGCTGGTTTTCCTATCTAGCCGCCTTCCCCAAGCCCAGCTGGGACCACTCTTCCCAGCCCAGCTCCACCAGCTCCACCTGCTCCGCCTGCACCACCACCATCCCTCCATCCCACCACCACTTGCACCGCCATCTCCACCACCTCCCGGCCGAGCCTCACAACCTGCCCATCTTCTTTCCAGCCGAACGCCATCTTCTCCCCATTCGGTAAGTACCCCACACTCTACCTAGCTCCTTCTCTACTCCCTCTCCACTCCTAGCCACCCACCATACCACCACCTTACCTACACATCAGCCCTTTGCTACCACCATTCTCACTCAGCCGAACTTATCACAACCTAAACCACCGGCCACTACCTAACTACCCTAACTACACCCGGCCAGCCATCTCTTTTCCCCTAGGTGTCCCATTCGGCCTTCCCTTAAGCTCCTCTTAGGTCCATATTCCCTAACACTCTATACTCTCCATTCATGACCCTACATACATACTTGGCCCAGCCCCTCTAATCCCCCACACCAAGGCAACACCCACTTGCAGCCACCACCTTCAAGGCGCCTATCCCGCGCCCCACTTGCAGCCGGCCAGCACCATTTGTCATTCACCCTCGCGGAGCTCCCGTTTGCAGCCCAAGGCGAAGGCCAAGCCGACGCTCAAGCAAGGCCTCTACGGACCAGCTACTAGTAAGTGCCTAACTCGGTCTTTAGTTGTATACTTGCTTGAGATTCAATTTGATACGGGGTTGTAATAACGGAGCGTAGTCTCCCCCCGCTTGTAATAACGTGGCTTGGCACACCCACACACGTGCACTCTCTTAGTTGTGCACGATTTTGAACACACACGGGCCTAATCAGCCCCTAATACATAAGTATATATATATATACTTTCATTTTCGAAGGGTTTTTGCTTAAGTTGGGTGCGTTGTCTTTCAATTCAAGCACTCTCACACACATTGAGCTTTCGCTCTTATTTGAAAGACCCAAGTAAGGGCCGACCTATACTATTTGGGTTTCATTTCATGTCGTGTGAGTAAGTCTTTCAATTCAAGCACTTTCACACACATTGAGCTTTCGCTCTTATTTGAAAGACCCAAGTAAGGGCCGACCTATACTATTTGGGTTTCATTTCATGTCGTGTGTGTAAGTATTTCAATTCAAGCACTCTCACACACATTGAGCCTTCGCTCTTATTCCCAAGACCTTAGTAAAGGACTTATTGCAGTTATATTTGGGTTTCATTTATGTCGTGTGTGTAGTACTTCAATTCAAGCACTCACACACATTGAGCCTTCGCTCTTACTCCCAAGACCTTAGTCAAGGCCATACTGCAATTTATATTTGGGTTTAATTTCATGTCGTGTGTGTAAGTCTTTCAATTCAAGCACGCACCCACTTTGAGCCTTCGCTCTTATTTGCAAGACCCGAGTAAGGGCTCATATACATAATCTATATACATATCTCCCTTCGGTTATTTCCCTTCGGTCATTTCCCTTCGGTGATTTCTCTTCGGTTATTTCCCTTCGGTTATTTCCCTTCAGTATTGTCTTTACATTTCGGGTTTTCTCTTTGGAGTAGCGTGAGTTTGCATTGCATCTACGCCATACCACGAGGTAGGACGCATATTGCATCAAAGCAAGCCCCGCTCGAATTCGCCCATGTAGTGGAGTGTTCATAACACACAAACTAGGTGGCCCGAAGAGGGATAAAAGAAAAGACTTAGGCACGTGCAAATCCACGTGATCTAAAAACATGCAATCGCATTTTAAAGACCCGAAATAGACACCTCGAACCGCTTCGTAGACTTTCTCTCCAAAACTCGATTTTTGCAAAGCATACAGATTGACCCTTGCGCATCGGTGCAAGAAGGTCTGCGACGACAAGAGCTTACTTGCTCACAGTCGCCACGTTTAGAAGTCAGTGTTAAAAATATCTTTGCTAGCTTAGGTAAGCTAGCTGGCATGCCTTGTTTGCATACATAGTCCTTAGACACACGAGAGGATCCGCTCCGAGCCCTGAAAAGGCGAGAGGCGGGGATTTTCGCGTGTCTACACTTCCCTAAGCTAGCGAAGATATATTTAAGCTGACTTCTAATCGGGGCGACTGTGAGCAAGTGAGCTCTTGTCGTCGTAGACCTTCTTGCACCGATGCACAAGGGTCAGTCTGTATGCTTTGCAAAAATCGAGTTTTGGGGATAGAAAGCCTACGAAGCGATTCGAGGTGTCTAATTCGGGTCTTTTAGATGCGATTGCAAATTTTAGATCACGTGGATTTGCACATGCCTAACTCTTTCCTTTTATCCCTTTATGGGCCACCTAGTTTGTGTGTTATGAACACTCCACTACATAGGCAAATTCGAGCGGGGCGTGCTTTGATGCAATATGCATCCTACCTCGTGGTATGGCGTAGATGCAATGCAAACTCACGCTACTCCAAAGGGAAAACCCAAATGTAAAGACAATACTGAAGGGAAATAACCGAAGGGAAATAACCGAAGGAAAATGACCGAAGGGAAATGACTTGTAAAGTAAATGCCGAAGGGAGATATGTATATAGAGTAGGTATATGGACCCTTACTCGGGTCTTGCAAAAAAGAGCGAAGGCTCAATGTGGGTGCGTGCTTTAATTGAAAGACTTACACACACGACATGAAATGAAACCCAAATAGTATAGGTCGGCCCTTACTTGGGTCTTTCAAATAAGAGCGAAAGCTCAATGTGTGTGAGAGTGCTTGAATTGAAAGACTTACACACACGACATGAAATGAAACCCAAATAGTATAGGTCGGCCCTTACTTGGGTCTTTCAAATAAGAGCGAAGGCTCAATGTGTGTGAGAGTGCTTGAATTGAAAGACTTACACACACGACATGAAATGAAACTCAAATAGTATAGGTCGGCCCTTACTTGGGTCTTTCAAATAAGAGCGAAGGCTCAATGTGTGTGAGAGTGCTTGAATTGAAAGACTTACCCACACGACATGAAATGAAACCCAAATAGTATAGGTCGGCCCTTACTTGGGTCTTTCAAAAAAGAGCGAAGGCTCAATGTGTGTGAGTGCTTGAATTGAAAGACAACACACCCAACTTAAGCAAAACCCTACAAAAATGAAAGTATATGTATATACTTATGTTTTAGGGGCTGATTAGGCCCGTGTGTGTTCAAAATCGTGCACAACTAAGAGAGTGCACGTGTGTGGGCATGCCAAGCCACGTTATTACAAGCGGGGGGAGACTATGCTCCGTTATTACAACCCTGTATCGAATTGAATCTCAAGCAAGTATACAACTAAAGACCGAGTTAGGCACTTACTAGTAGCTGGTCCGAAGATGCCTTGCTTGAGTGTGGGCTTGGCCTTTGCCTTGGGCTGCAAAAGGGAGCTCTGTGAGGGTGAACGACAAGAGGTGCTGGCCGAGTGTCCTTGGCGCGCGGAAGAGGCGCCTTGAAGGTGGCCGGCTGCTAGCAAAGGGCTGTCTTTGGTGTATTGGGTTAAAGGACCTAAGTAGGGTCACTAAGGGAGGATGGCACTAAGGGAAGCTCAAAGGAAGACCGATTGGGAGCACCTAAGGTTGGCGGTTTGCTAGGGCGGCTGGGAGTGATGTAAGGGAAGGAAATGGCCGACTAAGGGAGTTTGGTGGTGGCGGGTAGTTAGGGTGCTAGGGGTTCGACTAAGTGGGGGTGGTGGCAGCAGGTGGACGGGCTAGTGTTAGGATGATAGGGGAGTGGATTAGGTGGCTGAGAGTGGAGAGGGAGTGAAGAGGTAGCAAGGTAGGGTGTAGGGGACTTACCGGGTGAAAAGAAGGTGGCGCTCGGCTGGAAAGGAGTTGTGCAGGTGGTGGCGTTCGGCTGGAAGGTGATGGTGTAGGTGGTGGTGGTGGGACGTGGAGCAGGTGGAGCAGGTGGAGCAGGCGGCTGAGCTTGGGGAAGTGGAGGACCCGGCTGGGATGGGTGAGGCGGCTTGGTGATGAAACCCGCCCCCAAGGGGGGGGGCTTATATAGGGCTGGGTAGGTCGGTTAGGGCTGGGTTTGGGGTAGTGGTTAGGTGGTTTAGGTAGGGTGGTATGATGATAAGGTGGGCTGGAAAGGGTAGGGCCAGATATTTTAGATACAAGTGGTTTGGGTAGGTTGTGGGCTAGGGGTGGTTTAGGGGTTTAGGGTTTGGTTAGGTGGGTGGGTTCTAGGGTGAGGTTTAGTGAGCTAGGTTAGGTGATTAGGCTAGGATTAGGGAATTTAACCTAGGTTTAGGGAAGGATTAGGGAAGTGGGTTAGGTGATTAGGTTGGGATTAGGCTGGGATTAGGGAAGTAGGTTAGGTGATTAGGTTCAGATTAGGGGCGGATTAGGGTGGAAGGCTAGGATTAGGTATTTTGGGTTAGGTTTAGGTGAAGGAGCTCCCTTTTCATGGCCCATAGACTTTAGCCACATCATGTTGGTGCAGCCCTAGGTTAGGTTTTGGCTAATTACAAGCTTAAACCGACTTAATTAGGCTAACCCACATGATTAACCCCAAACTTGACACACAAGTCAAGCTTAATTACAACCACACTTGATCTTATCCACCCCCCCACTCTCTCTCATGCCCATAATCCCACTTGAATTTCAAGTGGGCCCCACCTCCATTTATGAGAAGGTGATGTGGGCCATGGATATGGATATTGGATTGGATTTTTGAATCCAAATCCAAATCCAAGTCCATACATGGGTTTGGATTGGGATCTGGATATATATGGTCCAGATCCAATCCAAACTGAACTCTAACTCCTTCGAGCTGTATTCGAAACGAACGGTTTGTGCGGGGCCTGACAGCATCTTGAACTAGGCCTTATCCCAAGCCTACACTCGATCCATTCCAGATCAGCCTATTTAGAAATAGCACGTACTACTTGCAAGTATCTTGCTATATTGAACTAGGCCTTTCTTTGTAAGAGGAAGGATTTTGAAATGTAACCACGATTTTGAAGACTCCGCTCTTTCACAAGTGCGAATTCTCTCACTCAGGGTCTCACGAGTTTGCCTTTGCACCTTATTCACATGTCTCAGGGCAGCTATCCCTAAAATTTTTCGAAAAATGGAATTTAATCCAGATCCTACACATGATACTTCTTTAAGTATTGAACATTGATAGGATCTGCTAAATTCCTACCTTCTACATCGATCAACCAATACGAATTATTCGTAGTGGTTGCTCGTACATAGGGTCCATCCCAGTTGGGGCGCCACTTGCCTAGGGGGTGTGGGCCACGATGGTGGATGGTTTTTAAGACCAGATCTCCCACTTCAAAGTGGCGAGGTCTCATGTGTTTGCTATAATGTCGAGCTATCCTTTGCCGGTATGCACGAGCATGATCCATGGCAAGGAGTCTCCTCTCATCTAGCAAATGTAGTTCGGCCATCCTAGCATGCTGAAGTGTTTCTAGGGGGAGGTCGAGTGCTATGGATGTATGGAATGAATGTAGTTGAGTATGAATGGGAAGAATGACGTTTGTGCCATAGACCAATTCGAATGGTGTGGCATTCGTGGGAGTCCGGATGGAAGTCCTATAAGCCCATAAGGCTTCATCCAGCTTCTCATGCCACGTCCTATCCTTCTCTAAGGTTTTCTCAATTATGCTAATGAGAGTCTTGTTTGTGGCTTCGGCTTGGCCGTTGCCTTGAGGGTAGTAGGGCGAGGAGAAGTGGTGAGTTATGCCATACATGTTGCACAACTTAACCATCCGCTCGTTCTTGAATGGGGTGCCATTATCAGACACAAGGTCTCGTGGAACCCCAAATCGAGCCAAGATATTCCTCCGGATGAAAGCCACCACATGTTGCCCTATTACATTGGTTAGGGAAATGGCTTCCACCCACTTGGAGAAATACTCCGTGGCTGCTAAAATAAATTGATGCCCATTCGAGGCCTTTGGAAATATTGGGCCTATGATGTCAAATGCCCACATGGTAAATGGCCAGGGGTTGACCACGGAATGCAATGCAGATGATGGGATATGAATGGCGTGCCCATGCACTTGACGTGGATGACACTTCCTAACATGGTTGTGGCAATCCCTTTTTAGGGTGGACCAAAAATAGCCCCCTCTAAGTATTTTCATTGCCATCATGTTGGCATTAACATGACCTCCACATTCTCCATCGTGGAACTCGTGCATCACTATCCTAGCCTCCTCTAGGTCGATACACCTAAGCAGAATGCCGGTAAAACTTTTTTTGTATAAGACCCCACCCAGAATGGTGTATCGTGTCGAAATCTTACGGATGAATGCCTTATCTTGGGATGTGGCATCCTTGGTGAATCCCCCATTTTCTAAAAACTGTTTGATGTCAGAAAACCAGGGTTTTTCAATAGACTCTGGGTTATTTTGGCAAATATCCAAGTCGTGTGTGGATGGGTGGGGCGCATGCCATATTTCCAAAGATCTGGTCCCTGAAATGGGATCGACCTTCAGGGCTGAACCCAAGGAGGAGAGAGTATCGGTGATGCCATTGTCCTCCCTTCCCACGTGTGTGAGTTTACACGATTGGAAGGACTGGACCAATCGAGTGGCCAACTCATGATATGGAAGTAGTTTCTCATTACGTACTTGCCAAATTTTTAAAACCTGGTTTATGACAAGGAGCGAATCTCCAAAGACCTCGATGCATGATGCCCCTAGAGTTTTTGAAATCCTTAAGCCTTGTATGAGTGCTTCATACTCGGCTACGTTGTTGGAACATTCGAAATCTAAGCGGACTGCTATGGGAATCTTGCCCTATTCAGGGGAGATTAGGATGACCCCAGCACCAGCCCCTCGTTGGTTTCGTGCCCCATCGAAGTGCATCTTCCACACTTGGTTTTCGAAAGAATTTGCCAAAATGTGGTTTTGAAAATGGTTTTGCAATATGCCTTCATCAGGCATTTCAATAAGAGTGGGATATGTATCCTCTAAGAGGAACTCAGCCACGTAATCTGCTAGGGCTTGCCCCTTAATGGAGATCTGGTGATGGTATTTCAGATCATACTCCATTAGAAGGAGTTGCCATTTGCCCAATCTACCCGTGAGAATGGGTTTTTCGAACAAGTGCTTGATTGGATCAAGCTTGGACACTATCCAAATCTCATGATCTAGGAAATAGTGTCAGAATTTCTGGCAAGCCCAGACTAGGGCCAAGCACGTCTTCTCCATGGCTTGATAATTTCGTTCATAAGCCAAGAGAGTTTTCGAAATATAGTAGATGGCATACTCCTTATGGGTGTCATCCTCGTATTGAGCCAACAGGGCTCCTAAAGCATTTGCATGCACGAAGATGTATAATAAAAGCAGTTTTCCTTGCTTTGGAGGATTCAAAACGGGGGGATTAACCAAGTATGCCTTCAGTCTCTCGAAGGACTTTTGGCATTCGTCATCCCATAAGAATTTTGTGCCCTTCCTCAACAGTTTGTTGAAGGGTTCGCATCTAGTTGCCAGATTCGATATGAATCGGCGAACGGATTGTAAGCGACCCTGGAGGCTACGGATTTGGGTGAGATTGGAGGGTGGAGCCATGTCTATGATGGCTCGACACTTAGAGGGGTCGACTTCTATTCCCCTTTGGCTCACCATAAAGCCTAGAAGCTTCCCTGATTCTACCCCGAACACACATTTTTGAGGGTTTAGCTTTACTTTGTAAAGCCTAAGCCTTTCGAAAATCTTTTGTAAACATTCGATATGGGTGCATCGGGTTTTGGATTTCACCAAGAGATCATCTACATACACTTCTACAAGCTCATGAATTTGATCATGGAAGATCGTGGTCATGGCTCGTTGGTATGTTGTGCCTGCGTTTTTCAAACCAAAGGGCATGACTGTATAGCAGTACGTGCCCCATGGGGTTGTGAAGGCGGTCTTACCCTGATCTCGTGAGCTTAGTTTGATTTGATTATAGCCTGAATAGCCATCCATGAATGAAAACATTTCATGATTTGCAGTACTATCGACTATCAAATCTATGTTTGGTAAAGGATAATTATCCTTAGGAGTGGCTTTATTCAGGTTTCTGAAATCGATGCATATTCGAATTTTCCCATTGGTTTTTCGAACTACAATGATGTTTGACAACCAATCAGAATACGCAATGGGTTTTATAAATCCGGCTTTTAGCAGATCTTCTAAACCCTCTTTGACTTGTATGTGTACATTCGGGTGTATTTTCCTAAGCTTCTGCTTTATGGGTTTTACACCTACATCTAAGGGAAGACGATGTTCGATAATGCTGGGATCTATGCCCGGCATGTCTTCATACGTCCATGCGAACACATCTAAATAGGTTCGTAGAAATGCAATGAATGCTAACCTTTAAGTGTCATGCAAGCATGCGCCTATTTTGATGGTTTTGGGATTGGAATCATCCCCTAGGTTAACTTCTATGAAATCTCCTCCTACTGATTGGGAAGGTCTTTCAAAATCGAGAATCTTATGAAATTCTGGGAGCTCAAAAGTGGGATCTATAGACGTGATTTTATTTCAAATCGTTTTGGATTCGAAATCAAACCCTCGAACTACATCGGGTTGTGCGAGCATGCCAGTTAGTTTACCAAAACTAACAAATTATGTTTTTCTGACTTCTTAGAACGATTGTGGACAAGTGAGATCTTTTCGACTTAGGCCTTCTTGAACCGGTGCTCAAGGGTCAGCCTAGACGCTTGAAATTTGTTTGAATCCGTTAAGTCGAAAAAGGAAAAACCAGATTTTCCAAAGTTCAGATTTGTGTTTAAGTTCTTGATTTCTGAAAAATTTCAGATTCTTAGATTGTTCAGTTTCAGAGGGCTGTTCTCTGAATTTTTAAAAATATTTCTGATTCTCCAAAAATTCTAAAACTTTTACAGAATAGAGACACGTATGTGTAGAATCAGAATATATTTTTATTTTATAATTTAGTTCTTTATTTTCTGAGAATTAAATACAGAATCAGAAACTGTTATAAAATTCAGAACAGCCCTGTTTCTGTGGATCAGAAGCTCAGAAAAACAGCAATATCTCAGTGCTTAGTCATCCAATTTCAATGAAATTTGTTGTGTTAGAAAGATACGGATGTTAGGTTTTCAAAGAATCAAATTTCATCTAATTTCATTCAGTGGTTGCAGAGATATGGGCAAAAGAACAGAGGTCTGTTACTGAACATTCTGTTTCTATAAAACGCAATCTGGATTTTGTATAAACTTCACGGATCTAATTGACTAGGCAACTGTTCATAACAATTCCTCAAAATTTTATCTAAGAACGTCCGATATGTCTAGATTATTAATGCAAAATTTTGAAGCAATTGGCTTATCCATTTGTCTATAAAAATTTCATGATCAGACACGTGTGCATAGACAGTTTCAGAAACCAGTTTTACAGAGAATTTTAGAAGGTTCCTAATGTGATTCTAGAACAAAGTTCAACCTGTATCAGTCCTAATAAATCATGAAAATCATCTAAACATGGATTTTAATTTCGTTTATGAATGAATCATGCATGTTTGTATCGATATAAATGAAGAACATGGGCTCAAATCCTTGATTCATGTACAAATTTCCAGAATCTGTGCTTTTTCAGGTTCTCATGAATTAAAACTAATTTGTGCAAGAATTCCAACCTGTGTGAGTGAGACGGGACGTAGGAGCACTTCGCCGGACGATCGTCGGATGTCGGAACCAGACCAGACTTCCTTCTTCTCCTTCTTTTCTTCCTTTCTCTCTGTCTCTCTCTATTTCTCTGAATTTTCGGACTGACTGTTCCTGTTTTCTTGGTTTTCCCGGATTGAGGCTTTGTGGTGACTGGAGGATCTTCGGATTCTTTCTTTGCAGCACCTTGGAGACCCTTTTTATAGGCTCAAGGATGCCTCTTTGCTGTAGGCTTGGACAAGGCAAGTTGCCTTACTGAGCGGAGCAGTCTTTTGGCAAGTGGCTACTGTAAAACATCGATTTTTGGAATGAGTTGCTGTGCAGGCCTTCCAAAACGTGGATTGTTTGCTGTTGAAGGTAAGTGGAGCTGCTGGATTCGACCAAAATGGTAATTGATGTTGGTTGTGGAAACTGCAATTGGCAGTTGTGGGCTGTCTTGGTGGATCAGCCAAGGTTGGCTTTCCTTCACCGCCATCGTTTGCTACTGTTGCTTGCTGAAACTGATTGGTGCAGTGTGTGGCAAGTGGAGCTGCCTCATCCGTGTTCGTCCACCTGATTCTTTCCTGAATATGGAGCAACGCTTCCCATGGCTATGTGTTGATCAGTTTCTTTTGGAGCAAGAGGCTCCATGCTGTCCGCAATGGGATCATATGGCCTACTTTGAGACCCATTACTTGATCAGGTTGAATTGATGGAACCGTTACAGGATACAAAGGTGGTTGCGAAGGTGCCAAAGCGGCAGCAGCAGCAGCAACGGCAGAATTTGATGAACTATATAGATTGATGCCATTACCAGGCCAACATACTGCAGTATCACTCGCTGGGATGGTCACACTACTCCATGGATTGGTACCACCGATACTTCTGAGAAACAAGCCAGCGCTAGCATGCTGTTGTATGAAAGAAGTTGTAGATGCGCTTGGTTGAATATCAGGCTGAATAGGCGCAATGTCCTGCCGCCCATACGAAACCCCGTTTAGATGCTGATGCCTTGTAACTAGAGGATCTTCAGAATCTATTTCCAAATTGGCTCCTGCCTCTAAAATCTTTTATTTCCTTGCTATCTGTGTTGAAGTTATTATTGTCAACCAACAAGGGTAGCAATTGATTCATAGAGTGCCCATTCAAATCCAATGCCAAAAGGTGTGAATTTGAATCTCGATAGTGAATGTTGGACCACTAAGAACTTCCAGGAGAACTTAATGATGGTAACTTATCAGGAACCATCTTAAGAGGATTGAGGTCTGCAGTGCTACCATTTGTTTTAAGCAAACTATCATACATTGCCATAGACAAAAAGGACATTTGCAACATTTCAGCATCTGAGTTGTTCATATGTTGCTGATGCAGAAGTCTATCACGACCATTTGGAAAATCTTGAAGAGAGACAAAAAGAGCACGACGCTCCTGCTCTGACTGAGGTTGCAAACTGATTTGATCATCAACTCCACCTTTTGGTATATTTAGGTCAGAGAAAGCTGCTGCAATGTCTTCTTGTTCATCTACTGGAGGAAGACCGGGGCTTGGAGCTCTTGCTGCCAAATTAGGATCAGGAGTGCTGCTTCTTGAGAGTGAAGATCCCACAGCAGATGCAAAGGAACGAGGAAGGGATGATCTCATGGTCTGACCTCTGGGCAGGCCTAAATTAATTGCTCCAGAATGCAGACCATCAACAATGTTCCACACATTATGTGCATGCGAAACAGTTTCTACTTAAACTGGACGATCCAGATCATCAAAAGCCATTGCTACTAACAGGATGAGAAATCTGACAAGATAAGGATGGTGGTTGAGCTAATTCTTCCTGCACGATATCAGCAAGGCTCCTCCTTCTTGCTCCCATCCCCACATTGCTCGACACCCAAACATAACATGGACACGTTACGAAAGGCGTTCGATACCAAACCTTTGTTCTCGGAAGCTATCGTTCTTGCTTCCATCTTTCCTTTCCTTTGATAACATCAACTTTTCCCTCGGGCAACTGATTTCTTTCCGAATATGAACTTTTCTTTTTGGGAAGCTCACTTTTCCTTTTTGATGCCCGCTCTCCTTTTTGGGAACCCACCTGCCTTTTCAGGTGCCAAATTGTCTTATAAATGCCTGTATCTTTTCAAAAGGCAAGCTTTCAACATATTTTTTTTGTCATAGATCTTTTAAGAAAATGAAATCCAGCTTTTCCATGCCGGGGCAAAATCGTCATTTTTTTCCAATTTTGTCAAAATTTGAATTTTTCAGAAAGGAAAGTATTCTTTCATCATTTTAAAGCTTTCATAAAATTTTGGTACCAAAACAAACTCGTTTAGTACCTTTTTCCTTCGAAAACCTAAAATTACCAAAAATGGACACTTTCCTAAAAAGGTAAGAATTAAAAGAAAATTTTGGGTGTCTACACTTCTTAAACCGATGCTCAAGGGTCGGTTTAATTGCTTGTAAACACCCCAAAATCCCACGAACTTCTCAAATAAACCTGGTTTTGTAAAAGTAGCCCCAAAGGGCTATTTTGAGTCTGGAAACCCAGGAGCCTTCCAGACAAACCCTGTACATATGTTTAAACTATATATGTTTTAAAATATGTATAATATGCTTTTAAAAATCTTTTAAAATATGTTTTGAAACCCCACGAAGCAGCTTGGCCTGATAAAAGCAGGACTAGGAGAGCTAAAGAGATCCCGGAACCGGAGCACATGTCGAGCCCGGCACAACAACTCTCGTGTTGAATCCACCCCCAGGATCTCGAACATCCAAGTCCCTATCATCAGCAAAAATCATGAGAAATCATCTTTGGAAGGTGAAAACAGAAGCGGACGACCATGTTGGCGAAGACCCAACGTAGATGGAGTACTGATGCTGTTAGACCCCGCACAAACCGTTCGTTTCGAACATACCCTAAAGGAGTCAGAATTCAGTTCGGATTGGATCTGGACCATATATATCCAGATCCCAATTCAAACGTATGTGTGGATTTGGATTTGGATTTGGATCCAGAGATCCAATCCAATATCCACATCCATGGCCCACATCACCTTCTCATAAATGGAGGTGGGGCCCACTTGAAATTCACGTGGGATTATGGGCATGAGAGAGAATGGGGAGGATAAGCATGAGGGGAATTGTATTAAGCTTGACTTGTGTGTCAAGTTTGGGGTTAATCATGTGGGTTAGCCTAATTAGTATGGGTTTAAGATTGTATGAGCCAAAACCTAACCTAGGGCTGCACCAACATGATGCAATAAAGTCTATGGGTTATGCAAAGGGAGCTTCCTAACCCAATCCTAAGCCAAAACCCCTAATCCTAGCCCTTTACCCTAATCCTGGCCTAATCCTAGCCTAATCACCTAACCCACTTCCCTAATCCTGACCTAATCCCAACCTAATCACCTAATCCACCTCCCTAATCCTTCCCTAAACCTAGCCTAATTCCCTTAATCGTAACCTAATCCTAGCCTAATCACCTAACCCCCCTCACTAAACCTCACCCCAAAACCAACCCACCTAGCTAAGCCCTAAACCACTAAACCACCCCACATAAACCTAGCACACCATATCCCTAAAATCACCTGAAACAAAATATCTGGTCCCCCCTCAAAACCAGCCCACCTTATCACCACACCACCACCACCTAAACCACCAAACCGCCCTCTCAAAACCAGCTCCAACCACCCCTTTGAAACCTATAAACCCCCCCCCCCTAGTGGGCGGGTTTTTCAACTTTTGGGAGCCAGCATTTGGGCCAGTCGAGCCCTCTCTCACCTTGCTCTCTTCTCCCACCTGCACCACCACTACCCCCGGCCTGCTCCACCTCACGCCACCACTACCTCCCGGCCTGCTCCACTCCACGTCGCCACCAACTACCCGACTAGCTCCATCCACCTTCCACCCGACTGCCCTCCTTCCGCGCACCGACCTCCCTCTCCTATCCGGTTAGTACCTCATCCCAACTTCACCCTATCTTCACTCCCCCTCCACTCTCAGCCACCCCATAGCACCTTACCTTAGCCTAGTTTCCACTCCACTCAGCCGGCCACCACCTAACTACCCGCCACCCTTTAAACACACCCAACCACCTAACCACCCGCTTCCCTACCATCCCTTAGTAACACCCCAGCCACCTTACCTCGCTCCCTAGGACCTACCCCTTCCACTCTCAACCACCCCTTAACTCCACCTTCCATAGCACCCTACCTTCCAATCCGTGACATCCCCTAGCTATCTCAGCCGACCACCACTAAAACCCCTCCTAGTCGGCCAGCCACAACCAACTGTACCCAAGCCACCCGGCCAGTTATACCCTCTTCCTTAAACCACCCCCTAGTCACCCCTTAGCTCCACCATCCATAGAGCCTTCCCTACGCCTTAGTGACCCTCCCTAAACACTTCAGCCCGAGACACCATAGCAGCACCCTCCTAGCAGCCGGCAAGCTCCATGGCGCCACACCCGTGCTCCTTTGTTACCCGGCCACACACACCCTTGCCGTGCCATTCCGAGGAGCTCCCTCTTGCAGTCCAAGGCGAAGCCCAAGCCCAAGCTCAACCAAGTCACCTCCGGACCAGCTATAAGTAAGTGCCTAACTCGGTCCTCATTTGTAGACTTGCTTAAGTTAAATTAAATTTGATACGGGGTTGTAATAATGGAGCATTGTCTCCCCCCGCTTGTAATAATGTGGCTTGGCACACCCACACACACGTGCACTTGAGCCTACCTCGCTCTTAGTCGTGCACGATTTTGAACACACACGGGCCTAATCAGCCCTTAAGATATAAATTTATTTATATACTTTAAGTTGCGTGGGGTTTTGCTTAAGTTGTGTGTGTTGTCTTTCCATTCTCGCACTCACACACATTGAGCTTTCACTCTTATTTGCAAGACCCAAGTAAGGGCCATGTTATATTTCCCTTGGGTTTAATTTCATGTCGTGTGTGTAGTACTTCAATTTTCGCACTCACACACATTGAGCTTTCGCTCTTACTCCGAAGACCTTAGTTAAGGCCATATTGCAATTTATATTTGGGTTAAATTTCATGTCGTGTGTGTAGTATTTCAATTCTCGCACTCACACACATTGAGCTTTCGCTCTTACTCCCAAGACCTTAGTTAAGGCCATATTGCAATTTATATTTGGGTTTTATTTAAGTCGTGTGAGTTGTCTTTCAATATATACACAACACCCACACAACACGTTGGCGACCTTCGGGCCCATATATATTATAAGTATTTCCCTTTCGGCTATGTCTTTAAGATTTGGGTTTTTAAGGTTTAGCAGTGTGCGTAGTCTTTACATATATACACGGCACACACTTGCACTATTGAGCCTTTCGGCTCATAAGATATAGCCATATTTCCCTTTTGCAATTTCCCTTCCGCAATTTCCCTTCGGCAATTTACATTACAAGTCATTTCCCTTCGGCATTGTCTTTTAAATTCGGGTTTTCCCTTTGGAGTTGCATGAGTTTGCATTGCATATACGCTATACCACGAGTTAGGACGCATATTGCATCAAAGCAAACCCCATACTCCCGCTCAAAGTCGCCCTACTTAGGCTGAGTGTTCATAACACACACCTAGTTGGCCCAAAAAGGGATAAAAAGAAAGACTTAGGCACGTGCAAATCCACGTGAAATAAAATCTGAAAATCGTACAAAAACAACTCGAATCAAACACCTCAAACACGTTTTCGTAGGTTCTTATATTCCAAAACTTGATTTTTAAAAGCGTACAGACTGACCCTTGCGCATCGGTGCAAGAAGGTCTGCGACGACAAGAGCTTGCTTGCTCACAGTCGCCACGTTAGGAGTCAGGTTTAAATTTTTTTTCTTTGCTAGCTTAAGTAAGCTAGCTGGCATGCCCTTTTGCTTAATTAGGACTTAGGCACACGAAAATGTTCGATTCAGGCCTAAGAACCAGGAGCGGGAATTTTTTGCGTCTATAGTTATTTGGCACGCCCGGTAGGACGTGAGTTTTTTAAAAAAAATCGAGTCACTCTAGGAACCTTGCGAAAATATTTTTAAAAGGTGTTGTTTTAACTCTTTTCTTTACTTGTACTTAGGAATTTTGAAAAGCTTGAAAGCATGTCAAAATCCAACCCAAGTGAAGTGTCGAGCCAAGGCTCATGCGCATCAAGTTCTCACTCTAGGAGGATTTTTTAAAATAAAATCAAACTAGACGAGATAGAGGACTTGAGAAGGGAATTCGAGGCCAAAATCAATGCTCTCAGCCAAGAGGATGAAGTAGGTGATAAATGTTTATCGAATGGTGAACAAAGGGCCAAGAAAAAAATTGAAAAACCTCGCAAGCACAAAGAGGCCTCCGTAATGGAAGGCAACCAATACCATGAGTCCTTCACACAAAAGGACCATAAAGCCCTACAACAGCTGCTGAAAGGGCAAAATAAAGAGAAAAGGAGTTACGCCCTGTCTGATTTCCTTCCTATGGATTACGAAACAGACAGTGACGATGAAATACCAAACTTCCATCGGTATGATGGCATGGGAGACCCTAGGTCTCACTTGCAACTTTTCTCGCGTCGAGCCCATAAGAAGAAAAAGGATTCGATGAAATGGGTGTATTGGTTCCCTTTATCCCTTAAAGGCACAACTGCCAAATGGCTGGCTTCCTATGATTTAAGCCAGTTCGCTACTTTTGAAGAGTTAGCGAACTGCTTCATGCAAAGATTTGCACATAACGTAGAAGTCACGTCAACTTTAAACACTTTAAGGGATACAAAGAAAGGCATGAACGAAGACGTACCTGCCTTCATTATTCGATGGAGGTCCCTTTTGGGCCAAGTGCGAGAGCCCATATCCAAAGGATGCGCAATCATGCTCATCCTGGATAATTTTAAAAGCGAGCTAAAGACCCTTCTCTCGCTCCATGAGATCTCAACTTTCCATAAGTTGATAAAAAAAGCATCCCTTTTCGAAACAAACTTGAAAAAGGGGATATACGATCATTTATGGAAAGAAAGTGTCGTTTCCAAACCCCGCTTGGAAAAGCCCATCACTTATGGGCTACCCACGATGGACAAAGGGGCAAAGCCCCATAAAATCGCCATTGTCAGGGTGGATCCAGGTGTGGCGGGCACTTCCAAAAATTTTGAAAAACTAGAAAACAAAAGGGAGAGAAATTTTCAAAAACCGAATGAAAAACGGGAGTACACACCGCTGGGGCAACCTGTGTCGGAGGTCCTAGACCTCCTACTTGCCCAAGGCATGATTGAACTTCCCGAAATCCCTGAGGGAGTCACTTCCAAAGGGTGATATTTAAATCATTTTTGCAAGTATCATCGGCTAAAAGGCCATGATACAAAGCGTTGTTTCTCCCTTTTAAACAAAATCGAGAACTTGATAGTGGAGGACCGGCTCCAGGTCACTGCGGAACCTGAGCCAACTCAAGCTATCTTGAAAGAACCCTTTCCCAAGCACGCTAGTAGCAGTGGGAAAGGAAAGGAGGTATGTACCCTCACCTTTTCAAAGGATCTAGCACATTCATTAGAGTCTGGTCGACCCACTTGTGCATCTACTCTTGTGCTTTCCTTCGAAGCCCGCCCAAGTCGTCATCCGGGGACCAACAAGAGCTGAATCCCCGACTAAACCAGTTTTAAAACTTCAAGGTGCTCCTCAACTCGTAATTAAAGCCAATTTTTGTGCAAACCCTAGGTTGGTCGTGGGGGAAGTGACTAGATCCGGAAGGATCTATCAACCCCCGCACCTACAAAGTGCTAAAAAGGTGGTCAGTGTGCCTGGCCCCTCAAAAGCATATATTCTTAGAGTTCTGCCAAAAGCAGACAATGGGAAAGTCATCCTAAACCCTTATGATTTCGAAAACCACCTTTCAAAGATTCCTATCCACATGTCTATCCTAGAGCTTATACAAACTTCACCTAGGCATAGACTCATGCTACAGAAAATTCTAGAAAGAGCTAAGGTTAGTTTGAACATATGTCCGTAATCCCTGTCTGACCAAGTGGCATTAATAGGAGCAAAATCGCCCATCACTTTCTCGGAAGATGATGTAGATAGACCCTACGAGTCCCACAACCAGGCCCTGCATATCGAGGTGGTTCTGAATAACCACTCTCTGGACAGGTGCCTAGTCGATGGGGGAGGAGGGCTCAACATCCTTCCACTTCATGTGGCGTACCAAATCGGAGTCACCTTGACTTCTGTGAACCCAAGCCCCATCGTTATCACTGGATATGATGGGAATGCATCTAGACCTTTAGGATCGATCGAACTCCCAATGGAAACGGGAGGGATCACACACACGGGGGTGTTCCATGTTTTGGACATCCACCCCCATTATAACCTGTTGCTGGGAAGGCCCTGGATACACAGCTTGTGCGTTGTGCCATCCACCTTCCATAGGTGTGTCAAGATCCCTTTCAGGGACCAGGTCATGGTAATCCTAGGTGAGAACCACCCTCAGCTTCAGGGGATCATAAACTCCCCTTGTTTGTCGAGTTCCTAGGCCCATGAGGCTAACCTGGGGCAGACCATGGTTGAGCCACCAAGGCTCGTGTTAAACAACCCTAGGAAGGTTGTGTATGTGAAGGGGCCGCCAAAGCAGGCCCCCTCCCGATCCTAACCCTTCTAGGAAGACCCAAGCATCCCTTATTTCCAAAACCCCTAGAGAAGAAGCCATACGATCACGATATGGACGACAACAAGTTCCAGGATCACGATTTGTACCATAATTTTTCAAAAAATAAAAAATCGTGAAACATGCTGCTAAATGTGGGCTACACGCCCTATAAAAGTCTAGGGGCACAAAACCAGGGTCTCATAGAGCCCATCCTTCCTAGGGCCAACCCAAGCTGAAACGGGATCGGCTATACTCCCAAAATACCGCCAGAGCCACCCCCTGTGACCACTTGGGTCAAGGGTGCCCTGGAACCTACCCTAGAAGAGACCTACGATTTAGACCTCTTATTCCGAGTCTAACCCGTAATGTTTTCCCTTTGTAGGTATGATGGAAGATCCCTTTCATAAAAATACAAAAACATTTGGAAAACTTAAAATCAAAAAAATCGAAAAAGAGAAAAAACCAAAAATAATGGAAAATCAAAAGCTCGAAAATAGAGTGGTTTGTGTAGTTCCTAAAGTTCTTGTTTTGCAAAAACCCAAAAAAATTGAAAATCCACAAAATACCAAAAAGATTTTGTACATAGCTGCTCCTGGTAAGACTTAGGAAAAAGAAAAGGATTTCGAAAGGAATGTCGTCTGCATAACCGGACCAAAAATTTCGAAATCAATTGAAAATCCAAGTACAAAACCAGGTCTTTTGAAAACTCACGCACCAAATTCCCTCGGGTCTATAACCCACGAGAATGATCGAAGCCCAGAAGTGGATCCCCTTGAAGAAGATCCCACTTCTGAGCTCCTAGAATTTCATAAAATTCTCGATTTTGAAAGACCTTCTAATTCAGTGGGAGGAGATTTCATAGAGGTGAATCTAGGGAGTGATTCCTATCCCAAAACCATCAAGATAGGTGCATGTTTGCATGAACATGAAAGATCAACATTCATTGCATTTCTACGAACCTATTTAGATGTGTTTGCATGGATGTATGAAGACATGCCGGGCATAGACCCCAGCATTGTCGAACATCGTCTTCCCTTAGATGCAGATATAAAACCCATAAAGCAGAAGCTTAGGAAAATACACCCGAATGTACACACGCAAGTCAAAGAGGGTTTAGAAGATCTGTTAAAAGCCGGATTTATAAAACCCATTGCGTATTCTGATTGGTGGTTAAACATCGTTGTAGTTCGAAAAATCAATGGGAAAATTCGAATATGCATCGATTTCAGAAACCTGAATAAGGCCACTCCAAAGGATAATTATCCTTTACCAAACATAGATTTGATAGTCAATAGTACTGCAAATCACGAAATGTTTTCGTTTATGGATGGCTATTCAGGCTATAATCAAATTAAGTTAAGTCCACGAGATCAGGGTAAGACCGCATTCACAACCCCGTGGGGCACGTACTGCTATACAGTTATGCCCTTTGGTTTAAAAAATGCCGGCGCGACATACTAGAGAGCCATGACCACGATCTTCCATGATCAAATTCATGAGCTCGTAGAAGTGTATGTAGATGATCTCTTGGCAAAATCCAAAACCCGATGCACTCATATCGAATGTTTGCAAAAGATTTTCGAAAGGCTTAGGCTTTACAAAGTAAAGCTAAACCCTCAAAAATGTGTATTCGGGGTAGAATCTGGAAAGCTTCTAGGATTTATGGTGAGCCAAAGGGGTATAGAAGTCGACCCCTCTAAGTGTCGAGCCATCCTAGACATGGCTCCACCCTCCAATCTCACCCAAATCCATAGCCTCCAAGGTCGATTACAATCCGTTCGTCGATTTATATCTATAAACACCCCGAAATCCCACGAATTTCTCAAACAAACCTAGTTTTGTAAAAGCAGCCCCAAAGGGCTATTTTGAGTCTGGAAACCCAAGAGCCTTCCAAACAACCCTGTACATATGTTTAAAACTATATTTGCTTTGAAATATGTATAATATGTTTTAAAAACCCTTTTTAAATACATTTTGAAACCCCACAAAGCGGCTTGGCTTGATCAAAGCAGGACCAGAGGAGCCAAAGAGAGCCTGGAACCGGAGCACAAGTCGAGCCCGGCACAGCAACTCTCGTATTGAATCCACCACCAGGATCTCGAACGTCCAAGACCCTGTTATAATCAGACATCACTTGAAATCATCTCCGGAAGGTGAAAACAAAAGCGGACGACCATGTTGGTGAAGACCCAACGCAGACGGAGTACTGATGCTGTCAGACCCCGCACAAACCGTTCGTTTCGAACACAGCCTAAAGGAGTCAGAATTCAGTTTGGATTGGATCTGGACCATATATATCCAGATCCCAATCCAAACCTATGTGTGGATTTGGATTTGGATTCGGATCCAGAGATCTAATCCAATATCCACATCCATGGCCCACATCACCTTCTCATAAATGGAGGTGGGGCCCACTTGAAATTTGGGGTTAATCATGTGGGTTAGCCTAATTAGCATGGGTTTAAGCTTGTATTAGCCAAAACCTAACCTAGGGCTGCACCAACATGATGCAGCAAGGTCTATGGGTTATGCAAAGGGAGCTCCCTAACCCAATCCTAAGTAAAAACCGCTAATCCTAGCCTTTTACCCTAATCTCGGCCTAAACCTAGCCTAATCACCTAACCCACTTCCCTAATCCCGGCCTAATCCCAACCTAATCACCTAACCCACTTCCCTAATCCTTCCCTAAACCTAGCCTAATTTCCTTAAACCTAACCTAATCCTAGCCTAATCACCTAACCCCCCTCACTAAACCTCACCCCAAAACCAACCCACCTAGCTAAGCCCTAAACCACTAAACCACCCCACCTAAACCTAGCACACCATATATACCTAAAACCCCTTTTATCAAAATATCTGGCCCCTCCTCAAAACCAGCCCACCTTATCACCACACCACCACCACCTAAACCACCTTACCACCCTCCAAATACCAGCCCCAACCGCCATTTCCAAACCTACATAAACCCCCCCTGGTGGGCGGGTTTGGGATCTTTTTTCCATCTTGGGCCAACCGACCTTGGCCAATCACCTTCCAGCCGAATCCTCACTCCCCCTCCGCTCTCAACCACCCATACCACCACTACATCACCCCATCACAGTCACCCGCCACCCATACCCATTCGGCCAGACCTAACCCTTTACATCACCCGATCCCATACTTCCCCCTAGTGATACCCGACCACCCTACCTTGCTCCCTAGGACCTGTCCCTTCCAACTCATAGTCATCCACTAACCCCACCTTCCACAACACCCTTTAGCGCCACCTTCCCATCCATAACATCCCCACTACCCCAGCCGGCCACCACTAAAATTCCCCTAGTTGGCCACCCCAGCCGACTGCACCAAACCCCTTCGGCAGCCACCCCATTTCACTTAGGCATTCCCTTTAGGCTCCCCTTTAGCGCCACCTTCCCTAGCACCACACTATCCCTTAGTGACCCTCTCCAATCACCTTAGCCCAAAGCACCACGGCAGCCTCTCCCTAGCAGTCGGCCAGCTTCAAGGCGCCACTCCCGCGCACCCAAGTCACCCAGCAAGCACCTCCCCTTGCCGTGCCATTTCGAGGAGCTCCCTCTTGCAGCCCAAGGCGAAGCCAAGCGTACGCTCAACCAAGTCACCTCCGGACCAGCTATAAGTAAGTGCCTAACTCGGTCCTTAGTTGTAGACTTGCTTAAATTAAATTTGATACGGGGTTGTAATAACGGAGCATTCTCCCCCCGCTTGTAATAACGTGGCTTGGCACACCCACACACACGTGCACTTGAGCCTACCTCGCTCTTCGTTGTGCACGATTTTGAACACACACGGGCCTAATCAGCCCCTTTAGATATAAGTTATGTATATACTTTAAGTTGCGTAGGGTTTTGTTTGAGTTGGGTGTGTTGTCTTTAAATTCTCGCACTCACACACATTGAGCCTTCGCTCTTATTTGCAAGACCCAAGTAAGGGCCGTGTTATACTATCCTTGGGTTTAACTTCATGTCGTGTGTGTAGTACTTCAATTCTAGCACTCACACACATTGAGCTTTCGCTCTTACTCCCAAGACCTTAGTTAAGGCCATATTGCAATTTATATTTGGGTTTAATTTCATGTTGTGTGCGTAGTACTTCAATTCAAGCACTCACACACATTGAGCTTTCGCTCTTATTCCCAAGACCTTAGTTAAGGCCATATTACAATTTATATTTGGGTTTCATTTGAAGTCGTGTGTGTTGTCTTTACCTTTTCACACGCACTCACATTGAGCCTTCGCTCTTATTTGTAAGACCCAAGTAAGGGCTCATATATAATATATACGTATTTCCCTTTTGGCTATGTCTTTTCAATTTGGATTTTAAGGTTCAGCAGTGTGCATAGTCTTTCAATATATACATGGCACACACTCGCACAATTGAGCCTTTCCGCTCTTAAGATATAGCCATATTTCCTTTTTGCAATTTCCCTTCGGCATTTTACATTACAAGTCATTTCCCTTCGGCAATTTCCATTTCAAGTCATTTCCCTTCGGCATTGTCTTTTAAATTCGGGTTTTCCCTTTGGAGTAGAGTGAGTTTGCATTGCATATACGCCATACCATGAGTTAGGATGCATATTGCATCAAAGAAAACCCCATACTCCCGCTCAAAGTCGCCACATCTTAGTGGAGTGTTCATAATACACACCTAGGTGGCCCAAAAAGGGATAAAAAGCAAGACTTAGGCACGTGCAAATCCACGTGATCTAAAATCTGAAAATCATACTAAAAAGACCCGAATCAAACACCTCAAACCGCTTTCGTAAGTTCTTACACTCCAAAACTCGATTTTAAAAGCGTACAAACTGACCCTTGTGCATCGGTGCAAGAAGGTCTGCGACGACAAGAGCTTGCTTGCTCACAGTCGCCATGTTAGAAGTCAGGTTTTAAAATATATCTTCGCTAGCTTAAGTAAGCTAGTTGGCATGCCCTGTTTGTTTAAATAGGACTTAGGCATATGAAAAGGTTCGCTTCAGGCCTAAGAACCAGGAAGCGGAAACTTTCTACGTCTACAATATCAAATCTGGCAACTAGATGCGAACCCTTCAACAAGTTGTTGAGGAAGGGCACGAAATTCTTATGGGATGACGACTGCCAAAGGTCCTTCGAGAGACTAAAGGCATACCTGGTTAATCCCCCTGTTTTGAATCCTCCGAAGCAAGGAAAACCGCTTTTACTTTACATTTCTGTGCATGCGAATGCTTTGGGAGCCCTATTGGCTCAATACGAGGATGTCACCCATAAGGAGTATGCCATCTACTATATTTCAAAAACTCTCTTGGCTTATGAACGAAATTATCAAGCCATGGAGAAGACGTGCTTGGCCCTAGTCTGGGCTTGCCAGAAATTAGGACACTATTTCCTAGATCATGAGATCTCGATAGTGTCCAAGCTTGATCCAATCAAGCACTTGTTCAAAAAACCCATTCTCACAGGTAGATTGGGCAAATGGCAACTCCTTCTAATGGAGTATGACTTAAAATACCATCACCAAATCTCCATTAAGGGGCAAACCCTAGTAGACTACGTGGCTGAGTTCCCCCTGGAGGACGTGTATCCCACATTCGATGAAATGCTTGATGAAGGCATATTGCAAAACCATTTCCAAAACCACATTTTGGCAAACTCTTTCGAAAACCATGTGTGGAAGATGCACTTCGATGGGGCACGAAACCAACGAGGGGTTGGTGCTGGGGTCATCCTCATCTCCCCTGAAAAGGGCGAGATTCCCATAGCAATCCGCTTAGATTTCGAATGTTCCAACAACATAGCCGAGTATGAAGCACTCATACAAGGCTTAAGGATTTCAAAAACTCGAGGGGCATCATGCATCGAGGTCTTTAGAGATTCGCTCCTTGTTATAAACCAGGTTTTGAAAATTTGGCAAGTACGTAACGAAAAACTACTTCCATATCACGAGTTGGCCACTCGATTGGTTGAGTCCTTCCAATCGTGTAAACTCACACACGTAGGAAGAGAGGACAATGGCGTTGCCGATGCCCTCTCCTCCATGGGTTAAGCCCTAAAGGTCGATCCCATTTCAGGGACCCGGTCTTTAGAAATATGGCATGCGCCCAACCCATCCACACACGATTTGGATATTTGCCAAAATAACCCAGATTCTGTTGAAAAACCTTGGTTTTATAACATCAAGCATTTTCTAGAAAATGGGGGATTCACCGAGGATGCCACATCCAAAGATAAGGCATTCATCCGTAAGATTTCGACCCGATACACCATTCTGGGTGGGGTTCTACATAAGAAAAGTTTTATCGGCATCCTACTTAGGTGTATCGATCTAGAGGAGGCTAGGATAGTGATGCATGAGTTCCACGATGGAGAATGTGGAGGTCATGTTAATGCCAACATGATGGCAATCAAAATACTTAGAGCGGGCTACTTTTGGTCCACCCTGAAAAAGGATTGTCACGATCATGTTAGGAAGTGTCATCCATGTCAAGTGCATGGGCACGCCATTCATATCCCATCATCTATATTGCATTCCGTGGTCAGCCCCTGGCCATTCACCATGTGGGCGTTTGACATCGTAGGCCCTATATTTCCAAAAGCCTCGAATGGGCATTGATTCATTTTAGCAGCCACTGAGTATTTCTCTAAGTGGGTGGAAGCCATTTCCCTGACCAACGTACTGGGGCAACATGTGGTGGCTTTCATTAGGAGGAATATCCTGGCTCGATTTGGGGTTCCACGAGACCTTGTGTTCAATAATGGCACCCCATTCAAGAATGAGCGCATGGTTAAGTTGTGCAACACGTATGGCATAACTCACCACTTCTCTTCGCCCTACTACCCTCAAGGCAACGGCCAAGCCGAAGCCACAAACAAGACTCTCATTAGTATAATTGAGAAAACCTTAGAGAAGGGTAGGACGTGGCACGAGAAGCTGGATGAAGCCTTATGGGCTTATAGGACTTCCATCTGGACTCCCACGAATGCCACACCATTCGAATTGGTCTATGGCACAAATGCCATTCTTCCCATTCATACTCAATTGCATTCATTTCATACATCCATAGCACTCGACCTCCCCCTAGAGATGCTTCAGCATGCTAGGATGGCCGAACTAGATTTACTAGATGAGAGGCGACTCCTTGCTATGGATCATGCTCATGCATACTGGCAAAGGATAGCCCGACACTATGGCAAACACATGAGACCGCGCACTTTGAAGTGGGAGATCTGGTTTTGAAAATCGTCCACTATCGTGGCCCACATCCCCTTAGAAAGTGGCGCCCCAAGTGGGATGGACCCTATGTTGTACGTGCAACCACCACGAACAACTCGTATTGGTTGATCGATGTAGAAGGTAGGAATTTAGTAGATCCTATCAATATTCAATACTTAAAGAAGTATTATGTGTAGGATTTGGGTTAAATTCCAAATTTTGAAAATTTTAGGGATAGCTACCCTGAGACCTAAAAATAAGATGCAAAGGCAAAATCGTGCGACCCTGAGTGAGAGAATTCACACTTGTGGAAGAGTGGAGTCTTCAAAATCGTGGTTACATTTCAAAATCCTTTTTCTTACAAAGAAAGGCCTAGTTCAATATAGCAAGATACTTGCAAGTAGTACGTGCTATTTCTAAATAGGCTGATTTGGAGTGGATCGAGTGTAAGCTTGGGATAAGTCCTCCCCTCTTCTCTTCTCCTTCCAAAAGGAAAACACGGCCCAAAATAAAGGGAATTTCCCATCCAAAGTCTCTTTCCAAAAGAAAGAAACCAGAATTCAAAAGAAAAATCGATTCTCTTGTGAAAAAAAGAGAGGGATTAAAGAAAAAATACTCCCAAAGGGAGACCCTCTATGAAAAAAAAGAAGAAGGAAAAAGAGGCGAAAAAGCTCAAAAAGAGATGTTTTCCGCCTTCTATGCCTTAAACCACGAGACGCTTCAGAAGGGACCGTGGTATCTCTTTCCCATCCCTGGCTTATCCCAAGCTAAAACATGGTTCATTTCGAGGAATCCTAAAGTAAAAATAGGATTTACTTACTTGAATTTCATTTTGTTTGAGAATTCGACGTTTCGAGTAAGACATAGGAATTTGAAATATAGCTTGTTTTCTTATAAAACCTCCGCTAGATAAGTGTAAACACCCCGAAATCCCATGAATTTCTCAAATTCATCTGGTTTTGTAAAAGCATCCCCAAAGGGCCATTTTGAGTCTGGAAACCCAGGAGCCTTCCAGACAACCCTGTACATATGTTTTAAACTCTGTATTTTGAAAACATATAATATGGCTTTTAAAACCTTTGTAAAATATGTTTTAAAACCCCAAAGCAGCTTGGCCTAATCAAGACAGGACCAACGAAGAGCTAAGAAGAGCCCGGAACCGGAGCACATGTCAAGCCCGGCACAGCAACTCTTGTATCACATCCATACCCCCAGGGTCTCGAACGTCCAAGACCCTGTTATTATCAAAATGTCATTTGAAGTCATCTCCGGAAGGCAGAAATGGAGGCGGACGACCATGTTGGCGAAGACCCAACGCAGACGGAGTACTGATGCTGTCAGGCCCCGCACAAATCGTCCATTTCGAACCCAGCTCGAAGGAGTCAGAGTTCAGTTTGGATTGGATCTGGACCATATATATCCAGATCCCAATCCAAACCCATGTGTGGACTTGGATTTGGATTTGGATCCAGAGATCCAATCCAATATCCATATCCATGGCCCACATCACCTTCTCATAAATGGAGGTGGGGCCCACTTGAAATTCACGTGGGATTATGGGCATGAGAGAGAGTGGGGATGGATAATATCAAGAGTGTTGTAATTAAGCTTGACTTGTGTGTCAAGTTTGGGGTTAATCATGTGGGTTAGCCTAATTGAGTGGGTTTAAGCTTGTAATTAGCCAAAACCTAACCTAGGGCTGCACCAACATGAGGTGGTTAAGGTCTATGGGCCATGCAAAGGGAGCTCCTTCACCTAAACCTAACCCTAAACACCTAAACCTAGCCTTCCACCCTAATCCACCCCTAATCTGAGCCTAATCACCTAACCCACTTCCCTAATCCTTCCCTAAACCTAGGTTAATTTCCCTAAACCTAGCCTAAATCTAGCCTAATCACCTAACCTAGCTCACTAAACCTCACCCTAAAACCCAACCACCTAACCACTACCCCAAACCCAGCCCTAACCGACCTACCCATCCCTATATAACCCCCCCCCTTGGGGGCGGGTTTTCCTATCTAGTGGCCTCACCCATCCTAGCCGGGTCCCCTCCTTCCCCAAGTCCCACCATCTTCCACCTGCTCCACCTGCACCGCCACCTGCTCTCCATCCCACCACCACCTGCATCGCCACCTACACCACCATCTCCCAGCCGAACGCCACCACTTGCACTACTTCCCAACCACCCGGCTTCTCTCTTCCATCCACCGACTCTCTCCATACGGTTAGTACCCCTTTCTTCGTCTTACCTTCTCTACTCCCTCCCCACTCTCAGCCACCTAAACCCTACCACAACACCCTACCACCACTTACACCGCCATCTCCACCACCTCTCAGCTGAACCTAGCCATCCCTCCATCTCACCACCATATTCCCCTAGGACTCCCATTCGGCCTTCCCTTAAACTCCCCTTAGGTCCATCTTCCCTAACACTCTATACTCTCCCTTCGTGACCCCACATATTCACTTGGCCCAGCCCCTTTAATCCCCCACATCAAGGCGACACCCACTTGCAGCCGGCCACCTTCGAGAAGCCTATCCCACGCCCCACTTGCAGCCGGCCAGCACCCTTTGTCATTCACCCTCGCGGAGCTCCCGTTTGCAGCCCAAGGCGAAGGCCAAGCCCACGCTCAAGCAAGGCCTCTACGGACCAGTTACTCGTAAGTGCCTAAACTCGGTCTTTAGTTGTATACTTGCTTGAGATTCAATTTGATACGGGGTTGTAATAACGGAGCATAGTCTCCCCCCGCTTGTAATAACGTGGCTTGGCACACCCACACACGGGCACTCTCTTAGTTGTGCACGATTTTGAACACACACGGGCCTAATCAGCCCCTAATACATAAGTATAGATATATACTTTCATTTTCGAAGGGTTTTTGCTTAAGTTGGGTGCGTTGTCTTTCAATTCAAGCACTCACACACATTGAGCTTTCGCTCTTATTTGAAAGACCCAAGTAAGGGCCGACCTATACTATTTGGGTTTCATTTCATGTCTGTGAGTAAGTCTTTCAATTCAAGCACTCTGACACACATTGAGCCATCACTCTTATTCCCAAGACCTTAGTAAAGGCCTTATTGCAGTTATATTTGGGTTTCATTTATGTCGTGTGTGTAGTACTTCAATTCAAGCACTCTCACACACATTGAGCCTTCGCTCTTATTCCCAAGACATTAGTAAAGGCCTTATTGCAGTTATATTTGCGTTTCATTTATGTCGTGTGTGTAGTACTTCAATTCAAGCACTCTCACACACATTGAGCCTTCGCTCTTATTCCCAAGACCTTAGTCAAGGCCATACTGCAATTTATATTTGGGTTTAATTTTATGTCGTGTGTGTAGTACTTCAATTCAAGCACTCTCACACACATTGAGCCTTCGCTCTTACAATCAAGACCTTAGTGAAGGCCATACTGTAATTTATATTTGGGTTTAATTTCATGTCGTGTATGTAAGTCTTTCAATTCAAGCACGCACCCACATTGAGCCTTCGCTCTTATTTGCAAGACCCAAGTAAGGGCACGTATATACCCTATATACATATCTCCCTTCGGCCTTTACATTACAAGTCATTTTCCTTCAGTTATTTCCCTTCGGTTATTTCCCTTCGGTTATTTCCCTTCAGTATTGTCTTTACATTTCGGGTTTTCCCTTTGGAGTAGCGTGCGTTTGCATTGCATCTATGCCATACCATGAGGTAGGACGCATATTTGCATCAAAGCAAGCCCTGCTCGAATTTGCCCATGTAGTGGAGTGTTCATAACACACAAACTAGGTGGCCCGAAAAGGGATAAAAGAAAAGACTTAGGCACGTGCAAATCCACGTGATCTAAAACATGCAATCGCATTTTAAAGACCCGAAATAGACACCTCGAACCGCTTCGTAGACTTTCTCTCCAAAACTCGATTTTTGCAAAGCGTACAGACTGACCCTTGCGCATCGGTGCAAGAAGGTCTGCGACGACAAGAGCTTACTTGCTCACAGTCGCCACGTTTAGAAGTCAGTGTTAAAAATATCTTCGCTAGCTTAGGTATGCTAGCTGGCACGCCCTGTTTGCATACATAGGCCTTAGACACACGAGAGGATCCGCTCCGAGCCCTGAAAAGGCGAGAGGCGGGGATTTTCGCGCGTCTACAGAGATTGGCATGCCCGGTGGGACATGAGCCTTTCAAAAATCGAGTTTTTAAGTAGAAGTCTTGTGAAAATTTTGTAAAAAGGTGTCGTTTTAACTTGTTTTCTTTGCTTGTACTTAGGACATTTTGAAAAAGCTTGAAAAGCATGTCAAAATCCAATCCAAGTGAAGTGTCGAGCCAAGGCTCATGCGAATCAAGTTCTCACTCTAGGAGGATTTTCAAAAACAAAATAAAACTAGATGAAATCGAGGACTTGAGAAGGGAGTTTGAGGCCAAAATCGATGCTCTCAGCCAAGAGGCTGAAGTAGGCGATTCCTGTTCATCAAACGGTGAACAAAGGCCTAAAAAGAAATCTGAAAAACCTTGCAAGCACAAAGAGGCCTCCGTAATGGAAGGCAACCAATACCACGAGTCCTTCACACAAAAGGACCGTAAAGCCCTACAGCAGTTGCTGAAAGGGCAGAATAAAGAGAAAAGAAACTACGCCCTGTCTGATTTCCTTCCTATGGATTACGAAACAGACAGTGACGATGAAATACCGAACTTCCATCGGTATGATGGCATGGGAGACCTTAGGTCTCACTTGCAGCTTTTCTCACGTCGAGCCCATAAGAAGAAAAAGGACTCGATGAAATGGGTGTATTGGTTCCCTCTATCCCTTAAATGCACAGCTGCCAAATGGCTGGCTTCCTACGACTTAAGCCAGTTCGCTACTTTTGAAGAGTTAGCGAACTGCTTCATGCAAAGATTTGCACACAACGTAGAAGTCACGCCAACCCTGAATACCTTAAGGGATACAAAGCAAGGCATGAACGAAGACGTACATGCCTTCATTATAAGATGGAGGTCACTTTTGGGCCAAGTGCGAGAGCCCATATCCGAAGGATGCGCAGTAATGCTGATCCTGGATAATTTTAAAAGCGAGTTAAAAACCCTTCTCTCGCTCCATGAGATTTCAACTTTTCATAAGTTGATTAAAAAGGCCTCCCTTTTCGAAACCAACTTGCGAAAAGGGACATACGATCACTTATGGAAAGCCCATCGCATATGGGCTGCCCACGACGGACAAGGGGGCAAAGCCCCATAAAATCGCCAATGTCCGGGTGGATCCAGGCATGGCGGGCACTTCCAAAAATTTTGAAAAATTAGAAAATAAGAGGGAACGCAATTTTCAAAAACCGGTTGAAAAATGGGAGTATACTCCGCTGGGGCAACCTGTGTCGGAGGTCCTAGACCTCCTCCATGCCCAGGGCATGATAGAACTCCCTGAAATCCCCGAAGGAGTCACGTCCAAAGGGGGTATTTGAACACTGCGGAACCTGAGCCACCTCAAGCTATCTTCAAGGAACCCTTTCCCAAACACGCCAGTGGCAATGGGAAAGGAAAGGAGGTATGTACCCTCACCATTTCCAAGTAACTAGCGCGAAAGCCAGAACCTGGTCGACCTACTTGTGCGCCCATCCTTGTACTATACAAGAGGCCCGCCCAAGTCGTCATTCGGGGACCACCAAAAGTGGAATCCCCTGTAAAACCAGTTTTAAAAATCCAAGGTTCTCCTCAGCTCATCCTTAGAGCCAAGTTTAGCGCGAACCCTAGGCTGGTCGTGGGGGAAGTCACTAGATGCGAGAGGATCTACCAACTCTCGCACCTTCAAGGTGCTCAAAAGGTGGTCAGTGTGCCTGGCCCCTCAAAAGCATGTATCCCTAGTGGTCTGCCAAAAGCAGATAAGGACAAAGTCATCCTAAATCCTTATGACTTCGAAAACCACCTTTCAAAGATTCCTATTCACATGTCTATCCTAGAGCTTATAAAAACCTCGCCTAGTTATAGACTTGTATTAGAGAAAATTCTAGAAAGGGCCAAGGTTGATTTGAACATAAGTCTGGAATCCTTGTCTGCCCAAGTGGCTTTATTAGGAGCAAAATCGGCCATCACTTTCTCGGAAGATGATGTAGATAGACCCTACGAAACCCATAACCAGGCCCTGCATATCGAGGTGGTTCTAAACAACCACTCTCTGGACAAGTGCCTAGTCGATGGTGGAGGAGGGCTCAACATCCTTCCACTTTATGTGGCGTACAAAATCGGAGTCACCTTGACTTCAGTGAACCCAAGCCCCATCGTTATCACTGGATACGATGGGAATGCGTCTAGACCTTTAGGATCCATCGAACTCCCAATGGAAACGGGAGGGATCGAACACACGGGGGTGTTCCATGTCTTGGACATCCACCCCCATTATAACCTTTTGTTGGGAAGGCCCTGGATACACAGTTTGTGCGCTGTGCCATCCACCTTCTACAGGTGTGTCAAGATCCCTTTTAGGGACCAGGTCGTAGTGATCCTAGGTGAGAGTCACCCACAGCTTCAGGGGATCATAAACTCCCCTTGTTTATCAAGCTCCCAGGCCCATGAGGCTAACTTGGGGCAAATTATGGTTGAGCCACCTCGGCTCGTGTTGAACAACCCTAGGAAGGTTGTATGTGTGAAGGGTCCGCCCAAAGCAGGCCCCCTCCCGACTTTAATCCTCCTAGGAAAACCCAAGCGTTCCCTATTTCCAAAGCCCCTGGACAAGAGGCCATACGAGCCTAATATGGACGATAGCATGTTCCAGGACCACGAGTTGTATCCAACTTTTTTGAAAAACAAAAAGTCGTGGAACATGTTGTTGAACATGGGCTACACGCCCTACAAGAGTCTAGGGGCACAGAACCAGGGTCTCCTAGAGCCCATCCTTCCTAGGGCCAACCCAAGCCGATATGGGATCGGCTATACTCCCCGAATACCGCCGGAGCCACCCCCTGTGACCACCTGGGTCAAGGGTGCCCCGGAGCCTGTCTTAGAAGAGACCTACGATTTAGATCTCCTATTCCGTGTCTAACCCGTAGTGTTTTCCCTTTGTAGGTATGACGGAAGATCCCTTTTTCTAAAAATACCAAAAACATTTGAAAAACTTAAAATAAAAAAAATCGAAAAACAAGAAAAACCAAAAACAATGGAAAAACAAAAACTCGAAAAAAGAGTGCTTTGTATAGTTCCCAAGGTTCTTGTTTTACAAAAACCCAAAAAAATCGAAAATGTGGAAAATACCAAAAAGATTTTGTACATAGCTTCTCCTGGTAGGACTTTGGCAGAAGAAAAGGATTTCGAAAGAAACGTCGTCTGCATAGCCAGACCGAAAATTTCGAAATCACTTGAAAATCCAAGTACAAAACCAGGTCATTTTGAAAACCACGCATCAAGTTCCCTCGGGTCTACAGCCCACGAGAATGATCAAAGCCCAGAAGTGGATCCCCTTGAGGAAGATCCCACTTCTGAGCTCCCAGAATTTCATAGAATTCTCGATTTTGAAAGACCTTCCCAATCAGTAGGAGGAGATTTCATAGAGGTGAACCTAGGGGATGATTCCAATCCCAAAACCATCAAAATAGGCGCATGCTTGCATGAAACTGAAAAGTTAGCATTCATTGCATTTGTACGAACCTATTTAGATGTGTTTGCATGGATGTATGAAGACATGCCGAGCATAGATCCCAGCATTGTCGAGCATCGTCTTCCCTTAGATGCAGGTGTAAAACCCATAAAGCAGAAGCTTAGGAAAATACACCCAAATGTACACACGCAAGTCAAAGAGGGTTTAGAAGATCTGCTAAAAGCCGGATTTATAAAACCCATTGCGTATTCTGATTGGTTATCAAATATCGTTGTAGTTCGAAAAACCAATGGGAAAATTCGAATATGCATCGATTTCAGAAACCTGAATAAAGCCACTCCAAAGGATAATTATCCTTTACCAAACATAGATTTGATAGTCGATAGTACTGCAAATCATGAAATGTTTTCATTTATGGATGGCTATTCAGGCTATAATCAAATCAAACTAAGTCCACGAGATCAGGGTAAGACCGCCTTCACAACCCCATGGGGCACGTACTGCTATACAGTCACGCCCTTTGGTTTGAAAAATGCCGGCGCGACATACCAACGAGCCATGAACACGATCTTCCATGATCAAATTCATGAGCTTGTAGAAGTGTATGTAGATGATCTCTTGGCGAAATCCAAAACCCGATGCACCCATATCGAATGTTTACAAAAGATTTTCGAAAGGCTTAGGCTTTACAAAGTAAAGCTAAACCCTAAAAAATGTGTATTCGGGGTAGAATCAGGGAAGCTTCTAGGCTTTATGGTGAGCCAAAGGGGAATAGAAGTCGACCCCTCTAAGTGTCGAGCCATCCTAGACATGGCTCCACCCTCCAATCTCACCCAAATCCATAGCCTCCAGGGTCGATTACAATCCGTGCGCCGATTCATATCGAATCTGGCAACTAGATGCGAACCCTTCAACAAACTATTGAGGAAGGGTACAAAATTCTTATGGGATGACGAATGCCAAAAGTCCTTCGAGAGACTGAAGGCATACTTGGTTAATCCCCCTGTTTTGAATACTCCAAAGCAAGGAAAACCACTTTTATTATACATCTCCGTGCATGTAAATGCTTTAGGAGCCCTATTGGCTCAATACGACGATGACACCCATAAGGAGTATGCCATCTACTATATTTCGAAAACTCTCTTGGCTTATGAACGAAATTATCAAGCCATGGAGAAGACGTGCTTGGCCCTAGTCTGGGCCTGCCAGAAGTTCATACACTATTTCCTAGATCATCAGATCTGGATAGTGTCCAAGCTTGATCCAATCAAGCACTTGTTCGAAAAACCCATTCTCACGGGTAGATTGGACAAATGGCAGCTCCTTCTAGTGGAGTATGACCTAAAATACCATCACCAGATCTCCATTAAGGGGCAAGCCCTAGCAGATTACGCGGCTGAATTCCCCTTAGAGGATGCATATCCCACTCTTGTCGAAATGCCTGATGAGGGTGTATTACAAAACCATTTTCAAAACCATATTTTGGCAAATTCTTTCGAAAACCAAGTGTGGAAGATGCACTTCGATGGGGCACGAAACCAACGAGGGGCTGGTGCCGGGGTCATCCTAATCTCCCCTGAAAAGGGCGAGATTCCCATAGCAATCCGCTTAGATTTCGAATGTTCCAACAACGTAGTTGAGTATGAAGCACTCATACAAGGCTTAAGGATTTCGAAAACTCTAGGGGCATCATGCAGCGAGGTCTTTGGAGATTCACTCCTTGTCATAAACTAGGTTTTGAAAATTTGGCAAGTACGTAATGAGAAACTACTTCCATAATCTCCCCTGAAAAGGGCGAGATTCCCATAGCAGTCCGCTTAGATTTCGAATGTTCCAACAACGTAGCTGAGTATGAAGCACTCATACAAGGCTTAAAGATTTCGAAAACTCTAGGGGCATCATGCATCGAGGTCTTTGGAGATTCACTCCTTGTCATAAACCAGGTTTTGAAAATTTGGGAAGTACGTAATGAGAAACTACTTCCATATCACGAGTTGGCCACTCAATTGGTCCAGTCCTTCCAGTCGTGTAAACTCACACACGTAGGAAGAGAGGACAATGGCATCGCCAATGCCCTCTCCTCCTTGGGTTCTGCCCTGAAGGTCGATCCCATTTCAAGGACCAGATCTTTGGAAATATGGCATGCGCCCCACCCATCCACAGACGACTTGGATATTTGCCAAAACAACCCAGAGTCTATTGAAAAACCCTAGTTTTATGACATAAAACAATTTTTAGAAAATGGGGGATTCACCGAGGATGCCACATCCAAAGATAAGGCATTCATTCGTAAGATTTCGACCCGATACACCATTCTGGGTGGGGTCTTATACAAAAAGAGTTTTACCGGTATTCTGCTTAGGTGTATCGACCTAGAGGAGGCTAGGATAGTGATGCATGAGTTCCACGATGGAGAATGTGGAGGTCATGTAAATGCCAACATGATGGCGATGAAAATACTTAGAGGGGGCTATTTTTGGTCCACCCTGAAAAAGGATTGTCACGATCATGTTAGGAAGTGTCATCCGTGTCAAGTGCATGGGCACGCCATTCATATCCCATCATCTGCATTGCATTCCGTGGTCAGCCCCTGGCCATTTACCATGTGGGCGTTTGACATTGTAGGCCCAATATTTCCAAAGGCCTCGAATGGGCATCAATTTATTTTAGCAGCCACGGAGTATTTCTCCAAGTGGGTGGAAGCCATTTCCCTAACCAATGTAATGGGGCAACATGTGGGGGCTTTCATCCGGAGGAATATCTTGGGTCGATTTGGGGTTCCACGAGACCTTGTGTCTGATAATGGTACCCCATTCAAGAACGAGCGGATGGTTAAGTTGTGCAACACGTATGGCATAACTCACCACTTCTCCTCGCCCTACTACCCTCAAGGCAACGGCCAAGCCGAAGCCACAAACAAGACTCTCATTAGTATTATTGAGAAAACCTTAGAGAAGGGTAGGACGTGGCACGAGAAGCTGGATGAAGCCTTATGGGCTTATAGGACTTCCATCCAGACTCCCACGAATGCCACACCATTCGAGTTGGTCTATGGCACAAACACCATTCTTCCCATTCATACCCAACTGCATTCATTCCATACATCCATAGCACTCGACCTCCCCCTAGAGACGCTTCAGCATGCTAGGATGGCCGAACTAGATTTGCTAGATGAGAGGTGACTCCTTGCCATGGATCATGCTCGTGCATACCGGCAAAGGATAGCCCGACATCATAGCAAACACATGAGACCTCGCCACTTTGAAGTGGGAGATCTGGTCTTAAAAATCATCTACCATCGTGGCCCACACCCCCTAGGCAAGTGGCGCCCCAACTGGGATGGACCCTATGTTGTACGAGCAACCACTACGAACAACTCGTATTGGTTGATCGATGTAGAAGGTAGGAATTTAGCAGATCCTATCAATATTCAATACTTAAAGAAGTATCATGTGTAGGGTCTGGATTAAATTCCATTTTTCAAAAATTTAAAAGGGATAGCTGCCCTGAGACATGTGAATAAGGTGCAAAGGCGAACTCGTGTGACCCTAAGTGAAGAGAATTCGCACTTGTGAAAGAGTGGAGTTTTCAAAATCGTGGTTACATTTCAAAATCCTCTTCTTACAAAGAAAGGCCTAGTTCAACATAGCAAGATACTTGCAAGTAGTACGTGCTATTTCTAAATAGGCTGATCTGGAATGGATCGAGTGTAGGCTTGGGATAAGTCCTCCCCTCTTCTCTTCTTCTTCCAAAAGGAAAACAAAGGCCCAAAACAAAAGGGACTTTCCCATTCAAAGTCTCTTTCCAAAAGAAAGAAACCAGACTTCAAAAAGAAAAATCGATTCTCTTATGAAAAAGAGGGATTAAAGAAAAAATACTCCCAAAGGGAGACCCTCTATGAAAAAAAAGAAAAGAGGCCAAAAAGCTCAACAAGAGCAGTTTTCCGCCCTCTGTGCCTTAAACCACGGGATGCTTCAGAAGGGACCGTGGTATCTCTTTCCCATCCCTGGCATATCCCAAGCTAAAGCATGGTTCATTTTGAGGAATCCTAAAGTAAGAATAGGATTTACTTACTTGAATTTCATCTTGTTTGAGAATTTGACGTTTTGAGTAAGGCGTAGGAATTTGAAATATGCCTTGTTTTCTTATAAAACCTCCGCTAGATAAGCGAGTGTTAAGACTCAAACAAGGGCAAGCACGAAGAGCTCGAGATCCTTAGGATCGAGACTCAAGACAGTTGTCCCTTTTGTAAATAGCTTTTGTAAATAAGTTTTGAAAACCGAACATCGAACAACATAGGATTTGCTCACTTGGAGCAGTAGGTCTTGTAAGTCTGTAGAGTTCGACCACATCACCTTCTCATAAATGGACTTGGATTTGGATTTGGATCCAGAGATCCAATCCAATATCCATATCCATGGCCCACATCACCTTCTCATAAATGGAGGTGGGGCCCACTTGAAATTCACGTGGGATTATGGGCATGAGAGAGAGTGGGGATGGATAATATCAAGAGTGTTGTAATTAAGCTTGACTTGTGTGTCAAGTTTGGGGTTAATCATGTGGGTTAGCCTAATTGAGTGGGTTTAAGCTTGTAATTAGCCAAAACCTAACCTAGGGCTGCACCAACATGAGGTGGTTAAGGTCTATGGGCCATGCAAAGGGAGCTCCTTCACCTAAACCTAACCCTAAACACCTAATCCTAGCCTTCCACCCTAATCCACCCCTTATCTGAGCCTAATCACCTAACCCACTTCCCTAATCCCGGCCTAATCCCAACCTAATCACCTAATCCACTTCCCTAATCCTTCCCTAAACCTAGGTTAATTTCCCTAAACCTAGCCTAAACCTAGCCTAATCACCTAACCTAGCTCACTAAACCTCACCCTAAAACCCAACCACCTAACCACTACCCCAAACCCAGCCCTAACCGACCTACCCATCCCTATATAAACCCCCCCCCTTGGGGGCGGGTTTTCCTATCTAGTGGCCTCACCCATCCCAGCTGGGTCCCCTCCTTCCCCAAGTCCAGTCGAGTCCCACCATCTCCCACCCTGCTCCACCTGCACCGCCACCTGCTCTCCATCCCACCACCACCTGCATCACCACCTACACCACCATCTCCCAGCCGAACGCCACCACTTGCACTACTTCCCAACCACCCGGCTTCTCTCTTCCATCCACCGCCTCTCTCCATACGGTTAGTACCCCTTTCTTCGTCTTACCTTCTCTACTCCCTCCCCACTCTCAGCCACCTAAACCCTACCACAACACCCTACCACAACACCCTACCACCACTTACACCGCCATCTCCACCACCTCTCAGCCGAACCTAGCCATCCCTCCATCTCACCACCACATTCCCCTAGGACTCCCATTCGGCCTTCCCTTAAACTCCCCTTAGGTTCATCTTCCCTAACACTCTATACTCTCCCTTCGTGACCCTACATATTCACTTGGCCCAGCCCCTTTATTCCCCCACATCAAGGCGACACCCACTTGCAGCCGGCCACCTTCGAGAAGCCTATCCCGCGCCCCACTTGCAGCCGGCCAGCACCCTTTGTCATTCACCCTCGCGGAGCTCCCATTTGCAGCCCAAGGCGAAGGCCAAGCCCACGCTCAAGCAAGGCCTCTACGGACCAGCTACTCGTAAGTGCCTAAACTCGGTCTTTAGTTGTATACTTGCTTGAGATTCAATTTGATACGGGGTTGTAATAACGGAGCATAGTCTCCCCCCGCTTGTAATAACGTGGCTTGGCACACCCACACACGTGCACTCTCTTAGTTGTGCACGATTTTGAACACACACGGGCCTAATCAGCCCCTAATACATAAGTATAGATATATTCTTTCATTTTCGAAGGGTTTTTGCTTAAGTTGGGTGCGTTGTCTTTCAATTCAAGCACTCACACACATTGAGCTTTCGCTCTTATTTGAAAGACCCAAGTAAGGGCCGACCTATACTATTTGGGTTTCATTTCATGTCGTGTGAGTAAGTCTTTCAATTCAAGCACTCTGACACACATTGAGCCATCGCTCTTATTCCCAAGACCTTAGTAAAGGCCTTATTGCAGTTATATTTGGGTTTCATTTATGTCGTGTGTGTAGTACTTCAATTCAAGCACTCTCACACACATTGAGCCTTCGCTCTTATTCCCAAGACCTTCGTCAAGGCCATACTGCAATTTATATTTGGGTTTAATTTTATGTCGTGTGTGTAGTACTTCAATTCAAGCACTCTCACACACATTGAGCCTTCGCTCTTACTCCCAAGACCTTAGTCAAGGCCATATTGCAATTTATATTTGGGTTTAATTTCATGTTGTGTGTATAAGTCTTTCAATTCAAGCACGCACCCGCATTGAGCCTTCGCTCTTATTTGTAAGACACGAGTAAGGGCTCATATACATAATCTATATACATATCTCCCTTCGGTTATTTCCCTTCGGTTATTTCCCTTCAGTATTGTCTTTACATTTCATGTTTTCCCTTTGGAGTAGCATGAGTTTGCATTGCATCTACGCTATACCACGAGGTAGGACGCATATTTGCATCAAAGCAAGCCCCGCTCGAATTCGCCCATGTAGTGGAGTGTTTATAACACACAAACTAGGTGGCCCGAAAAGAGATAAAAGAAAAGACTTAGGCACGTGCAAATCCACGTGATCTAAAACATGCAATCACATTTTAAAGACCCGAAATAGACACCGCGAACCGCTTCGTAGACTTTCTCTCCAAAACTCGATTTTTGCAAAGCGTACAGACTGACTCTTGCGCATCGGTGCAAGAAGGTCTGCGACGACAAGAGCTTACTTGCTCACAGTTGCCACGTTTAGAAGTCAGTGTTAAAAATATCTTCGCTAGCTTAGGTAAGCTAGCTAGCACGCCCTGTTTGCATACATAGGCCTTAGACACACGAGAGGATCCGCTCCGAGCCCTGAAAAGGTGAGAGGCGGGGATTTTCGCGCGTCTACAATAAGCGAGTGTCAAGACTCAAGCAAAGGCAAACACGAAGAGCTCGAGATCCTTAGGATTGAGACTCAAGACACTTGTCCCTCTTGTAAATAGCTTTTGTAAATAGATTTTGAAAAATCAAACATCGAACAACATAGGATCAGCTCACTTGGAGTAGCGGGCCTTGTAAGTCTCAAGAGTTCGACCATATGTGGTCTCTGGGAGGTCGCCACTCTTGGCACCATACCCATGTCATGCATCTACATTTCCATGCATGGCACCTACAAAAACATGATCCCATTTTAGGACCAGATTCCATACATATCCCTTTGGCGTGATCTCTCCTCCTAGCAGGGTTTTTAAAAGTGAGATTTTGCTAAAGATTGGGACGATCCCATATTTTCGTGGTTAGATCTAGGGAGACATTGAAAGGGGTGTTTGTCATCTTTGCCATTATCCAAATCGATTTGGACAATGCCAAAGAGGGGCATCTGTAAACACCCCGAAATCCCACGAACTTCTCAAATAAACCTGGTTTTGTAAAAGCAGCCCCAAAGGGATATTTTGAGTCTAGAAACCCAGGAGCCCTCCAGACAAACCCTGTACATATGTTTAAACTATATATGTTTTAAAATATGTATAATATGCTTTTAAAAACCTTTCAAAATATGTTTTGAAACCCCACGAGCAGCTTGGCCAAATAAAAGCAGGACCAGAAGAGCTAAAGAGAGCCCAGAACCGTTGCACATGTCGAGCACGGCACAACAACTCTTGTGTTGAATCCACCCCTAGGATCTCGAACATCCAAGTCCCTGTCATCAGCAAAAATCATGAGAAATCATCTCCGGAAGGTGAAAACAGAAGCGGACGACCATGTTGGCGAAGACCCAACGTAGACGGAGTACTGATGCTTTTAGACCCCGCACAAACCGTTCGTTTTGAACATACCCTGAAGGAGTCAGAATTCAGTTCGGACTGGATCTGGACCATATATATCTAGATCCCAATTCAAACGTATGTGTGGATTTGGTTTTGGATTTGGATCCAGAGATCCAATCCAATATCCACATCCATGGCCCACATCACCTTCTCATAAATGGAGGTGGGGCCGACTTGAAATTCACGTGGGATTATGGGCATGAGAGAGAATGGGGAGGATAAGCATGAGGGGAATTGTATTAAGCTTGACTTGTGTGTCAAGTTTGGGGTTAATCATGTGGGTTAGCCTAATTAGTATGGGTTTAAGATTGTATGAGCCAAAACCTAACCTAGGGCTGCACCAACATGATGCAATGAAGTCTATGGGTTATGCAAAGGGAGCTTCCTAACCCAATCCTAAGCCAAAACCCCTAATCCTAGCCCTTTACCCTAATCCTGGCCTAATCCTAGCCTAATCACCTAACCCACTTCCCTAATCCCGACCTAATCCCAACCTAATCACCTAACACACCTCCCTAATCCTTCCCTAAACCTAGCCTAATTCTCTTAATTCTAACATAATCCTAGCCTAATCACCTAACCCCCCTCACTAAACCTCACCCCAAAACCAACCCACCTAGCTAAGCCCTAAACCACCCCACCTAAACCTAGCACACCATATCCCTAAAACCACCTAAAACAAAATATCTGGACCCCCTCAAAATCAGCCCACCTTATCACCACACCACCACCACCTAAACCACCAAACCGCCCTCTCAAAACCAGCACCAACCACCCCTTTGAAACCTATAAACACCCCCCCCTAGTGGGCGGGTTTTTCAACTTTAGGGAGCCAGCATTTGGGCCAGCCGAGCCCTCTCTCACCTTGCTCTCTTCTCCCACCTGCACCACCACTACCCCCGGCCTGCTCGACCTCACGCCACCACTACCTCCCGGCCTGCTCCACTCCACGTCGCCACCAACTGCCCGACCAGCTCCATCCACCTTCCAACCGGTTGCCCTCCTTCCGCGCACCGACCTCCCTCTCCTATCCGGTTAGTACCTCATCCCAACTTCACCCTATCTTCACTCCCCCTCCACTCTCAGCCACCCCATGGAACCTTACCTTAGCCTAGTTTCCACTCCACTCAGCCGGCCACCACCTAACTACCCGCCACCCTTTAAACACACCCAACCACCTAACCACCCGCTTCCCTACCATCCCTTAGTAACACCCCAACCACCTTACCTTGCTCCCTAGGACCTGCCCCTTCCACTCTCAACCACCCCTTAACTCCACCTTCCATAACACCCTACCTTCCCATCCGTGACATCCCCTAGCTATCTCAGTCGGCCACCACTAAAACCCCTCCTAGTCGGCCAGCCACAACCGACTGTACCCAAGCCACCCGGCCAGTTATACCCTCTTCCTTAAACCACCCCCTAGTCACCCCTTAGCTCCACCTTCCATAGAGCCTTCCCTACGCCTTAGTGACCCTCCCTAAACACTTCAGCCCGAGACACCATAGCAGCACCCTCCTAGCAGTCGGCAAGCTCCAAGGCGCCACACCCGTGCTCCTTTGTCACCCGGCCACAAACACCCTTGCCGTGCCATTCCGAGGAGCTTCCTCTTGCGGCCCAATGCGATGCCCAAGCCCAAGCTCAACCAAGTCACCTCCAGACCAGCTATAAGTAAGTGTCTAACTCGGTCCTCCTTTGTAGACTTGCATAAGTTAAATTAAATTTGATACGGGGTTGTAATAACGGAGCATTGTCTCCCCCCGCTTGTAATAACGTGGCTTGGCACACCCACACACACGTGCACTTGAGCCTACCTCGCTCTTAGTCGTGCACGATTTTGAACACACACGGGCCTAATCAGCCCTTAAGATATAAATTTATTTATATACTTTAAGTTGCGTGGGGTTTTGCTTAAGTTGTGTGTTATATTTCCCTTGGGTTTAATTTCATGTCGTGTGTGTAGTATTTCAATTCTCGCACTCACACACACTGAGCTTTCGCTCTTACTCCCAAGACCTTAGTTAAGGCCATATTGCAATTTATATTTGGGTTTTATTTAAGTTGTGTGAGTTGTCTTTCAATATATACACAACACCCACGCAACACGTTGGCGACCTTTGGGCCCATATATATTATAAGTATTTCCCATTCGGCTATGTCTTTAAGATTTGGGTTTTTAAGGTTCAGCAGTGTGCGTAGTCTTTACATATATACACGGCACACACTTGCACTATTGAGCCTTTCCGCTCATAAGATATAGCCATATTTCCCTTTTGCAATTTCCCTTCCGCAATTTCCCTTCGGCAATTTACATTACAAGTCATTTCCCTTCGGCATTGTCTTTTAAATTCGGGTTTTCCCTTTGGAGTTGCGTGAGTTTGCATTGCATGTACGCCATACCACGAGTTAGGACGCATATTGCATCAAAGCAAACCCCATACTCCCGCTCAAAGTCGCCCCACTTAGGCTGAGTGTTCATAACACACACCTAGTTGGCCCAAAAAGGGATAAAAAGAAAGACTTAGGCACGTGCAAATCCACGTGAAATAAAATCTGAAAATCATACAAAAACAACCCGAATCAAATACCTCATACATGTTTTCATAGGTTCTTATATTCAAAAACTCGATTTTTAAAAGCGTACGGACTGACCCTTGCGCATCGATGCAAGAAGGTCTGCGACGACAAGAGCTTGCTTGCTCACAGTCGCCACGTTAGGAGTCAGGTATAAAATATATCTTCGCTAGCTTAAGTAAGCTAGCTGGCATGCCCTTTTTACTTAATTAGGACTTAGGCACACGAAAAGGTTCGCTTCAGGCCTAAGAACCAAGAGCAGGAATTTTCTGCGTCTACAGTTATTTGGCATGCCCGGTGGGACGTGAGTCTTTTAAAATCGAGTCACTCTAGGAAACTTGCAAAAATTTTTCAAAAAGGTGTTGTTTTAACTCTTTTCTTTACTTGTACTTAGGAATTTTGAAAAGCTTAAAAGCATGTCAAAATCTAACACCTCTTAAAGTGTCGAGCCAAGGCTCATGCGCATCAAGTTCTCACTCTAGGAGGATTTTGAAAAATAAGATCAAACTAGACGAGATAGAGGACTTGAGAAGGGAATTCGAGGCCAAAATCGATGCTCTCAGCCAAGAGGCTGAAGTAGGTGATTCATGTTCATTGAATGGTGAACAAAGGGCCAAGAAAAAAACTGAAAAACCTTGCAAGCACAAAGAGGCCTCCGAAATGGAAGGCAACCAATACCACGAGTCCTTCACACAAAAGGACCGTAAAGCCCTACAGCAGCGGCTGAAAGGGCAAAATAAAGAGAAAAGGAGTTACGCCCTGTCTGATTTCCTTCCTATGGATTACGAAACAGACAATGATGATGAAATACCGAACTTCCATCGGTATGATGGCATGGGAGACCCTAGGTCTTACTTGCAACTTTTCTCGCGTCGAGCCCATAAGAAGAAAAAGGACTCGATGAAATGGGTGTATTGGTTCCCTTTATCCCTTAAAGGCACAGTTGCCAAATGGCTGGCTTCCTACGATTTAAGCCAGTTCGCTACTTTTGAAGAGTTAGCGAACTGCTTCATGCAAAGATTTGCACATAACGTAGAAGTCACGCCGACTTTAAACACTTTAAGGGATACAAAGCAAGGCATGAACGAAGACGTACATGCCTTCATTATTCGATGGAGGTCCCTTTTGGGCCAAGTGCGAGAGCCCATATCTGAAGGATGCGCAGTCATGCTCATCCTCGATAATTTTAAAAGCGAGTTAAAGACCCTTCTCTCGCTCCATGAGATCTCAACTTTCCATAAGTTGATAAAAAAAACATCCCTTTTTGAAACAAACTTGAAAAAGGGGATATATGATCACTTATGGAAAGGAAGTGTCGTTTCCAAAACCCACTTGGAGAAGCCCATCACTTATGGGCTACCTACGATGGACAAAGGGGCAAAACCTCATAAAATCGCCAATGTCCGGGTGGATCCAGGTGTGGCAGGCACTTCTAAAAATTTTGAAAAGCTAGAAAACAAAAGGGAGAGAAATTTTCAAAAACCTATTGAAAAACGGGAGTACACACCGCTGGGGCAACCTGTGTCAGAGGTCCTAGACCTCCTACTTGCCCAAGGTATGATCGAACTTTCCGAAATCCCCGAGGGAGTCAATTCCAAAGGGGGATATTTAAATCGTTTTTGCAAGTATCATCGGCTCAAAGGCCATGATACAAAACGTTGTTTCTCCCTTTTAAACAAAATCGAGAACTTGATAGCGGAGGGTCGGCTCCAGGTCACTGCGGAACTTGAGCCAACTCAAGCCATCTTCAAAGAACCCTTTCCCAAGCATGCCAGTAGCAGTGGGAAAGGAAAGGAGGAATGTACCCTCACCTTTTTAAAAGAACTAGCGCATCCATCCGAGTCTGGTCGACCCACTTGTGCGTCCACTCTTGTACTTTACAAGAAGCCCGCCGAAGTCGTCATCCGGGGACCACTAAGAGCTGAATCCCCGGCTAAACCAGTTTTAAAACTTCAAGGTTCTCCTCAACTCGTAATTAGAGTCAGTTTAAGTGCGAACCCTAGGTTGGTCATGGGGGAAGTGACTAGATCCGGGAGGATCTATCAACCCCCACACCTACAAAGTGCTAAAAAGGTGGTCAGTGTACCTGGCCCCTCAAAAGCATGTATTCCTAGAGTTCTGCCAAAAGTAGACAATGGGAAAGTCGTCCTAAACCCTTATGATTTCGAAAACCATCTTTCAAAGATTCCTATCCACATGTCCATCCTAGAGCTTATACAAACATCGCCTAGGCATAGAATCGTGTTAGAGAAAATTCTAGAAAGAGCTAAGGTTAGTTCGAACATAAGTCCGGAATCCCTGTCTGACCAAGTGGCATTAATAGGAGCAAAATTGCCCATCACTTTCTCAGAAGATGATGTAGATAGACCCTACGAGTCCCACAACCAGGCCCTACATATCGAGGTGGTTCTGAATAACCACTCTCTGGACAGGTGCCTAGTCGATGGGGGAGGAGGGCTCAACATCCTTCCACTTCATGTGGCGTACCAAATCGGAGTCACCTTGACTTTTGTAAACCCAAGCCCCATCGTTATCACTGGATATGATGAGAATGCGTCTAGGCCTTTAGGATCGATCGAACTCTCGATGGAAACGGGAGGGATCACACACATGGGGGTGTTCCATGTCTTGGGCATCCACCCCCATTATAACCTGTTGTTGGGAAGGCCCTGGATACACAGCTTGTGCGTTGTGCCATCCACCTTCCATAGGTGTGTTAAGATCCCTTTCAGGGACCAAGTCATGGTGATCCTAGGTGAGAGTCACCCTCAGCTTCAGGGGATCATAAACTCCCCTTGTTTGTCGAGTTCCCAGGCCCATGAGACTAACTTGGGGCAGACCATGGTCGAGCCACCAAGGCTCGTGTTAAACAAACCTAGGAAGGTTGTGTACGTAAAGGGGCCACCCAAAGCAGGCACCCTCCCAATCCTAACCCTTCTAGGAAGACCCAAGCATCCCTTATTTCCAAAACCTCTGGACAAAAAGCCATACGAGCACAATATGGACGACAGCAAGTTCCAGGACCACGATTTATACTCTAAATTTTCAAAAAACAAAAAATCGTGGAACATGCTGTTGAATATGGACTATATGCCCTATAAAAGTCTAGGGGCACAAAGCCAGGGTCTCCTAGAGCCCATCCTTCTTAGGGCCAACCCAAGCCAATACGGGATCGGCTATACTCCCAAAATACCGCCAGAACCACCCCCTGTGACCACTTGGGTTAAGGGTGCCCTGGAACCTATCCTAGAAGAGACCTACGATTTAGACCTCTTATTCCGAGTCTAACCCGTAGTGTTTTCCCTTTGTAGGTATGATGGAAGATCTCTTTCATAAAATACAAAAACATTTGGAAAACTTAAAATAAAAAAAAATCAAAAAAGAGGAAAAACAAAAACTCAAAAATAGGGTAGTTTGTATAGTTCCTAAGGTTCTTGTTTTGCAAAAACCCAAAAAAATCGAAAATCTACAAAATACCAAAAAGATTTTGTACATAGCTGCTCTTGGTAAGACTTTGGAAAAAGAAAAGGATTTCGAAAGGAACGTCGTCTGCATAGCCAGACCAAAAATTTCGAAATCGATTGAAAATCCAAGTACAAAACCAGGTCTTTTGAAAAATCATGCATCAAATTCCCTCGGGTCTATAACCCACGAGAATGATCGAAGCCCAAAAGTGGATCCCCTTGAGGAAGATCCCACTTCCGAGCTCCCAAAATTTCATAAAATTCTCGATTTTGAAAGACCTTCCAATTCAGTAGGAGGAGATTTCATAGAGGTGAACCTAGGGAATGATTCCAATCCCAAAACCATCAAAATAGGCGCATGTTTGCATGAACATGAAAGATCAGCATTCATTGCATTTTTACAAACTTATTTAGATGTGTTTGCATGGACGTATGAAGACATGCCGGGCATAGACCCCAGCATTGTCGAACATCGTCTTCCCTTAGATGCGGATGTAAAACCCATAAAGCAGAAGCTTAGGAAAATACACCCGAATGTACACACGCAAGTCAAAGAGGGTTTAGAAGATTTGTTAAAAGCCGGATTTATAAAACCCATTGCATATTCTGATTGGTTATCAAACATCGTTGTAGTTCGAAAAACAAATGGGAAAATTCGAATATGCATCGATTTCAGAAACCTGAATAAAGCCACTCCAAAGGATAATTATCCTTTACCAAACATACATTTGATAGTCGATAGTATTGCAAATCATGAAATGTTTTCGTTTATGGATGGCTATTCAGGCTATAATCAAATCAAACTAAATGCACGAGATCAGGGTAAGACCGCATTCACAACCCCATGGGGCACTACTGCTATACAGTCATGCCCTTTGGTTTGAAAAATGCCGGCGCAACATACTAGAGAGCCATGACCACAATCTTCCATGATCAAATTCATGAGCTCATAGAAGTGTATGTAGATGATCTCTTGGCAAAATCCAAAACCCGATGCACTCATATCGAATGTTTGCAAAGGATTTTCGAAAGGCTTAGGCTTTACAAAGTAAAGCTAAACCCTCAAAAATGTGTATTCAGGGAAGAGTCTGGAAAGCTTCTAGGCTTTATGGTAAGCCAAAGGGGTATAGAAGTCGACCCCTCTAAGTGTCGAGCCATCATAGACATGGCTCCACCCTCCAATCTCACCCAAATTCGTAGCCTCCAGGGTCGATTACAGTCCGTTCGCCGATTTATATCAAATCTGGCAACTAGATGCGAACCCTTCAACAAACTGTTGAGGAAGGGCACAAAATTCTTATGAGATGACAACTGCCAGAAGTCCTTCGAGAGACTAAAGGCATACCTGGTTAATCCCCCCGTTTTGAATCCTCCAAAGCAAGGAAAACCGCTTTTACTTTACATTTCTGTGCATGCGAATGCTGTAGGAGCCCTATTGGCTCAATACGAGGATGACACCCACAAGGAGTATGCCATCTACTATATTTCGAAAACTCTCTTGGCTTATGAACGAAATTATCAAGCCATGGAGAAGACGTGCTTGGCCCTAGTCTGGGCCTGCCAAAAATTCAAACACTACTTCCTAGATCATGAGATCTGGATAGTGTCCAAGCTTGATCCAATCAAGCACTTGTTCGAAAATCCCATTCTCATGGGTAGATTGGGCAAATGGCAACTCCTTCTAATGGAGTATGACCTGAAATACCATCACCAGATCTCCACTAAGGGGCAAGCCCTAGCAGATTACGTGGCGGAGTTCCCCCTAGAGGACGCATATCCCACATTTGATCAAATGCCTGACAAAGGCATATTGCAAAACCATTTCCAAAACCACATTTTGGCAAACTCTTTCAAAAACCCAGTGTGGAAGATGCACTTCGATGGGGCACGAAACCAACGAGGGGCTGGTGCTGGGGTCATCCTCATCTCCCTTGAAAAGGGTGAGATTATCCTAGCAATCCATATCTCTAAAACCACCTAAAACAAAATATCTGGCCCCCCCTCAAAACCAGCCGACCTTATCACCACACCACCACCACCTAAACCACCAAACCGCCCTCTCAAAACAAGCCCCAACCGCTCCTTTGAAACCTATAAAACCCCCCCTAGTGGGCGGGTTTTTCAACTTTTGGGAGCCAGCATTTTGGCCAGCCGAGCCCTCTCTGACCTTGCTCTCTTCTCCCACCTGCACCACCACTACCCCCGGCCTGCTCCACCTCACGCCACCACTACCTCCCGGCCTGCTCCACTCCACGTCGCCACCAACTGCCCGGCCAGCTCCATCCACCTTCCACCCGGCTGCCCTCCTTCCGTGCACCGACCTCCCTCTCCTATCCGGTTAGTACCTCATCCCAACTTCACCCTATCTTCACTCCCCCTCCACTCTCAGCCACCCCATAGCACCTTACCTTAGCCTAGTTTCCACTCCACTCAGCCGGCCACCACCTAACTACCCGCCACCCTTTAAACACACCCAATCACCTAACCACCCGCTTCCCTACCATCCCTTAGTAACACCCCAACCACCTTACCTTGCTCCCTAGGACCTGCCCCTTCCATTCTCAACCACCCCTTGACTCCACCTTCCATAGCTCCCTACCTTCCCATCCGTGACATCCCCTAGCTATCTCAACCGACCACCACTAAAACCCCTCCTAGTCGGCCAGCCACAACCGACTGTACCCAAGCCACCCGGCCAATTATACCCTCTTCCTTAAACCACCCCCTAGTCACCCCTTAGCTCCACCTTCCATAGAGCCTTCTCTACGCCTTAGTGACCCTCCCTAAACACTTCAGCCCGAGACACCATAGCAGCACCCTCCTAGCAGTCGGCAAGCTCCAAGGCGCCACACCCGTGCTCCTTTGTCACCCGGCCACAAACACCCTTGTCGTGCCATTCCGAGGAGCTTCCTCTTGCGGCCCAATGCGATGCCCAAGCCCAAGCTCAACCAAGTCACCTCCGGACCAGCTATAAGTAAGTGTCTAACTCGGTCCTCATTTGTAGACTTGCTTAAGTTAAATTAAATTTGATACGGGGTTGTAATAACGGAGCATTGTCTCCCCCCGCTTGTAATAACGTGGCTTGGCACACCCACACACACGTGCACTTGAGCCGACCTCGCTCTTAGTCGTGCACGATTTTGAACACACACGGGCCTAATCAGCCCTTAAGATATAAATTTATTTATATACTTTAAGTTGCGTGGGGTTTTGCTTAAGTTGTGTGTGTTGTCTTTCCATTCTCGCACTCACACACATTGAGCTTTCGCTCTTATTTGAAAGACCCAAGTAAGGGCCGTGTTATATTTTCCTTGGGTTTAATTTCATGTCGTGTGTGTAGTACTTCAATTCTCGCACTCACACACATTGAGCTTTCGCTTTTACTCCCAAGACCTTAGTTAAGGCCATATTGCAATTTATATTTGGGTTTAATTTCATGTCGTGTGTGTAGTATTTCAATTCTCGCACTCACACACATTGAGCTTTCGCTCTTACTCCCAAGACCTTAGTTAAGGCCATATTGCAATTTATATTTGGGTTTTATTTAAGTTGTGTGAGTTGTCTTTCAATATATACACAACACCCACGCAACACGTTGGCGACCTTTGGGCCCATATATATTATAAGTATTTCCCTTTCGGCTATGTCTTTAAGATTTGGGTTTTTAAGGTTCAGCAGTGTGCGTAGTCTTTACATATATACACGGCACACACTTGCACTATTGAGCCTTTCCGCTCATAAGATATAGCCATATTTCCCTTTTGCAATTTCCCTTCCGCAATTTCCCTTCGGCAATTTACATTACAAGTCATTTCCCTTCGGTATTGTCTTTTAAATTCGGATTTTCCCTTTGGAGTTGCGTGAGTTTGCATTGCATATACGCCATACCACGAGTTACGACGCATATTGCATCAAAGCAAACCCCATACTCCCGCTCAAAGTCGCCCCACTTAGGCTGAGTGTTCATAACACACACCTAGTTGGCCCAAAAAGGGATAAAAAGAAAGACTTAGGCACGTGCAAATCTACGTGAAATAAAATCTAAAAATCGTACAAAAACAACCCGAATCAAATACCTCAAACACGTTTTCGTAGGTTCTTATATTCCAAAACTCGATTTTTAAAAGCATACAGACTGACCCTTGCGCATCGGTGCAAGAAGGTCTGCGATGACAAGAGCTTGCTTGCTCACAGTCACCACGTTTGGAGTCAGGTTTAAAATTTTCTCTTCGCTAGCTTAAGTAAGCTAGCTGGTACGCCCTTTTGCTTAATTAGGACTTGGGCACACGAAAAGGTTCGCTTCAGGCCTAAGAACCAGGAGCAGGAATTTTCTGCGTCTACAGTGCTTAGAAACTTCAATTATGAAACAAGTATAACTTCATTTCACGTGAATAACAAGTGCTTTGAAAGAATTTGGTTTGTGCACTTTTGATTCAATACTTAAAATGAACAAGTCCTGAAAAATAGAGTATTTTGTTTTCAGGGTTTGTTTCTAAAATAGATCTGGACATGCTACAGGTCTCCAAAATTCATCAAAATTTTACCAAACTAAATCTGTAGTGTGGAGAACCTGGGCTTTTTATCTATCTAAATTTGGAAATTTATTGAATCAAAATTAAATATGGGAAGAGGATTGACTTACAAGCCCGGAACTACTCTATCATAGGAATATAAAGGCTCAAAGATGAGTCTGTATCTCAGTGATATGAATTCTGAATTTGATGATTTTAATGTTGTTGGAAAGATATCGATGTTAGCTTTCCAATTCATCAAGAATTAAGTAATTTGAACCCCTGTGGACAGAGATATGAGACTTTTACCAACCTCTATTTCAGGAAATCCAACTGTGTAGAAAGTGTTCAGATTTTGATTCGGCTTTTGCACAATTTTATTATGGGGTTACATGATCCTAAAATTCTTAAAAATTTTATTTCTACCTTGGGTGTGTAGATGATGCTCCTAAAATTTCAGCTCATTTGGATCATGGAATAAGAAATTAAAATTACAGTAATTAAAGATGCAAATATAGAAAACGGATTTTCAGTTTTTGTAGAGAATACATGCAAATGCAAAACTCACACCAAAGCAAATTGCAACAACTCTACTCCGAATTTAAATTGCTGAAATGTAAAGGAATTGAAAGTATTTACTAGCTTAAGCATAGAGGGGATTAGAAGTATAGAGTGTCTATAGTATATATTTGGGGTAGGAGTATAATCAAACAATTAGAGTGCAAGTGTGTGTTAAGGGTGTTTTATCCATCAAATGAAATTTGCAGTAACTCTAAATTATTACAACTTGGGGGGAGATAAAACTTCATTAATACAACCCCATTCAATGAATTAAAAGGAAGAAAACAAGATTTGTATTAAGCAAGAAAGGCACTTACACGAATTTTGGAATCAAAGGGTCGGGGATTCAAGAATGAATCCGGCCTTAGCCAAGTTTTCTTCCTTCAATCTCCCATAACTCTCACCTAGCTCCCTCTCCTTGAACCCTTCTTGAAATACACGACCCTCTCTTGCTGGAATTTTCCCTCACCTAGCTAGCACTCACCCCAATATGGCAGCCTCTCTCCAAGATATTTGAGAATGAAGAACCCGCCCCCCTCTTGGCCCCTTTTATAGGCCAAGGGGGGCTGGTTCTAGCCTCTTCTATGGGGCGCGTTGGACCTGTATTGAAGGGATGTTGATCCAATTCAACCCAGCCCCTAATGGTCCCTCCTTGTGTTGACATAAACCAACCCCATGTGGGCTGGTCTCCAAGTGAACCCGACCTTAACCTAGGTTCAATCGAGCTCAATGTGGACTGGCCAATGCTTGCTTTGGTTGCTTGATGCTTAGCTTGATCAATTCGGCCTTGTTTTGAATTTGCATTGGATGAAGTAGACTCCATACATTCGGTCCTTGGCTTGAATTGGATGTCTTAATATCATGTCATTTGGTAGAATGTGCTTCATCCGGCCATGTATTGATTTGGAATTGGCTTGTGCTTCATCCGACCATGTATTGTTTCAGAATTGGCTTCATTGCATCACGATCTTGGTCCAAGTCGAGCATACTTGACTTGATATCTCCTAGATAAGCTTGGCTCCATTATTTTCTTGTATTTGACTTGAATTCACCTTGAGATGCCATGGAATTTTTAATTTGATCAGGTGAGTCTCCATCCAATCTTGCTTTGCTTTTGAACCTGTACCAGGGTCTTTGTACGGGTCAAGGTTTGGATTCAAATGTGGGATTTGAAACTTTTTAACTTTTGAAAACATTTCTAAACAAATTGGATTCCAGACTTTAAAACTTTTGAAAGAGATCTCCGCACGAATTGAGTTTAAAACCTGACAAACATTTCTAAAGCTTTCTTTTGAAATTTTTCGAAACATTTTTATTTTGGGCATTTACAAAATGTTTTTCAAAAATTTCCTACAAAACCTCTACTAAGTAGTGGGTATTGAAACCCTAATGAGGGGAAATATGAAAAATTGGAAGTCCTTTTGATAGAAACTAAAAGGAGTTCCCTTTGAAAACGAATTTTGAAAACCCGAAATATCAAATGACATGGGATTGTCTTACTTGGGGTAGCCGGCCATCATAGGCTTCTCCTCAAGCTCATCCATTTCATAAAAGAGTCTCTAAACCTCACACTTCATTTGCATCACACACCCCATGCATGCATACATCCAAGGTCAGCCATGCATGATCATGTTAGGACTAGCACTCAGTGTGAGTCAAGTCCCCTTTGGCTAAAATCCCTCCTCTATGATCCAAGAAAAGGGTTTGATGAAATGAAGGATAATTTATATTCTTAAGGTAATTTGGGAAGTAAATGAAAAAGAGTATTTTATTCTTTGCCATTACCCAAATGAATTTGGATTAATGCCAAAGAGGGGCATCTCTAAACACCCTAAATAAATTTTTCTGAAAACACTCCCAACTTCAAAAACCCACTTGTTTTAAAAAAACCTTTTGCTTTAAAATGAAAATTTTAAATCTTTAAAATAAAGATTTTAAAAGGTTTTAAATTAAAACTAAAAGGATAACACCCAGAAGATTTGAGCAAATCAAGCAAAGATTAAGGCAATGGTTGGAGCATGCTTCAAGCTAGGATCGAGTTCGCGAAGGTCAAGCCGTGGAGCAAGGGAGTAGATCATGTCGAATCAAGGCACATCTTCATCCAAGATCAATTCAAGTGGATAGCCTCACCAAAACTAAACCTAGCTGAACTTGACTAAGTCCTAAGCTTGAGTCACTTGAGTTAAACATGAAGCATGACCTAGTTTAAATCAAATGCCCTGACCAAACTAAATTTTCCTAGCCTTGTCCACCATACATTCTTGGGCTAAACATCAAATGATACTCCTACCTAGCCTTGATTAAATGGGACGAGCCAACAAAGGAGGACACATCAAGTTGAAGAAGCAACTGGTTGCACTTGGAGACGTCTAGGACCTAGCCAACCATGGCTATGTGTATATGGTTTGAACCAACAACCAAATCACATGGGGCTGGTCCATATTTGACCAAGGGGGACCACTTATCCATGTAAACATGAAGACCTTGGGCTGGGTTTTTGGTCTTGCATCACCCGCCCCAAGGAAGGGCCTAGAAGAGCCCCCCTTGGCCTATAAATAGAGGCCAAGGGGGGGCATGAATCCCATCTAGACATCTTGGAGTGATCTTGTATCTTGGAGAGAGTTTGCAAAATGGCTGCACTTTGGGGCATCTTGGGAAGTCGTGGGCTGCTAGGAAAGGCTTGAGAGAGGGGAAGAGAGTGTAGGAATTAGGCTAAGTGCTGCCAATCAAGATAGAGTGAAAGTGAGAAAAAGAGAGAGTGAAAAGAGGGTAAGGTGAAGGCTATTTACCACCATTTGGGAGCCGATCCTTGGGAATCCGTGTAAGTATTCCTCTTCTTTGATTCATCTCCATCTCTTCTTCATATTCAATTCAAAATGGGTTGTATTAATGGAACTTTGTCTTCTCCTCATGATATAATAAGAAGTAGATGTGCTGAAATTTCTATTTCTTGCTTATGCACTCTAATTGTTTGTGTTCTTGATTCTACCTCTCTATATTTTATAAACACTCTATATCTTTTAATCCCCTCTATGCTTAATCTAATAGATATATTTCCATTCCTTTTCCTTCAGCAATTTACTTTGGTATGTTGTGTAGTTGCAATTTGAATTCGGGTGAGTTTGCATCACATATGTTCTAAAAACGAAATTCTGGATTTCAACATTCCTGCATATATTGATTGTTTTATTTTTCATTGCCAAACCGCTACTCCGATCACTCTGAAATTTGACAAATTGTATTTACACACACAATCCAACTTGTAATAAAATTTTCAAGAATTTTAGGGCCGTACAACCATGTATTAAAACTTGTGTAAGATCAAGAAAATTTTAGGAACTTTCTGTCAACTCTATTTTCTTATAATAGAGCCTAGGTAATCATCCCATAACTCTGTCTGTAGTTATCTAAATTTGGTGAAACTTGGTTCAGTGGAAGGAGACATTCATATCTTTCCAATAAGACCAAGTACACTAAAATTAGAGTTATAAGCACCGAGATACAGACCTATCTTTGGGTCTCTATAATTGTGTGACAAAACAGTTCGGAGTGTCTGAGTAGTGGCAATTTGTCGATTTAATTCTATATCATACCAATCCCAAATTTCAAAACAAAAAGTATCTTAAATCCACATTCCAGGCCGTGTCCTGTAAAATTTTCATGAATTTTGGAGATCTCTAGGTCAATAAAAAAAATTTGCTCTGAAAATAGAACCAGTTTCTATTTTTCATAACTTGTTGATTTTAAACTCGAAAACAAAGTACACGAGTTCCTTATTGTCAACACCTTATTTTTCATTTGGAATTGAAACTTCACCTACACATTTAAAATCCTCAAAGCACTTAGGCTGACCCTTGAACATCGGTTTAAGAAGGCCTAAAGCGAAAAGATCCCACTTAGCCACAATCACCAAGTCATATTTAAAACTTTTCTAGTTTTTGGAAACTAGCTGGCACACTCACGCAACGTAGTTTTGAAAAGATCACTTCAAGTCTCTATATAAGCTTGGAGTAAAATTTTCACATCTACACCAAATATATAATTTTTTGGGATTTTTTTCAAAAGAGGGTGTTCCATCAAACCTACAAAGAAAACACCATGAATTAGGCTCTAAACAAGAGGTCCAAGCCATAGGTTTTGGTGTTAGTGGGTTCTAGGGCACCCTTGACCCAAGTGGTCTTAGGTGGTGGCTCAGGAGGTATGGATGGGTTGTATCCTATAGACGTAAATTTGTATTTCAAACCCTATAGAGATTTGAAAAGAAATTCTCGAGACTACGTCGTGTGCGTGAGCATGACAGTTAGTTTACTCAAACTAACAAAGATACAATTTCTGATTTTATTAGACGATTGTGGACAAGTGAGTTCTTATCGACGTAGGCCTTCTTGAACCGATGCTCAAGGGTCAGCGTAGATGCTTGGAAAATTATTTGAAATTTTGAAAAACAAAATCCCAACTTAAAAGTTTTAGGAAATCGTGATTTAGTTCTTGACTTTGGAAAATTTCAGGTTCTGAAAAACAGAAACTGGTTCTGTTTTCAAAGACTTGTTATCTGATTTTTTAAAAATACTTCTGAGTTTCAAAAAATTCTGCAAATTTTACAGAAGGTAGACATTCATGTACAGAATGAGAAAATATTTTTATTTTGGGTTTTAATCTAAAGATTATCATAATTAAATCTAGAACTAAACATCATTCAAGCACACAGAACAGACCTATACCAAAACAGCAGAGGTTCAGAAAAACTGAGATATTTTGGTACTCAGACCTTCAAATTTTATAAAATTAGTTTTTTTGGAAAGGTGTAGATGTTTGCTTTCCAAAGAAACCATTTTCAATTGATTTGTCTCAATATGATCAGAGATATTCAAAAAATAGCAGACATATATCACAAAAATTTCTGACTTTTCAGAACCTGTTATGGTTTTTGTAAATCTTTCCATATTTAATTGACAATGTTTAATAATGTATAAAATCTTAAAAATTTTACCAGATGTTCATGCATATGTCTAGTTTATATTAGCCAAATCTTGACTTGTTTGGAGGAGTAGACAATTACAGATAAATCTGTGATTAGACATGTGGAGAGTGCAGTTTGGAAATTCCATATTTTTAGCAAAGTGTGTATGTGTTCTAGTTTCAACTTAAACGAACCTTTAGCTTAATGATCAGCCTTAACCTGTAGCAAAGTGTGTTCTAGTTTCAACCCATTGAAGGATCCTTTGTTTTCATCAATATATTCACCGGAATATGCAAACTTAGCCTGACTTTTCACCTGTTTCATTCACTGTAAGATGAAGGAAGGAGGATAACCTATGGCGGCCGGCAGCGGAGGCTCTGTAGCAGGGGTTCAGAGGTAGACCACAACCTCTTTGTTCCTTCTTTCCCCCCCTTTTCTCTCTCTCTCTCTCTCTCTCTCTCTCTCCTTTCTCTCCCTCTCTTTCTCTCCCACTAGATTGTCCACCGTGTTAGGATCTGCGGCTGCGGTAAAGGGTGGATTTTGGGAATTGGTGGCTAATCCTATGGAGCTGTCTTGGCTCCCTTTTTATAGGCCATGGGTTGCCTATCACTTGCAGCTGTTGATAAGGCAACTTACCTTATTATGATGGGTTGTAATAAAGCAAGAGAGTTGTCCAAAATCTTCCAAATTCAGTCGATATTTACTGTTGTTCTTGCTGGAATCGTATTGGTAATTGTTGTTGTTCATGCTAAAATCGGAAGAGTGTTGCTGGTTTTGGTAGATGGTCATGGCATTCCAAATCAGGCCCACGTCTGATACATCTTGCCAAATTAGACCACACGTGATGGTTGCTTTGTTGCTGTACACGACTAAGATTGCAAGTGATGGTTGCTTTGTTGCTGAACTTGATTAATTTTGGGAAGTTGTTGTCATCGTTGATCTTGGCCAAGATTGGAACTCATGCTAAAATCGGTTGCATTTGCCTTGTTACTGTCCATTTGATAAGATCGACTGAATTTGGTAAGATGTTGGTTTTCTAGAAGCTGTTCACTTGCTGAATTCATTTGCTAAATTTAGCCACCATTATGGAATCGGGTGAGGCTTGATGTGGTCAAATTTGATATGGTAATGAAGCTACACTCATCAACATGGCTGAATTCGGTTGGGGCTGAAAAGGGCAGGTGACATTTACTGGTTCTCACTTGCTAAAATCGGTTGGACACATTCGGTGTTGGTAAGTTGCCCAATTCGGCTGAAACCAACTGCCATTCTTATCCACCTTTCTGCTGCAATCAGTTGAGGTTTGAAAAAGGTAAGTGGTTACCTATTTGATGAAATCGTCCAGCCCCTAACACGTGGTAGATTGGCCTTGTGACTTACCAAATCATGGACCCAAGCTACTTATGGCAAGTTCCGTAATTTGTCTATGTTTGAAGTTGGTAAGTTCTTTCTTCGTAGCTTGCCGAGTCAGGCATCACAACTTGCCAACTTGATCCACTTTCCTTTCTCAAGTGTCACCCTTCCTTCCTTGAATGCTGACTTTCCTTTTTGGATGACTTTCTTTTCTGGGTACCGACTTTCTTTCTTGAACGTCGACTTTTCTTTCTGGATGCTGACTTTCTTTTTTTGTACCTGAAACTAAAAATGACAAATTACCTTGTCCAACAATACTAAAATTGGCAGGTGCTTGGTCGTTGCCTTTTTTCTTGTACATACCATCTCCTCTTTCTGGGGAATTTGCCTCCTTCTGATCCGAATTTATATATGGTAGGTTTCAAACACTTCATAAAAAAAATATTTTATATTTGAAAACATCAAATTTAATGAAATCTTCAAATATTGCTTTGGAAAAGCACTGCGTGTCATTCCCAGTTTTTGTTTGCAAGGGTGACCTACTTTTGCTCCGTGAGTTAGTCTATAACCACTTTGACCATTTACCCCTTTTCATGGGTGTGGGCTATCGAACCACTTTAACCACTTCAATGGGTGTAAGGTGTCGAACCACTTTAACCTTGGGTATCAGGTCTTTGAATGAGACCCTTCTCAATTGGGCGAATTTCTGAGGTCTGGTTTGATTTAATTTATTTTTGAATATCAGGGGTTTTGGAATTTCATAAATTTATAATTTGTAAACATTTTGGGTTTGATTCCCAATGTTATATTTTTCATTTCTTTATATAAAAGAAATTGTTTGAAATCATCCTTTCTTTGAAGGCAATCATTTAAAAAGACAAAATCTTGCCAATTTGGTCTTGAGGGTAAAATCATTATTTTCATAAAATTTTGTCCAAATTCGAATTTTGTAAAAGGGATGAAATATTTCATCATTTTGAGGCTGCCATAAAATTTTGATACCAAAACGAGCTCAATTGATGCATTTTATTTAAAAACCCAAAGCTGCCAAAAATAGTCAATTTTTTAAAAGGTAAAACTTTTTTATTTGAAAATTTTTGAGTGTTTACATATCCCAATCCATGTAGATTTGGGTTTGGAAGTGGCAAGATGGGCTCTAACCTACCTTGGCTTTGGGCTCCTAGACCTTGGTACGGTGTATATCCCATATTCAATATCATATTGAAGTGGCAAGATGGGCTCTAACCTACCTTGGCTTTGGGCTCCTAGACCTTGGTACGGTGTATATCCCATATTCAATATCATATTCCAAGGCTTCTTGAGTTTGGAAATTTTTTTGTAAAGTGTTGTAGACGCGCGAAAATCCCCGCCTCTTCGTCCCTACCGGGGGCTTGGAGTGGATCTTCTCGTGCGTCTAAGGCCTATGTATACAAATAGGGCGTGCCAGCTAGCTTACTTAAGCTAGCGAAGATATTTTGAACACTGACTTCTAAACGTGGCGACTGTGAGCAAGTAAGCTCTTGTCGTCGCAGACCTTCTTGCACCGATGCGCAAGGGTCAGTCTGTACGCTTTGCAAAAATCGAGTTTTGGGGAGAAAGTCTACGAAGCGATTCGAGGTGTCTATTTCGGGTCTTTATGATGCGATTTGCATATTTTAGATCACGTGGATTTGCACGTGCCTAAGTCTTTTCTTTTATCCCTCTTCGGGCCACCTAGTTTGTGTGTTATGAACACTCCACTACATGGGCGAATTCGAGCGGGGCTTGCTTTGATGCAATATGCGTCCTACCTCGTGGTATGGCGTAGATGCAATGCAAACTCACGCTACTCCAAAGGGAAAACCCGAAATGTAAAGACAATACTGAAGGGGAAATAACAGAAGGGAAATAACCGAAGGGAAATAACCGAAGGGAAATAACCGAAGGGAGAAGGGAAATATGTGTATATATCTTATGTATATGAGCCCTTACTCGGGTCTTGCAAATAAGAGCGAAGGCTCAATGTGGGTGCGTGCTTGAATTGAAAGACTTACACACACGACATGAAATTAAACCCAAATATAAATTGCAGTATGGCCTTGACTAAGGTCTTTGGGAGTAAGAGCGAAGGCTCAATGTGTGTGAAAGTGCTTGAATTGAAAGACTTACTCACACGACATGAAATGAAACCCAAATAGTATAGGTCGGCCCTTACTTGGGTCTTTCAAATAAGAGCGAAAGCTCAATGTGTGTGAGAGTGCTTGAATTGAAAGACTTACTCACACGACATGAAATGAAACCCAAATAGTATAGGTCGGCCCTTACTTGGGTCTTTCAAATAAGAGCGAAAGCTCAATGTGTGTGAGAGTGCTTGAATTGAAAGACTTACTCACACGACATGAAATGAAACCCAAATAGTATAGGTCGGCCCTTACTTGGGTCTTTCAAATAAGAGCGAAAGCTCAATGTGTGTGAGAGTGCTTGAATTGAAAGACAACGCACCCAACTTAAACAAAACCCTTCGAAAATGAAAGTATATATGTACACTTATATATTAGGGGCTGATTAGGCCCGTGTGTGCTAAAAATCGTGCACAACTAAGAGAGTGCACGTGTGTGGTTGTGCCAAGCCACGTTATTACAAGCGGGGGGAGACTATGCTCCGTTATTACAACCCCGTATCAAATTGAATCTCAAGCAAGTATACAACTAAGGACCGAGTTTAGACACTTACGAGTAGCTGGTCCGTAGAGGTCTTGCTTGGGCGTGGACTTGGCTTTGGGCTGCAAACGGGAGCTCCGCGAAGGTAGGTGATCAAAGGGGCTGGCCGGCTGCAAGTGGGGCGCGGGATAGGCGCCTCGAAGGTGGCCGGTGGCAAGTAGATGGCGGCTCCAAGTAGGGGTTTAAAGTGGCTGAATGAGTGGATTCTTAGGGTCACTAGGGGAGTTGAGAGTTTAGGGAAGCTGGACCTAAAAGGTGAGCTGGTGGGAAAGGCCGAATGGGACACCTAGGGGAAGGCCGAATGGGAGATGATGGCTAGGTAGTGGCCGACAGTTTGGGTTATACCAGGTTCGGCTAGGTTGAAGTGGTGGTGACAAAGGGGCTGAGATGAAGGTGGGATGGGTGGCTAAGAGTGGAGAGGAGGTAGAGAGGGGCTTTGAGGGAGTTTGGGGTACTTACCGAATGGGGAGAGGTGGCGGATGAAGTGGGAAGCAGGCGGGCAGGTGGCTGTTGGCTGGTTCGGTTGGGTGGAGGTGATGGCGTCCGGCTGAGGGGTGGTGGTGGTGGATGGAAGAGGGAAGGTGGCGGAGCAGGTGGCGGCTGGTGGAGCAGATGGAGCAGGCGGAGGTGGGGAGTGGTCCCGGCTGGGTGAGAGAAGGGAGAAGGAGAGGGCCCGGCTGGGTGAGAGAAGGGAGAAGGAGAGGGCCTGGCTGGGTGAGATGGTGGTTCCCACTTGGAAAACCCGCCCACAAGGAGGGGGGGTTTAAATAGGGGATGGGTAGGTCGGTTAGGGCTGGGCTATGGGTAGTGGTTAGGTGGTTTAGGTAGGGTGGTATGTAGATAAGGTGGGCTGGAAGGGGTTGGGCCAGATATTTTAAAACTAGGGGTTTGGGTAAATCGTGGGCTAAGGGTGGTTTAGGGGTTTAGGGTTAGGTTAGGTGGTTGGGTTTTAGGGTGAGGTTTAGTGAGCTAGGTTAGGTGGTTAGGCTAAGTTTAGGCTAGGATTAGGGAAATTAATCTAGGTTTAGGGAAGGATTAGGGAAGTGGGTTAGGTGATTAGGTTGGGATTAGGACGGGATTAGGGAAGTGGGTTGGGTGATTAGGTTCAGATTAGGGGTGGATTAGGGGTTTAGGCTAGGTTTAGGCATTTTGGGCTAGGTTTAGGTGAAGGAGCTCCCTTAGCATGGCCCATAGACCTTGATCACCCCATGTTGGTGCAGCCCTAGGTTAGGTTTTAGCTAATTACAAGCTTAAACCCACTCAATTAGGCTAACCCACATGATTAACCCAAACTTGACACACAAGTCAAGCTTAATACAACACTCTTGATATTTTTCAACCCCACTCTCTCTCATGCCCAATATCCCACGTGAAACTCAAGTGGGCCCCACCTCCATTTATGAGAAGGTGATGTGGGCCATGGATATGGATATTGGATTGGATCTTTGGATCCAAATCCAAATCCAAGTCCACATATGGGTTTGGATTGGAATCTGGATATATATGGTCCAGATTCCATCCAAACTGAACTCTGACTCCTTCGAGCTGGGTTCGAGATGGACGATTTGTGCTGGGCCTGACAGCATCAGTACTCCGTCTGCGTTGGGTCTTCGCCAACATAGTCGTCCGCCTTCGTTTCTGCCTTCCGGAGATGACTTCAAATGATATTTTGGTAAGAACAGGGTCTTGGACGTTCGAGATCCTAGGGTGTGAATGTGATACAAGAGTTGCTGTGTCGGGCTCGACATGTGCTCCGGTTCCGGGCTCTTCTTAGCTCTCCTGGTCCTGTCTTGATCGGGCCAAGCCGCTTTGGGGTTTCAAAAACGTGTTTTAAAAGGTTTTCAAAAGCTATATTATATATTTTTGAAATACAGAGTTTAAAACATATGTACAGGGTTGTTTGGAAGGCTCCTAGGTTTCCAAACTCAAAAATGGCCCTTTGGAGCTACTTTTATAAAACCAGATGGATTTTGAGAAATTCGTGGGATTTTGGGGTGTTTACAAGTGTATGGCCTTGGAATCAAGTGTCATCAATATCATGGATATACAAACGACTTGGTTTGGCTAAGAGTTTGGAGGTATGGGTTAGAGAGGATTTAGGCTTTCTTAGGATACACACAACCCTAGGGGAAGATGGTTCTATGAGTTTTGGAGTTGGGGGTGGCTTGGGCGTCCCTAGAAGATGGAAGACTCTAGGGGAGAATGACTTCACATGTTTGGGGTTGCCTAGGAGGTTGACGACTCTATGGTGAGGGTCTCCTAGGGGGTGGTCGACTAAGGATGGGTGAGGCATCTCCATAGCGTCCTCATTGAATGGATGACTTGATATACAAGGGAAATTTCGAATTCCCTTAAGGTAAGGGTGGTCTTCTCAAGGACTACCACCACTTGGTTATCCATGGGATTTTCACACACTTGTGAAAGGTCAAAGGAACGGCTCAAAGACTATGAATCCAAGGCCTTCCTAGCAATAGGTTATAATGGGGGTTTATGTTTAAGACATGAAACAACCCCGTGTATTGGATGTCCCCTATCTCCATGGGCAACTCGATGGCTCCTAGCGGATGGGATGAATTGCCATCGTATCCAGTTATGACGATGGGGCTCAATTCTAGCCTAGACATAGTAACTCCTACTTGAAAGGCCACATGAAGAGGAAGAATGTTTAGACCTCCTCTCCCATCGACCAAATACTTGCCTACAGTGTGGTGATTCAAAACCACCTCTATATGCAAGGCTTAGTTATGGGCTATATTTGGTCTCTCTAATTCATCCTCCATGAACACGATAGGGGCCTTGGCACATATTGGGGAGACCAAGAAGGATAGGGACTCGGGAGTTATGGATGGGTTAACCTTGGCTCTTTCTAGGATTCCGTCTAAAACTCGTCTATGTTTAGGTGAAGTTTGTATCAACTCTAAGATAGACATGTTTTTGAGAAGTTTTGAAAGATGAAATTCCAAATCATATGGGGTTAACACAACACCCTTACCTTTGTCCATGCCATGAGATGCATTAGGGATGCATGTTTTTGAAGGGTCAAGTAAGACGACCGCTTTCTTGCTAGCATTTTTAGCTAAGTGTGGGGGTTGATAGATCCTTCCGGACCTAGTCACCTCATCTACACCTTCACTACTTGCTTGGCTTTTTTTATTATGATAGAAGGTGGTGTGTGGCAAGTAGTGTATACCATATGCAATGCATGTTCCATCCCATGAGCCTTGAGTGGAAGAAGACATACCTCTTTTCCTTTCTCGCTTGTGCTTGCATGATTGGGAAAATGTTCCTTTAAGATCGCTTGGGAGGGCTCCGGTTCCTCCGAGACGTGGAGCCTTCCTTGCTCTATCAAGTCCTTGATTTGGTATAGAAGAGCAAAACATTTACTTGTATCATGGCCCTTGAGCCTATGATACTTGCAAAATTTGTTCAAAAACTTTTCCTTTAGGGGTGTCCCTTCGGGAAGAGCCGGGAGAGTGATCAAACCTTGGGCTAAGAGGATGTCTAGGACTTCCGTGATTGGTTGTCCTAGCTATGTAAATTCCCTCTTTTCAATTTTTTTTGAGTTTTTCGAACATGTTTTCGTTCAAAAGTTCAAGAGGGTCCGACCGAGCTTGGCTTTACATGACATTTGCAACTTTTTGGAGTTTTGCCCCACTGTTAGACACATATGGCCCATATGCCCCTTGTTTCAAAACAGGTTTTTTGAAAGCTCCTCCCCTTCCACAAATCCTCGTAAACTCCTTTTTTCAAGTTTGCTTCGAAGAGCGAAGCCTTCTTTATAAGTTTTTGAAAACTCAAAATCTCATGAGGTGAGAGGAGAGCTTTTAAATCATTTTTGAAATTTTCAAGGATGAGCATTACACCACATCCTTCAGATATGGGCTACTTTACTTGCCCCAAGAGTGACCTCCATCTAACGATGAATGCGTGTGCATCCTCGTTAGGTGCTTGCTTTGTATCTCTCAAGGTGTTTAAAGTGGGTGTCATTTCAACATTGTGGGAAAATCTTTGCATGAATCTATTCACCAACTCCTTGAAGGTGGCGAATTGGCTCAAGTCGTATGAAGCCAACCATTTAGAGGCATTTCCCTTGAGAGAGAGGGGGAACCAGTAAATCCATTTTGAAGAGTCTTTCTTCCTTTTGTATGCCCTTCGAGAAAAAAGTTGAAGGTGGGATCTAGGATTCCCACTTCCATCATACCGATGAAAATTCGGTATGTCATCGTCACTATCGGTTTGATAATCGGATGATAGAAAATCCGATAGTGCGTATGCTCTTTTCTCTTTGGTTTGGCCTCTCAACAATTGTTGCAAGGCCTTTCTATCTTTCATCATGAATGACTCCGACTCTTGTTCCTCCTCTAATATAGAGGTCACTTTGGGTTTTCTCGGATGGTTAGATTTTCTATGGCCATGAGAGGAGCAAGATTCCACTGCCTCAGCCTCCTGGTTTATAGCGGCGATTTTTTCCTCCATTTCTCTCATGATTTTCCTTTTTAGGGAGGCAAGCATGTCCCCTTTCAAAATTTCTTTTGAAACTTTTTCGAAAACCGACTTGTAGAGTGTGAGACTCGACTTGACACTTCACAAGATCCTTTTGAACTAGATATACTTGAAATTTGTAAAACCTGTGCACAAGAGAGGTATTAACACCAAAGTTTTGAAGAATTGGAGTTTCAAAAATCACCTAAGTTTGAAATCCTAAAAGACTCATGTCCCATCAAGCATGCCAATTCTATAAATGTGAAAATTTTACTCCAAGCCTATGTAGAGACTTGAAGTAATCTGTTCAACACTACTTCTTCTGCGAGCATGCCAACTAGTTTTCAAAAACTAGCAAAAGTTTAAATCTGACTTTGGCGATTTGTGGCTATGCGAGATCTTTTCGCTTTAGGCCTTCTTGAACTGATGCTCAAGGATTAGCCTAAGCACTTTGAGGATTTGTATGTGAGATTTCAAATTCACTTGAAAAGAAACTTGAGAAAACGTGAATCAACTTGTGCACCAAGTGTTTTGGAAGATAAGATTTCATCAAGTGTTAAAAAACAAAAACTGGTTCTATTTAGACCTTGATTTCTGATTTTATTTCAATATCTTCCAAATTTCCAAAAATCATGAGAATTTAACAGTGATCATATCCTTGTGTGAAGCTTCCAAAACTATTTTTGTTTTATTTTTGGGAGCTATGGTGATACAAAATTAAATCAGGAAAGCATCTCTTCTCAGACACTCAGAATTGTTTTGTCAGAGAAATACAGAGACCAAAAGATAGGTCTATACCTTGGTGCTCAGAGCTTTGATGTTAGTGTACTTGTTAGAAAACTATAGATATCATCTTTTCAATGAACCAAGTTTCACCAAATTTGGACAACTAGAGACAGAGTTATGAGATGATTATGCAGACTCTCTTTTAGGAAAACAGTTTTGACATAAACGATTCAGGATTTTTCCTGATCTTACATATCTTTTATTACATAGTTGCACGACTCTAAAATTAAGTGGGCTTCTATATATAGATACTGTTTGCCAAATTTCAAATTAATCAGAGTAGCAATTTAGCAATGAAAAATAAAGCAATCAACATATGCAAGAATGCTGAAATCAGATTTTCTGGTTTTTATAACATACGTGATGCAAACTCACCCAAATTTAAATTGTAACAACACAACATCCCAACATAAATTTGCAGCACTTGCCTACCTTTCTACACTTCGAACAGAAGCTCACGGCCCTCACCTTCCCCTTTCTTTCCTCTCTTCTTTTCTCACTCTTACTCTCTAAACTTGCAGCTCTTGCCTACCTTTCTACACTCCCTTCCCTTCTCTCCACTCTTCCCTAGAGGAAACTCACGAAAATCCTAGCCCAAGGTGCAGATTATTCAACTCTCCAATGCCCCAAGCTTCCAACATGTCAAACCCATCCCCCTTGGCCTCTATTTATAGGCCAAGGGGGGGGGCCTTCTTCTAGGCCCTTCTTTGGGGCGGTGCTCCATGACCCAAATCCAGCCCATGCATTGATAATCACATGGCCTTGTGGTCTCCATTTGGTCAAGGCTAGACCAATCCCATGTGGGCTGATTCTTGGCTCAAATTAAGTGCACCTAGGCATGCCCGGTTGGACCTAGGTGCCTCCAAATGCACTTTGCTAGGCTTGATGTGTTGCTTTGATTGAACTCCTTTATGGCTCGTCCCATAACTTCTTACTTTGCTTGATATAACTTGATTTGGTTCATAGGCTAGAAAGTCCTCAGATTGACCCTAGCCCTCCCTTGGTGCAGCCGAACGAACCTAGTGCAGCCCACGATCTTCAAGACTTGGTAAGGTGTGGTCTTGTGCCCTTTTTCGAGCCCATTGAGTCAAGCTTGGCCTAGGTGTCCTTGTATGCTCGAGCCATGTCTTCATGAAGCCCTTCCTTGACTTTCCTTTGGACATTTCGAAATCTTCATTTGAGGATTTTGTGAAAAATTCTTGATTCAAGACAAGGGTTCAAAACAAGCAAATTTTCAAATTTGAGAGTGTTTTTAATTTATTTAATGTGTTTACAAGTAACACCAAGAGAGGTTCCCTTGTCACTACCTCCTTCAACTTGTCAAAGACTTTCTGGCATGACTCCGTCCAGTCCCAAGTCTGACCCTTTTTCAATATATCCGTCAAGGGGACTGTGAGAGCAACATATCTCTTGATGAACCATAAGTAGTAGTTAGCCAAACCGAGAAAAGAACGTAAGTCCATTAGGCTCATTGGAGGTTGCCAGTCATTAATAGATTCAATCTTCCTCTCATTCATCCACATTTTTTTGTTGCCAATCACATGGCCTAGAAAATCGATTTCTGTCTATCCAAATTAATACTTTTCTCGTTTGATAACGATTCTACTGCAACAGCTTGAAGATTGTCCGCATGTGGTAAATGTGCCATGGAAGCACTATACAACACTATATCATCTAGGTAAACGATGACAAATTGGTCAAGAAACAAATAAAATATATTGTTCATCTAAGTTTAGAATGTAACTATAGCATTCGTCAGTCCGAATGAGATCACCAATAACTCATAGGCAGGGCAATGAGTTATGCATGTAGTCTTCTACTTATTTCCCTCAACGATCCACACCTGCTAGTACGCCGAATTAGATTTAACTTCGAGAAGATCCGTGCCTATCCAAGTTAGTCGAACAAGTCCGCAATAAAAAAAAAGGATACTTGTTCTTCACCGTTAGCTTGTTTAGGGTGCGATAGTCCACATAAATCCATTTTGATCAATTGTGCTTGGTCTGGAAGAGAATGGGCATGTAAGGGTGCTTTTGAGGGTCTTATGATATCGATCGCCAACATTTCATCTAGTTGTTCCCTTAGCTCTTTTAGCTATACCAGCGGTGGTCTAGCTCCAAGCTTTAATGCAATTTGATGGCCAATTTCCCTTTGAGGTGGCTTTGGGAGTTTTTTGAGCATCATATTGTCAAACTCCCTTAGCACTCCATCAAGTTCTTGAGGTGCCCCATGTTGGGTGCCCCTATTTAAATAATATATTTTTATGTTCTTTTTTATATTTTATATTTATTTTAAATCATGTAATCATATAAATCTAAACCTGGGCCATTTTGGCCCTAGTACGTAAGGACAAGCCCCGAAGGGGCCAACCAATGGCCAGTAGCCATTGGGGATTAGTTGTTCCCTCTCTCACTCATTCTATTTTACTCTCATTTTCTCTTCTATAAATAAACTCTCAATGTAGATATTCAAGTAAGACTTTTGTGGTTGTAAACACCCCAAAAACCCAAATACTTTTCAAAACCAAATGCCTGGTTCGAAAACTAGTTCAAAAGATAAGAATTTTCGAAAAACTCAGGAAATCAAAACATTTCAAAATTCTGTTTTCCAACCCTGTTTGAAACATGAAAAATCTTGAAAATGGACGAAAGTCCTATTTTTATGAGAGACCAGACGAACAGATGAAGCCTGGCTCAAAACAGTCGCAAAAGAATCAAAAAGTTCAAAGGTCAAGCCCAACCCGATGAAAAGTGAATTTCGAGGACGAAAAAGAAGCCCAGGCCACAAACGCATTTCAAGCCTGAAGCATCAAAGGCCAAGCCAAAAGCATCTCTAAAATCACGGAAAATCCAAGTCAAATGCAAGAAGAAACAGTCGAAACAGAGTCAAGAAAGACGAAAAGAAGCTTGGACGATGAAAATGGGAAAAACCCAGCGTAAGACGGAATCTTGATGAACTCAGGACCCGCACGAAGCATCCAGCTTGAAACGCCAGAAAGGACTGAAGAAGAGAAAAATTTGGATCAAATTTGGATCCAAAAATCTAGATCCAGATCCAAGATCCATATCCAAACGAAACTTGGATTGGATTGGATCCGGATTTTAGAGACCAACAAAGGATCCATATCCACACAAGGGGCCTATAAAAGGACGTGAGTGGGCTGGCTTTGAAGTGGACGATTTTTCCAGCACTTCACGTGGATAGTTGGGGGGGAAAAGAGAGAGAGAGAGAGAGAGAGCGAGAGAGAGAGGAAGGTCAACAAAAGGGGCTGGCCTTCCCCTCTTGTTTTGTAAAATTGTGGGTTGGTCTTGTGGGCTGCACTCAAGTGCAAGTGAGAGCATCTCATGCCTTGCATTTTGCTGGAAATGGAGAGAAACTTGGCGGCATTGGATGGGCTGTCTTCAATGGGGATTGGCTGCGTTGGAAACGAGATCAAATGGGCTGATAGGTTGTCAAGGTAAGCCCCTAAAATCCTGCCCAAAGTCCCTTCTTTTCGTACCTCTCAAAACCACCTAAACCCTAAAAAGTAAAGACGTCCAAAGTCCAGCCAAGATGTTGGCCGAACTTCACTAAAGGGACGATCCTAGTTCTACCTAAGACTACCCTAATCTAGAACCATACCCAGCTCGGCCATTGGCTGGCCAAGCTCACCTTAGATCCCTCCCAGCCAAACCATCTAGCACTAAACCACCTAAACTATTTCCTAAACCAAAACTACTCCTAGAGACCTAGCCAAAACCGAGTGTCTAAAACACTCGGTTCCTTCCTTTGGACGAACCCGTTTTCACCCATCTAGCTAGCTGAGTTCATTTTAGGTTTTGCCCTAAACTAAATCCATTACCTAAGTTAGATCCTAACCAAAAGAACTAACCTACACCTACCCAGCTCGGCCACCCTCTGGCCGAGCCACTCCCTTAGGATCTCACGTGAGATCAAACACCCAACATCAGCCCAAGCTCGGCCACCCTTTGGCCGAGCATTGCCCTAGAGCTTACCTTAGGATTCCCCCTAAGATCACTCACTATCCCTAAACCACTTATCCACAATCGCCCCAAAAGTCAGATATTTTCAAAAAAATCACTTCACTAGTTTGAGAAAGCTAGCTGGCACGCCCTTTTTAAAAGCAACGTAAGCACGAAAAGATTCGCTTCAGGCCTAAGAACCCGGAGTCGAGGATTTTCCGTGTCTACAGATTTGGCACGCCCGGTGGGACGTGGGTCTTTAGGAAAAATTGATACAAAACAAACCAATCTCTAAAAACATCGTTTGTTTTCAAAAGTGTTTTAACTCTTTTGTCTTCTTGCATTTCATAGTTGGATTTAAAAGCGTCGGAGTCATGTCGAGTTCAGACTCCAATGAAGTGTCTAGCCGGTTCTCATGCTCTTCAAGTTCTCATTCTAGAAGATCTTTGAAAAATCGAAAACAAAAGGAGGAAGAGTTAAGAAAAGAATACGAGGCCAAGGTCGCTGCTCTCAGCCAAGAGGCTGAAGCAGCTGATTCATGTTCGTCATATGGCGAACCAATAAAGGCCAAAAAGAAGTTTGGAAAAACTCATAAAAACAAGGAGACCTCCGAGATAGAAGGCAACCCATACCTCGATTCCTTCACTCACAAGGATCGAAAAGCCCTACAGCAGTTGCTAAAAGGGCAAAATAGAGAGAAAACAACGTACGTCCTGTCTGATTTTCTCCCTTTAGATTACGAAACAGACAGCGACGACGAAATACCGAATTTCCATCGGTATGATGGCACGGGAGACCCTAGGTCTCACCTACAGCTTTTCTCTCGTTGAGCCCACAAGAAAAAGAAGGACTCGATGAAATGGGTATATTGGTTCCCCTTATCCCTCAAAGGCATAGCTTCTAAATGGCTGGCTTCCTACGATTTGAGCCAGTTCGTAACTTTTGAAGAGTTAGCGAACTGCTTCATGCAAAGATTTTCACACAACGTAGAAGTCACGCCTACATTGAATACTTTGAGGGATACGAAGCAAGGTATGAACGAAGATGTGCATACATTTATCGTTCGATGGAGGTCTCTCCTTGGACAAGTACGAGAACCCATATCCGAAGGATGCGCAGTAATGCTCATCCTGGACAATTTCAAAACTGAATTGAAAACTCTTCTTTCTTTACATGAAATCTCTACTTTCCACAAACTGATTAAAAAAGCATCTCTTTTTGAGACGAATTTGAAAAAAGGGGTTTACGACCACATGTGGAAAGGGAGCGTAAACCCAAAAACTCGCTTGGAAAAGCCTGGCAATTACGGGCTACCCACCATAGACAAAGGGGAAAAGCCCCACAAGATCACCAATGTCCGGGTAGATCCAAGGCTGGCGAGCACTTCAAAGAATTTCGAAAATTTTGAAAACAGAAAAGACAAAAAAATGCAAAAACCATTTGAAAAAAGGGAGTATACTCCACTGGGGCAACCTGTGTCGGAGGTCCTAGACCTCCTACTCGCCCAAGGCATGATCGAACTCCCTGAAGTCCCCGAGGGAATCACTTCCAAAGGGAGGTTTTTGAATCGATTTTGTAAGTATCATCGGCTCAAAGGCCATGATACAAAGCAGTGTTTTTCCCTCCTAAACCAAATCGAGAACTTGATAGCAGAGGGCCGGCTCCAAGTCACTGAGGAACCGGAGCCTGCCCAAGCTATTTTCAAAGAACCCTTCCCTAATCATGCAAGTACCAGTGGGAAGGGCAAAGAGGTATGTGCTCTCACGATTTCAAAGAGTCTAGCGCGTACATATAAGTCTGGTTTTTCCGCTTGTGCATCTACACTCATCCTTCGTAGGAAACCCGCCCAAGTAGTGATTCGGGGACCACCAAGAGTTCCGTCTCCGATTAAACCAGTTTTGAAAACTCAAGGTACTCCAAAACAGTCGATTAGAGCCATCTTAAGCACGAACCCTAGGTTGATCGTGGGGGAAGTGACAAGATCCGGGAGGATCTATCAACCCCCACATCTACAAAATGCTAAAAAAGTGGTCAGTGTGCCTGGCCCTTCAAAAGCGTGTATTCCTGGAGTTCTGCCCAAAACGGACAATGGAAAAGTCGTTTTAAACTTGTATGATTTCGAAAACCATCTTTCAAAGATTCCCATTAACATGTCCATCCTAGAGCTGATACAAACCTCGCCTAGGCATAGACTCGTGTTAGAGAAAATTCTAGAAAGAGCAAAGGTTAGTTCGGACATAACCCCAGAATCCTTGTCCAATCAAGTGGCGTCCATAGGTGCAAAAACACCTATCATGTTTTCGGAAGAGGATCTCGAAAGACCCTATGAAACCCATAATCAGGCCCTACACATCGAGGTGGTATTAAATCACCACTCTCTAGATAGGTGCCTAGTTGACGGGGGAGGAAGGCTCAACATCCTTCCACTTCACATAGCACATCAGATTGGAGTCACCTTAACTTCCATAAACCCAAGCACCATCGTAATCACTGGATACGATGGAAATGTGTCCAGACCTTTAGGATCCGTTGAACTTCCCATGGAAACGGGAGGGATAGCTCACGTGGGGGTATTCCATGTTTTGGACATTGTAAACACCCCGAAATCCCACGAATTTCTCAAAATCCATCTGGTTTTATACAAGCAGCCCCAAAGGGCCATTTTGAGTTTGGAAACCCAGGAGCCTTCCAAACAACCCTGTATATATGTTTTAAACTATATCTTTCAAAAACATACGATATGGCTTTTGAAAACCCTTTTAAAACATGTTTTGAAACCCCAAAGTGGCTTGGCCCGATCAAGACAGGACCAGGAGAGCCAAGAAGAGCCCGGAACCGGAGCACCTGTCAAGCCCGGCACAACAACTCTTGCATCTGATTCACACCCCAAGATCTCGAACGTCCAAGACCCTGTTCTTACCAAAATATCATTTGAAGTCATCTCCGGAAGGTAGAAACGGAGGCGGACGACCATGTTGGCGAAGACCCAACGCAGACGGAGTACTGATGCTGTCAGGCCCCGCACGAATCGTCCGTTTCAAACCCAGCTCGAAGGAGTCAGAGTTCAGTTTGGATTGGATCTGGACCATATATATCCAGATCCCAATCCAAACCCATATGTGGACTTGGATTTGGATTTGGATCCAGAGATCCAAGCCAATATCCATATCCATGGCCCACATCACCTTCTCATAAATGGAGGTGGGGCCCACTTGAGTTTCACGTGGGATATTGGGCATGAGAGAGAGTGGGGTTGAAAAATATCAAGAGTGTTGTATTAAGCTTGACTTGTGTGTCAAGTTTGGGTTAATCATGTGGGTTAGCCTAATTGAGTGGGTTTAAGCTTGTAATTAGCTAAAACCTAACCTAGGGCTGCACCAACATGGGGTGATCAAGGTCTATGGGCCATGCTAAGGGAGCTCCTTTACCTAAACCTAGCCAAAAATGCCTAAACCTAGCCTAAACCCCTAATCCACCCCTAATCTGAACCTAATCACCTAACCCACTTCCCTAATCCCGGCCTAATCCCAACCTAATCACCTAACCCACTTCCCTAATCCTTTCCTAAACCTAGATTAATTTCCCTAATCCTAGCCTAAACCTAGCCTAATCACCTAACCTAGCTCACTAAACCTCACCCTAAAACCCAACCACCTAACCTAGCCCTAAACCCCTAAACCACCCTTAGCCCACGATTTACCCAAACCCCTAGTTTTAAAATATCTGGCCCAACCCCTTCCAGCCCACCTTATCTACATACCACCCTACCTAAACCACCTAACCACTACCCACAGCCCAGCCCTAACCGACCTACCCATCCCCTATTTAAACCCCCTTCCTTGTGGGCGGGTTTTCCAAGTGGGAACCACTCTCTCACCCAGCCGGGCCCTCTCCTTCTCCCTTCTCTCACCCAGCCGGGACCACTCCCCACCTCCGCCTGCTCCATCTGCTCCACCAGCCACCACCTGCACCGCCACCTTCCCTCTTCCATCCACCACCACCATTTGCCCAGCCGGACGCCATCACCTCCACCCAACCGAACCAGCCGACAGCCACCTGCCCGCCACCTTCCCACTTCATCTGCCACCTCTCCCCATTCGGTAAGTACCCCCAACTCCCTCAAAGCCCCTCTCTACCACCTCTCCACTCTTAGCCACCCATCCTACCTTCATCTCAGCCCTTTTGCCGCCACCACCTAAACCTAGCCGAACCTAGTATAACCCAAGTTGCTGGCCACTACCTAGCCATCATCTCCCATTCGGCCAACTCCCCTAGGTGTCCTATTCGGCCTTCCCACTAGCTCACCTGTTGGGTCCAGCTTCCCTAAACTCTCAACTCCCCTAGTGACCCTAAGAACCCGCTCATTCAGCCCCTTTAAACCCCCTACTTTGAGGCGACATCTACTTGCCACCGGCCACCTTCGAGGCGACTATCCCGCGCCCCACTTGCAGCTGGCCAGCACTTTTAATCACCTACCTTCGCGGAGCTCCCACTTGCAGCCCAAAGCCAAGTCCACGCTCAAGCAAGACCTCTACGGACCAGCTACTCGTAAGTGTCTAAACTCGGTCTTTAGTCGTACACTTGCTTGAAATTCAATTTGATACGGGGTTGTAATAACGGAGCATAGTCTCCCCCCGCTTGTAATAACGTGGCTTGGCACAACCACACACGTGCACTCTCTTAGTCGTGCACGATTTTGAACACACATTGAGCTTTCGCTCTTATTTGAAAAACCCAAGTAAGGGCCGACCTATACTATTTGGGTTTTATTTCTTGTCGTGTGAGTAAGTCTTTCAATTCAAGCACTCTCACACACATTGAGCTTTCGCTCTTATTTGAAAGACCCAAGTAAGGGCCGACCTATACTATTTGGGTTTCATTTCATGTCGTGTGAGTAAGTCTTTCAATTCAAGCACTTTCACACACATTGAGCCTTCGCTCTTACTCCCAAGACCTTAGTAAAGGCCTTATTGCAGTTATATTTGGGTTTCATTTATGTCGTGTGTGTAGTACTTCAATTCAAGCACTCTCACACACATTGAGCCTTCGCTCTTACTCCCAGGACCTTAGTAAAGGCCTTATTGCAGTTATATTTGGGTTTCATTTATGTCGTGTGTGTAGTACTTCAATTCAAGCACTCTCACACACATTGAGCCTTCGCTCTTACTCCCAAGACCTTAGTCAAGGCCATACTGCAATTTATATTTGGGTTTAATTTCATGTCGTGTGTGTAAGTCTTTCAATTCAAGCACGCACCCACATTGAGCCTTCGCTCTTATTTGCAAGACCCGAGTAAGGGCTCATATACATAAGATATATACATATCTCCCTTCGGTTATTTCCCTTCGGTTATTTCCCTTCGGTTATTTCCTTTCGGTTATTTCCCTTCGGTTATTTCCCTTCTGTTATTTCCCTTCAGTATTGTCTTTACATTTCGGGTTTTCCCTTTGGAGTAGCGTGAGTTTGCATTGCATCTACGCCATACCACGAGGTAGGACGCATATTGCATCGAAGCAAGCCCCGCTCGAATTCGCCCATGTAGTGGAGTGTTCATAACACACAAACTAGGTGGCCCGAAAAGGGATAAAAGAAAAGACTTAGGCACGTGCAAATCCACGTGATCTAAAATATGCAATCGCATCTTAAAGACCCGAAATAGACACCTCGAACCGCTTCGTGGACTTTCTCCCCAAAACTCGATTTTTGCAAAAGCGTACAGACTGACCCTTGCGCATCGGTGCAAGAAGGTCTGCGACGACAAGAGCTTACTTGCTCACAGTCGCCACGTTTAGAAGTCAGTGTTAAATATATCTTCGCTAGCTTAAGTAAGCTAGCTGGCACGCCCTATTTGTATACATAGGCCTTAGACACACGAGAAGATCCACTCCAAGCCCCGAAAGAGGCGAAGAGGCGGGGATTTTCGCACGTCTACAGAGATTGGCACGCCCGGTGGGACGTGAGCCTTTTCAAAAATCGAGTTTACTTTTAGAAGTCTTGCGAAAATTTTATAAAGGTGTCGTTTTAACTTGTTTTCTTTGCTTTTACTTAGGAAATTTTGAAAAAGCTTGAAAAGCATGTCAAAATCCAATCCAAGTGAAGTGTCGAGCCAAGGCTCATGCGCATCAAGTTCTCACTCTAGGAGGATTTTCAAAAACAAAATAAAACTAGATGAAATCGAGGACTTGAGAAGGGAATTTGAGGCCAAAATCGATGCTCTCAGCCAAGAGGCTGAAGTAGGCGATTCATGTTCATCAAACGGTGAACAAAGGCCTAAAAAGAAATTTGAAAAACCTCGCAAGCAAAAAGAGGCCTCCGTAATGGAAGGCAACCAATACCACGAGTCTTTCACACAAAAGGACCGTAAAGCCCTACAGCAGCTGCTGAAAGGGCAAAATAAAGAGAAAAGAAGCTACGCCCTGTCTGATTTTCTTCCTATGGATTACGAAACAGACAGTGACGATGAAATACCGAACTTCCATCGGTATGATGGCATGGGAGACCCTAGGTCTCACTTGCAGCTTTTCTCACGTCGAGATAAAAAGAAAAAGGATTCGATGAAATGGGTGTATTGGTTCCCTCTATCCCTTAAGGGCACAGCTGCCAAATGGCTGGCTTCCTACGACTTAAGCCAGTTCGCTACTTTTGAAGAGTTAGCGAACTGCTTCATGCAAAGATTTGCACACAGCGTGGAAGTCACGCCAACCCTGAATACCCTAAGGGATACAAAGCAAGGCATGAACGAAGACGTGCATGCCTTCATTATAAGATGGAGGTCGCTTTTAGGCCAAGTGCGAGAGCCCATATCCGAAGGATGCGCAGTAATGCTCATCCTGGATAATTTCAAAAGCGAGTTAAAAACCCTTCTCTCGCTCCATGAGATTTCAACTTTTCATAAGTTGATTAAAAAGGCCTCCCTTTTCGAAACCAACTTGCGAAAAGGGACATACGACCACTTATGGAAAGGAAGTGCCGTTCCAAAAACCCGTTTGGAAAAACCCATCGCATATGGGCTGCCCACGACGGACAAAGGGGCAAAGCCCCACAAAATCGCCAATGTCCGGGTGGATCCAGGCATGGCAGGCACTTCTAAAAATTTTGAAAAAATAGAAAATAAGAGAGAACGCAATTTTTCAAAACCGATTGAAAAACGGGAGTACACTCCGCTGGGGCAACCCGTGTCGAAGGTCCTAGACCTCTTACTTGCCCAGGGCATGATTGAACTCCCTGAAATCCCCGAAGGAGTCACGTCCAAAGGAGGGTATTTAAACCGATTTTGCAAGTATCATCGGCTCAAAGGCCATGATACCAAACGTTGCTTCTCTCTTCTAAATAAAATTGAGAACTTGATAGCAGAAGGCCGGCTCCAGGTCACTGCGGAACTTGAGCCACCTCAAGCTATCTTCAAGGAACCCTTTCCCAAACACGCCAGTGGCAGTGGGAAAGGAAAGGAGGTATGTACCCTCACCATTTCCAAGGAACTAGCGCAAAAGCCCGAACCTGGTCGACCTGCTTGTGCGCCCATCCTTGTATTATACAAGAGGCCCGCCCAAGTCGTCATTCGGGGACCACCAAAAGTGGAAACCCCGGCAAAGCCAGTTTTTAAAATCCAAGGTTCTCCTAAGCTCATCCTTAGAGCCAAGTTTAGCGCGAACCCTAGGCTGGTCGTGGGGGAAGTCACTAGATCCGGGAGGATCTACCAACCCCCACACCTTCAAGGTGCTCAAAAGGTGGTCAGTGTGCCTTGCCCCTCAAAAGCATGTATCCCTAGTGGTCTGCCAAAAGCAGATAAGGACAAAGTCATCCTAAATTCTTATGATTTCGAAAACCACCTTTCAAAGATTCCTATTCACATGTCTATCCTAGAGCTTATCAAAACCTCGCCTAGGCATAGACTTGTCTTAGAGAAAATTCTAGAAAGGGCCAAGGTTGATTCGAACATAAGTCCGGAGTCCTTGTCTGCCCAAGTGGCTTTATTAGGAGCAAAATCGCCCATCACCTTTTCGGAAGATGATGTAGATAGACCCTACGAAACCCATAACCAGGCCCTGCATATCGAGGTGGTTCTAAACAACCACTCTCTGGACAGGTGCCTAGTCGATGGTGGAGGAGGGCTCAACATCCTTCCACTTCACGTAGCGTACAAAATAGGAGTCACCTTGACTTCAGTGAACCCAAGCCCCATCGTTATCACTGGATACGATGGGAATGCGTCTAGACCTTTAGGATCCATCGAACTCCCAATGGAAACGGGAGGGATCGAACACACGGGGGTGTTCCACGTCTTGGACATCCACCCCCATTATAACCTGTTGCTGGGAAGACCCTGGATACAAAGTTTGTGCGCTGTGCCATCCACCTTCCACAGGTGTGTTAAGATCCCTTTTAGGGACGAGGTCGTAGTGATCCTAGGTGAGAGTCACCCACAGCTTCAGGGGATCATAAACTCCCCTTGTTTATCAAGCTCCCAGGCCCATGAGGCTAACTTGGGGCAAATTATGGTTGAGCCACCTCGGCTCGTGTTGAACAACCCTAGGAAGGTTGTATGTGTAAAGGGGCCACCCAAAGCAGGCCCCCTCCCGACTCTAATCCTCCTAGGAAAACCCAAACGTTCCCTATTTCCAAAACCCTTGGACAAGAGGCCATACGAGCCTAATATGGACGATAGCATGTTCCAGGACCACGACTTGTATCCCATCTTTTCAAAAAACAAAAGGTCGTGGAACATGTTATTGAACATGGGCTACACGCCCTACAAAAGTCTAGGGGCACAAAACCAGGGTCTCCTAGAGCCCATCCTTCCTAGGGCCAACCCAAGCCGATATGGGATCGGCTATACTCCCCGAATACCGCCGGAGCCACCCCCTGTGACCACCTGGGTCAAGGGTGCCCCGGAGCCTGCCTTAGACGAGACCTACGATTTAGACCTCCTATTCCGAGTCTAACACGTAGTGTTTTCCCTTTGTAGGTATGACGGAAGATCCGTTTTTCTAAAAATACCAAAAACATTTGAAAAACTTAAAATCAAAAAAATCGAAAAACAAGGAAAACCAAAAACAATGGAAAAACAAAAACTCGAAAAAAGTGTGCTTTGTATAGTTCCCAAAGTTCTTGTTTTACAAAAACCCAAAAAAATCGAAAATTTGGAAAATACCAAAAAGATTTTGTACATAGCTGCTCCTGGTAGGCCTTTGGCAAAAGAAAAGGATTTCGAAAGAAGTGTCGTCTGCATAGCCAGACCAAAAATTTCGAAGTCTCTTGAAAATCCAAGTACAAAACCAGGTTATTTTGAAAACCATGCATCAAGTTCCCTCGGGTCTATATCCCACGAGAATGATCAAAGCCCAGAAGTGGATCCCCTTGAGGAAGATCCCACTTCTGAGCTCCCAGAATTTCATAGAATTCTCGATTTTGAAAGACCTTCCCAATCAGTAGGAGGAGATTTCGTAGAGGTGAACCTAGGGGATGATTCCAATCCCAAAACCATCAAAATAGGCGCATGCTTGCATGAAACTGAAAAGTTAGCATTCATTGCATTTCTACGAACCTATTTAGATGTGTTTGCATGGACGTATGAAGACATGTCGGGCATAGATCCCAGCATAGTCGAGCATCGTCTTCCCTTAGATGCAGGTGTAAAACCCATAAAGCAGAAGCTTAGGAAAATACACCCGAATGTACACACGCAAGTCAAAGAGGGTTTAGAAGATCTGCTAAAAGCCGGATTTATAAAACCCATTGCGTATTCTGATTGGTTGTCAAATATTGTTGTAGTTCGAAAAACCAATGGGAAAATTCGAATATGCATCGATTTCAGAAACCTGAATAAAGCCACTCCAAAGGATAATTATCCTTTACCAAACATAGATTTGATAGTTGATAGTACTTCAAATCATGAAATGTTTTCATTCATGGATGGTTATTCAGGCTATAATCAAATCAAACTAAGTCCACGAGATCAGGGTAAGACTGCCTTCACAACCCCATGGGGCACATACTGCTATACAGTCATGCCCTTTGGTTTGAAAAATGCCGGCGCAACATACCAACGAGCCATGAACACGATCTTCCATGATCAAATTCACGAGCTTGTAGAAGTGTATGTAGATGATCTCTTGGCAAAATCCAAAACCCGATGCACCCATATCGAATGTTTACAAAAGATTTTCGAAAGGCTTAGGCTTTACAAAGTAAAGCTAAACCCTCAAAAATGTGTGTTCGAGGTAGAATCAGGAAAGCTTCTAGGCTTTATGGTGAGCCAAAGGGGAATAGAAGTCGACCCCTCTAAGTGTCGAGCCATCATAGACATGGCTCCACCCTCCAATCTCACCCAAGTCCGTAGCCTTCAGGGTCCATTACAATCTGTGCGCCGATTCATATCGAATCTGGCAACTAGATGCGAACCCTTCAACAAACTGTTGAGGAAGGGTACGAAATTCTTATGGGATGACGAATGCCAAAAGTCCTTCGAGAGACTAAAGGCATACTTGGTTAATCCCCCCGTTTTGAATCCTCCAAAACAAGGAAAACCGCTTTTATTATACATCTCCGTGCATATGAATGCTTTAGGAGCCCTGTTGGCTCAATACGAGGATGACACCCATAAGGAGTATGCCATCTACTACATTTCGAAAACTCTCTTGGCTTATGAACGAAATTATCAAGCCATGGAGAAGACGTGCTTGGCCCTAGTCTGGGCCTGCCAGAAATTCAGACACTACTTCCTAGATCATGAGATCTGGATAGTGTCCAAGCTTGATCCAATCAAGCACTTGTTCGAAAAACCCATTCTCACGGGTAGATTGGGCAAATGGCAACTCCTTCTAATGGAGTATGATCTGAAATACCATCACCAAATCTCCGTTAAGGGGCAAGCCCTAGCAGATTACGTGGCTGAATTCCCCTTAGAGGACGCATATCCCACTCTTGTCGAAATGCCTAATGAAGGCATATTGCAAAACCATTTTCAAAACCACATTTTGGCAAATTCTTTCGAAAACCAAGTGTGGAAGATGCACTTCGACGGGGCACGAAACCAACGAGGGGCTGGTGCCGGGATCATCCTAATCTCCCCTGAAAAGGGCGAGATTCCCATAGCAGTCCGCTTAGACTTCGAATGTTCCAACAACGTAGCTGAGTATGAAGCACTCATACAAGGCTTAAGGATTTCGAAAACTCTATGGGCATCATGCATCGAGGCCTTTGGAGATTCACTCCTTGTCATAAACCATGTTTTAAAAATTTGGCAAGTACGTAATGAGAAACTACTTCCATATCACGAGTTGGCCACTCGATTGGTCCAATCCTTCCAGTCGTGTAAGCTCACACACGTGGGAAGAGAGGACAATGGCATCGTCGATGCCCTCTCTTCCTTGGGTTCAGCCCTGAAGGTCGATCCCATTTCAGGGACCAGATCTTTGGAAATATGGCATGCGCCCCATCCATCCACACACGACTTGGATATTTGCCAAAACAACCCAGAGTCTATTGAAAAACCCTGGTTCTATGACATAAAACAATTTTTAGAAAATGGGGATTCACCGAGGATGCCACATCCAAAGATAAGGCATTCATTCGTAAGATTTCGACCCGATACACCATTCTGGGTGGGGTCTTATACAAAAAGAGTTTTACCGGCATTCTGCTTAGGTGTATCGACCTAGAGGAGGCTAGGATAGTGATGCACGAGTTCCACGACGGAGAATGTGGAGGTCATGTTAATGCCAACATGATGGCGATGAAAATACTTAGAGGGGGTTATTTTTGGTCCACCCTGAAAAGGGATTGTGACGATCATGTTAGGAAGTGTCATCCATGTCAAGTGCATGGGCACGCCATTCATATCCCTTCATCGGCATTGCATTCCGTGGTCAGCCCCTGGCCATTTACCATGTGGGCGTTTGACATAGTAGGCCCAATATTTCCAAAGGCCTCGAATGGGCATCGTTTCATTTTAGCAGCCACGGAGTATTTCTCCAAGTGGGTGGAAGCCATTTCCCTAACGAATGTAATGGGGCAACATGTGGTGGCTTTCATCCGGAGGAATATCTTGGCTCGATTTGGGGTTCCACGAGACCTTGTGTCTGATAATGGTACCCCATTCAAGAATGAGCGGATGGTCAAGTTGTGCAACACGTATGACATAACTCACCACTTCTCCTCGCCCTACTACCCTCAAGGCAACGGCCAAGCCGAAGCCACAAACAAGACTCTCATTGGTATCATTGAGAAAACCTTAGAGAAGGGTAGGATATGGCACGAGAAGCTGGATGAAGCCTTATGGGCTTATAGGACTTCCATCCGGACTCCCACGAATGCCACACCATTCGAATTGGTCTATGGCACAAACGCCATTCTTCCCATTCATACCCAACTGCATTCATTCCATACATCCATTGCACTCGACCTCCCCCTAGAGACGCTTCAGCATGCTAGGATGGCCGAACTAGATTTGCTAGATGAGAGGCGACTCCTTGCCATGGATCATGCTCGTGCATACCGGCAAAGGATAGCCCGACATTATAGCAAACACATAAGACCTCGCCACTTTGAAGTGGGAGATCTGGTCTTGAAAACCATCCACCATCGTGGCCCACACCCCCTAGGCAAGTGGCGCCCCAACTGGGATGGACCCTATGTTGTACGAGCAACCACTACGAACAATTCGTATTGGTTGATCGATGTAGAAGGTAGGAATTTAGCAGATCCTATCAATATTCAATACTTAAAGAAGTATCATGTGTAGGATCTGGATTAAATTCCAGTTTTGAAAAATTTAAAGGGATAGCTGCCCTGAGACGTGTGAATAAGGTGCAAAAGCAACTCGTGTGACCCCAAGTAAGAGAATTCGCACTTGTGAAAGAGTGGAGTTTTCAAAATCGTGGTTGCATTTCAAAATCCTTCATCTTACAAAGAAAGGCCTAGTTCAACATAGCAAGATACTTGCAAGTAGTACGTGCTATTTCTAAATAGGCTGATCTGGAATGGATCGAGTGTAGGCTTGGGATAAGTCCTCCCCTCTTCTCTTCTCCTTCCAAAAGGAAAACAAAGGCCCAAATCAAAAGGGGATTTCCCATTTAAAGTCTCTTTCCAAAAGAAAGAAACCAGACTTCAAAAAGAAAAATCGATTCTCTTATGAAAAAGAGGGATTAAAGAAAAAATACTCCCAAAGGGAGACCCTCTATGAAAAAAAGGAAAAAGAGGCCAAAAAGCTCAAAAGGAGCAGTTTTCCGCCTTCCATGCCTTAAACCACGGGACACTTCAAAAGGGACCGTGGTATCTCTTTCCCATCCCTGGCTTATCCCAAGCTAAAGCATGGTTCATTTCGAGGAATCCTAAAGTAAAAATAGGATTTACTTACTTGAATTTCATCTTGTTTGAGAATTCGACGTTTCGAGTAAGGCGTAGAGATTTGAAATGAAGCTGGTTTTCTTATAAAACCTCCGCTAGATAAGCGAGTGTTAAGACTCAAACAAGGGCAAGCACGAAGAGCTCGAGATCCTTAGGATCGAGGCTCAAGACAGTTGTCCCTTTTGTAAATAATTTTGTAAATAAGTTTTGAAAACCGAACATCGAACAACATAGGATTTTGCTCACTTGGAGCAGTAGGCCTTGTAAGTCTCTAGAGTTCGACCACACCTGGTCTCTGGGAGGTCGCCACTCTTGGCACCACACCCATGTCATTTGCATTCCACGCATGGTACTTGCATGAACATGATCCCATTTAGGACCAGATTCCATAAGTAAACCCTTTGGCGTGATATCTCCTCCTACCAGAGTTTGTAAATTGAGATTTTGCTAAAATGGGATGATCCCATATTCTTCGTGGCTAGATCTAGGGAGACATTAAAAGGGGTGTTTGTCATCTTTGCCCTTATCCAAATCTATTCGGACAAGGCCAAAGAGGGGCATTTGTAAACACCCCGAAATCCCACGAATTTCTCAAAATCCATCTGGTTTTATACAAGCAGCCCCAAAGGGCCATTTTGAGTTTGGAAACCCAGGAGCCTTCCAAACAACCCTGTATATATGTTTTAAACTATATCTTTCAAAAACATGTTTTGAAACCCCGAAGTGGCTTGGCCCGATCAAGACAGGACCAGGAGAGCCAAGAAGAGCCCGGAACCGGAGCACCTGTCAAGCCCGGCACAACAACTCTTGCATCTGATTCACACCCCAGGATCTCGAACGTCCAAGACCCTGTTCTTACCAAAATATCATTTGAAGTCATCTCCGGAAGGCAGAAACGGAGGCGGACGACCATGTTGGCAAAGACCTAACGCAGACGGAGTACTGATGCTGTCAGGCCCCGCACGAATCGTCCGTTTCGAACCCAGCTCGAAGGAGTCAGAGTTCAGTTTGGATTGGATCTGGACCATATATATCCAGATCCCAATCCAAACCCATATGTGGACTTGGATTTGGATTTGGATCCAGAGATCCAATCCAATATCCATATCCATGGCCCACATCACCTTCTCATAAATGGAGGTGGGGCCCACTTGAGTTTCACGTGGGATATTGGGCATGAGAGAGAGTGGGGTTGAAAAATATCAAGAGTGTTGTATTAAGCTTGACTTGTGTGTCAAGTTTGGGTTAATCATGTGGGTTAGCCTAATTGAGTGGGTTTAAGCTTGTAATTAGCTAAAACCTAACCTAGGGCTGCACCAACATGGGGTGATCAAGGTCTATGGGCCATGCTAAGGGAGCTCCTTCACCTAAACCTAGCCAAAAATGCCTAAACCTAGCCTAAACCCCTAATCCACCCCTAATCTGAACCTAATCACCTAACCCACTTCCCTAATCCCGGCCTAATCCCAACCTAATCACCTAACCCACTTCCCTAATCCTTCCCTAAACCTAGATTAATTTCCCTAATCCTAGCCTAAACCTAGCCTAATCACCTAACCTAGCTCACTAAACCTTACCCTAAAACCCAACCACCTAACCTAGCCCTAAACCCCTAAACCACCCTTAGCCCACGATTTACCCAAACCCCTAGTTTTAAAATATCTGGCCCAACCCCTTCCAGCCCACCTTATCTACATACCACCCTACCTAAACCACCTAACCACTACCCACAGCCCAGCCCTAACCGACCTACCCATCCCCTATTTAAACCCCCCTCCTTGTGGGCGGGTTTTCCAAGTGGGAACCACTCTCTCACCCAGCCGGGCCCTCTCCTTCTCCCTTCTCTCACCCAGCCGGGACCACTCCCCACCTCCGCCTGCTCCATCTGCTCCACCAGCCACCACCTGCACCGCCACCTTCCCTCTTCCATCCACCACCACCATTTGCCCAGCCGGACGCCATCACCTCCACCCAACCGAACCAGCCGACAGCCACCTGCCCGCCACCTTCCCACTTCATCCGCCACCTCTCCCCATTCGGTAAGTACCCCCAACTCCCTCAAAGCCCCTCTCTACCACCTCTCCACTCTTAGCCACCCACCCTACCTTCATCTCAGCCCTTTTGCCGCCACCACCTAAACCTAGCCGAACCTAGTATAACCCAAGTTGCTGGCCACTACCTAGCCATCATCTCCCATTCGGCGAACTCCCCTAGGTGTCCTATTCGGCCTTCCCACTAGCTCACCTGTTGGGTCCAGCTTCCCTAAACTCTCAACTCCCCTAGTGACCCTAAGAACCCGCTCATTCAGCCCCTTTAAACCCCCTACTTTGAGGCGACATCTACTTGCCACTGGCCACCTTCGAGGCGCCTATCCCGCGCCCCACTTGCAGCCGGCCAGCACTTTTAATCACCTACCTTCGCGGAGCTCCCACTTGCAGCCCAAAGCCAAGTCCACGCTCAAGCAAGACCTCTACGGACCAGCTACTCGTAAGTGTCTAAACTCGGTCTTTAGTCGTACACTTGCTTGAAATTCAATTTGATACGGGGTTGTAATAACGGAGCATAGTCTCCCCCTGCTTGTAATAACGTGGCTTGGCACAACCACACACGTGCACTCTCTTAGTCGTGCACGATTTTGAACACACACGGGCCTAATCAGCCCCTAATATATAAGTGTACATATATATTTCATTTTCGAAGGGTTTTGTTTAAGTTGGGTGCGTTGTCTATCAATTCAAGCACTCTCACACACATTGAGCTTTCGCTCTTATTTGAAAGACCCAAGTAAGGGCCGACCTATACTATTTGGGTTTTATTTCTTGTCGTGTGAGTAAGTCTTTCAATTCAAGCACTCTCACACACATTGAACTTTCGCTCTTATTTGAAAGACCCAAGTAAGGGCCGACCTATACTATTTGGGTTTCATTTCATGTCGTGTGAGTAAGTCTTTCAATTCAAGCACTTTGACACACATTGAGCCTTCGCTCTTACTCCCAAGACCTTAGTAAAGGCCTTATTGCAGTTATATTTGGGTTTCATTTATGTCGTGTGTGTAGTACTTCAATTCAAGCACTCTCACACACATTGAGCCTTCGCTCTTACTCCCAAGACCTTAGTAAAGGCCTTATTGCAGTTATATTTGGGTTTCATTTATGTCGTGTGTGTGGTACTTCAATTCAAGCACTCTCACACACATTGAGCCTTCGCTCTTACTCCCAAGACCTTAGTCAAGGCCATACTGCAATTTATATTTGGGTTTAATTTCATGTCGTGTGTGTAAGTCTTTCAATTCAAGCACGCACCCACATTGAGCCTTCGCTCTTATTTGCAAGACCCGAGTAATGGCTCATATACATAAGATATATACATATCTCCCTTCGGTTATTTCCCTTCGGTTATTTCCCTTCGGTTATTTCCTTTCGGTTATTTCCCTTCGGTTATTTCCCTTCGGTTATTTCCTTTTGGTTATTTCCCTTCGGTTATTTCCCTTCTGTTATTTCCCTTCAGTATTGTCTTTACATTTCGGGTTTTCCCTTTGGAGTAGCGTGAGTTTGCATTACATCTACGCCATACCATGAGGTAGGACGCATATTGCATCGAAGCAAGCCCCGCTCGAATTCGCCCATGTAGTGGAGTGTTCATAACACACAAACTAGGTGGCCCGAAAAGGGATAAAAGAAAAGACTTAGGCACGTGCAAATCCACGTGATCTAAAATATGCAATCGCATCTTAAAGACCCGAAATAGACACCTCGAACCGCTTCGTGGACTTTCTCCCCAAAACTCGATTTTTGCAAAAGCGTACAGACTGACCCTTGCGCATCGGTGCAAGAAGGTCTGCGACGACAAGAGCTTACTTGCTCACAGTCGCCACGTTTAGAAGTCAGTGTTAAATATATCTTCGCTAGCTTAAGTAAGCTAGCTGGCACGCCCTATTTGTATACATAGGCCTTAGACACACGAGAAGATCCACTCCAAGCCCCGAAAGAGGCGAATAGGCGGGGATTTTCGCGCGTCTACAGACATCCACCCCCACTACAACCTATTGCTGGGAAGGCCTTGGATACACAGCCTGCATGCTGTGCTGTCCACCTTCCATTGGTGTGTTAAAATCCCTTTTGAAAACCAAGTCATTGTGATCCTAAGTGAGAGTCATCCACAACTTCAGGGGATTCAAAATTCCCCATGCTTTTCAAGTTCCCAGTCCTACGAGGCCAACTCCGGGCAAACCGTGGTCGCACCACCAAAGCTCACCCTCCAGGTACCTAGGAAGGTCGTACACATCCAGGGGCCGCCCAAGGCTGGCCCACTCAAAACACTAACCATCCCAGGAAAAACCAAGCATCCATTATTTCCAAAACCCCTGGACAGAAAACCTTATGTGCATAACATGGACGATAGCAAGTTCCAGGATCACGAATTATATGAAAACTTTTCCAAAAACAAAAAATCATGGAACATGTTATTAAACATGGGGTATATGCCATACAAAAGTCTACGAGCACAAAAACAGGGTCTCGTAGAACCCATCTTGCCAAAAGCCAACCAAAGCCGACACGGGATCGGCTATACTCCCAGAATACCGCCAGAACCGCCCCCTGTGACCACCTGGGTCAAGGGTGCCCTAGAGCCTACCCAAACAGAAACCTACAATTTAGATCTCTTGTTTGGAGTCTAACTAGTGGCGTTTTTTCTTTGTAGGTATGATGGAAGATCCCTCAATCAAAAATCCAAAAACATTTGAAAAACTCGAAATTCAAAAAATTGAAAAATACCAAAAACCAAAAACATTTGAAAAAGATCAAAAACTCGAAAAAAGAGTTGTTTGTACAGTTCCTAAAGTCCTTTTCTTACAAAAATCCAAAAAAATCGAAAATTTACAAAATACCAAAAACAAAATCCTGTATTTAGCAGCTCCTGATAAAGGTTTTGAAGAAGAAAAGAATTTCGAAAAGAAAGTCCTCTTCATAAGAGGACCAAAATCGTCAAAACCTGTAGAAAATCCAAAACAAAAACCAAGCGTTTGTGAAAACTGTGCGTCAAGTCCAAATTCCCTAGGATTTAGAAGTCTTGAGAATGATCAAAGCCCAGAATTGGATTCCCTCAAGGAAGATCCTACTTCTGAGCTCCCTGAATTTCATAAAATTCTCGATTTTGAAAAACCTTCGAAATCAGTAGGAGGGGATTTTATAGAGATAAACTTAGGGAATGATTTAAAACCGAAAATCATTAAGGTAGGCACATGTCTGCATGAGCATGAAAAAGCATCATTCATTGCATTTTTGAAAACCTACGTTGATGTGTTTGCATGGACGTATGAAGACATGCCGGGTATAGACCCGAATGTTGTAGAGCATCGTCTTCCCTTAGATTCAGATGCAAAACCCGTAAAACAAAAGCTTAGGAAGATACACCCGAATGTGCATTCACAAGTCAAAGAGGGTTTAGAAGATCTGTTAAAAGCCGGATTTATAAAACCCATTGCGTATTCTGATTGGCTATCCAATATAGTTGTTCAAAAACCAGTGGGAAAATTCGAATATGCATCGATTTCAGAAACCTGAATAAAGCCACCCCAAAAGATAATTTCCCTTTACCAAACATTGATTTGATAGTCGATAGTACTGCAAATCATGAAATGTTTTCATTCATGGATGACTATTCAGGGTATAACCAAATCAAACTAAGCCCACGAGATCAGGCTAAAACTGCCTTTACAACCCCATGGGGCACGTACTATTATACAGTCATGCCCTTTGGTTTGAAAAATGCTGGCGCCACGTACCAAAGAGCTATGACCTCGATCTTTCACGATCAAATTCATGAGCTCGTAGAGGTATATGTAGATGATCTTCTGGCTAAATCAAAAACTCGATGCACTCATCTCGAATGCTTAAAAAAGATTTTCGAAAGGCTTAGACTTTACAACATAAAGCTAAACCCTCAAAAGTGCGTATTCGGTGTAGAATCTGATAAGCTTTTAGGATTTATGGTAAGCCAAAGGGGCATAGAAGTCGACCCCTCTAAGTGTAGAGCCATCATAGACATGACTCCACCCTCCAATCTCACGCAGATTCGTAGCCTCCAGGGTCGCCTGCAGTCCATTCGCAGGTTTATCTCAAACCTGGCAACTAGATGCGAACCCTTCAACAAGTTGTTGAGGAAGGGTACGAAATTTTTATGGGATGACGAGTGCCAAAAATCATTTGAAAGATTAAAAGCGTACTTAGTTAATCCCCCTGTTTTAAACCCTCCAAAACCAGGAAAACCTCTTCTACTTTACATTTCTGTGCATGCGAATGCCTTGGGAGCTCTGTTAGCTCAATACGAGGATGACACTCACAAGGAATGTGCCATATACTATCTTTCGAAAACTCTCCTGGCTTACGAAAGGAATTATCAAGCCATGGAGAAGACGTGCTTGGCCCTAGTTTGGGCCTGCCAGAAATTTCAACACTACTTCCTAGATCATGAGATCTGGATAGTGTCCAAGCTTGACCCAATCAAGCACTTATTCGAAAAACCCATTCTCACGGGTAGATTGGGCAAATGGCAACTCCTTCTAATGGAGTATGATTTAAAATACCACCACCAGGTCTCCATTAAGGGGCAAGCCCTAGCAGAATACATGGCTGACTTCCCCCTAGAGGAGGCGTATCCCACACTCAATGAAATGCCGGATGAAGGCATATTGCAAAACCATTTTCAAAACCACATTTTGGCTAACTCTTTCGAAAACCAAGTGTGGAAGATGCACTTCGACGGGGCACGAAACCAACGAGGGGCAGGAGCCGGGATCATCCTCGTATCCCCCGAAAAGGGAGAAATCCCCATAGCAATCCGTCTAGATTTCGAATGTTCCAACAATATGGCCGAGTATGAAGCACTCATACAAGGTTTAAAAGTTTCGAAAACTCTAGGGGCAGCATGCATCGAGGTTTTTGGAGATTCCCTCCTTGTTATAAACCAAGTTTTAAAAATTTGGCAAGTTCGAAACGAAAAACTGCTTCCATACCACGAATTGGCCACTCGACTGGTTGAGTCGTTCCAATCATGCACTCTCACACATGTAGGAAGAGAGGATAATGGCGTCGCTGACACCCTCTCATCCTTGGGTTCAGCCCTAAGGGTCGATCCCACTTTGGGAACCAGACCCCTTGAAATATGGCACTCACCCACTCCTTCCATACACGATTTGCAAATCTGCCAAAATAACCCTAATTCTGATGAAAAACCTTGGTTTTATGACATAAAGAATTTTCTAGAAAATGGGGGATTCACTGAGGATGCCACGTCTAAAGATAAGGCATTCATCCGAAAAATTTCCACCCGATACACGATTTTGGGAGGGGTTCTGTACAAAAAGAGTTTTACGGGCATCTTACTAAGATGCGTCGACCTAGAGGAGGCTAGGATTGTTATGCACGAATTCCACGATGGAGAATGTGGAGGTCATGTAAATGCCAACATGATGGCAATGAAAATACTTAGAGTAGGTTATTTTTGGTCTACCCTGAGAAAGGATTGCCACGATCATGTTAGGAAGTGTCACCCATGTCAAGTGCATGGTCACGCCATTCATATCCCCTCATCATCACTGCATTCCGTGGTCAGCCCCTGGCCATTCACCATGTGGGCGTTTGATATCGTAGGACCAATTTTTCCAAAGGCCTCAAACGGACACAGGTTCATTTTAGCAGCCACTGAGTATTTTTCCAAGTGGGTCGAAGCCGCCTCCTTGACAAATGTCCAGGGACAACATGTGGTGGCCTTCATTAGGAAAAACATCTTGGCTCGATTTGGAGTTCCAAGAGATCTTGTGTCCGATAATGGCACCCCATTTAAAAATGAGCGGATGGTCAAGCTGTGCAACAAGTATGGCCAAGCCGAAGCCACCAACAAGACTCTCATCAGCATTGTTGAGAAAACCTTAGAGAAGGGTAGAACATGGCACGAGAAGTTGGATGAAGCCTTATGGGCTTATAGGACTTCCATCCGCACTCCCACAAATGCCACGCCTTTTGAGTTGGTTTACGGCACAAACGCCATTCTCCCCATCCATACACATCTGCATTCATTTCATACATCCGTTGCACTCGACCTCCCCCTAGAGACGCTTCAGCATGCTAGGATGGCCGAACTAGATCTATTAGATGAGAGGCGACTCCTTGCTATGGACCATGCTCATGCATACCGGCAAAGGATCGCCCGACATTATGAAAAACATATGAAACCTCGCCACTTTGAAGTGGGAGAGCTCGTTTTGAAAATCATCCACCATCGTGGCCCACATCCACTTGGAAAGTGGCGGCCCAAGTGGGATGGCCCTTACGTCGTGCGTGGAACCACCACAAACAATTCTTATTGGTTAACCGATGTCGAGGGTAGGAATTTAGCAGATCCTATAAATATTCAGTATTTGAAAAAATATCATGTATAGGGTCTGAGTTAAATTCCCATTTTTGTGAAAAATATTTTAGGGAAAGCCACTTTGAAACTTCGAAACCAAGGATCAAAGGTAAGTTGGGTGACCCTGAATGAAAGAATCGACATTTTGTGAAAAAGCAGAGCTTTCCAAATACGTGGCTACATTTCAAAATCCTTCTTCTTACAAAGAAAGGCCGAATTCAATATAACAAGATACTTGCAAGTTGTACGTGCTATTTCTAAATAGGCTAACCTAGAATGGGTCAAGTATGACCTTGGGATAAGTCCTCCCCTCTTCTCTTCTCCTTCCAAAAGGAAAACCTGGCCAAAACAAGGGGAAATCCCCACCAAAAAGCCCTTTCCCAAAAAAAAAAGAAAAACGAATCAAAAAGAAAATTTGAGTCTTCTATGGAAAAGAGGGATTAAAGAAAAAATACTCCCAAAGGGAGACCCTCTATGGAAAAAAAGGAGAGAAAAAGGCCAAAAAGCTCAAAAGAGAGCCGTTTTCCGCCTTCTTTGCCTCAAACCACGGGACACTTCAGAAGGGACCGTGGTACTTCTTTCCCATCCCTGTGACTTATCCCGAGCGAAACATGGTTCATTTCAGGGAATCCTAAAGTAAAAATAGGATTTACTTACTTGAATTTCGTCTTGTTTGAGAATACGACGTTTTGAGTAAGGCATAAGAATTTTGAAACGTGACTTATTTTCTCATAAAACCTCTGCTAGATTAGCAAGGGTCGAGACTCGAGTAAAGGCAAACACAAGGAGCTAAAGGTCCTTATGATCGATGGCTCAGAAAAGTTTTCCCTCTTAAAAATGAATTTCAGAAAAACTCGAACATCAAGCATACGTAAGGCCCGCTCACTTGGAGCGGCAGGTCTTCATAAAAGTCTCAAAAGTTCGACCATATGATTTGGTCTCTAGGAGATCGCCCTTTCTAACACCTCATCCATAGCATGCACCTTTGCAGGTCCGCGCATGAACATTTCATATGTGATCTCCACTTAGGGTTAGATCCATAGAAAGTCCCCTTTTGGCAAAAAAATCCCCTCCTATCGGATTTTTAAAAGAAAGTTTCTTTTGCTCAAAATTTGGGACGATCCCATATTCTCAAGATCAAATCCGGGAGAAAACAAAACAGGGGTGTTATCTTCTTCGCCATTATCCAAATCAATTTGGATAATGCCAAAGAGGGGCATCTGTAAACACCCCAAAAACCCAAATACTTTTCAAAACCAAATGCCTAGTTCGAAAACCAGTTCAAAAGATAAGAATTTTCGAAAAACTCAGGAAATCAAAACATTTCAAAATTCTGTTTTCCAACCCTGTTTGAAACATGAAAAATCTTGAAAATGGACGAAAGTCCTATTTTTATGAGAGACCAGACGAACAGATGAAGCCTGGCTCAAAGCAGTCGCAAAAGAATCAAAAAGTTCAAAGGTCAAGCCCAACCCGATGAAAAGTGAATTTCGAGGACGAAAAAGAAGCCCAGAACACAAACACATTTCAAGCCTGAAGCATCAAAGGCCAAGCCAAAAGCATCTCTGAAATCACGGAAAATCCAAGTCAAATGCAAGAAGAAACTGTCGAAATAGAGTCCAGAAAGACGAAAAGAAGCTTGGACGATGAAAATGGGAAAAACCCAGCGTAAGACGGAATCTTGATGAACTCAGGACCCGCACGAAGCATCCAGCTTGAAACGCCAGAAAGGACTGAAGAAGAGAAAAATTTGGATCAAATCTGGATCCAAAAATCTAGATCCAGATCCAAGATCCATATCCAAACGAAACTTGGATTGGATTGGATCCGGATTTTAGAGACCAACAAAGGATCCATATCCACACAAGGGGCCTATAAAAGGACGTGAGTGGGCTGGCTTTGAAGTGGATGATTTTTCCAGCACTTCACGTGGATAGTTGGGGGGGAAAAGAGAGAGAGAGAGAGAGAGAGGAAGGTCAACAAAAGGGGCTGGCCTTCCCCTCTTGTTTTGTAAAATTGTGGGTTGGTCTTGTGGGCTGCACTCGAGTGCAAGTGAGAGCATCTCACGCCTTGCATTTTGCTGGAAATGGAGAGAAACTTGGCGGCATTGGATGGGCTGTCTTCAATGAGGATTGGCTGCGTTGGAAACGAGATCAAATGGGCTGATAGGTTGTCAAGGTAAGCCCCTAAAATCCTGCCCAAAGTCCCTTCTTTTCGTACCTCTCAAAACCACCTAAACCCTAAAAAGTAAAGACGTCCAAAGTCCAGCCAAGATGCTGGCCGAACTTCACTAAAGGGACGATCCTAGTTCTACCTAAGACTACCCTAATCTAGAACCATACCCAGCTCGGCCATTGGCTGGCCAAGCTCACCTTAGATCCCTCCCAGCCAAACCATCTAGCACTAAACCACCTAAACTATTTCCTAAACCAAAACTACTCCTAGAGACCTAGCCAAAACCGAGTGTCTAAAACACTCGGTTCCTTCCTTTGGACGAACCCGTTTTCACCCATCTAGCTAGCTGAGTTCATTTTAGGTTTTGCCCTAAATTAAATCCATTACCTAAGTTAGATCCTAACCAAAAGAACTAACCTACACCTACCCAGCTCGGCCACCCTCTGGCCGAGCCACTCCCTTAGGATCTCACGTGAGATCAAACACCCAACATCAGCCCAAGCTCGGCCACCCTTTGGCCGAGCATTGCCCTAGAGCTTACCTTAGGATTCCCCCTAAGATCACTCACTATCCCTAAACCAATCTCGACCCATGGTGAGATGAGTATCCCTTCGCATCTCGCCCGAACCACTTCTTTAGACATCCCCTAACTCGACCACTAGCTGGTCAGATTTTCCCCTTAGAGCCTTGAGTTAACCTTCGACCAAAACGAACCACCTAGACCTAACTCAGATCCGTTAGTTTTTCACCCTAGATCTATCATATCTAAGCCCGAAACCCATAGTGCATTAACTTGTCAATCTAGCCCAAGTCACGATCTAGGATCAACCTTCTACGCAGCTGGTCATCTCGCAGAGGAAAGTCCATCCAACGGCTATATCCAAGGTCAGGTTTCGCTGAAAAAGGAAGCCCAAGCAAAAGTCAAGTAAGTGCTCGAATCTGATTCTTTACGTTGTTTCAAATTCAATTCAATTTGATACGGGGTTGTAATAATGGAGCGTAGTCTCCCCCCGGGATGTAATATTATGGTTTGAAACACGAATCACACACGTACACTCGAGCCTTTCCGCTCTTATCTGCACACCTTTTGCACACAAAACGGGCCTCAACAGCCCATAAGATATAGTTCTATTTATATACATTCAGCTGGGTTTTAAGGTTCAAGTTGCGTGAGTAGTTGTCTTTCATTTTATACACCCAAAAGCACTCACTCACAATTGAGCCTTTCCGCTCTTACATATATATACGTATTTCCCCTTTCCACTGGGTTTTTAAGGTTCAAGTCGTGTGAGTTGCCCTTTCAATTTATACACTTAAAGCACTCACTCACATTGAGCCTTCTTGCTCTTAAGATATAGCTATATATATTTTCCCTTCCGCATCTAAGATATAGCCATATTTCCCTTTCTGCTATTTCCCTTTCCGCTATTTCCCTTTCTGCTATTTCACTTCTGTTATGTCTTTAAATTCGGGGTTTTCCCTTCAAGTTGTGTGAGTTTGCATTGCATATCCGCCACACTCGAGATAGGGAGCATACTTGCATCGAACCAGATTGGTCAAAACGTGTAGTACTTACCTTAAATCGAGCACTGGATGCACACGACTACACGCCAAAATCTGCTAAAACCCGTGAGATACAGGAGCGCATAGATCCTATGTGTAAAAGTTGCAAATTTGACAAAACCAGTAGATAAAACACTTTCAAGTTTTCAAAAAGAGTCGTGTTTGTAAAATCGAGTTTTTCTAAAGCGTACAGACTGACCCTTGTGCGCCGGTACAAGAAAGTCTGCGACGAAAAGAACCCACTTATCCACAGTCGCCCCAAAAGTCAGATATTTTCAAAAAAATCACTTCGCTAGTTTGAGAAAGCTAGCTGGCACGCCCTTTTTAAAAGCAACATAAGCACGAAAAGATTCGCTTCAGGCCTAAGAACCCGGAGTCGAGGATTTTCCGTGTCTATAGTGGTTAAATAATATTAATTTTCGCTTTGTTGTGCTTTTGTTGCATATGCCTTATAGCTTTTTTAAGGCTTTGTGATTCATATTTTCAGGTGATATTCATCGATATTCCACAATTACATTGAAGCATCAACTTAATTGCAACCTGTAAACACCCCAAAATCAAACGATTTTCGAAAACAAATACCTGGTTTGAAAATCCATTTCAAAACCAGATTTTGAATTTTTCGAAAACCCAGGAGTTGCAAAAGCTTTAAAGTTCTGTTTCAAACCCCGTTCGAAATATGAATTTCTCAAACTCGGGCCAAGTCCCAATTTTGTGAAAGCCCAAAACAAAAAGGTGAAGCCTGATCCAAAGCAGCCTCAAAAACAGGTTCAAAAGCCCAGAATGTATCTTGGCCTGATAAAAGCAGGATCAAAAGGCAAAAAGAAGAGCCTAGGCCAGAAGCAGACTTCAAGCCTGGAGCATCAAATGCCAAGCCAAGAGCATCCATGAAATCATAAAAAATCTAAGCCCAAAACATTAAAAATCAACTGAAATGAAGTCCAAAAAGGTGAGAAGGAGTTCGGAAGAAAAGGTTGGGGAAGACCCAGCCCAAGAGGGGGCGCTGATGAAGCCAGGGCCCGTAGAAACTGTCCGTCTCAAAATGCCAAGAAGGACTGAAGAAATGAAAATTTGGATTGGATCTGGACCCAAATATCCAAATCGATTTGGAACCAAATATCCAGATCAATCTGGACCCAAATATCCAGATCGATCTGGACCCAAATATCCAGATCTAGACCCAAATAGTGTTTGGATCGGATTTGGATCTCAAAATCCAAATCCAAGATCCATACCCAAGACCCACCTCATTTGCCTATAAATAGAGGTGAGGGGGTGCCATAAGTTCACGTGAAATCAAGATTGGGAGGCTTGGGAAGAGAGAGAATGAGTGGAGGGCATAAAGTAGATTTGGTGGGCCATAGCCATGTGGGCTTGATCAAGGGCATGGGTTCAAGCCTTGTATGAACCTAGGCTCAAACCAAAGAGCTGCACCAACTTGAAGAAGGGTTGCACAAAGGCGTGGAGACATGGGCTATGTGTGGTGGACCGGCTCCAAGAGGTAGGTCTCTCAACCTCACCCTAACCTAGCCTAAACCACCTAACCGACCCCCTTAAACCTAACCCAAAACTAGCCTAGACCTAGCCCCTTTCACCTAAACCTACCCAAACTTCCCCTAACCGACCTAAATCTAAACCCAACCGAGTGCAGCTGCACTCGGTTTGAACCTATTTCCTACCCCACCTCATTTGCCTATAAATAGAGGTGAGGGGGTGCCATAAGTTCACGTGAAATCAAGATTGGGAGGCTTGGGAAGAGAGAGAATGAGTGGATGGCATAAAGTAGATTTGGTGGGCCATAGCCATGTGGGCTTGATCAAGGGCATGGGTTCAAGCCTTGTATGAACCTAGGCTCAAACCAAAGGGCTGCAGCAACTTGAAGAAGGGCTGCACAAAGGCGTGGAGACATGGGCTATGCGTGGTGGACCGGCTCCAAGAGGTAGGTCTCTCAACCTCACCCTAACCTAGCCTAAACAACCTAACCGACCCCCTTAAACCTAACCCAAAACTAGCCTAGACCTAGCCTCTTTCACCTAAACCTACCCAAACTTCCCCTAATCGACCTAAATCTAAACCCAACCGAGAGCAACTGCACTCGGTTTGAACCTATTTCCTACCCCATCCAACACCCAACCTCCCTCACCTCCCGGCGCACCTAGCGCCATACTACCCCACTCCCTAGTGCCGCACTCCATTAGCCCGTGTCCCAGCACCTATCGTGCCCCATCACTCCCTGCCTCCTTACCGCATCACCCCAACACCTGCCGCTTGTCAACCCACAGCCAGCCTCACCTCCTGCATCCCCCTACCGCTCCCGTGCCACAGCCAGCCTCACACCGTGCCTGTCGTCCCTGTCGTAACCCCCGCATCCCAGCACCTGCCACGCCGCACCCCACTTGCCCTAGCACCTACTTGCCACCTTACCTTGGCCGTGAACTTACCTAGCTCCCATCCCATTACCTAACGCCATACCCACCTAACTAGGACCACTTCCCTAGCGCCAACCTAACACCCCAACCTTACCCTAGTCGTGACCCACTAGCCAACACCAGCCCTACATCTTGGCCGAACCTAAGCCCCTCCTAAGCTAAAACACCCGGCTGCCCCCAAGCATATCTTATAACTCATGTCAAACCCCACCTAGGGAGACCCATCTCTTGGCTGCCAAGGTGGACGAACCCAAGCACGTTGAGAGGAAAAGTCGACCACTTGTAAGTGTTTAAATTTGGTTTTTACCTTACTCATTTCAAATTTAATTCAATTCGATATAGGGTTGTAATAATGGAGTATAGTCTCCCCCCGAAATGTAATATTCGTGCTTGATACGCAAAGCACGCACGTACACTTAAGCCATATTGCTCTTAAACGTACACAAGACACCCACATGCACTTGAGCCTTTCCACTCTTAATTGCATACGATTGCACACACATTGAGCCTTTCCGCTCTTAAGCTAAAGTATATATTTCCCTTTGGGTATTTACTTTAGTGAAAGCTGTGTGAGTTGCAATTCAATTCGGGTTGTTACATTCATGTCGTGTGAGTTTGTCATTTAAATTTTACACTCGCACATAAGAAGTACTTGAGCACTTGCTCCACACTCTCACATACATTTTGAGCCTTTGTCGCTCATAAGATATAGCATACTTAAATATTTTCTAGCTGCGTGAGTTTTACATTCAGTTGTGTACGCACTTACATTTCCGGGTGTTTCAATTCAAGTTGTGTGAGTTGTCTTTACATTTACACGCCAAGAGCACTCACTCACAATTAAGCCTTTCCGCTCTTACTATATACTTATATTTCAATTTCGGCAAGTTCAATTCAAGTCGTGTGAGTTTGTCATTTAAATTTCACACTACACACACGCGTGCATTGAGCCTTTCCGCTCTTAAGATATAAGTATATTTCAATTCTACAATTTACATTCAAGTCGTGTGAGTTGCTTTCAAGTTCGGGTATTTCCCTTAAGCTGCGTGAGTTGCACTTCCATTTGGGTATTTACATTAAGTTGTGTGTGTGAGTTGCTTTCAATTCGAGCCTAGCTCACATCATCCTATCAAACCCGAAAAATATTTGTGCATCCTTGCATTCACGTGTTTTCAAAAGAAAACCCCGAATCTACGCTCAAACTCGCTGAAATTAGGCCACTTGTGCACACACACATCCGGCCTAAATAGCTTAAAAGCTCAAAGACTTGGAATCGTCCAGCCCCGTACATAAAACTTGCAAACTTAGGCAAACTCGAGTTTTCAAAACACTTGTATTCTTTCAAAGAGTTCAAAGTTGTCTTATCAAAGTTTATAAAGCGCTTAAACTGACCCTTGAGCACCGGTTCAAGAAGGTTTAAAGCGAAAAGATCCCGCTTGCTCACAATCACCTTTAAAACGTCAGATATTTCAAAAACTTCGCTAGCTTGAGCAAGCTAGCTGGGCACGCCCATAGAAACAATGTAGAAGCGAAAAGGTTCATTTCCAGCTTCAAAACCAGAAGTGAGAATTTTTGTTGTTTACACAACCCCATCCTCCTCTTCTATCTGAATTGTCATGATGTAGGTTTCGTTACCCCTCTTCAAACCTGTTTTAAGTTGAAGCACAAATATGACATGGGCCGAGCATTTTCTTGACTCGATTGGAATCATTTTCATTTTGGTAACATATGACAAGTCTCCTTCAAACAAAGCTATAAAGTCCCGCTTCACTTGTATATCCACGTCACACTCCCATAAGAACCCTAGCCCCAAAACCAATAGGTAATCATCCATTGAGGAAACAGAGAAGTTGGTCACACCTTCCCAACTCTCAATTCAGATTGATACTGTATGTACCTCATCCACCGTCTTCATGGGTGCCGAATTTACGATCTTCTGTAGACACATGAAAATTTTCACTCTGGGTTCTTAGGCCTGAAGTGAACCTTTTCGTGTCTACGTCGCTTTAGGGTGTGCCAGCTAGCTTACTCAAACTAGCGAAGTATTTTTGAAATATCTGACTTATGGGGCTACTGTGGACAAGTGGGATCTTTTCGTTGTAAACCTTCTTCAACCGGTGCTCAAGGGTCGGTTTAAACGCTTAGAAAATATCGATTTTGAACAAGCATGGACTTTTGAAAAGAATATGAAAGTACTTGATCGATTTGTATGCCTATTTGCAGATTTTATTTACGTGGGGTTGCATGTATCCAAGTCTTTAAGTTTTATCTACTTAGGCGGGATGTGTGTGCATCAAGTGGCCTAAGATTGGCGTGTTTGCACGGGATATTCGGGGCTTCTTTGAATGCAAGTATGCGCAATATCTCGAGTTTGGCGGATATGCTATGCAACTCACACAACTTGAATATAAAACCCGAAATTGAAAGACAAAACTTAAGGAAAATACCCGAAATTAAAAGGCAACTCACACGACTTGAATGTAAGTTGCAGAAAGAAAATATACCTATATCTTTAAGAGCGGAAAGGCTAAATGTGTGCGTGTGTGTTGTGTATAAATTGAAAGACAACTCACGCAACTTGAATTTAAAAGGCACCCGACTTAAATGTAAAGTCCGGAATGGGAAATACGTATATATATATATGAGCCAAAGGCATCAACGTGTTCGTGTGTGTGGTGTATAAATTAAAAGACAACTCACACACACGACTGAAATTTAACTTGCGGAATGGGGAAATATAGATATAAGAGTGGAAAGGCTCAATATGAGCGTGTGTGTTATGTATAAATGTAAAGACAACTCACACGACTGAAATTTAACAACCCAGAATGTAAAGACATACACAACTGAACCGTAAAACTCACGCAGCTGAAAGTATATAGATATGCCTATATCATAGGGGTTGCCATGGCCAAAATGTGCGTGAGAGTGTTTGAGCAAGAGCTCGGGTGTCCCTTGTGTGCAAGCGTGGAATTGAAATGACAAACTCACACGACTTTAAAGTAACAACCCAGCTGAACGGGAGATAAATCTATATGATAAGAGCTGAAGCTCAATGCACGCGTGTGTGTTGTGTATAAATTGAAAGACAACTCACGTGGCTCTTACTAGAGTCTTTGGAGTAAAAGCGAAGGCTCAATTGTGTATGTGGGTGCTTGGTGTATGAGATAAGAGCTAAGGCTCAAGTGCATGTGTGTGTCTCGTGTACGAGATAAGAGCTAAGGCTCAAGTGCACGTATGTGTCTCGTGTGTCAAGCATCAATATTACATCCTGGGGGAAGACCACGCTCCATTAATACAACCCCGTATCTGAATTGAATTGAATATAGAAGGAGTAATGTAAATACCGAATTTTAAATACTTACAAGTGATTCGGGCTTTTGATTCACTCCAATCTACACGGGCTTTGATTCACTTTGGCAACCACGAAGGCATCCCTTTTGATGCTTGAGGCGCGAAGTGGCTGACCGAGCTTGTGCTTGGAGGGTGATGAGTCACGTGGGCTTAAGGGAGTTCACGGGTGCTAAGTGGGCTGCGGGTTTTGTTTGGGGTAGGCAAAGGAACTAACGGCAAGGTGGCTAAGGTGGTATGTGGGGGGGGGGGGGGGGGGGGTGCTAGGCTAGGATGGGGTATGGCATGGTATGGTAGGATGTTAGGTCGGTGGGAAAGGAGGGAGTCGGCTGGCAAAAGGGCGCACGCAGTTGGCGCGCACTATAGATGGCGCTAGGGCGTCAGGGAGCGGGTAGTGTTCGGGTGGTGGAAAGGGGAGCTGGGTAGTGGCAGTTTAGGTGGGGGGGTATGGCGGTGGAGCTTGAGGCGGTTTGGCTGGGTTGGGGAGTGAAGTAGGGCGGTGAGATTAGGTGGTTGCTGGGATTGATTAGGGTGGTTTAGAGGGTTAAGAATAGAAGGGTTTAGGGGGGATTAAGGCTTACCAAAGAGGGGTGTCCGGCTAGGATTTGCTCAAACTGTGGTCTAGCCACTTCAAGCCTTCCTTGCGCAGGTAGGTTCAGCCCATGTCATGTTGGTGCAACCCTTGTTAACCCTTGTTTAGCCCACATGCTTAACCCACTAAAAGAAATTAAGTACAAAACACTAATCACTCACCTTAATCCCCTCTCTCTCCTCCAAGCTCCTCCAAGGCTTTCACGTGAACCCCTTCTTGGAGACCCCCTCACCCCTATTTATAGGCAAGTGAGGTGGGTCTTGGGTTTGGATATGAGTTTGAGATCTAGATCCAAATCCAAATCCAAATACTATTTGGATTTGGATCTAGATATTTATGACCAGATCCGATCCAAATCCAAACATTTATATGGACATGGATCTAGATATTTTGGTCTAGATCCAATCCAATCCAAATACTATTTGGATCGATCCAAATCCAAACACTATTTGGATATGGATCTGGATATATATGGTCCAAATCCAATCCAAATTTTCTCTGAATGGTCCTTCTTGGCTTTTCGAGATGGACATTTTGTGCGGGCCCTAGCTTCATTAGCGCTCCATCTGGTGCTGGGTTTTCCCCAACTTTGTCGTCCAGACTCTTTCTCGCCTTTCTAGACTCTATTTTTGCTTATTTTCGTCTTTTCTTGTTCAAATTTCTGTTGCTTCAATGGGGATGCTTGATTTGGCTTTTAGGTGCTCTAGGCTTGCGGTCTGCTTCAGACCTAGGCCTTCCTTTTGCCTTTTGAACCTGGTTTTTATCAAGCCAGGGTGCTTCCTTTAGGCTTCGGAATTTGCTTCTGAAACTGCTTTTGATTTGGCCCTTTTGAGCTTGTAGATGCGCGAAAATCCCCGCCTCTGGCTTCTCAAGGCCTGGAGCGGATCCTCTCATGTGTCTAAGGCCTATTTATATAAACAAGGCGTGCCAGCTAGCTTACCTAAGCTAGCGAAGATATATTTTAAGTTGACTTCTAACGTGGCGACTGTGAGCGAGTGAGCTCTTGTCGTCGCAGACCTTCTTACACTGATGCGCAAGGGTCAGTCTGTACGCTTTGAAAAATCGAGTTTTAGGATAGAAAAAGCTTACGAAGCGGTTCGAGGTGTTTTTGATTCGAGTTTTTAATATGATGACAGATTTTTAGATCACGTGGATTTGCACGTGCCTAAGTCTTTCTTTTTATCCCTTTATGGGCCTCCTAAGTGTGTGTTATGAACACTCCACTACATGGGGCGAATTTTGAGCGGGAGTACGGGGCTTGCTTCAATGCAATATGCATCCTACCTCGTGGTATGGTGTAGATGCAATGCAAACTCACGCTACTCCAAAGGGAAAACCCGAATGTAAAGAAAATGCCGAAGGGAAATAACCGAAGGGAAATGACCGAAGGGAAATGACTTGTAATGTAAATGCCGAAGGGAGATATGTATATAGGGTATATACGTGCCCTTACTTGGGTCTTGCAAATAAGAGCGAAGGCTCAATGTGTGTGAGTGCTTGAATTGAAAGACTTACACACACGACATGAAATGAAACCCAAATAGTATAGCTCGGCCCTTACTTGGGTCTTTCAAATAAGAGCGAAGGCTCAATGTGTGTGAGTGCTTGAATTGAAAGACTTACACACACGACATGAAATGAAACCCAAATAGTATAGCTCGACCCTTACTTGGGTAGTGCTTGAATTGAAAGACTTACACACACGACATGAAATGAAACCCAAATAGCCTTACTTGGGTAGTGCTTGAATTGAAAGACTTACACACACGACATGAAATGAAACCCAAATAGTATAGCTCGGCCCTTACTTGGGTCTTTCAAATAAGAGCGAAGGCTCAATGTGTGTGAGTGCTTGAATTGAAAGACTTACATACATGACATGAAATGAAACCCAAATAGTATAGCTCGGCCCTTACTTGGATCTTTCAAATAAGAGTGAAGGCTCAATGTGTGTGAGTGCTTGAATTGAAAGACTTACACACACGACATGAAATGAAACCCAAATAGTATAGCTCGGCCCTTACTTGGGTCTTTCAAATAAGAGCGAAGGCTCAATGTGTGTGAGTGCTTGAATTGAAAAACAACACACCCAACTTAAGCAAAAACCCTATGAAAGTTAATGTATATATATATATATATATTTATGTATTAGGGGTTGATTAGGCCCGTGTGTGTTCAAAATCGTGCACGACTAAGAGAGTGCACGTGTGTGTGGGTGTGCCAAGCCACATTATTACAAGCGGGGGGAGACTATGCTCCGTTATTACAACCCCGTATCAAATTGAATTTTAAGCAAGTATACAATTAAGGACCGAGTTAGGCACTTACTAATAGCTGGTCCGAAGATGCCTTGCTTGAGCGTGGGCTTGGCCTTCGCCTTGGGCTACAAGAGGGAGCTCTGCGGAGTTGAACGGCAAGAGGGACTGCTGGCTGGCTGTCTTAGGTGCGCGGAAGGAACGTCTTGAAGATGGTCGGCTGCTAGGAATGGGCTGGTTTTGTGTGTTGGGCTAAAATGCCTAAGTAGGGTCACTAGGGGAGGGTATAGTGTTAGGAAGTATGGCACTAAGGGAGCCTAAGGGAGTATCTAAGGGAAGGATATGGCTGGCGGGTGGCTGGCCAAAGGGATAGGTGACAGTCGGCTGGAGTGGCCGACTGCTAGGGGAGGCTTGGTGGTGGTGGTTTGCTAGGGTGGCTATTGGTGGAGGATGGAAGGAAGCTAGCTAGGGTATGGGGTAAGGTAGTGGTGGATGTGGGGAGGTAATATGGGCAAGTCTTAGGGAGTTGGATGGGGTGGCTGGGTGTAGCTAGGGTGTCTAGGTATTGGCGGGTAGTTAGGTTGGTTATGGCCTGGCCGAATGGGAGTGGGGGGTGGCGATGAATGGCTGGTGTTGGGGGAAGATGGTGGTGGGGCAGGTGGTTGAGAGTGGAGGGGGAGTGGAGAAGAGGTGAGGTAGGGTATGGGATACTAACCGGATGATGGGAGGTGGCGGGTGGTTGAGGAGAAGCCGGGTGTGGTGGAGTGGTTGGTTCAGCCGGATGAAGAGGATGGCGACGGATGGCTGGGGAGTGGTGGAGCAGGTGGTGCACGGTGGTGGCTGGTGGTGGTGCAGGTGGAGGAGCCGGCTGGGAGTGGGGCAGGTGGAAGTGGAGAAGAGGTGGAAGGTCGGCTGGAAAATGGAGGACCCCACTAGGGGGGGGGTTTTATAGCCTTTGTGAAGGGTGGTGGGGCTGGTTTTGGGGTAGTGGTTAGGTGGTCTAGGGGTGGTGGTAAAGTAGTAAGGTGGGCTGGTATTAGGGTAGGGCCAGATATTTTAGATACAAGGGGTTTTGGGTGAGTTGTGGGCTAGGTTTAGGTGCAGTGGTTTAGAGGTTTAGGGTTTAGCTAGGTGGGTTGGTTTTAGGGTGAGGTTTAGTGAGGTGGGTTAGGTGATTAGGCTAGGATTAGGTTAGGTTTAGGGAAATTAACCTAGGTTTAGGGAAGGATTAGGGAAGTGGGTTAGGTGATTAGGTTGGGATTAGGCCGGGATTAGGGAAGTGGGTTAGGTGATTAGGCTAGGATTAGGACAGGATTAGGGTAAAAGGCTACGATTAGGTGTTTTTGGTTAAGATTGGTTTAAGGAGCTCCCTTTGCATGACCCATAGACCCTAATCATATCATGTTGGTGCAGCCCTAGGTTAGGTTTTGGCTAATTACAAGCTTAAACCCATGTTAACTAGGCTAACCCACATGATTAACCCCAAACTTGACACACAAGTCAAGCTTAATTACAACACACACTTTAATCTTATCCTCCCCCACTCTCTCTCATGCCCATAATCCCACGTGAAATTCAAGTGGGCCCCACCTCCATTTATGAGAAGGTGATGTGGGCCATGGATATGGATATTGGATTGGATTTTTGAATCCAAATCCAAATCTAAGTCCATACATGGGTTTGATTGGGATCTAGATATATATGGTCCAGATCCAATCCAAACTGAATTCTGACTCCTTCGGGCTGTGTTCGAAACGAACGGTTTGTGCGGGGTTTGACAGCATCAATACTCCGTCTGCGTTGGGTCTTCGCCAACATGATCGTCCGCCTCTATTTTCGCCTTCCGGAGATGACTTCAAATGATGTTTTGATGATAACAGGGTCTTCAACGTTCGAGATCCTAGGGGTGGATTTGATACAAGAGTTGCTATACCGGGCTCGACATGTGCTCCGGTTCCGGGCTCTCTTTAGCTTTTTTGGTCCTGTCTTCATCAGGCCAATCTGCTTCGAGGTTTCAAAACATGTTTTAAAAGGGTTTTCAAAACTATATTATACATTTTTGAAATATAAAGTTCAAAACATATGTACAGGGTTGTCTGGAAGGCTCTTGGGTTTCCAGACTCAAAATGGCCCTTTGGGGTTGCTTTTACAAAACCAGGTTGTTTTGAGAAGCTCGTGGGATTTCGGGGTGTTTACAGATGCCCCTCTTTGGCCTTGTCCAAATCGATTTGGATAAGGGCAAAGATGACAAACACCCCTTTCAATGTCTCCCTGGACCTAGCCACGAAGAATATGGGATCGTCCCAATTTTTAGCAAAATCTCAATTTACAAACTCTGGTAGGAGGAGATATCACGCCAAAGGGATCTGTTATGGAATCTGGTCCTAAAGGGGATCATGTTTATGCAAGTGTCGTGCGTGGAATGTAGATGCATAACATGGGTGTGGTGCCAAGAGTGGCGACCTCCCAGAGACCAGATGTGGTCGAACTCTAGAGATTTACAAGGCCTATTGCTCCAAGTGAGCAAATCCTATGCTGTTCGATGTTTGTTTTTCAAAACTTATTGTAAACACCCCGAAATCCCACGAATTCCACAAAACAACCTGGTTTTGTACAAGCCGCCCCAAAGGGCCATTTTTGAGTCTGGAAACCCAGGAGCCTTCCAGACAACCCTGTACATATGTTTTGAACTCTATATTTCGAAAACATACAATATGTCTTTTAAAACCTTTTTAAAACATGTTTTGAAACCCCGAAGCGGCTTGGCCCGATCAAGACAGGACCAGCAAAGTCAAAGAGAGCTCGGAACCGGAGCACATGTCAAGCCCGGCACAACAACTCTCGTATCAAATCCATACCTCTAGGATCTCGAACGTCCAAGACCCTGTTATTATCAAAATGTCATTTGAAGTCATCTCCGGAAGGCAGAAACGGAGGTGGACGACCATGTTGGCGAAGACCCAACGCAGACGGAGTACTGATGCTGTCAGACCCCACACAAATCATCCGTTTCGAACCCAGCTCGAAGGAGTCAGAGTTCAATTTGGATTGGATCTGGACCATATATATCCAAATCCCAATCCAAACCCATGTGTGGACTTGGATTTGGATTTGGATCCAGAGATCCAATCCAATATCCATATCCATGGCCCACATCACCTTCTCATAAATGGAGGTGGGGCCCACTTGAAAGTCACGTGGGATTATGGGCATGAGAGAGAGTGGGGATGGATAATATCAAGAGTGTTGTAATTAAGCTTGACTTGTGTGTCAAGTTTGTGGTTAATCATGTGGGTTAGCCTAATTGAGTGGGTTTAAGCTTGTAATTAGCCAAAACCTAACCTAGGGCTGCACCAACATGAGGTGGTTAAGGTCTATGGGCCATGCAAAGGGAGCTCCTTCACCTAAACCTAACCCTAAACACCTAATCCTAGCCTTCCACCCTAATCCACCCGTAATCTGAGCCTAATCACCTAACCCACTTCCCTAATGCCGGCCTAATCCCAACCTAATCACCTAACCCACTTCCCTAATCCTTCCCTAAACCTAGCCTAAACCAAGCCTAATCACCTAACCTAGCTTTAAACACCCTGAAATCCCACGAATTTCTTAAACAAACCTGGTTTTGTACAAGCAGCCCCAAAGGGCCATTTTTGAATCTGGAAACCCAGGAGCCTTCCAGACAACCCTGTATATACGTTTTAAACTTCATATTTCAAAAATATGTAATATAGCTTTTGAAAACCTTTTAAAACACGTTTTTGAAACCCCGAAGCAGCTTGGCCCGATCAAGACAGGACCAGGAGAGCTAAGAAGAGCCCGAAACCGGAGAACATGTCAAGCCCGGCACAGCAACTCTTGTATCACATCCACACCCCCAGGATCTCGAATGTCCAAGACCCTGTTCTTATCAAAATATCATTTGAAGTCATCTCCGGAAGGCAGAAACGGAGGCGGACGACCATGTTGGCGAAGACCCAACGTAGACGGAGTACTGATGCTGTCAGGCCCCGCACAAATCGTCCGTTTTGAACCCAGCTCGAAGGAGTCAGAGTTCAGTTTGGATTGGATCTTGACCATATATATCCAGATCCCAATCCAAACCCATATGTGGACTTGGATTTGGATTTGTATCCAGAGATCCAATCCAATATCCATATCCATGGCCCACATCACCTTCTCATAAATGGAGGTGGGGCCCACTTGAAATTCACGTGGGATTATGGGCATGAGAGAGAGTGGGGATGGAAAATATCAAGAGTGTTGTAATTAAGCTTGACTTGTGTGTCAAGTTTGGGGTTAATCATGTGGGTTAGCCTAATTGAGTGGGTTTAAGCTTGTAATTAGCCAAAACCTAACCTAGGGCTGCACCAACATGAGGTGGTTAAGGTCTATGGGCCATGCAAAGGGAGCTCCTTCACCTAAACCTAACCCAAAACACCTAATCCTAGCCTTCCCCCCTAATCCACCCCTAATCTGAGCCTAATCACCTAACCCACTTCCCTAATCCCGGCCTAATCCCAACCTAATCACCTAAACCACTTCCCTAATCCTTCCCTAAAGCTAGGTTAATTTCCCTAAACCTAGCCTAAACCTAGCCTAATCACCTAACCTAGCTCACTAAACCTCACCCTAAAACCCAACCACCTAACCTAGCCCTAAACCCCTAAACTACCCCTAGCCCACAATCTACCCAAACCACTAGTTTTCAAAATATGTGGCCCTACCCTTTCCAGCCCACCTTATCTTAATACCACCCTACCTAAACCACCTGACCACTACCCCAAACCCAGCCCTAACCGACCTACCCATCCCTATTTAAACCCCCCCTTGGGGGCGGGTTTTTCCTATCTAGTAGCTTCACCCATCCCAGCCGGGTCCCCTCCTTCCCCAAGTCCAGCCGAGTCCCACCATCTCCAACCTGCTCCACCTGCTCCACCTCCACCGCCACCTGCTCTCCATCCCACCACCATCTCCCAGCCGGACGCCACCACTTGCACTACTTCCTAACCACCCGGCTTCTCTCTTCCATCCACCGCCTCTCCCCATTCGGTAAGTACCCCCCACTCTACCTAACTCCTTCTCTACTCCCTCTCCACTCCTAGCCACCCACCATACCACCACCTTACCTACACATCAGCCCTTTGCTGCCACCACTCTCACTTAGCCGAACCTATCACAACCTAAACTACCGGCCACTACCTAACCATCCTATCTACACCCGGCCAGCCATCTCTTTTCCCCTTAGACTCCCATTCGGCCTTCCCTGAAACTCCCTTAGGTCCATATTCCCTAACACTCTATACTCTCCATTTGTGACCCTACACACTTACTTGGCCCAGCCCTTTAATCCCCCACATCAAGGCGACACCCATTTGCAGCCGGCCACCTTCGAGGCGCCTATCCCACGCCCCACTTGCAGCCGGCCAGCACCCTTTATCATTCACCCTCGCGGAGCTCCCGTTTGCAGCCCAAGGCGAAGGCCAAGCCCACGCTCAAGCAAGGCCTCTACGGACCAGCTACTCGTAAGTGCCTAAACTCGGTCTTCAGTTGTATACTTGCTTGAGATTCAATTTGATACGGGGTTGTAATAACGGAGCATAGTCTCCCCCCGCTTGTAATAACGTGGCTTGACACACCCACACACGTGCACTCTCTTAGTTGTGCACGATTTTGAACACACACGGGCCTAATCAACCCATAATATACAAGTATATACCTATACTTTCGTTTTCGAAGGGTTTTTGCTTAAGTTGGGTGCGTTGTCTTTCAATTCAAGCACTCACACACATTGAGCTTTCGCTCTTATTTGAAAGACCCAAGTAAGAGCCGACCTATACTATTTGGGTTTCATTTCATGTCGTGTGAGTAAGTCTTTCAATTCAGGCACTTTCACACACATTGAGCTTTCGCTCTTATTTGAAAGACCCAAGTAAGGGCCGACCTATACTATTTGGGTTTCATTTCATGTCGTGTGTGTAAGTCTTTCAATTCAAGCACTCTCACACACATTGAGCCTTCGCTCTTATTCCCAAGACCTTAGTAAAGGCCTTATTGCAGTTATATTTGGGTTTCATTTATGTCGTGTGTGTAGTACTTCAATTCAAGCACTCACACACATTGAGCCTTCGCTCTTACTCCCAAGACCTTAGTCAAGGCCATATTGCAATTTATATTTGGGTTTAATTTCATGTCGTGTGTGTAAGTCTGACCCTTGCGCATCGGTGCAAGAAGGTCTGCGACGACAAGAGCTTACTTGCTCACAGTCGCCACGTTTAGAAGTCAGTGTTAAAAATATCTTCGCTAGCTTAGGTAAGCTAGCTGGCACGCCCTGTTTGCATACATAGGCCTTAGACACACGAGAGGATCCGCTCCAAGCCCTGAAAAAGGCACAGAGGCGGGGATTTTCGCGCGTCTACAAGTACCCCCCACTCTACCTAACTACCCCAACTACACCCGGCCAGCCATCTCTTTTCCCCTAGGACTCCCATTCGGCCTTCCCTTAAACTCCCCTTAGGTCCATATTCCCTAACACTCTATACTCTCCATTCGTGACCCTACATACTCACTTGGCCCAGCCCCTTTAATCCCCCACATCAAGGCGACACCCACTTGCAGCCGGCCACCTTCGAGGCGCCTATCCCGCGCCCCACTTGCAGCCGGCCAGCACCCTTTGTCATTCACCCTCATGGAGCTCCCGTTTGCAGCCCAAGGCATAGGCCAAGCCCACGCTCAAGCAAGTCCTCTACGGACCAGCTACTCGTAAGTGCCTAAACTCGGTCTTTAGTTGTATACTTGCTTGAGATTGTAGACACCGAAAATTTTCACTTACGGGTTCTTAGGCCTGAAGTGAACCTTTTCGCAATCTACTTCGCTTTATGGGCGTGCCAGCTAGTTTACTTTAACTAGCAAAGTATGTTTTGAAAACAATCTGACTTTTGAAAGGCGATTGTAGGCAAGCGGGATTTTTACGTCGCAGACCTTCTTGCATCGATGCGCAAGGGTCAGTCTGTACGCTTAGAGACTTCGTTTTGAAACAAGTTTAACTCAAAATATATTTTGAATGAAGAAGTGTTTTAAAACCTTTTGAAAACCATGCATTTGGGCGGTTTTGACTTTGTAAGGGTTGGACGACCCTAAGTCTTGCACGATTTGATTCGGGTTTGTACGATTCTCAGATTTTAGATCACGTGGATTTGCACGTGCCTAAGTCTTTCTTTTTATCCCTTTATGGGCCACCTAGGTGTGTGTTATGAACACTCCACTACATGGGGCGAATTTGAGCGGGAGTACGGGGCTTGCTTCGATGCAATATGCGTCCTACCTCGTGGTATGGCGTAGATGTAATGCAAACTCACGCTACTCCAAAGGGAAAACCCGAAATTAAAAGACAATGCCGAAGGGAAATTACCGAAGGGAAATGACTTGTAAAGTAAATAGCCGAAGGGAAATGACTTGTAAAGTAAATAGCGGAAGGGGAAATATGGCTATATCTTAAGAGCGGAAAGGCTCAATTGTGTAAGTGTGTGTCGTGTATATATTGAAAGACAACGCACACGACTTGAACCTTAAAACCCGAATCTTAAAGACGTAGCCGAAAGAAATACTTTATATAGAGTATATGTAGGGGCCCTTACTTGGGTCTTGTGAATAAGAGCGAAGGCTCAATGTGTGTGCGTGCTTGAATTGAAAGACTTACACACACAACATGAAATGAAACCCAAATATAAATTGCAGTATGCCTTGACTAAGGTCTTGGGAGTAAGAGCGAAAGCTCAATGTGTGTGAGTGTAGAATTGAAGTACTACGCACACGACATAAATGAAACCCAAATATAACTGCAATAAGGCCTTTACTAAGGTCTTGGGAGTAAGAGCGAAGGCTCAATGTGTGTGCGTGTGGAAAATGGAAAGACAACACACACGACTTAATTAAAAACCCCCTTGACTTAAAATATATAAATATAACTATATATTAAGGGCTGGTTAGGCCCGTGTGTGTGCAAAAAGTGTACGACTAAGAGCGGAAAGGCTCAAGTGCGCGTGTGTGTGGGTGTGTCAAACCACGTTATTACAATCGGGGGGAGACGAAGCTCCTTTACTACAACCCCGTATCAAAATTTAATTGAATATAAAGCAAGTTAATGTAATAGACCAAGTTTAGACACTTACAAATAGCTGGTCCATGTTCAACTTGCTTGCACGTGGGCTCACGGTTCACCTTGGGCAGCCAAGAGGGGGTTATCCTAGGTGGCTTTGAGGGAGGTTCTATGGGGCACGGTTAGGGTCTTAGGGGAACTAAGGTTCGGCCAAGACGGGGGCTGTGTAAGGTATGTCCTAGGGTCTGTCCTAGGGTACAGGTCACGGCCAAGGTGCAGGTTGGGTCGGCAGGAAGGTGGACAGGGCGGCAGGAAGGTGGACAGGGCGGCAGGGAGGCGTCTGGCGCCTGGCGCAGTAGACGGGCGCCTGGCGCTGGGGCGCAGGGAGGCGTCTGGCGCGCGGGACGGCTGCGGCACGGGGCGTGCAGGCGACAGAGGGGCGCGCGGCAGGAAGCAGGGCGCGCGGCAGCAGAAAGGGGCGCGCGGCAGGACTCAGGGCACGCGGCAGGCGCTGGTTGCTCACGGCCGGCCGGGTTGAAGTTGTTGGGGTTTGTTAGGGATGGTTTGAGGCGGTTGGGGTTAGGTTATGTCTAGTTAGGGTTCAGTTAGGGTTAGGTTGGTTCAGTTAGGGTTAGGTTCAGTTAGGGTTAGGTTGGTTCAGTTAGGGTTAGGTAGGTTCGAACCTAGGCTAGGTTGGGGTTAGGTTTACCTCTTGGAGCCAGTCCTTCTTGGCTTGAGCCCACGTCTCCACGGTTGCAGCCACTTGGTCCAGCCCACCTTGGTTGCAGCCACTTGGTCTAGACCCACTAAGCCCACATGGCTTGAACCCACCTCACCCAATGAACCCACATGGCTAGGTCTATCACTCCCTCTCTCTCCTCCCAAATATTTGCATGAACCCTTTACATGGACCCCCTCACCTCTATTTATAGAGATTTGAGGTGGGTCTTGGATTTGGGTTTGGGTTTGGGGTTTGGATCCATACCCAAATCCAAACACTATTTGGATCTGGATATTGGATCTCGGATATTTTGAGATCTGTATCCGATCCAAACCCAATATTTTTATGGATACGGATCTGGATATTTTGATCCAGATCCGATCCAATCCAAACACTATTTGGATCCAATCCAAATCCAAACACTATTTGGATCGACCCAAACACTATTTGGATTGGCCCAAATCCAAACACTATTCATTACATGGATTTGGATCTGGATATATATGGTCCAGATCCAAATCAAAATTTCTTCGGACAGTCCTTCTTGAGGCGAACGATCTGTGCGGGCACTGGCTTCATCAGCGCTCCGTCTGGTGCTGGGTTTTCCCCAACTTTGTCGTTCGGACTCCGTTTCGCCGTTCTGGACTCCGTTGAGCTTTTCATCAAATGGGCTCTGCTTTCTTTTGTTGTTTTTTTATCAGGGAGTGGCTTCTGAAGCTCTGGGCTTGAATCCTCTTCGGGCCTAGGGTCTTCTTTTGCCTTCTGTACCTGTTTTCACATTTCAAAACAGGTCGTCGTTTTGGCTCAAATGAGCTTTTTGGTGTTTCGAGAGTTTTTGAAAAATAGAAGATTTGGGGTGTTTACAGAGATTCAATTTGATACAGGGTTGTAATAACGGAGCATAGTCTCCCCCCGCTTGTAATAACGTGGCTTGGCACACCCACACACGTGCACTCTCTTAGTTGTGCACGATTTTGAACACACACGGGCCTAATCAGCCCATAATATATAAGTATATACATATACTTTCATTTTCGAAGGGTTTTGCTTAAGTTGGGTGCATTGTCTTTCAATTCAAGCACTCTCACACACATTGAGCTTTCGCTCTTATTTGAAAGACCCAAGTAAGGGCCGACCTATACTATTTGGGTTTCATTTCATGTCGTGTGTGTAAGTCTTTCAATTCAAGCACTCTCACACACATTGAGCTTTCGCTCTTATTTGAAAGACCCAAGTAAGGGTCGACCTATACTATTTGGGTTTCATTTCATGTCGTGTGAGTAAGTCTTTCAATTCAAGCACTTTCACACACATTGAGCCTTCGCTCTTATTCCCAAGACCTTAGTAAAGGCCTTATTGCAGTTATATTTGGGTTTCATTTATGTCGTGTGTGTAGTACTTCAATTCAAGCACTCACACACATTGAGCCTTCGCTCTTACTCCCAAGACCTTAGTCAAGGCCATACTGCAATTTATATTTGGGTTTAATTTCATGTCGTGTGTGTAAGTCTTTCAATTCAAGCACGCACCCACATTGAGCCTTCGCTCTTATTTGCAAGACCCGAGTAAGGGCTCATATACATAATCTATATACATATCTCCCTTCGGTTATTTCCCTTCTGTATTGTCTTTACATTTCGGGTTTTCCCTTTGGAGTAGCGTGAGTTTGCATTGCATCTACGCCATACCACGAGGTAGGATGCATATTGCATCAAAGCAAGCCCCGCTCGAATTCGCCCATGTAGTGGAGTGTTCATAACACACAAACTAGGTGGCCCGAAAAGGGATAAAAGAAAAGACTTAGGCACGTGCAAATCCACGTGATCTAAAACATGCAATCGCATTTTAAAGACCCGAAATAGACACCTCGAACCGCTTCGTAGACTTTCTCTCCAAAACTCGATTTGTGCAAAGCGTACAGATTGACCCTTGCGCATCGGTGCAAGAAGGTGTGCGACGACAAGAGCTTACTTGCTCACAGTCGCTACGTTTAGATGTCAGCATTAAAAATATCTTCGCTAGCTTAAGTAAGCTAGCTGGCACGCCCTGTTTGCATACATAGGCCTTAGACACACGAGAGGATCCGCTCCGAGCCCTGAAAAAGGCGAGAGGCGGGGATTTTCGCGCGTCTACAACTGCTTCATGCAAAGATTTGCACACAACGTAGAAGTCATGCCGACTCTGAATACCTTAAGGGATACAAAGCAAGGCATGAACGAAGACGTACATGCCTTCATTATAAGATGGAGGTCGCTTTTGGGCCAAGTGCGAGAGCCCATATCCGAAGGATGCGCAGTAATGCTCATCTTGGATAATTTTAAAAGCGAGTTAAAAACCCTTCTCTCGCTCCATGAGATTTCAACTTTCCATAAGTTGATCAAAAAGGCCTCCCTTTTCGAAACCAACTTGCGAAAAGGGACATATGATCACTTATGGAAAGGAAGTGCCGTTCCAAAAACCTGTTTGGAAAAGCCCATCGCATATGGGCTACCCACGACGGACAAAGGGGCAAAGCCCCATAAAATCGCCAATGTCTGGGTGGATCCAGGCATGGCGGGCACTTCCAAAAATTTTGAAAAATTAGAAAATAAGAGGGAGCGTAATTTTCAAAAACCGGTTGAAAAACGGGAGTATACTCCACTAGGGCAACCTGTGTCGGAGGTCCTAGACCTCCTACTTGCCCAGGGCATGATAGAACTCCCTGAAATCCCCGAAGGAGTCACTTCCAAAGGGGGGTATTTAAACCGATTTTGTAAATATCATCGGCTCAAAGGCCATGATACCAAACGCTGCTTCTCTCTCTTAAATAAAATTGAGAACTTGATAGCAGAAGGCCGGCTCCAGGTCACTGCAGAACCTGAGCCACCTCAAGCTATCTTCAAGGAACCCTTTCCCAAGCACGCCAATGGCAGTGGGAAAGGAAAGGAGGTATGTACCCTCACCATTTCCAAGGAACTAGCGCAAAAGCCAGAACCTGGTCGACCTACTTGTGCGCCCATTCTTGTACTATACAAGAAGCCTGCCCAAGTCGTCATTCGGGGACCACCAAAAGTGGAAACCCCGGTAAAACCAGTTTTAAAAATCCAAGGTTCTCCTCAGCTTATCCTTAGAGCCAATTTTAGCGCGAACCCTAGGCTGGTCGTGGGGGAAGTCACAAGATTCGGGAGGATCTATCAACCCCCGCACCTTCAAGGTGCTCAAAAGGTGGTCAGTGTGCCTGGCCCCTCAAAAGCATGTATCCCTAGTGTTCTGCCAAAAGCAGATAAGGACAAAGTCATCCTAAATCCTTATGACTTCGAAAACCACCTTTGAAAGATTCCTATTCACATGTCTATCCTAGAGCTTAAAAAAACCTCGCCTAGGCATAGACTTGTATTAGAGAAAATTCTAGAAAGGGCCAAGGTTGATTCGAACATAAGTCTGAAATCCTTGTCTGCCCAAGTGGCTTTATTAGGAGCAAAATCGCCCATCACTTTCTCAAAAGATGATGTAGATAGACCCTATGAAACCCATAACCAGGCCCTGCATATCGAGGTGGTTCTAAACAACCACTCTCTGGACAGGTGCCTAGTCGATGGTGGAGGAGGGCTCAACATCCTTCCACTTCATGTGGCTTACAAAATCGGAGTCACCTTGACTTCAGTGAACCCAAGCCCCATCATTATCACTGGATACGATGGGAATGCGTCTAGACCTTTAGGATCCATCGAACTCCCAATGGAAACGGGAGGGATCGAACACACGGGGGTGTTCCATGTCTTGGACATCCACCCCCATTATAACCTGTTGCTGGGAAGGCCTTGGATACACAGTTTGTGCACTGTGCCATCCACCTTCCACAGGTGTGTCAAGATCCCTTTTAGGGACCAGGTTGTAGTGATCCTAGGTGATAGTCACCCACAGCTTTAGGGGATCATAAACTCCCCTTGTTTATCAAGCTCCCAGGCCCATGAGGCTAACCTGGGGCAAATTATGGTTGAGCCACCTCGGCTCGTGTTAAACAACCCTAGGAAGGATGTATGTGTGAAGGGGCCGCCCAAAGCAAGCCCCCTCCCGACTTTAATCCTCCTAGGAAAACCCAAGCGATTCCTATTTCCAAAGCCCCTGGACAAGAGGCCATACGAGCCTAATATGGACGATAGCATGTTCCAGGACCACGACTTGTATCCAACCTTTTCAAAAAACAAAAAGTCGTGGAACATGTTGTTCAACATGGGCTACACGCCCTACAAGAGTCTAGGGGCGCAGAACCAGGGTCTCCTAGAGCCCATCCTTCCTAGGGCCAACCCAAGCCGATATGGGATCGGCTATACTCCCCGAATACCGCCGGAGCCACCCCCTGTGACCACCTGGGTCAAGGGTGCCCCGGAGCCTGCCTTAGAAGAGACCTACGATTTAGATCTCCTATTCCAAGTCTAACCCGTAGTGTTTTCCCTTTGTAGGTATGACGGAAGATCCCTTTTCTAAAAATACCAAAAACATTTGAAAAACTTAAAATAAAAAAAAATCGAAAAACAAGAAAAACCAAAAACAATGGAAAAATAAAAACTCGAAAAAAGAGTGCTTTGTATAGTTCCTAAAGTTCTTGTTTTACAAAAACCCAAAAAAATCAAAAATTTGGAAAATACCAAAAAGATTTTGTACATAGCTGCTCCTGGTAGGACTTTGGCAAAAGAAAAGGATTTCGAAAGAAACGTCGTCTGCATAGCCAGACCAAAAATTTCAAAATCACTTGAAAGTCCAAGTATAAAACCAGGTCATTTTGAAAAGTACGCATCAAGTTCCCTCGGGTCTATAGCCCACGAGAATGATCAAAGCCCAGAAGTGGATCCCCTTGAGGAAGATCCCACTTCTGAGCTCCCAGAATTTCATAGAATTCTCAATTTTGAAAGACCTTCCCAATCAGTAGGAGGAGATTTCATAGAGGTGAACCTAGGGGTTGATTCCAATCCCAAAACCATCAAAATAGGCGCATGCTTGCATGAAACTGAAAAGTTAGCATTCATTGCATTTCTACGAACCTATTTAGATGTGTTTGCATGGACGTATGAAGACATGCCGGGCATAGATCCCAGCATTGTCGAGCATCGTCTTCCCTTAGATGCAGGTGTAAAACCCATAAAGCAGAAGCTTAGGAAAATGCACCCGAATGTACACACGCAAGTCAAAGAGGGTTTAGAAGATCTGCTAAAAGCCGGATTTATAAAACCCATTGCGTATTCTGATTGGTTGTCCAATATCGTTGTGGTTCGAAAAACCAATGGGAAAATTTGAATATGCATCGATTTCAAAAACCTAAATAAAGCCACTCCAAAGGATAATTATCCTTTACCAAACATAGATTTGATAGTCGATAGTACTACAAATCATGAAATGTTTTCATTTATGGATGGCTATTCAGGCTATAATCAAATCAAACTAAATCCACGAGATCAGGGTAAGACCGCCTTCACAACCCCATGGGGCACGTACTGCTACATAGTCATGCCCTTTGGTTTGAAAAATGTCGGCGCAACATACCAACGAGCCATGACGACGATCTTCCATGATCAAATTCATGAGCTTGTAGAAGTGTATGTAGATGATCTCTTGGCGAAATCCAAAACCCGATGCACCCATATCGAATGTTTACAAAAGATTTTCGAAAGGCTTAGGCTTTACAAAGTAAAGCTAAACCCTCAAAAATGTGTGTTCGGGGTAGAATCAGGGAAGCTTCTAGGCTTTATGGTGAGCCAAAGGGGAATAGAAGTCGACCCCTCTAAGTGTCGAGCCATCATAGACATGGCTCCACCCTCCAATCTCACCCAAATCCGTAGCCTCCAGGGTCGCTTACAATCCGTTCGCCGATTCATATCGAATTTGGTAATTAGATGCGAACCCTTCAACAAACTGTTGAGGAAGGGCACGAAATTCTTATGGGATGACGAATGCCAAAAGTCCTTCGAGAGACTGAAGGCATACTTGGTTAATCCCCCTGTTTTGAATCCTCCAAAGCAAGGAAAACCGCTTCTATTATACATCTCCGTGCATGCAAATGCTTTAGGAGCCCTGTTGGCTCAATACGAGGATGACACCCATAAGGAGTATGCCATCTACTATATTTCGAAAACTCTCTTGGCTTATGAACGAAATTATCAAGCCATGGAGAAGACGTGCTTGGCCCTAGTCTGGGCCTGCCAGAAGTTCAGACACTATTGTAGATGCGCGAAAATCCCCGCCTCTTGCCTTTTCAGGGCTTGGAGCGGATCCTCTCGTATGTCTAAGGCCTATGTATGCAAACAGGGCGTGCCAGCTAGCTTACCTAAGCTAGCGAAGATATTTTTAACACTGACTTCTAAACGTGGCGACTGTGAGCAAGTAAGCTCTTGTCGTCGCAGACCTTCTTGCACCGATGCGCAAGGGTCAGTCTGTACGCTTTGCAAAAATCGAGTTTTGGAGAGAAAGTCTACGAAGCGGTTCGAGGTGTCTATTTCGGCTCTTTAAAATGCGATTGCATGTTTTAGATCACGTGGATTTGCACGTGCCTAAATCTTTTCTTTTATCCCTTTTCGGGCCACCTAGTTTGTGTGTTATGAACACTCCACTACATGGGCGAATTCGAGCGGGGCTTGCTTCGATGCAATATGCGTCCTACCTCGTGGTATGGCGTAGATGCAATGCAAACTCACGCTACTCCAAAGGGAAACCCGAAATGTAAAGACAGTACTGAAGGGAAATAACCGAAGGGAGATATGTATATAGATTATGTATATGAGCCCTTACTCGGGTCTTGCAAATAAGAGCGAAGGCTCAATGTGGGTGCGTGCTTGAATTAAAAGACTTACACACACGACATGAAATTAAACCCAAATATAAATTGCAGTATGGCCTTGACTAAGGCCTTGGGAGTAAGAGCGAAGGCTCAATGTGTGTGAGAGTGCTTGAATTGAAGTACTACACACGACATAAATGAAACCCAAATATAACTGCAATAAGGCCTTTACTAAGGTCTTGGGAATAAGAGCGAAGGCTCAATGTGTGTGAGAGTGCTTGAATTGAAAGACTTACACACACGACATGAAATGAAACCCAAATAGTATAGGTCGGCCCTTACTTGGGTCTTTCAAATAAGAGCGAAAGCTCAATGTGTGTGAGTGCTTGAAATGAAAGACAATGCACCCAACTTAAGCAAAAACCCTTCGAAAATGAAAGTATATATATATACTTACGTATTAGGGGCTGATTAGGCCCGTGTGTGTTCAAAATCGTGCACAACTAAGAGAGTGCACGTGTGTGGGTGTGCCAAGCCACGTTATTACAAGCGGGGGGAGACTATGCTCCGTTATTACAACCCCGTATGAAATTGAATCTCAAGCAAGTATACAACTAAAGACCGAGTTAGGCACTTACTAGTAGCTGGTCCGTAGAGGCCTTGCTTGAGCGTGGGCTTGGCCTTCGCCTTGGGCTGCAAACGGGAGCTCCGCGAGGGTGAATGACAAAGGGTGCTGGCCGGCTGCAAATGGGGCGCGGGATAGGCGCCTTGATGGTGGCCGGATACAAGTGGGTGTCGCCTTGGTGTCGGGGATTAAAGGGGCTGGGCCAAGTATGTATGTAGGGTCACGAATGGAGAGTATAGAGTGTTAGGGAATATGGACCTAAGGGGAGCGTAAGGGAAGGTCGAATGGGAGTCTAATAGGGTGGTCGGGTGTAGTTAGGTTGGTTAGGTAGTGGCGGGTAGTTAGGATATACTAGGTTCGGCTGAGTGAGAAGGGTGGCAGCAAGGGGGAATGGCTGGTGGTAGGATGTTATGGTAGGGGGTTAGGTGGCTAAGAGTGGAGAGGGAGTGAAGAAGGTGAGATAAAGGATGGGGTACTAACCGGGCTTGAAGAGAGGCGGTGGATGGAAGAGAGCAGCTGGGTGTGGTGGAGCGACTGGTTCGGCCGAGGGCAGGGGTGGTGGCAGGTGGTGGTGTAGGTGGTGGATGGAAGAGAGCAGCCGGGTGTGGTGGAGCGACTGGTTCGGCCGAGGGCAGGGGTGGTGGCAGGTGGTGGTGTAGGTGGTGGTGCAGATGGTGGTGCAGATGGAGCAGGTGGAGCAGGTTCGGCTGGGCTGGGAAGTGGGGTCCCGGCTGGGCTTCGGGAAGGCGGCTAGATTGGAGAACCCGCCCCCAAAGGGGGGGGGGTTTATATAGGGATGGGTAGGTCGGTTAGGGCTGGGTTTGGGGTAGTGGTTAGGTGGTTTAGGTAGGGTGGAATGAAGATAAGGTGGGCTGGAAAGGGTAGGGCCAGATATTTTAAATACTAGTGGTTTGGGTAGATTGTGGGCTAGGGGTGGTTTAGGGGTTTAGGGCTAGGTTAGGTGGTTGGGTTTTAGGGTGAGGTTTAGTGAGCTAGGTTAGGTGATTAGGCTAGGTTTAGGCTAGGTTTAGGGAAATTAACCTAGGTTTAGGGAAGGATTAGGGAAGTGGGTTAGGTGATTAGGTTGGGATTAGGGAAGTGGGTTAGGTGATTAGGTTCAGATTAGGGGTGGATTAGGGTGGAAGGCTAGGATTAGGTGTTTAGGGTTAGGTTTAGGTGGAGAAGCTCCCTTTGCATGGCCCATAGACCTTAACCACCTCATGTTGGTGCAGCCCTATGTTAGGTTTTGGCTAATTACAAGCTTAAACCCACTCAATTAGGCTAACCCACATGATTATCCCCAAACTTGACACACAAGTCAAGCTTAATTACAACACTCTTGATATTATCCGTCCCCACTCTCTCTCATGCCCATAATCCCACGTGAAATTCAAGTGGGCCCCACCTCCATTTATGAGAAGGTGATGTGGGCCATGGATATGGATATTGGATTGGATCTCTGGATCCAAATCCAAATCCAAGTCCACATATGGGTTTGGATTGGGATCTGGATATATATGGTCCAGATCCAATCCAAACTGAACTCTGACTCCTTCGAGCTGGGTTCAAAATGGACGATTTGTGCGGGGTCTGACAGCATCAGTACTCCGTCTGTGTTAGGTCTTCGCCAACATGGTCGTCCGCCTCCGTTTCTGCCTTCCGGAGATGACTTCAAATGACATTTTGATAAGAACAGGGTCTTGGACGTTCGAGATCCTGGGGGTATGGATGTGATACGAGAGTTGCTGTGCCGGGCTTGACATGTGCTCCGGTTCCGGGCTCTCTTTGACTTTGCTGGTCCTGTCTTGATTAGGCCAAGCTGCTTTGGGGTTTCAAAAACGTGTTTTAAAAGGTTTTCAAAAGCCATATTATATATTTTTGAAATATAGAGTTCAAAACATATGTACAGGGTTGTTTGGAAGGCTCCTGGGTTTCCAAACTCAAAATAGCCCTTTGGGGCTGCTTTTACATAACCAGATGGATTTGAGAAATTCGTGGGATTTCGGAGTGTTTACAGATGCCCCTCTTTGGCCTTGTCCAAATTGATTTGGATAAGGGCAAAGATGACAAACACCCCTTTCAATGTCTCCCTAGATCTATCCATGAAGAATATGGGATCGTCCCAATTTTTAGCAAAAATCTCAATTTACAAACTCTGGTAGGAGGAGATATCACGCCAAAGGGTTATACTATGGAATCTGGTCCTAAATGGGATCATGTTCATGCAAGTACCATGCGTGGAATGCAGATGACATGGGTGTGGTGCCAAGAGTGGCGACCTCCCAGAGACCAGATGTGGTCGAACTCTAGAGACTTACAAGGCCTGTTGCTCCAAGTGAGCAAATCCTATGTTGTTCGATGTTCGGTTTTCAAAACTTATTTACAAAAGCTATTTACAAAAGGGACAACTGTCTTGAGCCTCGATCCTAAGGATCTCGAGCTCTTCGTGCTTGCCCTTGTTTGAGTCTTAACACTCGCTTATCTAGCAGAGGTTTTACAAGAAAACAAGCTTCGTTTCAAATTCCTACGCCTTACTCGAAACGTCGAATTCTCAAACAAGATGAAATTCAAGTAAGTAAATCCCATTTTTAATTTAGGATTCCTTGAAATGAACCATGCTTTAGCTTGGGATAAGCCAGGGATGGGAAAGAGATACCACGGTCCCTTCTGAAGCGTCCCGTGGTTTAAGGCATAGAATGCGGAAAAACTGCTCTTTTTGAGCTTTTTGGCCTCTTTTTCCTTTTTTTCATAGAGGGTCTCCCTTTGGGAGTATTGTTTTCTTTAATCCCTCTTCTTCATAAGAGAATTGATTTTTCTTTTTGAAGTCTGGTTTCTTTCTTTTGGAAAGAGACTTTGAATGGGAAATTCCCTTTTGTTTTGGGCCTTTGTTTTCCTTTTGGAAGGAGAAGAGAAGAGGGGAGGACTTATCCCAAGCATACACTCGATCCATTCCATATCAGCCTATTTAGAAATAGCACGTACCACTTGCAAGTATCTTGCTATGTTGAACTAGGCCTTTCTTTGTAAGAAGAAGGATTTTGAAATGTAACCACGATTTTGAAGACTCCACTCTTTCACAAGCGCGAATTCTCTTACTCAGGGTCACACGACTTTGCCTTTGCACCTTATTCACACGTCTCAGGGCAGCTATCCCTTAAAATTTTTGAAAACTGAAATTTAATCCAGATCCTACACATGATACTTCTTTAAGTATTGAATATTGATAGGATCTGCTAAATTCCTACCTTCTACATCGATCAACCAATACGAATTGTTCGTAGTGGTTGCTCGTACAACATAGGGTCCATCCCACTTGCCTAAGGGGTGTGGGCCACGATGGTGGATGGTTTTTAAGACCAGATCTCCCACTTCAAAGTGGCGAGGTCTCATGTGTTTGCTATAATGTCGGGCTATCCTTTGCCGGTATGCACGAGCATGATCCATGGCAAGGAGTCACCTCTCATCTAGCAAATCTAGTTCGGCCATCCTAGCATGTTGAAGCGTCTCTAGGGGGAGGTCGAGTGCTATGGATGTATGAAATGAATGCAGTTGGGTATGAATGGGAAGAATGGTGTTTGTGCCATAGACCAATTCGAACGATGTGGCATTCGTGGGAGTCCGGATGGAAGTCCTATAAGCCCATAAGGCTTCATCCAGCTTCTCGTGCCACGTCCTACCCTTCTCTAAGGTTTTCTCAATAATACTAATGAGAGTCTTGTTTGTGGCTTCGGCTTGGCCGTTGCCTTGAGGGTAGTAGGGCGAGGAGAAGTGGTGAGTTATGCTATACGTGTTGCACAACTTAACCATCCGCTCGTTCTTGAAGGGGGTACCATTATCAGACACAAGGTCTCGTGGAACCCCAAATCGAGCCAAGATATTCCTCCGGATGAAAGCCACCACATGTTGCCCCATTACATTGGTTAGGAAAATTGCTTCCACCCACTTGGAGAAATACTCCGTGGCTGCTAAAATAAATCGATGCCCATTCGAGGCCTTTGGAAATATTGGGCCTACGATGTCAAACGCCCACATGGTAAATGGCCAGGGGCTGACCACGGAATGCAATGCAGATGAAGGGATATGAATGGCGTGCCCATGCACTTGACATGGATGACACTTCCTAACATGATCGTGACAATCCTTTTTCAGGGTGGACCAAAAATAGCCCCCTCTAAGTATTTTTATCGCCATCATATTGGCATTAACATGACCTCCACATTCTCCATCGTGGAACTCATGCATTACTATCCTAGCCTCCTCTAGGTCGATACACCTAAGCAGAATGCCGGTAAAACTCTTTTTGTATAAGACCCCACCCAGAATGGTGTATCGGGTCGAAATCTTACGAATGAATGCCTTATCTTTGGATGTGTCATCCTCGGTAAATCCCCCATTTTCTAAAAATTGTTTTATGTCATAGAACCAGGGTTTTTCAATAGACTCTAGGTTGTTTTGGCAAATATCCAAGTCGTGTGTGGATGGATAGGGCGCATGCCATATTTCCAAAGATCTGCATGATGCCCCTAGAGTTTTCGAAAACCCAGAACCAGATGGAGCGCTGATGAAGCCAGTGCCTGCACAGATCGTTCGCCTCGAGAAGCCAAGAAGGACTATCCGAAGAAATTTTGGTTTGGATCTGGACCATAAATATCCAGATCCAAATCCATATAATGAATAGTGTTTGGATTTGGGCCAATCCAAATAGTATTTGAGTTGATCCAAATAGTGTTTGGATTTGGATTGGATCCAAATAGTGTTTGGATTGGATCGAATCTGGGCCAAAATATCCAGATCCATATCCATAAAAATGTTGGGTTTGGATCGGATATGGATCTCAAAATATCTGAGATCCAATATCCAGATCCAAATAGTGTTTGGATTTGGGTCTGGATCCAGATCTTAAACCCAAACTCAAATCCAAGACCCACCTCAAATGCCTATAAATAGAGGTGAGGGGGTTCATGTAAAGGGTTCATGCAAATGCTTGGGAGGAGAGAGAGGGAGTGATAGACCTAGCCATGTGAGCTCATTAGGTGAGGTGGGTTCAAGCCATGAGGGCTAAGTGGGTCTAGACCAAGGGGCTGCAACCAAGGTGGGCTGGACCAAGAGGCTGCAACCGTGGAGACGTGGGCTCAAGCCAAGAAGGACCGGCTCCAAGAGGTAAACCTAGCCCTAAACTAGCCTAGACTCAAACCAACCTAACCCTAACTGAACCAACCTAACCCTAACTGAACCCTAACTGGACCAAACCTAACCCCAACCGCCTCAAAAATATCCCCCCAAATCGTCAAGCCCCTGGCCAGCCAGACACGCCCCTGCGCGTCACCCGAAGCCCCCTACCGTGCCAGCCACTACCCGCTTCCCCCCGGGCGCCTGCCGCGCGCCCTGCGTGTCACCCGAACCCCCTGATGCCATTACGCGCCCCATGCCACAATGCGCCCCGCGCCGCTGCAGCCTTCCTGCGCGCACCGACTGCTGCGCCAGTCACCCGACGCCTCTCTGCTGACCTGACATACTCCCTGCCGACCTGACCTGCACCCTGCCAGACTTAGCCAGCCCCTCCAGCCACCTAAGACAAATCCTAGACAGCCCCGTCTTGGTCGAACCTAAGTTCCCCTAAGACCCTAACCGTGACCCATAAAACCTCTCTCAAAGCCACTTAGGAAAATCCCTCTTGGCTGCCCAAAGTGAACTGCAAGCCCAAGTGTGAGCAAGTTGAAGACGGACCAGCTATTTATAAGTGTCTAAACTTGTTCTATTACATTAACTTGCTTTATATTCAATTAAATTTTGATATAGGGTTGTAATAATGGAGCGTAGTCTCTCCCCAAGATGTAATATTGATGTATGACATACAAGCACAAAAGTGCACTTGAGCTTTAGCTCTTAATTGTACATCAAGCACCCACCTTCACTTGAGCCTTTCCGCTCTTAGTTGCACACTTTTGCACACACACGGGCCTTGACAACCCCTAAGATATAGCCTTATTTATATAAGTTCAGCTGCGTGTGCTTACATTCAAGTCGTGTGTGTTGTCTCTCAATTCCACACTCACACACATTGAGCTTTCGCTCTTACTCCCAAGACTCTAATAAGAGCCATATTGCGATTCAATTTGGGGTTTACATTCAAGTTGTGTGCGTGGTCTTTCAATTCCACACTCACACACATTGAGCTTTTGCTCTTACTCCCAAGACTCTAATAAGAGCCATATCGCAATTCAATTTGGGTGTTATTTTCAAGTTGTGTGAGTTGTCTTTACATTTACACACAACACCCATGCACACGTTGGCGACCTTCGGTCCCATATATATATAGTTGTATTTTCCTTCCGCTATGTCTTTAAATTTTGGGTTTTAAGGTTCAGTTGTGTGAGTTGCATTTCAATTTATACACGGCATACACTTATACAATTGAGCCTTTCTGCTCTTAAGATATAGCCATATTTCCCTTTTGCAATTTCCCTTACCCAATTTCCCTTAAGCAGTCTTTTAATTTCGGGTTTTCCCTTGGAGTTGTGTGAGTTAGCATTACATATTCGTCATACCACGAGTTAGGTCACATATTGCATCAAAGCAAACCCCATACTCCCGTGCAAAAATCGCCCAAGTTAGGTCACTTGCGCACACACCTAGTTGGCCTAAATAGCATAAAATTAAAAGACATGGATACGTGCAAACCCACGTATATAAAACTTGCAAACACAAACACGAATCGAATCCATATTTTCAAACACTTACGTTTTCAAGAGTCAAAACCGTTTTATCAAAGTTCATAAGCGCTTAAACCAACCCTTGAGCACCGATTCAAGAAGGTTTCGAGCGAAAAGATCCCGCTTACCCAGAATCGCCCAAAAAAGTCAAATATTTTGAAACTTTGCTAGTTTTAAAGCAAACTAGCTGGCACACCCATATAAAGCGAAGTAGAACTCGAAAAGGTTCACTTTAGGCCTAAGAACCAGAAGTGAGAATTTTTGGTGTCTACAGTATCATCTTCATATTGAGCTAATAATGCACCCAAATCATTTGTATGCACAGAAATATATAGTAAAAGAGGTTTTCCTTGCTTTGGAGGGTTTAAAACAGGAGGATTAACCAAATACGCCTTTAGTCTTTTGAAAGCCTTTTGGCAATCATCGTCACATACGAATTTCACCCCTTTTCTCAAAAGTTTGTTGAAAGGTTCGCATCTTGTAGCGAGGTTTGAAATAAACCTGCGAATTGATTGGAAGCGACCTTGGAGGCTACGAATTTGCGTAAGATTGGAGGGTGGAGACATGTCTATGATGGCTCTACACTTAGAGGGGTCGACTTCTATGCCCCTTTGGCTTACCATAAAGCCCAAGAGCTTACCGAATTCTACTCCGAAGACACATTTTTGAGGGTTTAGCTTTACTTTGTAAAGCCTAAGCCTTTCGAATTTTTTTTGTAAACATTCGATATGGGTGCATCGAGTTTTTGATTTAGCCAAAAGATCATCCACATATACCTCTACGAGCTCATGAATTTGATCGTGAAAGATCGTAGTCATGGCTCTTTGGTAGGTGGCGCCGACATTTTTCAAACCAAAGGGCATGACTGTATAGCAGTATGTGCCCCAGGGTGTGGTGAAAGCAGTTTTAGTTTGATCTCTTGGGGCTAATTTGATTTGGTTATATCCTGAATAGCCATCCATGAATGAAAACATTTCATGATTTGCAGTACTATCGACTATCAAATCAATGTTAGGTAAAGGAAAGTTATCCTTTGGAGTGGATTTGTTCAGGTTTCTAAAATCGATGCATATTTGAATTTTCCCATTGGATTTTCGAACTACAACAATATTTGACAATCAATCAGAATATGCAATGGGTTTTATAAAACCGGCTTTTAGCAGATCTTCTAAACCCTCTTTAACTTGCGCATGTATGTTCGGATGAATCTTTCTAAGCTTTTGCTTTATGCGTTTCGAATCCGAATCTAGGGGAAGACAATGCTCTACGACTCTTGGGTCTATACCTGGCATGTCTTCATACGTCCATGCAAACACATTGATATAGGTTTTCAAGAATGCAATGTGTAGACGCGCGAAAATCCCCGCCCCTTCTGCCTTTTTCAGGGCTCGGAGCGGATCCTCTCGTGTGTCTAAGGCCTATATATGCAAACAGGGCATGCCAGCTAACTTACTTAAGCTAGCGAAGATATATTTAACACTGACTTCTAAACGTGGCGACTGTGAGCAAGTAAGCTCTTGTCGTCACAGACCTTCTTGCACCGATGTGCAAGGGTCAGTCTGTACGCTTTGCAAAAATCGAGTTTTAGAGAGAAAGTCTACGAAGTGGTTCGAGGTGTCTATTTCGGGTCTTTAAAATGCGATTGCATGTTTTAGATCACGTGGATTTGCACGTGCCTAAGTCTTTTCTTTTATCCCTTTTCGGGCCACCTAGTTTGTGTGTTATGAACACTCCACTACGTGGGCGAATTCGAGCGGGGCTTGCTTTGATGCAATATGCGTCCTACCTCGTGGTATGGCGTAGATGCAATGCAAACTCACGCTACTCCAAAGGGAAAACCCGAAATGTAAAGACAATACTGAAGGGAAATAACCGAAGGGAAATGACTTGAAATATAAATGCCGAAGGGAGATATGTATATAGAATATGTATATGAGCCCTTACTCGGGTCTTGCAAATAAGAG